>OX454416.1:89068702-89668702 GCA_949715475.1 Microchrysa polita
GAGTCAACCGAAGGGTATATTAATCTTGGCATGATGTTTGTAACACATTGAAGGAGACATCTGCGACAATATAAATATATGATCAGCATGACGAGCTGAGTCGATTGGGCGATGTCAGTCTGTCCGTCTGTTGCGAAGCGCTTTACTGGGCCGTCTTAAAAGCTATGAAGCTGAAATTTTGCACACATGCTTTTTGCTGCAGCCAGTTTGTATGTTTGAATCGATAAAATCGGATGATGGGTTCGTGGAGCCAACCCAAAGCCCAAAATTAAGCCCTTCTAAAAAAACTTTTTTATTTGTCCACCAATTTTTACCAAATTTGGCACAAATGTATTCCTATAGATAACACAAAAAAATGAGGTCATGAGGCTGCCATACAAACCCAAACCACCAAATTAAGCTCTTCTAAGAATTGTTTTTTTTTTTATTATATCAATATATCAATATATTTATTCAACCTTAAAGAAAACGTGTACAATAAATGAAATTTTGTTAAGTTAGTGATTGAGCGCCGCTCTTGCAACTATAAATAGAATTCTTTGGACAAACAAACTAATACATTATTATTGTGAGAAACATAAACTAATCTGACTAGCGTAAGAGAAAAACGGGTAAAAAACTCTCATACAAAAAAAAAAAGTTTAAACTTAAAAACAAAACTTAAATAACTAAAATAAACTTAGAACTATACTATTAAAACTTAAAAACTAGACGGTACATCGTACAAATAAAAGTGATGCTAAGAGTAATCTTAAACTACAAAATAATGGCATAATAAAGAAAAGAAAATAGAACATAAACAGTAACCATAGACATAGAAGATGAGTTAGCACAGATCCCTAAGTAGCGGGTTGCTTGACGCAAGATATGTTAAAATTTATTAAAATCTCAGTAATTTTCGTCTTAATAAAAGGTATATTTGAATTTGAATGCAATGTAGAGGTTAGATAGTACTTTGAAAGATTTAGCATGGTTTCATGGTTCCCCTAAAGTTTGTTTAGCTAAATTCCAATCAAACCTTATATTAGTGTGTCTTTATCGAAACTACAAAAAATATGTACAAACAAATATATTCGCACTAAAGGGGGATATTGGCCGCGCCCAAAATTAGCCTCGTTTTAATTACTAACTGACTCGCGAGCTGTTACTGCTTTGAATAGCAGCAGCAGCGGCAGCATTTCATAGCTTACACCAACGCCATCTAGATATATCAAGGCCGCAACTCAGCTGTACGATGACGTCATGGATCCTGCTTAAATTGTTCATCGAACACGGGCAAACAACAACAATGTCATGAGAAGCAACAACAATACAATGCAATTTAATCTGCGGATTTGACGTTTACGAGTCTACATTGCGGCCTTAATATATAGACGGTGGTTCTTACACATATGCTGGTACTGTTCGCAATTTTTCCACTGAATTGTTCTTGCTTTTAATGACGTCATATGATTGTTTTTGTTGTTTGTTCACACTTTAGTAGGCAGCTTTGAAGTAATTGATCAGCTATTTGGCGGCATACGGATAGTATAATTGTGATCATAACCTCTGTTTATATCCATCTCTTTAGTGTTCAATGTGGGAACAAACATAGACAAGATCACAACGTTCAGATAGACGCGAATATGCAAGACCTGACGAGTGCATCTATCTGGATGGACCACGCTAGGAGCAGATATTCAGGTTTACTCCACATCATTTCTATTCCAAAAAATGTCGTAGATAACTTTACAGACATGCATACATTCATCCTAAGAAAAACTTCAAGTCAAGAAACCTGAAACAAAAGCCTCGGATTGGACGGATACAAAACAAAGACGACCCCGCAAACGAACAACTGATTACTCTTTCGGATCCTGGAATGTACGCTCCCTGAATAGACCGGGGGCTTAAGGGCCCTCCTGGATCAGGTAGAACAATACAAGCTGAGCATAGTTGCAATCCAGGATACTAAATGGCTCAGAAGCGAGATTAACGACCTCAATTCGCACACTATTTTTACGAGTGGTAAAGAGGAGGGCAACAAGGAGTTTGGAGTAGCTTTCATCGTGAATAAGCAGCTCAAGGACCACGTTATCGGCTTCAAACCCATCAACGAGCGGCTATGTGCGATCCGCATTAAGACCCGTTTCGCTAATCTCTGGCTCATTAATGCGCATGCCCCTACAGAAGTAAAAGAAGACGCGATTAAGGACGAGTTCTACAACGACCTAGAAACACTCTTCGACTCACTTCCATCAAACGACGTCAAGCTGCTGCTAGGAGACTTTAACACCAAAGTCGGAAATGAAAGCTGGCATAGGGGAACTACTGGAGGTCATAGCCTCCACGACGAAAACAACAACAACGGTCAGCGACTTATCGACTTCGCGAGCGGCAGAAACCTGGTAATAAGCTCTACATGCTTCCCTCATCGACGAATCCATAAGCAGACCTGGAAGTCTCCAGATGAATACACCGTGAACCAGATCGACCACGAGAGATGGGCTTCTAATGTCCTAGCCAACTGCGACACCGATCACTATTTGGTGAAGACGACCTACAGGAGCAGAATCTCTTCGGTGCACCAACGAGAATCAACCCTGCCAAGATCTTCGAGGTAGACAATTTGATTGATGATGCCACGGCGGCTGCGTATACTACAGCACTAGAGGAAAAACTGTCGCCCATGCTTGATGACATCAACAATTTAGGCATCCATGAGTTCTGGGAGGAGCTCAAAGACAGCATCAAGGGGGTCGCAGAAGAGGTCGTGGGCTATAAAGGCCGGCGCAGACGAGCAGACTGGTTCGACGACGAATGCAGGGCCTCGATTGAGGCGAAAAATGAAGCCTATCGCCAATACACACAACGTGCATCCCGAGCCAAGAAAGAAAAATACAACGAACTTCGGCGAGTATCTAATAGGTTAATTAGACGTAAGAAACGCAAACATTTTGACGAGCAGTTACAGCAAATAAACCAAAGATTAGCCAGTAAGAACATTAGACAGGCGTACAAACTTATAAATAATGTTAAGAACGGATATCAACCCAGGACAAGCCTATGTAAGGACAAGGATGGTAACATCATCAGCGACATCGAAAGCGTCAACAAACGATGGGCCTCGCATTTTGAAGAGCTCCTCAATGCACCATCAACATCCCCCACGGAGCCAGCTCTTGAGCAGTTGGCCGAACCAGGCCCTCCCGTTCTACCCCCAACAGTAGAGGAGGTGAGTCTTGCCATACAGTCGCTTCAAAATAATAAAGCGCCCGGCGCTGACGAGATCCCAGCAGAACTGCTGAAGCATGGTGGAACGTGCCTGACCAACGCTATACATGTGCTACTGCTGAAAATATGGAACGACGAGGAAATCCCCGAAGATTGGCGCAAAAGCATAATCTGCCCAATCCACAAAAAGGGTGACAAGCTGAAGTGTGAGAATTACAGAGGCATATCATTAGTTTGTACGGCCTATAAGATATTATCTAAAATTCTTTAAAAGAGAATTAATCCGTACGCAGAACGAATCATTGGCGAGTATCAAGGCGGCTTCAGACCTGGTCGCTCAACGACCGATCAGCTTTTCACAGTGAAGCTACTACTCCAAAAGTGCTGGGAATATAACATCGACGTATACCAGATCTTTGTCGACTTCAAGCAGGCATACGACAGTATCGATCGAAGTGTACTGTACAACATTATGCTGAATTTTGGTATACCGGCAAAGTTAATGCGACTCACAAGGATGACGATGACTAATACCGTCTCGCAGGTCAGAGTGCAGAATCGACTCACTGACCTATTTGAAACTCGTACTGGACTCAAGCAGGGCGACGGGCTGGCGCCGACGCTCTTCAACCTTGCTTTGGAGTATGTAATTCGAGCCATGAATATGGACAGCAGCGGAACGCCGCAAAGGACTACAAATCAACGAAAGCAAAACAAAGGCCATGATGCAATCGAAAACAAGGACGCCAGCAAATTCAAGCATCACAGTGGGGGACCTTAGTATCGAGTATGTAGACAACTTCAACTATCTGGGTTGTAACTTATCAAAGGACGCCAACGAAACCGACGAAATTAAGCGACGGATACAACTAGCCAATAAGACATATTTCTCGGTCCTCCCTATAATTAATTCGAAACTTGCGCACAGGAACACGAAGCTCCGCGTGTACAAAACGATCATCCGACCCGTGCTATGTTATGGCTGCGAAACATGGACCAAGCCTCCGAAATTTCGCTAGACCGATTCGAACGAAAGGTCCTTCGGCGAATTTTCGGGGCCGTTCGCGAGCGAGACCAATGGCGTATCCGGTACAACCATGAGCTGTATCAATTGTACGATGAGCTGGAAGTATCGAAAATCGTGAAGCTTCAACGTTTGCAATGGGCGGGGCATGTACAACGGATAGACGATAATCGCATGCCAAAGAAAGTGATGAACGCACAACGAATTGACGGAGCGAGGTTGCGTGGACGACCGAGAGCTCGCTGGGAGAACTCCGTAGGTGAAGACGCTCACCAGCTGCTGGGCTTCCGAAACTGGAGGACAAGGTCGCGTAACCGCGACAATTGGAGGTCAACGATTCAGGCGGCCAAGGCCCGACGTCGGGCTATCGTGCCACATTGATGATACATTCATATTTCCTTATTTAATTTTTTTCAGCATCAGATATATTATCATTAGTGTCGATGGCCCGACGTCGGGCTTTGACCACCTAATGCAAATTAATCACACATTTTAAATTTCCCGCCAAGCCCCCCTCATAAAGCACTCAGATTTATACGGCGCCTATCAACGCCATCTAGATATATCATAGCCGCAACTCAGCTGGACAATGCCGTCATAGTTTAGCTCTTAAATTTTTTATTTACACGAACAAACAACAAAAACAAGTGGTGACGTAATAAAAAGCAAAAACAAAACAGTGCAACATTGGCGAACATAACCTAAAATTATAAGCTGATTTTGACGTCTAAGATTCTACATTGCGGCCTTAATATCTAGACGGCGTTGCGCCTATGCATAATTTCCCCTGCACTAACACTAACCAAACTCTTCAGCAAAATTGCTTCAATTCTCTCGCACAATATTACTTCCTTATTCTCTTTTTTCTGAGTGTTAAGCCGTTGGTTGAATTCTTTGTTGTATGTTGTAAAGAGGGTGGCCGAGGATTTGGGCGCTGATAACATTAGGTTCTTGTTGTTGAAGAAAAGGTTGAGCTCTTCCAAGTAACCGTTAATGAGATCGCACATGTCGGGAATGTCGTTGCCAGATGTCATTATGGTGCAGTCGCCAGCATAGGATACAATGTCGATTCCTTCAGGTGGGGTGGGAAGCCCTGACATGTATACGTTGAACAAGGTGGGGGAAAGTACCCCGCCTTGTGGTACGCCTGGTTTTATCCTTCTTAGTTTAGATTTCCCATTTCTAAACTCGGTGCTGGATTGACGTCCGGCAAGGTAGTTTGCGATCCATTTGACTATATGCGGCGGTGTGGATGAATTGCGGAGATCCGTCAGTAGGAGCGAGTGGTTCACCGTATCAAACGCTTTCGACAGATCTAAAGCCACAAGAATGGTACGCTTAAACGGCGGGGGCTGGTTGACCCCATTGAAGACCTTAGACATGATTCGGTCTAGTGCAGTGGTGGTGATTAGCGAGTTGTATGTGCGTCGCAAGAGTCTTGTGAATCAGCGATTCCAATATTTTCGCCGCAGGGGATAAAAGCGTGATTGGTCGGTAGGATTCTCCTAAGGAGTGTTGTTTACCAGGTTTGGGTAACGGTATGATACGGCCTCTCTTTCAAATTTCTGGTATGATGAATGTTCGTAACGAAAGGTTCATCGTGGCAGTGATATACTCTATGGCCGGTGTGTCGAGGTGTTTGAGCATGATCATTGCTATACCGTCTGGACCAAGTGCTTTTGAGTTTTTGGCATTCTTTATGGCCATTGCAACTTATGTAGAGGTGATTTGGAGATGTTCATGAACTTTAGTGTTTCGGATGTCTCGTGTGCTTTTGCGCTTGAGTTTATCCTTAGTTGGGTGTTCGACGAATTGTTTATTGAATAGGTTTGCGCATTTATTATCGTCGCTCACGGTTGAGTTACCAAACTTGAAAGAAACCCTCCCTTGAGTTTTAGTGGGGTTGGATAGGTTTCTAACCGTGCTCCAGAGTTTGCTCACACCAGTGTTGGAATTTAGTTTTCTAAGCCGATTCCACTTGTTCCTGTAACGACGAGGCCTGTTGCTTTGCCATAATTGCGTATTTGGCGACTTCGATGGCCTTTTCCAATTTAACATCACCATCTGCTAAAAGACGTTCTTTGATCGCATTATGTGTGGGCAGAAGGCCACAAATAAAAACAAATAAAAACACTAAGTCTTGTTGTTGTTGTAGCGATTCAAGATTTTTTTTTTCTCTTGAATCGAAGGGGGTCTTGGCAGCTCTTGGCCGTTTTAACAACGGGTTAGCTCCGGGACGATTTACATCGAAGAACCGGCTGCCGTAGGAGCATTTTATGGACAACACAAACATCCATGGGTCACAGTGGGATTCGAACCCACGCACCGGCGACTCAGAGATAGAGTGACATCTCTGCCACTGAGCTACCGAATGCCCCAACACTAAGTCTTCGTTGAGATTACCGAACTCACAAGATAGGCTTGGGTTTTTCAAAGAAGTAATATACTCATCCATTGTCTCCATTTCACCCTGCTTCCTCGTGAAAAACTGATGTCGTTCGATGAGTTTTACGTAGGATATGGTTTCCAGGTTTTCGTTACAGGATCTGAATATGTTGTTCGCCTCGGATCCCATGTGGTGCAAGACAATAGCAACGTTCCATGAGGCTCGCGATTTCATTGACTGATCGACGTCCATTGGTTCTGGTCCTCGTGGCGATGGTTGAGGGGCTTTATTTGAAAAGGCTTAAGTTTTTGGGTGTAGATATGCTTGCTGATAATAGCGTGGTTGAGGCTGTGGGAAGGTTTGTTGGTGAAACCGAGGTTGTTGTGGGACTTGAGGGTTATGCAGTAGTTCAGGGTGAAATTGCATTGGAGTCGGTACGAGACCATACGATCTGCAAATTATCCAGAGTTCAACCAATATAACAATCCCGAAAGATCGCTTGGAATAGGCACTGGTCTCGAGAGGATGGGCGTAGATGGGCGGTGGAATTGGGGATGCACTATTGGGATGTACACTCCGTGCTAAAGAATGCGAAGAATTTGAATATTGCGCACGATAGTCCATGTTTTGTAGCTTGAAGCAGAGATGTAAAGCCTGTGGTAGGTCTACCGGTGCACGAATGCTCAGCAAGCGTGGAAGGGGATCTTAAGCCTCCCACAAAAGTGTTCAGCGCTTTATCCCGATAGGACTGCGTCATTGTATTAATCGAGTCCTGGCTCATATCGATGGATCCTAATTCGTTTAAGATCAAGGAGAGATGGTTATAGACTGTTTGGTAGAATTCAGAGACTGTATTTCCGCCTTGGACTAAAAATGTCATCTGGTTCTCTTTTATCTGCATTGTGCACAGTTAAACATTTTGAAATCTATCCCATCGACACTTTTCCGCCAGGAATTAAATTCGCTTGGTTCTCCAGGAAACTGTCGTAACCCTTTTACAACACCCGGTATTTTATCCATGTCCGAAAAATTTAATTCGTCATTTATATTTATTGGAACGTCCACTTCATTATTAACATAGAATGCCGGGTTCATACACGAGTTAAACAATTGTCTACCGCGAGCCCCGAGAGTTTCGGTAACAACTGTAGTAATTAGAAAATTAGAAAGAAAATCGTTCTCTATAGCACTGGGTTGTAAGCACTCAACACGAATATTAACTTTCTTTGCAAACTGTTTTGCTGCCAGCTAGAATAGCAAAATAAGATGATTATTACAGCCAACAAATTGCAGAAAACTAGGGTGAATTTTAGCTTGACAAATTCAATTCAAACCCCTAACGATCTGCAATTTGGTAAGATTTATTCAAATTACATATATTAAAATCGATCCAAAATTAACCCTAGTATTTTGCACTTAAGGCATTAAAACTATTAGAAATAACGACGCTAGAATAAAATGATGTTAGAAGCAAATGATCGTTAGACAATGCGCCAATTTTTAAAAGAATCGTACGAGCACCTCATCTTGGTAGAACTTGGAGAAAATTGAGATGGATAAACATATTGTTTTTGGGTCAAATCACAAAAATTTGACTTTAAAGTTCTATAAAAACCAAACCTCTTATCCGATTTTAGTGACGTTAGTTTTATTTTTTAGGTAAATTAGTTGGCTGTAATAATCATCTTATTTTGCTATTCTAGCTTGTCTAGCTTTTGAGATATTGAAGTTTTATTCGTACAAGAAAATTTTTGTTTTCAAATGCCTGTGGCAGCTAAAGGTTTAAGCTAAGGGGGTATGTTCCATACAACTTTTTTGCTGGGAATCATATGAGGAATCACAAATCCGATGCGTTTATGCGGCAGTTTCCGGACACCCTGTATAATTTATAACTTTAATTATTGAAGATATGAAAGAATTCTAAATATGAAACACATAAAAAGTACTCCTAACTTAACCATTTTTTAAAAAGGATACTTTAGTTGAAGATGTTTCTGTTGACTTGTCTGCTGGACGGGATCCACGGGGCTCGGGTATTCCTTTCTTCCTTTTGCTAGTCTTCTTGGAAGCACTTTGTCCTGGGGCGGCTGCCTATGATTTCGACTCCTTTTCACACTTTACTAATGGACCTCGTTCCCCACCACACGCACCACCAAATCGGTCATAGTTATTAGGCGGTAAAAAGCTTTTGATGTTTTTAGGATGAATCGCGGATAGCGTCATCTCCGTTTATATCACTTCACTTTTTACAGTTTCCACTAGTACGCGGACATGCGAAGAGAACAACAAAGAGGCGTCAAGCATTCCAAAAACATTTGCAGTCTTAGTTGCAATAAAGAAGATTCGAGCAATTTTTTCCTATAGCATGGACATATGTAGAGGAAGGATCTTTCAATAAATTAAAACCTCAGTATTACTGAAGTCTGTTTCCAGTCTAAAGCAAAATCAAATATGTATCTGTTTTTTTTTAGCCAGTAATCAATTGTTTGCCATTTCCTTACTATTTCATTCCATGTATCAATCGAATAATAAATTTTGTCACCTAAAAGGTGTATGCGTCTATGAAGTATATTTCTTGGACTTCCCGGCTACAGCGTTTTCCCGGTTATAGCGCTTTTTTGGGTTAGACCCCAGAAGAGCATTATAACGAAGTTTTATTGTATCTTAAACTAATTACAAATGTGAAAATGTAACCTAGCCTAAATCTGCTGACTCGTGATTGCAATCGGCCCCAGAATGGTACCCCTGTTCCAATCGGCATGCTAGAAAAACAGGTAATTTTGGGCCGCTGATTCCAAATTTGAGGTCAAAAACAAGAAAAGAATCGGAGACCAACCCTGATCATTTTTATAAATATACTTTACGGTGGCTCCTTGAGGTGTTACATAATATCGGCATATTAGAAACAATATGATCTATACCATCTTATGGGTATGGTATAAAAAGTTGTGCCCTGTAGTGGAAATATGCTTAGCTTGTATTTTTCGACCTGGTCCAGAAGGGGCCCGGCCTATTCAGATGGTTTGTTGATTTGTCGGTAAATTGCCTATCAGTTTCGATATTATCCAGTCGAGATTTGTGGCGTAAGTCCTTTCATTTCTATATTTTTATGTACGTATGGTATATCAATGGAAGTTCCACTTGATGGACCCAAGGCCAGAGGCAGACCGAAGAACACCTGGATGTGTCAAATGAAAAAGCAACAACAACGCATTGGTCTCGGCTGAGATATTACCGCCAAAACGGGCGACGTGCCTACACCGCAGGTCGAGCAACGCGAAACCATGGAGCGGTATAAAGAACGAGGCAAGGAAGAAGAAAAATGTACGTATGGTATTGCACCCGCAAAAACACATAATACAATTTTCTACAGCTGTTGCACACACAAGAAATTTCATTGGGTTGGAATGTCTGTCTACCTTTGATGGTTTTATTTATCCAATTTTATTATATCTTTCAATTAAAACAATAACCAAATATTGCGCAAAACATATTGTTATAACGTTCTATTTTTTTTTTTACAGAATACTATTGAACCAATGCAGGTCGATATACCACCTGAAGACAACGAGAATGAAGAAAGTAATATAATTGTGGATAATCCAACGATCGATTTAGAAATTTATGCCAACTCTTACACAGGTCTGGCTAAATTGTACAGACTAATATTTATTGTTGATGTTTGTCCTGCTTTACGTCTTGAGGCACTAAAACTTGCAATCAACTATGTGGCAAGCACGTATAATGTAAGCCTTTATCAACATTTGCATAAAAAATTGGCTGATGTTCTGCTATCATCTCAAAGTCCTGATATCGCTACGCATTCGGCACCACAAGACAGCCCATCTTTTGATCCTATGTGGGTCGAAAGTAGAAGCAAAAAGGCGGCTCTAAAAGTGGAAAAATTGGATAGTGATCTGAAAAATTACAAGTCAAATTCTATCAAAGAGAGTATACGTCGCGGTCACGATGATTTGGGCGATCATTATCTTAGTTGCGGTGACTTGTCCAATGCATTGAAATGCTATTCAAGAGCAAGAGACTATTGCACGAGTGCTAAACACGTTGTTAATATGTGTTTGAACGTTATTAAAGTTTCCATTTACTTGCAAAATTGGGCGCATGTTCTCAGCTATGTTTCGAAAGCCGAAAGTACACCTGACTTTGTAGATGGTCAGAGTAAAGATCCAAATTTAACGGTATTAACACGACTTAAATGCGCCGCTGGCTTAGCCGAGCTAGCGACAAAAAAGTACAAGTGCGCGTCCAAACATTTTTTGCAAGCTAATTTTGATTTTTGCGATTTTCCCGAAATGATATCACCGAATAACGTTGCAATGTATGGTGGATTATGTGCTCTTGCAACATTTGATAGACAAGAATTACAAAAGCACATTATTTCTAGTAGTTCCTTCAAATTATTCCTGGAGCTGGAACCTCAACTTCGTGATATAATTTTTAAATTTTATGAATCTAAATATGCGTCCTGCCTAAAGTTATTGGATGAAATTCGTGACAACTTGCTTCTGGACATGTATATTGCCCCCCATGTCAATAGTTTATATACTAAAATCCGAAACAGAGCGTTAATACAATACTTCAGTCCATATTTATCAGCTGATATGAAAAAAATGGCGACAGCATTCAACAGAAGTGTCTCAGCACTAGAAAACGAAATTATGCAATTAATTCTAGATGGACAAGTTCAAGCTCGTATCGATTCTCACAATAAGATACTTTATGCTAAAGATGCGGATCAAAGAAGTACTACATTTGAAAAGGCAATGAGTGTTGGAAAGGAATATCAACGCAGAACAAGAATGTTGGTATTGCGTGCAGCTATGCTTAAGGGACATATACATGTGAAAGTATGAATTCCATTAAATACCCAGGAAACAATATTTAAATATCGGAAAGACGAGAATATTAATGCTGCGCGCGCTTAAAGACGTACGTATACTATGATGCCCAATATTGTACTAGGCCTTCCAGAAATAAAAGTTAAAATTGAATAGAAATTCATTAGTTTATAAAGCATCCAAATCAATCATACCTTATTATCGTGTTTTCTCAGACAAATACATAGTCTAATTTAATACAATTATAAGATATTCAAACAAAAAAACAATATACATATGTAACTATCGCAGAACATACCAAAGCGTCCACAATGATTTGCACAAATATTCAGCACGATTGATATAAACTGCGTCATTATTTTATAGTCGATTCCAATACTAAAACTGATACCTGTAAAACACTTCCTGTGAAAAAAACAGTTTCATTTGTACTTTAAATTTATCTGCATATTATGTGTTCTTATTTCACTGCAATTTTTATTGGATTTTATTATTAACGACGTGAACAAACCGTTCACATCTTAATTCTCTCTGGTACATCATTATAAACCATAAAGTATTTTTTTAATTTGTCCAAATGTCCAAATAATCGTAGGTACTCGTGGGTTTGATCTCTAGTAGTTATTTTATAACCTTGTTTTCAAAAACATGACGAATAACACGCATTACTATTAAAATTTGGTTTCGATGCTTTATAAACTGTTGGGGCTTATGATTTGCCCAGTGTTAATAATTTTGGACATCAAAGTAAAATCATATGTATATCCAAACAAAATTTTGAAATACAGGAAGAATTTTACAAAATTATAGTGGTTGTCTAAATAAACAATTTGTAGCAAATGAAGCCCAGCGAAACGATAGGTGTGTTTTTAACTATCCACTACAGGACAGAACAGCACAACTTCCAAATTTGACAGTTGTGTTCTATGTAGAACAACTTGTATCCAACTTAATGTTAACATTTATATGGATGATGTGTTGTTCTGTTCTATACTGAATAGTTAAAAACGCACCTGATATTTTGACATCAATACGATACAAATGTGAATCAATTTAGTCAAAATGTCGCCTTCCCGGTATTTAAGATTCGAAACGTCAGGCTTTTTTCATACTGACGTAATAGGCAAATAGTTCTAAAGTGATTTCGATGTGTTTCTTTGTTTGTTGGGTACTTTTTAATAAGGCTGATATACTGCTATCGAAAATATGTTTATTGTTGTAACATTAATTTAATATATTAAAGGAGTATTCATGAATGAAATGGATTTTGTCTTCTTTTTCTTATATATGTATAAACAAGCATCTTGTGTTCGCTCTGCTCGCATTCAAATTCCCTGACAAAACAGAACGAAAGATACTAAGTTCTATATTTAAAAAAAGAAGGAGGGCACGTCAGTGAGAATCAAAAGTGAAGGCACACTTTGAAATATGACTTTTGACTCAAAATTTGTCTGTAAGTTTCAAGAATTGAAAAGAGCTTAATGTCTCAAATCAAAGCCTTGGGGCCTATCATGTAATTCGAAACGAAAACGAAAGTCTCGGCGCTTTCGTATTCGATTCGAAAGCAATTTGGTATCATGTAACTCGTTCATTTCGAGTAATTGGTATTGCCTCATGAATTAGTCAAAATTGGTGGTCTTGCGGCAACTGCCTCTACGGGGCGGACCACACCCGTTTTGTTTTGCAAAACGGCCAAAAGCTGCCAATATGCCTTCCTGGCAAGAGCCCCGGCAGGAGCCCTGAAGGTTCGATGCAGGAAGGTTGTGTTTGTCTGTGTATATGTGTGGGTACGATGTATGTGTTTTTTCGTCATATTGGGAGCATCACATCTCGGCGCGGCTGCTCTCAATTTTACTAATTCGCGCCGGTATTGAAACAAATCCAGGCCCAGAGGTATGGATTTGTAGTGTCTGCAACCAACGTATCGGTTCGAATGCCAGATCAGTGCAGTGTAATTGCTGCAGGGAATGGGTTCACTTTAGGTGTTCAGGGTTACGTAGACAAGGTCAACACTCCTTAGCATATGTTGCGCCAGGTTGTATAAATTCCGGGCAACCCAGGGCTGCTCCCAGCCCACCTTCCCCACCACTGCCCCCTACACCGCCAAACAATATGATAAGGAATGCCAGACCCAGTCTTACGCCTGGCCCTCCCCCTCCAGCAGTTTTCACTGCGCTATCTATATTACAGTTTAACTGTAATGGCATTCACCGAAAAATCGCTGAGATCACACACTTCTTGAGTTCCAACAGAATTCTCATCGCCGCCATCCAAGAGACGTTGCTTCACGCAAACTCGTCTCTAAGCGTCCATAGCGAATATGTTATACTGCGGAAAGATCGACCGGCCGCCACGGATGATCCTCACCCTGGAGGTGGACTTGCCTTCCTAATACACAAGTCCGTACATTACTGTGTATTAGATGTAGTTGCTGACGGTACGGCGGAAATTCAAGCCATCTCAGTTCCATCAGGGAGTACCAATATCGAAATTTTTAATATATATGTACCACCTCACTCTAGTTGCCCTTCTGGCTATCGTTTCGATATTGGTCCTCTCCTTTCCGGAGAGCACAGGGTCATCCTTGGCGACTTTAATGCGCACCATGAGCTCTGGCATTCGGACCTCAACAACAATGCCAGGGGTATAGCTATCGCCGAATCACTTGACGCCTCAGAATTCTGTTCACTTAATGAAGACTCGCCGACTAGAGTCGTGGGCACTTGCAGTAGTTCTCCTGACATAACTATTGTCAGTGCCAGTCTAATTGCTGCTTCCCGATGGGAAGTACGTACCACCCTTAAATCAGATCACCTCCCAATCATTATAAAGATTGACAAACCAGCGAACATGACTAAGTCAGAGAAGCGAACGTTTGTCAATCACAAGAAAGCCGATTGGGATGGTTTCAAAGCTTACTCGTCGGCGAAGTTCACCGAGCTAACATCACCTATCACCATTCATGAGGCCGAGAAAAATATTAGGAACGTCATTACCACAGCCGCGGCACGTTTTATTCCGGCAGGACGTACCCCGAAAGTTCGGCCTAACTTTCCCACTAGTGCCGCCAGATTAGCCGATGAACGTGATCAGATCAGAAGCGCTCACCCTGATGATCCCAGAATTCAGGAGCTTAACTCCGAAATTGACCGACAAGTTAAAGACTATAGGAGGGCGAAATGGAATCAGCACCTCGATGAATGTAACCTCAATGAAGGTGTCAGCAAACTATGGTCTACCGTCCGCGCCCTTTCCAATCCTCGGAAAGAAAAGGGCAACAACGCCATTGAATTTGGCAACACTAAAACCTGTGATCCTCTTCAGTGTGCTAGCCTGTTCAATTAACAATTTATTGAACATCCCAAGTCTGACGGCCTCAAGCGCAAAATTAGAAGACGGATTCGCAGCCGGAATGTTGACACCATACCATCTTTTACAGCGGACCAGGTTAAAAAAGTCATCGAGAATGCTAAAAACTCCAAGGCCCTCGGACCAGATGGCATTTCGATGACCATGTTGAAACATCTCGACCTTCCAGCCATTGAGTATCTCACGGCCGCCTTTAACTTGTCGATGTCCACGCTTGCCATCCCTGAAATCTGGAAAACAGGTCGAATTGTTCCCTGTCTCAAGCCAGGGAAGAGCGCAAATCTCGGGGAATCCTACCGCCCCATTACGATACTTTCTCCTGTCGCAAAGACGCTGGAGGCCCTTATTCACCCCACTCTTGTTGCACATGCGAAGCTAGAACCTCACCAGCATGGCTTCAGGAAGATGCATAGTACCACCACTGCCCTCGATGCGATCACTACACGCATTCGTGATGGGCTAAATCAACGCAGTCGTTGTCACAGAACTATTCTGGTGGCAATAGACCTATCAAGTGCATTCGATAAGGTCAATCATTCAATGCTCCTAGCAAACCTGTTGAATATGCATCTTCCTGCACAAGAGATCCGTTGGATTGCCAATTATCTAGCTGGTCGGCACTCCTTCACCGAGTTTCGAGGCAAACGTTCTAAGCTTAGGAAAATCAAATTAGGTGTTCCACAGGGAGGGGTACTCTCCCCCACTCTGTTCAACATCTACATGTCCGGCCTTCCCACACCACCTGAAGGAATCGAGGTGATTTCCTATGCTGACGATTGCACCGTACTCGCCACAGGGAATGATAAGGATGGGGCATTCGGTGGCTCAGTGGCAGAGATGTCACTCTATCTCTGAGTTGCCGGTGCGTGGGTTCGAATCCCACTGTGGCCCATGGATGTTTGTGTTGTCTTTAAAAACGCTCCTACGGCAGCCGGTTCATAGATGTAAATCGTCCCGGAGCTACCCGTTGTTAAAACGGCCAAGAGCTGCCATGACCCCCTTCGATTCAAGAGAAAGAAAAATCTCTTGAATCGCTACAACAACATAAGGATGAAATGCGCCTCCGAATTAATCGCTATCTAGGACGATTACAGGCATTTTTCCAAAGCCGAAACCTCACCATCTCTGCGTCCAAATCCTCTGCGACTTTTCTAACCACTTGGTGGGAGGACATCAGATGGGAGATGGATATACGTATTGGCAACAATTCTGTTCCTACTGTTAAAAACCCCAAAATTCTCGGGCTTCACCTAGAGAACATGATGACGTCTGCGAATCATGCAGCTTCAGTCTGTGAAAAAATGCGCAGTAGGAACAACATCCTAAAAGCTCTAGCTGGTAGCACCTGGGGCAAAGATAAAGAAACCATGCTAGCTACTTATAAAGCGGTGGGTCGAGCGGCCGCTGATTATGCAGCCCCAGTTTGGACACATAGTCTATGTGACACAAACTGGTCCAAAGTTCAGGGGCCCTATCATGTAATTCGATTCGAAAGGAATTGCTTTCGAAACGACTAAAGTGGTATCATGTAACTCGAAAACGAATAACATCTATTCGAAAGTAATAGGACTTTCGTCTTTCGACCATACGAATCGAAAATCCCCTATCATGTAATTCGAAAGCGTGCGAGAATGTGGACTCTCTCTCTCTCTGGTTCCTTTTAACCCCTAGTGGGGCATAGGGCATTGACTACGCCTCTTTTCAGGCTGAAAAATACTGCTCGGGCTTTATTTATTCGCGACTCTACATCGGCATCAGCCCCACCATCCGCGGTCACTACGCTTCCAAGGTAAGTAAAGTCCTCGACTTTTTCTATCGGTTGTCCGGAGATAGAAATGGTGTTTTGCCCTCCTGATGACAAGCTCATGTATTTAGTCTTAGCGGCATTAATTTTCAAGGCAGCGCTTCGATTTTCACGATGCAAAGCATCCGTCATTTGAGCCAGATTATCTGGTGTGTTTGAGAGAAGGCAAATGTCGTCGGCGTAGTCCAGGTGCTGAAGGTAATCGAATAATTTCCACCTGATACCCTTACTTTTATGGTCGCGTAGAGAATCGCAGATTACGTCGTTGATGGTAATAAGGAACAGCATTGGTGATAAAATACAGCCTTGTCTGACTCCATTATTCACCTCAAAAGGACTGGACAATTCACCCTTGTGCAAGACATGACATTGGGCTCCATTATAGGACTCCTTTATGATGGAAATAAGTTTCTCTGGTATGCCTCTCCTACGCAAGGCTGTCCAGATATAAGTCCGGTCAACGCTGTCAAACGCCTTCTCGAAGTCAATGAACATAAGATGTAACGGGGATCTCCATTCAGCGGATTGTTCAATTATAATTCGGAGGGTGTTGATATTTATTTATTTATTTATTTATTATTTGATAATTACAAACAGGAGACACGTTCCCTTAATAGTAATCTTAAGATTTAATCAATTCAAGCATAGAATTTTTAGTACATAAATTCAAAAATAGTTATAACTATGTAATAGAAAAAATAAAAATAAAAAAAGAAAATGGTAAAGAGTGTACGAAATCAATGTAAGCTATTAGATTTGATTTTACTTAAGACTAGTCGCTTAAAAGAATTCAAGGAGTTAGGTAAAGGACCAAGCTCAAGTCTGTCATAATATCGCATGGATCTTATAAGTGGTGAGTTCATATAAACAGAAAGATGGCTGAATGGATGCTCGAAGATGGCAGACGATCGTGTGTTATAGGTAGCAACTCGGAAATTAATGTCGTTGGAGACAGATGAAGAAAGATGACCTTTACAAACTTTATACAGAAAGCACATGTCTAAGTATTTTCTTCTTTCGCTCAATGACAGCATTTGAAGGAATTTCAAGCGGTCGGGGTATGAACGGTAGGGGATTTTAAATTTAAAAAACAGCGATTTGGTAAACCTTCGTTGTATATGATCGCTACATGAAAAACCCTCACGAAAACCAGCTTGTTCATTGTTCAGAGTGCGGTTGATCGTGGTTTTGATCCGGTCCAAGATTATTTTGGCCATCAGTTTAGAGACTGCAGGGAGGAGACAGATTCCACGCCAATTATTGCAATCCTTGAGATTTCCTTTCTTAGGGATTTTAACAATGACGCCCTTCTTCCATTCTTGAGGGAGAGTCTCAGTTGTCCAACACTCTTGGATCAGGGGTAGAAGAATATCCGATGTAGCGTTGGTATCCGCTTTCAAAAGTTCCATGGGGATACCGTCTGCCCCCGGGGCTTTACCAGCTTCCAATGATTTAAGGGCCTTAATTATTTCCAGCTTGGATGGTACACCGGTATTAATTCTGGCCATTTGCGGAAGACTTGCTGCTTCCGGTGGAGGTGGGCTTGAAGGGTTGAAGTTGTTGTTAAGTACCTCCATGAAATGCTCTCTCCAACGGCGCAGTTGTTGTTCGTCTGTGACTAGCAGAGACCCGTCTTTATCTTTTACAGGATGCTCATGGGTAAAATATTTGCCAGTCAATGGCTTAATGAGCTTGTAAAGGGTCCCACTGTCACCACGGTAAGCCGCATCTTCTGCCTCCGCCGCTAACGCGTTGATGTTGTTGCGTTTATCACGTCTTACGCTTCTCTGCACTCTTTTTTGAAGAGAATTGTACTCGGTCCTCAGTTGTTGCTTGACTGTAGTGTCAGTAGCCGAGTTCAATTGCTCTTTAATTCTCTTCCGTGCAGTTATCAGAGACCATGTATCGTCGCTGATAAATGGTCTCCTACCTCGCTGAAGTCTGCCCACAAATGTTTCGCCACACGATATAAAAGCGTCCTTCACAATGTTCCATCTATCATCAATTGATGAAGGAGTATCTGGCGTTTGTGCATTAGCTATCTCGTGCAATGCACTAGAAACTGCACGTTTTGTCGATGGATCTTTAAGTTTTTGCACATTAAATCGTGGCAATACATGCTCGTTTTGTGTGCGACGAATAGCAGCGGTGCGCAAGCGAATGTTTTCTATGACAAGTTGGTGATCGCTGCCTACATCAGCACCACGCTTAGCCCTGACGTCCATGAGACAATTCCTCCATGTTTTGGAGATGGCTATATGGTCAATCTGGTTCTCTGTTCGGCCATCTGGAGATATCCAGGTTGCTAAATGGCAAGGTTTGTGTTTGAACAAGGTGCCGCCAATGACAAGCTGACGAGAGTTACAGAACTCTACGAACAACTCACCATTGTCGTTCCTAACACCCAGACCGTGATTGCCCATAAGATGTTCCAATCCAACATTGTCAGACCCAACTTTAGCATTGAGATCCCCCATAATAATTTTTATATCACCTTTGGGAGCCTTGTCAAAGGTGTCGCCAAGCAGGTGGTAAAAGGCGTCCTTAGCATGCTGGTCGGCTGACTCAGTCGGGGCGTAGCACTGAATTATAGTAATGTTCCTTACTCTGGACTTGAATCTGGCAGTTATTATTCGGTCGGAAATAGGCCTCCAATCTATAAGATATTGGCGAGCTTCCTTGTTCAAAAGGATGCCGACTCCAGCCATTCTGGGTGAGGCTTCAAGTTCACTACCAGAGTAAAGCAGCACAGTTTGGGAACTAGGTGATAAGGTCGTTCCCGATCCGGTCCATCTTGTTTCGCTCAGTCCTAATATCGAAATTCTATATGCGGTCATTTCCCGTTCGACTTCCGTGAGTCTTGTACTACTGCACTCGCCCCACATCGTTCGAACGTTCCAAAAACCAATCGTAGTCCGTTGTTTGTAGCCAAAGGTCGTTGCCGGTAAATCAGTCCGTGGTATCCGAGGCTCGTTCAATGTTTCGAGTGTAGTTTAGTTTCAGGTATGCAAGTTACAAGCCTACACACCCTATCCCTCAAGTCGCCTTCTACGACAAGCCGGGAACGCTGTGGCATAATTCTAACCCCAACACCACAGGGGTCAATTTATATTAAGCTTCGTTCATATCCACACAATTTAGCACAAACAACGTCGCGCGCAATTGTGGTGATTTGTACGAAGCCCAGGACAGTTTTATTCTCCCCTGCCCCATTAGTCGCCTTCTACGACACGCCGGAGGAAGCGGAGGCATTATTCTTAACCCATGCCACAGGGCACAAATGAGAATGTGGACTATTCTATCGAAAATTCATTCCAAAAATAGGGTACTCTCGAAAAGCAAACGTTTATGTTTTGTTTTAAGCGAAGATTGAGTCTTACCACAAAAATTAGTGTAACGGACTTCTTAAGACAAAGACTAAGTTTTCCTCAAAATAATGAATTTATAACACGTATAGAAAAATGTTGTATTCCGGGAATTTTCGTTTATTTTTTAAAACTAGACAACTTAGGAGGACAAGATGAATTGAATATAGTTAACACACACATACATTATTTTATATTTTACAAAAATCCACAGTTTAAAAAATAGCATCTACATCAAAAATTGCTTTATTAAAATTATACAATTTGTTCGCACATCCTAAATTTTCGTCGTGACGATGGGGGGCGCGTTTTCTCCCGTCTGACCCGATACACTGAATTCGAGCGTGTGTTCGAATCCCAATCGCGACTCGAACAATTTAACGTCTTTTCTCCGTCACTATTTCACTTTTTTTAACCGAATACTACAAAAATGCTATATTTTATATTCGAATTTAACTTGTTTTTCACACCGAAACACTAAAATATAATCTAAAACACAAAAATATTAAATTTGACTTTGAATCATGTGACATGGTCTACTACGTTAGTCGATTCAGTTTAGTACATGAAGGGAATTTTGACTAATTCTTCTTCTTCTTGTAGCGGTGCAGAAAGGTGTGTAACCTCTGTGCATCTATGTGGGTACGATTTATGGTTCGTCAATGTTTGTGTCCGTGAGGTCTAAGGACAAAAACATAGCTGCTGCGATAGGGTTTTCCCACAGTGATATAGGGGTAAGATCAGTGGGCGCAGCGGGGCATTGAAACAAATGGCCCACATCATGAGGAGTACCATTGCAGTTTGGACAGATGTTTTGGATGTCCGGGTTTATGCGAGAAAGGTACGAATTAAGGCGTGAACAAAAGCCCGACCGAAGTTGAGCTAGTGTTACTCTGGTGGCTCTCGGGAGCCTAATCTCCTCAGGCGAAATTGGTGGTGGGCGCTCTGAGAGGACTCTATTCGCACCTAAACTCGCGATAGACCGATTCACTTCTTCAGTGTGGTTCGCTGCAATGGCGGCTCGGTATGTAACTTCATCGTAAGGGTCCCGTTTGTATCCCTGAACCTCTCTCTCAAGGTCTCGTAAACCACGCCTGACATGTCGTGGTGGAGGAATTCGGTCCATGAGATGATTATTGGGATGATCCTCACGGTAGCAACCAACAAGATACTGTTTTGAGAGTAGGAGATTGTGATCACGTATTGGCATCAATTTTGTCTCCTGATGTAAGTGATCCTGGGCAGACATCAGAAGGCAACCTGTCGCGATGCGTAGAGCGGCATTTTGGCAGACCTGGGGCCCTATCATGTAATTCGAAACGAAAACGAAAGTGCCAACACTTTTGTATTCGATTCGAAAGCAAAGTGGTATCATGTAACTCGTTCGTTTCGAGTAATTGGTATTGCCTCATGAATTAGGCCAAATTCCCTTCATGTACCTACTAGAATGAATCGACTAACGTAGTAGACCATGTCATATGACACGAAGTCAAATTTAATGTTTTTGTGTTTCAGATTACTTTCTAGTGTTTCGGTGTAAAAAATAAGTTAAATTACATTATACAATATAGCATTTTTGTCGTATTCAATTAAAAAAAGTGAAATAGTGACGGAAAAATGACGGGAAATGGTTCGAGTCGCAATTGGGATTCGAACACGCGCTCGAATTTAGTGTATCGGGTCAGATGGGAGACAACGCCCCCATCGTTATGTAACGGACGGTTTTTTGCACATACATGTCTGCTTTTGGATTGGTAGATTTTTCACAAATGTTGGTTATTTGATTTATTTTAAATTATTAATATTTGTGAAAATCCCGCCACATTCAAAAGTAGACATCTATGTGTTGGTCTGTATTTGGGCCAGCTGGTCCGAAAATAGCGCAATTTAAAAAAATGATACGTGGCTAACTTCGGAGGGAGTTGGGTGCGAGATGTCACGACGGAGACACGGGGGATTTGGGGGTTGGCGGAGGAAAAAAGACGAAATTGGATTTGCGCTGGAAGACCGGGGACGAATAATCTTTTTTTGAAGGCCGGAAAAGAAGTCCAACCAGCATGAGCTAAGTTTTTTTGTGATATGTTGTGTTGTGTTTGATTGTGTGGTATGTGGCTATTGTGTGTGGTCGTCCGCGATGTCACCTTTTTTTTTAATTTGTGCCATAACGGCTGTTCGCTCCCATTTCTAAATTATGGCTTATCATGATTAGTCCCGCGAAATAAATTTCCCCCCCATTCCAGGGGCGAGCTTTAATATAAAAGGGAGGCGCCCTACAATTTTTGATTCGGCCGCGGGCGCCTCAGGACGGGTTTTATTATAAAATTATAGTGGGTTTAGTTTGGCCGGGACCCGTCGCCATCCGGGTCCACGGAGCGTCAATAAGATGGCACCTGTGCGCGTCGGCAATTCTTACGGTTTTCTCCCCATTTTAACCTCTTTGTTCGTGAAGTGCACCCAGGCATGCGAAATCCTTTTTTTTTTTTGTAAAAGGACAGGGGCAACGAGTGGCGCAAACCCCGCCCGTATCTCCCGAACTGAGCTACAGCAAGCGCATGCCGCTGCTCGCTCGTTGAGGAGCCCTATCGTCGTTGCCTAACCTGCACGGTTATAGAGGCATTGGCTCCGTCCCCTGGGCATCTTCGGATGGCTAAGTCCTTTCATTACAAAATGGCGCCCGACGTGGAGCCTCACTTGGTCCGATCAAGGGCTAAAGACTTGTTTTTAGTCCTTATACCGAGTGACGTTCCCTTTAAGTTACCTGCATTTGGTCTTCTGCCTTCAACCATGTACTATACGTACCTCCCTTCAGGTGACTTTTCCCCATCCTCTGTAGCTTCCCATCCTTTTAGTTTTTCCTTTTAGATTCAGGTACAAAGGCGATCCTTCCTTTGTGTTTGTCCCCTTTTATGGTGGCGTTTGCCACGTACGTAAGGCCTCCCAGGGGACTTGTGAATTACAAGGTATTTGGACCGGGTCTGATACCTTGTCCTCGTTTCCTGTGGAGAACCCTGCGTACCTTTCTGTTGGAAGGATCGTCCTTCTATTAATTTTTCACTATTTTCTATTCCAATTTTCATCATTGCATCGCAATGCTGTTACCAGGGAATCATGATTTGGAAATACGAGCTTGCAATTGCAGTGTGCAGCATCTCGGCCAGTCATGATTCGCTGGAAACAGCTGTGTTACAATGATGAAAACTTTTCTTTTTTGGTCCCATCATTTTTCAATTAGCCGGCTAGCGCAGGTGCTATTTTATTATCATATTTACATCATCTAAACATTGTTAAATGCTCCGCTGTTATTTTGGTTCTCGCTTACCTGGAATGGGTGAGGAGGCATAGTGATAACAAAGTCACATATCTGATTGTATTCGTAGTCAGTATTCTATATTTGCCGTGAGAAGTATATAAAAAAAACTATGCATAGAATTAGAGCAAGCACAAACACAAAACAATAACAAATCAGTACATTGGGTGCTCTAAGAAATCATATGATTTTAGTAAATAAAATGTTGAATGATTTCCAGTAGCACAATAGGTATATATGTATGTATAAGAATGTAAAATTCGATGAGTACTCCGTAGCTTCGAAGTGATAGTACATATTTTCATTATATACCCAGATATATATTGTTTTATATGGTTAGCTTTGCCGAGCACCAGTAATTGTAGTAATAGTTGTAGTAAATTAGTTATTTGTACATAGTTATTCAATGCTTAGTTCTAGGTATAATTTATTACTTTTGTTATTGTTTTGTATTTATATTTATTGATGTTTCAATTTGTTTTTGGGTTGTAGCTAGATTAATTAGATATTGTAAGCTTTAGTAATGCATGCATTTATTGTAAATATTTGTCTTGGTTGTTATTAGGTTCTATTGTAGGAAAAAATTATTTAATTAAATATTTCTATTTTTCTATAAGTATATCCGTATTGTTGGTTGTTAGTTTGTTACCGCTTTCTAAATTATTATGCATGCTAATTAGATAAAATATTATGTTATTTTCATTATGTTACTTTAATGTATTTTTAAATTGTATTTAGTAGGTATGTCCTTAAACTAATATATTTTGTTTGCTTGTCTATTTATTTATAATATCTTTTTTTTCTTTATTAATCTTTTTGCATGTTTACTGTTTATTATTATGTTCTTTGAAATAAGTATGAATATATTCAAAGTTTGCCACTTCCCTTATGCGCGCATATTTTACTTATTTGCTCTATTATACACATAATATCATTAACTACTTACATAATCTAGTAAAAAAAAAATACATACAAACAAATAAATAAGGATGATTTTAAATGAAAAAAAAGAGAAATTTTAATGGTAGTAAATATGTATGCCTATTATCCTGGAAACCACCTTAGTAATGCCGAAGATAGTATATTGGAATTGGTAGAAAAGGGACTGGCTGTTCCAATTTTTCTAAGGATGTCCTCAGCTTCAGCTTCTCGGCAGGCCTTGCAGCGGAAGCTGTCCTGTAACGGACGGTTTATTTGCACATACATGTCTGCTTTTGGATTGGTAGATTTTTCACAAATGTTGGTTATTTGATTTATTTTAAATTATTAATATTTGCGAAAATCCCGCCACATTCAAAAGTAGACATCTATGTGTTGGTCTGTATTTGGGCCAGCTGGTCCGAAAATAGCGCAATTTAAAAAAATGATACGTGGCTAACTTCGGAGGGAGTTGGGTGCGAGATGTCACGACCATAGATACAGAAGAAATTTAGATAGGCCCTGAAGGGGAAATTTTGTCTAGGTTTTTATAACACAATCACAAAAAACACACATACTATCAACCGCACCATAGGCGCCGTTAGTTTTTCATATGATGGGGGCATACATTTGGCGGAAAAATTTGAATTACCAATTTAATTTTTTTAACTGATTGCATGCTTTAATGCAAACAATTTTGGAACCAAGCAATAAAAAAAAATAATCTTGTTTTCTGCAAATTACATTTAAGTTTTCCTATGATTTTCATTTTGGTGGAATGGGAATATGTGTAGGTATGTTTTATTTGGGTCGAGTACAGGACAGAAAAGCACAACTTCCAAACGATGGGGTATATAGAACAACTCCTGTCAAACTTGAATGTAAGTTGTTCTGTTCTGACCCAATAAAACGGACCTACTAATTTGCTCCAAGGGAAATATTATACTTATGCATGTATTTTATTATTTATCACAGTTTGATTGAAGAAAAATTATACTTCGTTACTCACCTCTCTCTTCCTTTTTTAACTAGCCTTGGGGCTGGCTTCGGCATAGTTCATGCTATGTTTTTAGCTTTTATATTTTATACATATTCCATATTCATTTTTATTGTTCTTTATACATTTTGGGGTGCTGAACACGAATCCGAATTTCTTTGTGAAACAAGATCAAAATAGCAAAAAAAAAAACAGAAAATTTTATCAACTATAGCGATCTGCTTAACGCATTTCGAAGAATTATGTCGCGTTGGGCCCTTATGATAGCTTATCGCATAAATGCACAGTTTCAGGGTTATAAGCCAAAAAATGGAAAAAACTTCTAAAATGTTTGTTTTTGGCGATTTGGGCCATGTTCCACAACAAAATGTTAGTGGGAAGCTCCGGACTCGGGGGATATTTAAGCGATGCGAGGATCGATGGCTGCTGTCTAATCTAAGCTTCTGTTTATGCTAATGAACCGCTTCGACGACCACACTCGCCGAGTGTAAAGACTAGAGTATCAATGGGTACGGTTCCTAAACGCACCGGTCGCATATGTTCCGACAACATGTTGTCCATTCTGATCCTCTAACAGCGATTTTACGAATAAGAAATAATCTCCGGAACTTTTCGTTTACATATTCCACATAGGCAGAAAACACCGACAGTTATTGCTGATCCGCAAAACCGCAGTTATAGGATCAGAATGGACAACATGTTGTGGAAACATATGCGACCGGTGCGTTTCAGAACCGCATCCATTGTTATTGTCCTATCTTCAAATCATACTTTTATTTAATAATAGGTATGTATATTATATTTGGTACAAATACGCAAGAGTATATTTATTTGTGTTCGTTTTTCTGACACGCATAGTGTACAATCTCCCCTTCTGTATATCGCACGAATGCACTTTGATTCGTAAAGCATTTCTTAAACACCGGACGAACGATGAAATCAGTTATCATAATGCTCTTCGTTTCGTGGTGCATTCGTTACTTTTAAATTTGTAAGTCCTCGGCAATCCCTTAAGAATTTGTTTCTGTCGCGTCCGGTCCAGCTGATTGCAAAATGCCGATTCCATGAAGGGTTTTAAGCGGTGTAATGGAATGTCATCGGGCAGGTGCTGCAAACGCATAAATTTATTATTACACATATAATAGTTTAAGCATATTACGGGCATTCTATACATACAGGTGAAATTTCCGATGGATACATCTTGGATGCATAGCTATTCAGATTTTCGAAAATCGTTTCCATATCAACACTCAAACATTTTGGATGCAACCCGACACCCGTATATGGAGGCAAGATGGCGGCTTTAACAATGTTATAAGGAAATTTGCAAAGATATCAGGAACTTTTGCATAGACCGTTTCACAAAAGTCCGTTGCTTCATTTCCTACAAGATTTGCACGTAAATGGTCAGAACTTGTTCGTGTTTGTGCTCTTCGAAGAGACTGTCGCTTGGAAAGTCTTTAGGCACTGATTCGGGAGTGTAATGGTCGGATGTGCGCAGCAATTCGAGAAGTTTGGCTTGTGTTGATTCCAAATAGTTTGACCTCTTGAATGTCTTCAATGAAAATTCGCAGACCATCGTCCGGATGTTGTTTGAGCACCAAGTCCAAAAATTCGAATATCAAATGTTTGTGCTCAGTGTTCATAAGTGTTGAAGATGTGGTATGTGGTATGTTTGCGTTCGTTGAGACTGGAGCTGGGAACCTGTATTATGGGAGGAAAACATATGCTGAAGCTTCAAATAGATTAGACGCGTCAGCATCGGCATCAGCCGAAAAATTTCAATTCAGAACACACGCATTTGCCTTCGATGACCCACATTGACAGCAGGAGCAGAAGCATTTTTTCTGCTTCTGTTGCTGCTGTCAATGTGGGTTATCAAAGGCAAATGCGTGTGTTCATAATTGAAATTTTTCTGCTGATGCCGATGCCAATGCTGACGCGTCAAATGTATTTCAAACATGAGTCTGTACAGTAAATTTGATTATCATAAATACGTTGGCCTGCGAGCGGAGCAACTCCAAGGCCGGCTTGTGCTGTCCTTTTGTTTGAGATTGAATTGTCAATTCACCAAACTTGAAATATTTTTTGAGCGTTTACTCCGGTTCTTCCAAATGCCATTGGTTGAGCTGAAGCAAAGGCGAAACTAGAGAATAATTTCTCTGATTATTAATTACAAATGATATTGAAGCTTTAATTCATTTTATGTACAGTTAGAAATTGCAAGTCACTTACCCGCAATCAACATTTCAAGACGATACCGATAATGTACGAGTCGTCCCAGCCTGTAGATAAAAGTGTAAACAGATTATTTGATACCCATAAATTGAACGAGATTTGTGTATGTACTTACCCAAAACACTGACCGCCTGACTTCATGCCATTGGCTTGGGTAGTTTCGAACTTTTTTTTTAACTAGCAATGTCATCGGCTGCCGATCTACGGAAAAAACCATATGAAACAAACAAATTCTCGACCACATCGCGTAATGGCTGTGCTAGCAACAACAAAATATGTGTAGCCCCCGAAACAGAGAGAAATTTGAAACGCCTGTGTGCACATTAACGAGACGAATTTCCGTCGTAAGCGTTCGTGCTTGCTTCGTACAAAACGTGTACGAACGCTTACGAACGAGGTACGAACGCTTACGAACGAATCGCTTAGCTGTCAACCACAAAATCGCGCACATGTTTCATATAAAATCTCAATTAAAAACGCGTTAAACTATCATTTTCAGACCGACATTTACATAGCACTACTAAAATCTAGGTACACACGCGATTACCTTTGAGAAGATACACCGATAATGTATTTGCGTTGTTCACTGGATCACCCGACAACACAGGACGGAAAAACAACATGTGTCGCATTTTTTCAAATTAAAACACTTTCGCGAGACTACGGCCTACACTGTTTTGGTGAATTTATCACAAATCACATCGAAAAACTCGATATTTCACTCGCGCAAACTATTTCGTGCACTCACGTTCACTTGCCGCCATTTGCCTCCAATTGGATTCCAACTGGATGGTTGTCAAAGGTTGACAGCGACGCGACCGAGCCGGCCATCTTGTTGGTTGCTCGAGAGGTGTAGGGGAGGTGGCGCTGAAGATGAGGGGAGAACTTTTCTGGTCACACACGTACGCTCATCTACGTGAAGTGGGCCAATCCATACTACATATCAAAGGTCACGACGCTGACACGGGGGATTTGGGGGTTGGCGGAGGAAAAAAGACGAAATTGGATTTGCGCTGGAAGACCGGGGACGAATAATCTTTTTTTGAAGGCCGGAAAAGAAGTCCAACCAGCATGAGCTAAGTTTTTTTGTGATATGTTGTGTTGTGTTTGATTGTGTGGTATGTGGCTATTGTGTGTGGTCGTCCGCGATGTCACCTTTTTTTTTAATTTGTGCCATAACGGCTGTTCGCTCCCATTTCTAAATTATGGCTTATCATGATTAGTCCCGCGAAATAAATTTCCCCCCCATTCCAGGGGCGAGCTTTAATATAAAAGGGAGGCGCCCTACAATTTTTGATTCGGCCGCGGGCGCCTCAGGACGGGTTTTATTATAAAATTATAGTGGGTTTAGTTTGGCCGGGACCCGTCGCCATCCGGGTCCACGGAGCGTCAATAAGATGGCACCTGTGCGCGTCGGCAATTCTTACGGTTTTCTCCCCATTTTAACCTCTTTGTTCGTGAAGTGCACCCAGGCATGCGAAATCCTTTTTTTTTTTTGTAAAAGGACAGGGGCAACGAGTGGCGCAAACCCCGCCCGTATCTCCCGAACTGAGCTACAGCAAGCGCATGCCGCTGCTCGCTCGTTGAGGAGCCCTATCGTCGTTGCCTAACCTGCACGGTTATAGAGGCATTGGCTCCGTCCCCTGGGCATCTTCGGATGGCTAAGTCCTTTCATTACAAAATGGCGCCCGACGTGGAGCCTCACTTGGTCCGATCAAGGGCTAAAGACTTGTTTTTAGTCCTTATACCGAGTGACGTTCCCTTTAAGTTACCTGCATTTGGTCTTCTGCCTTCAACCATGTACTATACGTACCTCCCTTCAGGTGACTTTTCCCCATCCTCTGTAGCTTCCCATCCTTTTAGTTTTTCCTTTTAGATTCAGGTACAAAGGCGATCCTTCCTTTGTGTTTGTCCCCTTTTATGGTGGCGTTTGCCACGTACGTAAGGCCTCCCAGGGGACTTGTGAATTACAAGGTATTTGGACCGGGTCTGATACCTTGTCCTCGTTTCCTGTGGAGAACCCTGCGTACCTTTCTGTTGGAAGGATCGTCCTTCTATTAATTTTTCACTATTTTCTATTCCAATTTTCATCATTGCATCGCAATGCTGTTACCAGGGAATCATGATTTGGAAATACGAGCTTGCAATTGCAGTGTGCAGCATCTCGGCCAGTCATGATTCGCTGGAAACAGCTGTGTTACAATGATGAAAACTTTTCTTTTTTGGTCCCATCATTTTTCAATTAGCCGGCTAGCGCAGGTGCTATTTTATTATCATATTTACATCATCTAAACATTGTTAAATGCTCCGCTGTTATTTTGGTTCTCGCTTACCTGGAATGGGTGAGGAGGCATAGTGATAACAAAGTCACATATCTGATTGTATTCGTAGTCAGTATTCTATATTTGCCGTGAGAAGTATATAAAAAAAACTATGCATAGAATTAGAGCAAGCACAAACACAAAACAATAACAAATCAGTACATTGGGTGCTCTAAGAAATCATATGATTTTAGTAAATAAAATGTTGAATGATTTCCAGTAGCACAATAGGTATATATGTATGTATAAGAATGTAAAATTCGATGAGTACTCCGTAGCTTCGAAGTGATAGTACATATTTTCATTATATACCCAGATATATATTGTTTTATATGGTTAGCTATGCCGAGTACCAGTAATTGTAGTAATAGTTGTAGTAAATTAGTTATTTGTACATAGTTATTCAATGCTTAGTTCTAGGTATAATTTATTACTTTTGTTATTGTTTTGTATTTATATTTATTGATGTTTCAATTTGTTTTTGGGTTGTAGCTAGATTAATTAGATATTGTAAGCTTTAGTAATGCATGCATTTATTGTAAATATTTGTCTTGGTTGATATTAGGTTCTATTGTAGGAAAAAATTATTTAATTAAATATTTCTATTTTTCTATAAGTATATCCGTATTGTTGGTTGTTAGTTTTTTACCGCTTTCTAAATTATTATGCATGCTAATTAGATAAAATATTATGTTATTTTCATTATGTTACTTTAATGTATTTTTAAATTGTATTTAGTAGGTATGTCCTTAAACTAATATATTTTGTTTGCTTGTCTATTTATTTATAATATCTTTTTTTTCTTTATTAATCTTTTTGCATGTTTACTGTTTATTATTATGTTCTTTGATATAAGTATGAATATATTCAAAGTTTGCCACTTCCCTTATGCGCGCATATTTTACTTATTTGCTCTATTATACACATAATATCATTAACTACTTACATAATCTAGTAAAAAAAAAAAATACATACAAACAAATAAATAAGGATGATTTTAAATGAAAAAAAAGAGAAATTTTAATGGTAGTAAATATGTATGCCTATTATCCTGGAAACCACCTTAGTAATGCCGAAGATAGTATATTGGAATTGGTAGAAAAGGGACTGGCTGTTCCAATTTTTCTAAGGATGTCCTCAGCTTCAGCTTCTCGGCAGGCCTTGCAGCGGAAGCTGTCCTGTAACGGACGGTTTTTTTGCACATACATGTCTGCTTTTGGATTGGTAGATTTTTCACAAATGTTGGTTATTTGATTTATTTTAAATTATTAATATTTGTGAAAATCCCGCCACATTCAAAAGTAGACATCTATGTGTTGGTCTGTATTTGGGCCAGCTGGTCCGAAAATAGCGCAATTTAAAAAAATGATACGTGGCTAACTTCGGAGGGAGTTGGGTGCGAGATGTCACGACGGAGACACGGGGGATTTGGGGGTTGGCGGAGGAAAAAAGACGAAATTGGATTTGCGCTGGAAGACCGGGGACGAATAATCTTTTTTTGAAGGCCGGAAAAGAAGTCCAACCAGCATGAGCTAAGTTTTTTTGTGATATGTTGTGTTGTGTTTGATTGTGTGGTATGTGGCTATTGTGTGTGGTCGTCCGCGATGTCACCTTTTTTTTTAATTTGTGCCATAACGGCTGTTCGCTCCCATTTCTAAATTATGGCTTATCATGATTAGTCCCGCGAAATAAATTTCCCCCCCATTCCAGGGGCGAGCTTTAATATAAAAGGGAGGCGCCCTACAATTTTTGATTCGGCCGCGGGCGCCTCAGGACGGGTTTTATTATAAAATTATAGTGGGTTTAGTTTGGCCGGGACCCGTCGCCATCCGGGTCCACGGAGCGTCAATAAGATGGCACCTGTGCGCGTCGGCAATTCTTACGGTTTTCTCCCCATTTTAACCTCTTTGTTCGTGAAGTGCACCCAGGCATGCGAAATCCCTTTTTTTTTGTAAAAGGACAGGGGCAACGAGTGGCACAAACCCCGCCCGTATCTCCCGAACTGAGCTACAGCAAGCGCATGCCGCTGCTCGCTCGTTGAGGAGCCCTATCGTCATTGCCTAACCTGCACGGTTATAGAGGCATTGGCTCCGTCCCCTGGGCATCTTCGGATGGCTAAGTCCTTTCATTACAGTTACGACGAAACTTTAGGATGTGCGAACAAATCGATTAATTTCGTTAAAGCATTTAGATGCGATTTTTTTAATTGCGGATTTTTGTATTATGAAAATTCAAACGAAAAATGTAAAATTATATGTGTGTTTTTTTAACTCTATGTAAATAAAATGTAAATATTGATATACGAAAACTTGTATTTTTAACAAAAAATCTTTAAATTTCATCTGCATTCTGAAAAGAAATATATTTTTTTTTTCTAAACCGAAGATGTTCAATTCATCTTTTCCTCCTTGGTAGCTTAAAAATTGCACGACGATTCCGGGAATACAAAATTTTTCTATTCGTCTTTACAAAATATATGAATGCATTATTTTAAGGTAAACTCATAGTCTTTGTCTTAAGAAGTCCGTTACACTAATTTGTGTGCTAAAGACTCAGCCTTCGCTTAAAACAAAACACATAAACGATTGCTTTTCGAGAGTACCCTACCTTTCGAATGCATTTTCGATGCAATCGTCCATATTCTCGAACGCTTTCGAATTACATGATAGGGGATTTTCGATTCGTATGCTCGAAAGAAAGAAAGGTCCTATTACTTTCGAATAGAAGCTATTCGTTCGAGTTACATGATACCAATTTAGCCATTTCGAAAGCAATTCCTTTCGAATCGAATTACATGATAGGGCCCCCAGGTCTGGAGACTGAGGGGGATGATCGAGTTGTACAATAGCCATTCTCTTACCAGACGGGAGGTATGTTTGGATCATTGTCCTGTTGGAAGATCCACGTCCTAGGTAATTCGATTTTTTGGGCACTAGGAGCTAAATTTTCCTGCTCACGCTCTGTGGCTCACTCGGTTGAGTCGCACTCTACGATGCTAGTAATCTAGAGGTCCGGAGAATCTCGGCGTGACTCAGGAAATATACAGGGTGTCCGGAAACTGCCGCATAAACGCACAGGATTATGATTCCTCAGTTGATTTCCAGCAAAAAAGTTGTACGGAACATACCCCCTCAGCTTTATAACAGTTTTAGTACGTTAAGTGCAGAAAACTAGGGTTATTTTGGCTCGATTTGGACATATACTTTGAATAGATTTTACCAATTGCAGATCTATAGGGGCAGTGTGAATTGAATTGTATTGAATTCGAGCTAAAATTAGCCCTATTTTTCTACACTTAACGTATAAAAACTGTTAGAAGTAATGGAGCTAGATTAAAATGATGTAAAAAAGATATGATTGTAAGACTATGCGCCAATTTTTAAAAGAATCGTACAAGCACCTCACCTTGGCAGAAGTTGGAGAAAATTGAGATGGAAAAAAAGATTGTTTTTGGGTCAAATCACACAAATTTGACTTTGAAGCTCTGTAAAAACCAAACCTCTTATTCGATTTTAGTGTGGTTAGTTTTATTTTATAGGTAAATTTGTTGGCTGTAATAATCATTTTATTTCAGTATTCTAGCTGGTCTAGCTTTGGAGATATTAGGCTTTAAGTCGTGCAAGAAAATGATTTTTTCAAAAATCTTTAAATGCCTGTGGCAGCTAAAGGGTTAAGCTGAGGGGGTATGTTCCGTACAACTTTTTTGCTGGAAATCACATGAGGAATCACAATCCGGTGCGTTTATGCGGCAGTTTCCGGACACCCTGTATAGTGTTTGCAACATAATATACACTCCTCTATATGCAATGTAACGTTAAATCGAAGTAGCCTATAAACGGCTGAGTGAACGCATCATGCCCCACAAGGGGTTACGGTACAGAGAAGAAGAAGAAGGAGCTAAATTTTCCTGCAATATTGATAAATATTGCTCCTTTTTCATAGTGCTATCTATGAACACGAGATATCCTACCCCTGCCGCCGTCATACACCACCACACCATAACTGAATCCCCGTTGCTTTACTGTCGATGTAACTTCAAACTCTAAACTTGGAATTTTTCTTTCGCCAAATTTTTGAGCCTTTTTTAGCGCCAAAAAACAAACCAAAATTTAGCTCCCTGCTCCAATTTTGAGGGGAGTTATATGGACATGTCATTTTGACAAATACAAATGAGGGGATAATGGGGGTTTTTGAGCGGAGCGGCTCAATGTTTACCTTAGAATGATCTTAAACTTTTTGTGAATAGTTATTCAAAGTTTTACGGCTGAACTAGCATTCTTTCAAAAGTTATGGAGCTTTTAAAAAAGGTCTAAAATGACAATATTCTAATTTATGTTCTATTCTAACGCCGAAACATTCAATTAAACTCTAATGTGTTATATATCATTGCAAAGATAATTTTATGTAGTTTTTTTCGTCCTCACACCACTTTTCTGTATCTCTTACCGTTTTTGAAATAATCGCAAAAAAAAAACGGAAAATTTCCCCCCCTTTCCCCCCTTTTTTAAAGGTTGCGGATCTCCAATCGGTTGGGACTTTTGATGCCATAATCTGGGGACCATTCCCAACCATAATCAAAAAAAAATTTCCGATGTAGGATTTTTGCCGACCAAATATGCCATTTTTCCTTCTTCTTCTTTTAGCGGTACAGAAAGGTGTGAACCGCTGTGTATCTATATGGACTCGTTTTATAGTTCGTCGTCGTTTTCGTCCGCAATCTCCAGGGACAAAAACGTGGCAGCTGCAATGGGGTTTTCCCATAGTGATAGGGGGTGAGATTAGTGGGTGCAGCTGGGCATTGAAACAAATGGGCTACATCGTGTGGCGTGCCAGCGCAGTTAGGGCATACGTTTAGTATATTTGGGTCTATGCGAGATAGATACAAATTGAGGCGTGAGCAGAAGCCTGACCGAAGTTGGGCTAAAGTCACTCTGGTGGCTCTCGGGAGCCTAATCTCCTCAGGCGAAATAGGTGGTGGAAGCGCTGAGAGGACTCTGTTCGTACCTAAACTCGCAATAGACCTACTCACTTCCTCAGTGTGAATCATTGCAATGGCAGCCCGGTATGAATCTTCATCGAAAGGATCCCTTTTGTAACCTTGGAGTTCTCTCTCAAGGTCACGAGGGCCACGTTTGATGTTGCGTGGAGGGGGAATTTTGTCCATGAGGTTACGATTAGGATGATCCTCTCGATAACAACCTACTAAATATTGTTTTGTAAGTAGTCGATTGTGGTCACGTATTGGCATCAAATGTGTCTCCTGATGTAGGTGGTCCTGGGCAGACATCAGAAGGCATCCTGTAGCTGTGCGTAGAGCAGCATTTTGGCAGACTTGGATTTTGTTCCAGCTTGTGTTACAGAGACCTTGCGACCAAACTGGCGCCGCAAAATCAGCCGATGCTCGACCCACCGCTTTGTAAGTGGCTAGCATTGTCTCTTTATCTTTGCCCCAGGTGCTACCAGCCAGTGCTTTAAGAATTTTGTTCCTACTGCGCATCTTTTCACATACCGCTTCCGCGTGATGAGCTGAAATCATAATTTTCTCAAAGTGAAGCCCGAGAATTTTTGGATTTCCAACAGCAGGAACTGGTTTGTTGCCAATACGTACCCCAACCGGCCACTTACAATCACCTGACCAGGTGGTAAGGAAGGTCGCAGACGATTTGGACGCTGAGATGGTTAGGTTTCTGCTATGGAAAAAGGCTTCTAGTCGCGCTAAATATCTATTGATATCTTCACGCATGACATCCCTATCCGCTCCCGTGGCGAGTACAGTGCAGTCATCGGTATAAGAAATAACTTCAATGCCTTCCGGAGGTGTTGGGAGACCGGCCATGTAGATGTTAAACAAGGTGGGAGAGAGAACCCCACCTTGAGGAACACCTAATTTGATCTTTCTAAGTTTGGAACGACTGCCTCGAAACTCGGTGAAGGATTGCCTACCAGCTAGATAGTTGGCAATCCATCTTATCTCTTGAGTCGGAACATGCATATTGAGGAGGTTTGCCAGAAGCATGGAGTGATTAACCTTATCAAACGCATTTTATAGGTCAATCGCCACCATGATGGTTCTATGGCAAGGTGTACTGTGGTTTAGTCCGTCTCTTACACGTGTAGTGATCGCGTCTAGAGCGGTGGTTGTACTATGCATGCGTCTGAAACCGTGCAGATGGGGATCTAGCTTTGCATGTGAAACGAGTGTGGGGTGGATGAGGGCTTCCAGCGTCTTTGCTACAGGTGACAGGATCGTAATCGGTCTGTAGGAAGTTCCTAGTTTGGCACTTTTCCCTGGTTTAAGGCATGGGACTATACGACCTTGTTTCCAGATGTCGGGGATGGCGAGCGTAGATATTGACAAGTTAAAGACTGCCGTGAGATACTCAATGGCAGGAAGATCAAGATGTTTGAGCATCCCAGCCAGCATTTAACACATTTGTAATCATTATTTCATGCAACACGCGTAAGCACATATTGCTTATTCATTCATCACGTTTTCATACAAGCAGTATATGACGATGTCCCCCTATTTCATGTATATACGCATTTGCGCCTTATTACGAATAATCATTATAAAATCGTTATTCGTAAGCATTATGTAATAGTTACGTTGCATACATTTTTAATGCATCAATCGTAAAGACTACATAATCGTTAGTCATAAAGATTACGTAATACTTATGTAACATATATTTTTAATGCATTGCTCGTAAAGAATGTTAATGGCTTATACGAAATGGATCAATAATGCATGATTCGTGGAGATTAAAAATGAATTATGCTATAACATGTATTTATAATGGTTTATATGATTACTGAATATTTTGGAATGAATGATATATTTTTTGAGAGATAGAGTTTTTAAGACGATATTCTTCAATGGAATTGAAAATATATGAACACTTGAAACAAATTAAATGTGTTCAAGTATATTTTACAAGTTGGCCTTGGTTACCTTGAAGTCGCATATCATATTAAAGCTTGATGTCTCATCTTTATCTTGTACCAATTTTATCAAAGCTTACTGATGATTTATGGAGAGAATCGGCCGGAGACAAAAAACCGACCGAAAACAGGATTATAGGTATTTGTATGAAAACAGTGTAACTATAAGTTTTTTTTATATAAACAAAGCTTCTTGAAGGAAATTTTAGTATTCATTCGCATAGTTTTTGCTACTATACCTAAACTAAGAGGTTTGGTTTTCACAGAGTTTCAAAGTCAAATTTGTGTGATTTGACCCAAAAACAGTCAATTTTTCATCTCAATTTTCGCCAACTTCTGCCAAGGAGAGGTGCCTGTACGATTCTTTTAAAAATTGGCGCATAGCCTAACGATCATTTCTTTCTTACATAATTTAATTGTAGCTCTATTATTTCTAACAGTTTTTATACGTTAAGTGTAAAAAACTGGGGTTAATTTTAGCTCGAATTCAATACAATTCAATTCACACTGCTCCTAAAGATCTGCAATTGATAAAATCTATTCAAAGTATGTATGTCGAAATCGAGCTAAAATTAACACGTAGTTTTTTGCATTTAAGGCATTCAAACTGTTAGAAATAATGAAGATAGGATAAAATGATGTAAGAAAGAAATTATCGTTAGACTATGCGCCAATTTTTAAAAGAATCGTAGGAGCACCTCACCTTGGCAGAAGTTGGAGAAAATTGAGATGGAAAAATATATTGTTTTTGGGCCAAATCACAAAAATTTGATTTTGAAGTTCTGTAAAAACCGAACCTCTTATCGGATTTTAGTGCCGTTAGTTTTATTTTTTAGGTAAATTTGTTGGCTGTAGTAATTATCTTATTTTGCTATTCTGGCTAGTCTAGCTTTTGAGATATTGAAGTTTTAGTCGTACAAGAAAATTATTTTTTTCAAAAATCTTCAAATGCCTGTGGCAGCTAAAGGGTTAAGCTAAGAGGGTATGTTCCATACAACTTTTTGCTGGAAAATACACCATGAGGAATCACAATCCGGTGCGTTTATACGGCAGTTTCCGGACACCTTGTATATATGTAAATTAACAAAAAACTAGCCTAGTAAAACGCCTCGCAACAGAGAGACAGACGGTCATTGTCCAATCGACTCAGCTCGTCACGCTGATCATATACAGGGTTATTGGTTAAGTCGACCTATTCCCTGCAGCACGTTATAATAGGGGAAAAATGCAACAAAATGAGGCCATAAATGTTAGGCCGATTTTCAACGGTCACTGAGATATTTGAATTTTCAGGTTTTTTTTAAATAACCTCGAATTTTACCATTTAAAGTAAGAATTAAAAAAAACTACTAAGGTAATGGGTTAAAACTTATTTTTGGATTTTAGTCAACACTATAGCAGACATTTCTTAATCATTTAAAATTTCAAAAACCCATCACAATTTCGGAATTTTTAATTTTTAATAAAAAAAAATTATCTTAAATTTTTTAAAAGTTGATTTTTAATATAGCATTACTAAAAAAAAATATATGACACGGAGTCTGCAGACCGCTGGAAAAACATACTCGTGTTGTCAGCTTTCCAAAAAGGTGTCAATGTCAATATAAATATTTGAATTAATTGAAACAGTTAGCTGCATCTTGTTCGGGGACCATAATTTCGTTTGATAAAAAACGACAAATCCATAAAACAATAAAAACAAGTCTGTCAAGTTAGCACTACCACTTTAAAATTTCGACAAACGCCATAGTGCATTAAATGTCGCGATTTTGTCGTAATTCAATGGAAAAAGAAAAAAAATTGTCGCGCCCCTCCTTCCCCTTAAAAACTACCCTTAAGTGCATTTGAGCCTCAGTTAACCAAATTCGAGTTCCAAGAATCTCCCCAATGCTAAAGGTGTCCAGTAAAATATCACAGGGGCTGCTTTAGAGCTTTCCACCCTGAAAAAAAAATGTCGCGCCCCTCCTTCCCTTAAAACCTACCCCCGTCAAGTTAGCACTACCACCCCGGTAGCGGCCAATTCAAGCATTTCCGTAAAACAAAAAGTATCCAATTAATAATCGCAGGAACTGAAAGGCATATTGCACGCTTCAAAAAATTTCTACCCCTTAAAAACTACCCCTAATAGCATTTCAGCCTCGAGTTCCAAGAATCGCCCCAATACTAAAAGTGTCCAGTAAAATCTCACTACGGCTGCTTAAAAGATTTCCACCCTGAGAAAAATTGTCGCGCCCCTCCTTCCCTTAAAAACTACCCCCATCAAGTTAGCACTACCACCACCCCTTTCGGTTCCTGCGACAATTAATTGGATACTTTTTGTTTTACGGAAATGCTTGAAGTGGCCGCTACCGGGGTGGTAGTGCTAACTTGACGGGGGTAGTTTTTAAGGGAAGGAGGGGCGCGACAAATTTTTTCAGGGTGGAAATCTCTTAAACAGCCCCTGTGATATTTTACTGGACACCTTTAGCATTGGGGAGATTCTTGGAACTCGAATTTGGTTAACTGAGGCTCAAATGCACTTAAGGGTAGTTTTTAAGGGGAAGGAGGGGCGCGACAATTTTTTTCTTTTTCCATTGAATTACGACAAAATCGCGACATTTAATGCACTATAGCGTTTGTCGAAATTTTAAAGTGGTACATAGTGCTAACTTGACAGACTTGTTTTTATTGTTTTATGGATTTGTCGTTTTTTATCAAACGAAATTATGGTCCCCGAACAAGATGCAGCTAACTGTTTCAATTATTTCAAATATTTTTATTGACATTGACACCTTTTTGGAAAGCTGACAACACGAGTATGTTTTTCCAGCGGTCTGCAGACTCCGTGAAATATAATTTTTTTTAGTAATGCTATATTAAAAATCAACTTTAAAAAAATTTAAGATAATTTTTTTTTATTAAAAATTAAAAATTCCGAAATTGTGATGGGTTTTTGAAATTTTAAATGATTAAGAAATGTCTGCTATAGTGTTGACTAAAATCTTAGTAGTTAGTAGTTTTTTTTAATTCTTACTTTAAATGGTAAAATTCGAGGTTATTTAAAAAAAACCTGAAAATTCAAATATCTCAGTGACCGTTGAAAATCGGCCTAACATTTATGGCCTCATTTTGTTGCATTTTTACCCTATTATAACGTGTTGCAGGGAATAGGTCGACTTAACCAATAACCCTGTATATACATATTTTATATGGTCGGAGATGCTTCCTTCAATGCGTTACAAACTTTATGACAAAGTAAATATACCCTTTTCGCTTAATAAGCGAAGAGTATACAAATTAGTTTTTGCGATGTATCAAAATGAAGAGCAATGGGACACTATGCGCTGCGCCCAATACCATACTACGCTGTGAATCACTAGTTATTTCAACGTTATCTATAAATCACCTGGCTTACGATTTCCGAATGTAGAAGGATTGTAAGTAAATGTTGTATCTAAAGTTTTTTTTTTTTAGTCATTAGATTATGTACAAGAGTAATGTGTATAAACTAATCTGTTGAGTTTTGAACAAACCGAGACCATGGTCCTTTTGGAACTAGGTAAATAAAGAATCACTTACTTGCAACGTTATGATTTCAGACGCACAAAAAAGAAACATTTTAAACACAATAACACTGGGCAAAAGTACATCAAAAATAAATAATTACTTCACTGCAATCGCGACGTACACACTTTTTAAACACTTTCGTTTTAAAAAAAAGTTTGTTTTTTCATCCGATTGTTGCGAACTTAGGTACGCAGTCTCAACGAACGGAAGAAATCACGAAAACTAAGCCCATCCAATATCCAAATAGTGGGTTTCAAATGAAAAGAATAAAAAATAGCTATACATTGTAGTGAATAGCTGATGCGTGGGCATTCCTTCAGCTGGCCATCATGTGTTGCACTTCAACAGCGTGGTCTATCGATACAGAACGTCGATTTGTGATGCATGAAGTAAAGATTATTTTGGTCTATGTTTACGATAGGGTAAAAGTGGGTTAGATGCCCCAGTGGGATAGATGCCGCAGTTGCTCAAACTAGTATTTCTAGACACAAAACGAACAAAAATGTTATAGACAATTAAAGAGCATCGCCTGACACTAACAGTAATTGCATTTTTATTTTTAGGGTTGTCCACACAACCGCGTTGTAACGATATTACGAAAAATTTATTTTCAACTTATGTGAATTTGCAATTTGGTATTTTTTCAATCGCGCGAAATTTTTCTCTATTTCATGTCAGCGGAAGCTTCTTTTCATATTTGTTAGGTCTTTGCTAGTTACTTTTATATTCCCAGTCAACTTTTATTTCTTTTTATTAATTTTTGTATAAAAAGGTGGGGCATCTCTCCACCCAGAAAACAATAGATGCCTCTAATTTTTGGGGTATAGATGCCCCAAGACTTTTCCTAAAGGCATCTATCCCTTATTCCCTAGTGGACTAAATTACAACCTTTAAAATTGAAATATCCATTTTATTGCTATAAAAATGGTTTGTAATTAGACGTGGATAGTAGAAGCAGCTCTCCACGCCACTTAGACAACATTCTCTTTGGTTGCGTTCCTTGATCTTATAGAACGAAACAGCTGAGGTAAACGAAAAATCTCGCCCCTTCAGGATAGCCTCAACCATTTTTTTTATTCTTCTCACATTTTAGAATTCAGTTTTCCCTTTTGACTCAAATGTTAACTGATTTATTCCTTAGGGCAACTATCCTCACATTAAAATATGCATTGGGGCAACTAACCCATAGCGTGGGCAAATATCCCCGAAATTAGAGGTGTCTTTTCAAGGCCATAACTACAAAACCTTAACTGATCCCAAAAATATTTTCTTTGAAAATAGTTACTAACATATGTGGGAAAACGTATATACAGGAAAACCGAGAAATAATGCTTTATCTTGCTAAATATTGATCCAAAACAAAAAGTGGGGCAACTATCCCACTTTTACCCTATATGATGTCAATGCTGGCTGGGCATGGCCATTGAAATGCCATCTGGTCCAAGGGCCTTAGAATTTTTTGCATTCTCAATGACTGTTTTAACCTGGTCCGGAGTATAAATTGGTACGGAGTCAACAATTCGGCTGCGAATCCGTCTTCTAATTTTGCGCTTGAGGCCATCGGACTTGGGATGTTCAATAAATTGTTCATTGAACTGGCTCGCACACTGAAGAGGATTGCTTGTTTCTTTTTTGCCGAAGGTTATGGCTATATTGCCCTTATCTTTTGTGGGGTTCGAAAGGGCACGGACAGTGGACCATAACTTACAGGCACCTTCATTAAGGTTACAGTCATTGAGGTGCTCGTTCCATTTGGCCTTCTTGTAGTCTTTAACTTGTCGCTGTATTTGGATATTGAGCTCCCGAATTCTGGGGTCACCAGGGTTAGCGCGCCTAATGTTGTCACGTTCATCAGCTAACCTTGCGGCACTTGTTGGAAAGTTTGGACGAACCTTTGGAATGCGCCCTGCAGGGATGAACCGTGCCGCAGCTTTGGCAATGACGCTCCTAATGTTCCGTTCGGCCTTGTGTATATTGGTGGGAGGGGGAAGCGCGAAGAACTTCGATGACGTGAATGTTTTGAAACCTTCCCAATCAGCTTTTTTGTGATTGACAAAAGTTCGCTTCTCTGACTTGGTCAGGTCAGCTGGTTTGTCAATTCTGACTATGATTGGGAGGTGATCAGAGGGAAGATCAGTAAGTGTTTCCCAGGAGGTCTCACTGATTAGGCTAGCGCTGACAATTGTAATGTCTGGTGAGCTAATACAATTGTTTGCATCACGGGTTGGAGAGTTTTCATTGAGGGTACAGAAACCTGATGAGTCCAGAGATTCGGCGATAGCTTGACCCCTGGCATCGTTGTGAAGCGCGGAATGCCAGAGTTCATGATGAGCATTGAAGTCACCAAGAATGATCCTGTGCTCTCCATTAAGAAGAGGACCAATATCGAAATGGTAGTTTGTACAGCTAGAATGTGGTGGTATGTAGATATTAAAAATTTCAATATTGGTGCTCCCTGATGAAACTGAGATGGCTTGCAATTCCGCCGTACCGTCTGAAACTACATCTAATACACGGTAATGTACGGACCTGTGTATTAGGAAGGCAAGTCCACCTCCAGGGTGAGAATCATTCCTGGCGCCTTCTCTGTCCTTGCGTATGATGATATATTCACCTTCAGCGTTGAATGGTGAATTCGCGTGGAGTTTCGTCTCTTGGATGGCTGCAATCAGGATTCTGTACTTTCTCAAGAAGCTTGTGATTTCAGGAAATTTCCCTAGGATGCCATTACAGTTGAACCGCAATATGGACAGCGGTGTAAAAATTGCTGGCGGAGGGGCGGGAGTTAAGCTGTGTCTTACGTTCAAGGCAACATTATTGGGGGGAGTAGGGGGCGTTGGTGGAGGGGAGGGGCCTGGTATTACCCGCGGCTGCCCAGTATTCATACAGCCTGGAGCAACAAATGTACCTTCTATGTAATGACCCATCCTTCTCAAACCGGAGCATCTGAAATGCACCCACTCCGAACAGCAACTACACTGAAGTGACCTGGCATTAGAACCGATACGTCGGTTGCAGACACTACACATCCATACCAAGACAGGGCCTGGATTTGCTTCAATGCCGGCGCGTAAGAGGAGAATTGAGAGCAGCCGCGCCGAGATGTGATGCTCCCAATATGACGAAAAAACATATATAACGAGTCCATACATATACACAGACATACACAACCTTCCTGCATCGAGACCTTCGAGGCTCTTGCCAGGGAGGCGTTTTGGCAACTCTTGGCCGTTTGTTGTAGCAAACGGGTGTGGTCCGCCCCGGAGAGGCGTATTGCAACTGCAAGATAATGCAATAAACAATGGTTGCCAGTAGGACCACTATTTTTCCTAGACTATAATACCAATTGTGAATCGTTCAGTTCGTTGCTGGTAGAAAGATAGGCGTCGGACGCTCCAAGAATTAACTTGCCAATTTTCCGTTTAAAATAAAGACACTTTTAAAGGGATATGACAGAGTTTATTCCCTATAAACGGATAACAGTACAATCAATTATAATAAATGGAAATAAAATATAAAAGTATAAAATCGTAGCTCACTTGTTTGTCGAACGTCCTCCCTGTATGACTTCCTCCGAACGATTAAAATTCTAACCCAAAAGGCGCGGGACAATGACAGTTTTCCGCTAGAGGCACAGGGTGGTTAGGCAACATCCCCGCCCCCGTGAAGCGATCCAGGGGAGTCTTCGCAATCTCCTTTCTTTTCGTCTCGAACGTCAAGCACAGCTAACTTTGAGACAGGCCGTCTTATCACCCCGGTGTTTGTACTCACAAGGGCAGACCTAGGCACGTTATCCTCGCATATAATTACTAGGCTTCCAATCTCAATTGGTTTCGATGGCAAGCAACATTTAGTACATCGAGTCAAGTCTGGCAGATATTCACGAATCCATCTATTCCAGAAGGCATCCTTCAAGTTACGTTGTATACGCCATTGTTTTCGATGGCAGACCGCCATCGGACCATCCGGTGCTGGCGTTTGAGTCGAGTTGGCACACCCCAATAAGAAATGATTTGGAATCAAAGGGTCCGGCTCGTCTGGCGTTATGGGCAAGTGCGTCAATGGCCTTGAGTTCACAATGTTATGATGAGAGTGCTGTGTCATATGCATTCGATCGAAACCGGTCGAATGTCATTTTTTGCACTCTCCGAGTCGATATGCCTGTAAATCAGGAAATCGCTCGGAGAGCTTCATTCTTAAAAACATTGTACGTATGTATTATTTGTGTACCCGCAGTAAATGGGAACAGGGACGGCAGCGGAGGGCTCCACGGCTGTTTCGTGTGATGCGGAGGCTGCGTCCCAACATGCATTTATATTACTATGCGTGATCATTGGCGTTATAGCCAAAAAGTGGGATGTTGGACGGATCACAGTAATAGTAAGTTGCTATTCGACTAAATTGTGATCCGTAGCAACGAATGATTTTTGTTGGTTTATATACGGCTGAGTAACAACTTGCCGGTGCATTCCTGGGCGTGCCGTCCTCGAATGCATATGACACAGCACTAGCGACGGCACCTGATGAGAGTGCTGTGTCATATGCATTCGATCGAAACCGGTCGAATGTCATTTTTTGCACTCTCCGAGTCGATATGCCTGTAAATCAGGAAATCGCTCGGAGAGCTTCATTCTTAAAAACATTGTACGTATGTAACTAATAATTTCTATAGTCAGCATATCGACCTAACTGATAAACAGGCGGTATATACATACAAACAACTACCGTATACCTGTAAAAGAAATGCTAGAAGACGGGATAATAGAACCCTCAGTGTCACATTTTAATTCTCCCATATTACTAGTACCAAAAAAGACATCTCATGGAGATAAAAAATGGCGTGTAGTAATACACTTTCGTAATCTACGCTCGCCAACCCCCGAGGGCGAGGCTAATTTCGGGCGCGGCCGAAATTTGGATACCCTTCGCTCTCCTTGGGCTAATAGTTTTTTTCGGGTGTATCTATGACTTGTATTTAATCCCCCTCCACATTCTTTTTCTTCCGTCTTGACAAAAGTTTTGGGCTTGGTTGAAATAAGTGGGCAAATAAAAATATTTACTCAGAAAATTGTATTGGGGTTGCGGGAGCATGACCCCACAGTACGATTCCATTCGTTATGAACTTTTTTCTTGCTTTGGTAAAGACACATTAATTCAAGGTTTTGTGAAATTGGTGCAAACAATGTTTCTTAGAAGAACCAAAATGGGGGTTGGGTTTGTATGGCCACCCCATGACCCCATTATCCGATTTGATCCATTCTTAGATATGTTTTGTGTCATCAAGAGAAACACATTTGTGTGAAATTTGGTTGAAATTGGTGAACAAATAAAAAAGTTTTTCTTAGAAGAGCCTAATTTGGGGGGTTAGGTTTGTATGGCAGCCCCATGACCCCATTATCCGATTTAATCCAATTCTTAGATATGTTTTGTGTCATGAAGGAAAACACATTTGTGTGAAGACGGACAGACAGACAGACGGACATCGTCCAATCGACTCATCTCGTCATACTAACCATATATGTATGTACACTTTTTATATGGTCGGAGATGCTTTCTTCAATGCGTTACAAACTTCATGACAAAGTTAATATACCATTTCACTCTATGAGCGAAGGGTATAAAAATACTGGCCGGAAAATTCCTACTTCCGAGAATAGATGATATCCTTGACCAAATGGGTCGAGCGAAATACTTCTCAGTACTCGACCTAAAGTGAGGATTTCACCAGGTATCATTAGAAAATATTCAAGAAAGTTTACAGCCTTCTCTACAAGCCAAGGACACTTCCAATACACCTGCCTTCCCTTCGGATTAAAAATTAGCCCCAATAGCTTCCAAAGAATGATGTCAATCGCTTTAGGAGGCTTATCAGCAGACACTGCTTTCCTATACATACAGGGCCGGCGTTAGGGTGGGGCGACCGGGGCGGTCGCCCCGGGCGCCAAGCTTTGGGGGCGCCGAAGCACGTACCTTAAACTTTATTTTTTATTAAAAATTTTCTTGTTGCTTACGATTTTTTTTGCTTTTTCTTTTTTTCTTATGAATTGAGTATGATGTTAAAATATAAATGCAGGCTATAAAACACGAGCAAATGACCTTTCACCGCAGAAAATTTACCTTCTCTAAAGAAATGAGCTTTGATTGTTCAGTTAATCGCACTGTCTATACCTTAATAAGCACAATCGGTTTAGAAGAAATAATTTTTTTTATGTGAAAATACAATTTCAGGATTATGTTTATGATTTCGGCTTTATTAGACTTTCGTTTATTGCTATATCTAATGTAGAAAAGTTGATGGATTTTTTTTTATTATGTAGGAATGTAATACATTTTAGGATAATCGTTTTTTCTCGGTCAATTGATTTTAAAAAACTACTTAAAAATAAAAAGTTAACGAACGTAAAGTGCACGAAATAAATGACCTGATCAAGTATATCATCTGCTGCTACAGCTCAGTTATTCGTTTCTATAACTCCTTCTAACTTCTATGACCTTCTAAAATACTTATTTTGCTTATGATGAAAACATTAAAGGCGATACGCAATCAGGTCCCGTTACTTTTACCTAGAAGCTCTCGCAATTCAGTTTCCAGAACGAAATAATTGAACTTATCAATTTATTGTTTCGTGTGACGCAGTTGCGATAGGAGGTAAATTATAGCGGGATTTTTATTAATCGAGAAACGAATTACAAAGAAGTGAGTTTTCATTTGAAATTTGCAGTATAAGATTTTAAATTTTTCATAATTCTGTAGAAATGCCTCAAAGCCGTTACCTCTCCGATGAAGATCGAGTTAAAATCTCAACATTTCGCGAAACAGGGATGCCTCTGCGAAAAATTGCTGCGAAAATAGGGAGAAGCTACTTTACAGTGCAAAAGTTTTTAAGGGATCCAGCGAACCATGGGAAAAAACCTCGTAGTGGTCGCCCGCCACTAGTGAAAAATCGCGATAAACGACGAATAAAAACGCTAGCAGTCAAAGAAAACAAAAGCGCTGCTCAAATTTGCCAAGAATTGGCTCTCCCAGTTTCAAAACGTCGCGTGCAACAAATTTTAAGTGCGGATCCATTTGTGTCATATGAAAAAAGAGCCGTTAAATGTCAGTTAGTGCCTAGGCATAAAGCTGATAGGGTTCATTTTGCAGACACACAAATTCTGGGACTTGGAGTGGCGAAATATAATCTTCAGTGACGAGAAAAAGTTCAATTTGGACGGGCCGGATGGGTATCGATATTATTATAGAGATATCAGGAGTACAAAACAAGTAAAAGTATCACGTAATTTCGGAGGAGGTTCGCTTATGGTTTGGGCTTCATTTGGCTTCAAAGGAAAGAGTCCAATATGTTTCATAAATCATCGTATGAACTCCGAAAAATATGTAGAACTTTTAGACGGAGTTTTTATTGACTTCGCAGAAACTCATTTTGAGGAATCCTGGACCTTTCAGCAGGATAACGCTCCAATACATTTATCCAAACGCACAAAACAGTTTTTCGAAGAGCGAGATATACCTGTTTTGACGTGGCCTGCTAAGAGTCCGGACCTTAATCCAATTGAAAATATTTGTGGCATCCTTTCCAGCAAGGTTTATAAAAATGGAAGACAGTTTGATACTCTTACGAAATTGAAAGAGTCTATTGTGACAGAGTGGGCAAATTTAGATCTGTCCATTCTTCAAAATCTAATCAATTCGATGCCACGAAGAATGGTTATGGTTCTTAACTCCAAAGGAGCTCCCCTCTAACCACAATTTAATTAAAAATACAGTTCAGGAGAATCATATTTTCATTTTTTAATGATTAGTTCATTTATTTCGTTCGGAATGTGAAAATGATCAGTTCACTTATTTCGTTCCGAAAAATATTGTTTTAATTTTTAAAAATGTTTGCGTTAATCGTTGAAATCTTTTTATGTTCAATTTTTAGTCTAAATTTTATGTATATAACAGAAAAAAATAAAAACTTGAAAATGTCCGCAAATTTGTGTTTTTACGAAAGAAAATATAGTGGGTCAGGTGAATTATTTCGCACACTGTATTTGTAAAATTATAAGAGAGTTTGGTCATTTCAAATATAACGACATAGTTTGACATTTCCATAGAAAAATTTTCTTGCCGACAATGTGCTAAAGACTATACAACATTTTGCATGTTCCAATGAGAAATGGGTGTCTTTCCATATATGTATTGGATATTCTGTAAACAGCCGAAATTATTTATCGTCATCATAACCCCATGCCTACTTGGGACATGCAAAATTGTGGTTTACTGCCTTGCGTATTGTCGCCAAACGAACAAATGTCAAATTGGCAAAATGGCCGAAAATTCGAGGCCCTCAGTTCGTAGAAGCTGTGGTAAAATCTGGACCAACAGAAATAGAAAAAATGTCATTTCCACTCGACAGCCAAAAAAGACACTTTTAGCTAGAAATAACTAAGAGAAAACTAGAGAATGGCAAAGAAATCAAAAGGAGGTGGCTAGTTTACTCTAAAAGTACAGATAAGGCATTTTGTTTTTGCTGCAGTCTATTTTCGACGGAGCCAAAGTCCGCATTTTCCACAACGGGCTACCAGGAATGGAAGCATGTATCTGAACGTCTGCGAGATCACGAAAGATCAGCAGACCACATCAAAGCATGCGTTCACTGGCTTGATTGTGAAACCAGGCTGTCCTTGAACAGAGGAATAGATGCAGAACAGCAAAAGATAATGATAAAAGAAATTCATCACTGGAAAAGCGTCCTGGAACGGATAACAATGTATCTTGCTCGACATAATTTGGGTTTTCGGGCTTCAGCGGATAGGCTTTTTACAAAGAATAATGGTAACTTTCTTGGTTTGGTGGAGTTGAGAGATAGCTGGTCAGTTTGATTTTTCTAAAACCATCGAACAGTTTGCACGAACTTTGATAAAATTATTCGTATACAGTGAACTGCCACAGCTGCAAAATGCTAAATATGTTTACATATCCTCAATATACATATAGTAAAATAAAGATTAATATCTTTTGATTAATTTAAGGCTTTTTACGTCGGCGTAAACGTGAAATCCTTGCTAATTATGAATTAGTATAATTATTTGAAATATTTTGGCTCTGATTTCCTGAACTCTAAAAATCATATTTATTTGTTTGCTAAAGCTTTTTTTTTAAATAATTATTTTGATAAAATAACATTGCTAGAGAGAATAAGGAATTCAAATGTAAAACAATCCGACAAAAATCCGTTCTTTTTTTGTACATATTGCGTAGCTACAAGGTCTTATCAATACTATGCAGGATAACAAACGAAATTAAGCGACGGATACAACTAGCTAATAAGACATATTTCTCGGTCCTCCCTATAATCAATTCGAAACTTGCGCACATAAACACGAAGCTCCGCGTGTACAAAACGATCATCCGACCCGTGCTATGTTATGGCTGCGAAACATGGACCCTCAATTGTACGATGAGCTGGAATTATCGAAAATCGTGAAGCTTCAACGTTTGCAATGGGCGGGGCGTGTACAACGGATGGACGATAATCGCATGCCAAAGAAAGTGATGAACGCACAACGAACTGACGGAGCGAGGTTGCGTGGACGACCGAGAGCTCGCTCGCTCCGTAGGTGAAGACGCCCACCAGCTGCTGGGCTTCCGAAACTGGAGGACAAGGTCACGTAACCGCGACAATTGGAGGTCAACGATTCAGGCGGCCAAGGCCCGACACGCCGGGCTATCGTGCCACATTGATGATGATAACAAACCAAATTGATTCGCAATATAACAAAACAATAAAAAAACATAATATCGGCGTAACAAAAACAATATACCCTTTCACTCTATGAGCGAAGGGTATAAATATGTATTTTCCAGAAAGTGTTATGAACACATTTTATTGAATTCGAATTAATGTAACTAAAATGAGACTTTTTTTTATGAATAATAATAAATTTTGATTTTTTGTTTAAAGTTTCGTTTCTTCCATTTTATTACAATTTTTTCGTGTAGGTATAGAAACTATAAGGGGCGCCTCCTTCAAGTTCGCTCCGGGCGCCGTTTCACCTAAAGCCGGCCCTGTATACATAGATGACATCATAGTAATAGGATGCTCAAAATCACACCACTTTTAAAACTTGACTTCAGTATTCAATCGCTTACGAACAACGAATCTTAAATTAACCCCTGAAAAATGTAAGTTCTTTCAAGCAGAAGTTACATGTCTTGGTCACCAAATCTCAGCAAAAGGAATACAACCGGACCCTTCAAAATATGAGTCATAAATCGATACCCAGTGCCCAATAATCAAGACGAAGTGAGACGCTTCGTCGCGTACTGTAACTATTACAGACGCTTCGTCCCAAATTTTGCAGAAAGAGCCCTACCCCTAAACCAATTATTGAAAAAGAACACTAAATTCGAATGGACACCTCTATGCAGCACGGCATTTGAAAAACTAAAAACAATATTAATGTCTCCACTAATACTCCAACATCCGGACATTACAAAGCAGTTTACAATATCCACAGATGCCTCTAATAGTGCATGTGGAGCAATACTGTCACAAACTGTGGACGGATTAGAATTGCCAATAACGTTTGCTATAGTAAAACATTCACGACAGGTGAAAACAATATATCAACAATCGAAAAAGAACTAGCAGCAATATATTGGGCAATAATGTATTTCAGACCGTATATCTATGGACGAAAATTTATCGTCAGAACTGACCATAGACCACTCATCTACCTATTTGGAATGAAAAACCCATCATCCAAATTAACACGAATGAGATTGGATCTAGAAGAATACGAATTTGAAATACACTACATAAAAGGAAAAGAAAACATCGGACTAGATGCTCTATCGAGGATAGACCTGGACATATGTGATTTAAAAAACGTCTTGCAGGTTCAAACTAGGTCAATGGCTTGTAACCTGCTGCCTAAGATCTGAAAGTGACCCTGATGCGTGACTGGGCCCGTAGCTCAGCTACCGTGGCTTGTTGGGGTGGATTCATAAAGATGGGCCGGTAGATCCGCAGCGTTACCATTTTGTTCGCACGCGTGATGCTGAAAGCTAAAAAAAAGAAAAAAAAACGAGCGACACCGACATACAATCCACGAGGCATTCCTGAAATGAGTAACGGAGCCGCTAAAGATACGGCATCATGAGCGAACTGTGGAGGGCCATTCGGGAGGAGGAAGCAGGAAAGCAAACACGGTTATTTTATGCGTAATTCATGGCGTTATAATTGCGTAACTCTTTAATGCGATGGTATTATACCTTAATAATATTCTCTTACTTTCTTAACATTTATGTCCTATTATACGCATTGTATACATTATTACTATAGTGGTTCAATACTCAGGTCTGCTTTTCTTTTTTTTTTTTGTTTTCAGATATATATATAGTTTTGGTACCTTCAAACCCTAGTGAGATGCGCACCTAGCAAGGGGAGGGACGATGAATCTAGATGACCAGAAAAGAGGACCGAAGCTGTAACTTCTATTAATCTTACTCAGTACTATAAGATAATGTATAAATCTACTCATAATACTATTTCCTATTAGCTTCATACAAGTGGGCATAAAAGTTCTGATATGTACAGTGTGATCATCATCGACTTGCATAAAAAAACAATATTTCGAAATTCCTAAGCTTAAAGTTAAGTTTACGTAGTTAATAGTAATATAATGAATATATGGCATTATGATATTTTTGTGTTTTTTTCTTTTTTTCTTTCATTTGTAAATATGTATGTATTTCTATGTTTTGAACGAATCTTTGGATGGCATATTGTTTGTTACTCTATTACTAATAATAGCGTTGCGTTTCTTTCGTCTCCCATAGTGGAGGACAGAATAATCTAACTTTCATACAAATTTAACAGCTGTCAAATGTTGTATGGAAGTGAAGTTATCCTGTACTTCACTGGATGCGAAGCGAAAGTAGCGCGAATGAATCCTCAAAAAAAAAATATGGCATCGCCCAATAACAAATTAAAAACTATGTAATTCAAAATCCAAATGTAAATACATACCCTAAACGATAGGGTACTTTTCCAAAAAAAAATAATTCCTGCATCAAGGTTATAAGAAAATCTCCAAAAGACGTCCGTAAAACTTGAAAACTTCTTATTCAGCAGCCTTCTCCTCCGTCTTTATATAATCCCGCTTAGATGGGTCTACGCTTAGCGTAGGGCGCCTCTCGATATAATCTTCTACGACTCCAGGTAGGAATGCTGCTACGCTCAATTCAGCAAATTGGCGACAAGTCTAGCAGAGCCACAGAGTCGGTATCGAAGCACCGAATGCCGCTTCGCACACTCGGTGCGCTAGCCCACGGAACAAAAGATTTTCCACCCGCTTACCACTGGTAGGGGTGCTGCTGCGCTCAACGCAGAAATGGGCGACACACTGCGGGGGTTATGTAGAACTACAAAGAGAAAACGAAGCGAATGCAATAAATGGCGCTGGTCTGGCTTGCGGAAATTAATTTTGCTTTTAGCACTTGACTTACCCGAATGCAGCTTCGCACACTCGGTGCGCTAGTTTTCTATCCGCTGATTTTTAGCGTATATCACGTTACTTTTTCTTGACTGCGGGAAAGCCACGGAGCACACAATTCACTAAAAATTACGCAAATGTGCTGCACTCTGCTACGGCAACCGCATGAGGAACAATTATTAGCGAATGCACGAGCGGCTAGAATTTTCCACGGTCACTAAATGATGGATGCGCGCGTGCAATCAGGATCAACCGGAATTCGAACGGCTGTGGGCAAGCCTGCGAAAACGGGCGACAAAAGCGGGTGACACGTCTAGCGAGCACTTGTTGGCATTCTGAGAACGGTGAAATTACTCAGACTTCCGTAAACGGAAGACGACATCCAAGATAAACGGGTAAGCGTTCAGGCGAGTCACCCGTAGCCGTAACTTGCTATCGGGGGCAATTCGACGGACACTTTGACCAATTCGGAAGGCTCCTACTATCCTTGACCGCGTATCCTTCACCCTTATTCGAAACCGCAATGCACGAACATTCTCCGACAACTGACTAACTGAGAATGGCTAAACGGAAAAGTACATGCGACGAAATTTGCGAATTTATAGCACCAAAGCGATTAATTTTACAGAACTCCACTTGTCCATGAGAATTCGCTTGTGACGGTGAAACCGAACGAGAACAACTCCCTCGGCGACTTTTTTTCTCAAAATGAAACGGAAGCCACGCACCACTCAACACGCGGCAGTGTAGCGGCCCGTTCCATTTCGGAGCTGTCAGCCAGAGCGCCGCCAACTTCAGACATCAGACCTGTCATGTGACGCCATGAACACAACCATAGCAGCGAACAGCGACTAGCACGTATTCGGAGGCCGGTGTTGTGTGGCCGTCAGACGGTTTACGGGCTAGATCGTTGTGGTGCCGTGTAATGCCGCCATGCAGGCCTGAGGTGTTCGGGATGCCGTGTTACAGGCTAAGGCGACCAACTTTCTTAGAAGCCAATGCGGGACATACAGCTGAAATTCTTCAAAAACGAACATGATAGATAGATAGATATATGTTTTATTTTCAAATTCATAATACAAGTATTTTATAATATAAATAAAATATAAAACGATTATATGGCTTGGCAATGCCGTCTGCCAGAATTGATTGATTATTATTAATATTATCACTTAGTTTACATTGAAAATTAAATTTTATACTTTTTTGTTAGTTAGTTATTCTTTAATTAATAATCATGTTATTTAATTATTGGTTGTAATTTAATTATTATTACCATTAGACTTTGTGTGACTATTAGGAGTTGAGTGATGAAGTTCACACAACTCCATATTCTGCGTGTTCTTCTACTCGAACTTCCCAGACACACATCCCAAGTAACAATTTCATCCCTATAATACTTCGTAAAATACTCTCTTCTAACAATAATAGGGGCACTTTACAGGGTATAACCACTCAATAACAGTCCAATAATGGCATTTGGCGCCGTTTTTTAATCCAATTGGACCTTATTGTAGCACTAAATTATGCTTCAAAAAAGACGTACGTCATTTGCTTTATATCAACGCCATCTAGAAATATCATAGCCGCAACTCAGCTGTACAATGACGTTATTGCTTAGCTCTTAAATTTTTTATTTACACGAACAAACAACAAAAACAAGTAGTGACGTAATAAAAAGCAAAAACAAAACAGTGCAACATTGGCGAACATAACCTAAAATTATAAGCTGATTTTGACGTCTAAGATTCTACATTGCGGCCTTGATATCTAGACGGCGCGGCGTTGTTTATATCATAATTTTCTGTCATTGAACGAATTTGCAAAAAAAAAAAAAAAAGAAAAAATTTCCACAGCTAGCATCGAACTCGTGTCTGTTGATTGCCCGTCCTACACGCTACCACTCAGTTAACCTCACATATGGTCGGCACTGCTCGGAAACACTATAAATGGTTGTTGCTGCTATAGAAATGCTTGTCAATACTTTATCGACTCTTCTGAAATGCACCCTATCATACATTTATCAATAAAATAGAGTGAATTTCTGCGCAGAGATCACCTTAATTGGTTTCGAAGATGACAATGAGTGCATACATGTGGATTTCTAATGCAGAAATTGTGTATTTCAGGAAACTTCATAAGTGTCAATTCAATAAAAAATCACAAAGTCCATCCTTCTATACAACTACGGTGAACAATTTATTGGATGACCATACGAATGTCACGCTATAAAAGTGACACCGACTGTGCTATAGAAGAATATAATGCATGTGTGTGAGTTAACTTAGAGATACTATTGCATGTGTGTGCTGTATCATCCAATAAACACAAGAGTGGAGTATTTAAAGAAGTATATTTTTAGGTTAACGTTTAGAGGCAGTTTTAACGAAGACTTATACCACCATCTTTAAATTTATTTCATAATGATGATAGAAGCTTTCCGGAAAATACTTTAAGGATGTTTTATCGGATCGAAATATTACTTTAACCGATGTCACACGATAAATGAATTTCGTGGTACTATATGATTGCTACAGTGTGAAGTGCTTCTTTAAAGCAAACGAATTGTTGCTTGGGATTAAGAATAATGCATATATTTACAAATCTTCATTCAAAATTCGGTTACGATACTTCATTGCGACTTTGCAGTAATTATAGAGGCCTTCCCAGTTCGATCCATTCAGGAGATCCAATACTTCCCTTTCGTTCAGACAGTTCTTTCCAAAGCAAGTTCTTCGTATCTCTTTCAGTATGGGACATATACCGATAAAGTGCATAGTGTCTTCCCGAGTCCTCATATTACATAAATCGCATAGGATTGGCAGATCCATTCGATGAGGTATATAATTTAACGATAGAAGCTCTCCCCTCGCTTTGAATATAAAAGATATTTTCTGCACACTAAAGCTGTTTTGGAAGTATGTGTTGGTATGCAGATTATGATTAAGATTAACATATATTTCGCGATGTTGACTTGACCTTGCACTTTCATACGTCGTTTCGATTAGTTTTCGCTTTAAGTTTCGTATGAGCTGGTAGAGAATGCTGCTGGTTTCACGTCTTCCGTTTCAGGTAAGCGGTGTCCCAGATTCGTTGGCAAGCTTCAGTAGATCCTTATAAAATAGCGATTGCGATTGCACTCCGTGTGCAAGCACTCTTGTAGGTAATCTGTCACTATTCATGTCGGATACTCTAACCAGGTAGCTTATATGCATCGTGAGCGTTCCAATAATCAGTTGTGTTAAGCCAGTTTCCTGCAGCAGCATGTAATTTGGGGTATTCATCGGTAAATGGAACGTTCGCTTCAGATAATATCGCTGTAACTTTTCCACATGATCGTATCTCCTGCTTCCCCATACTTGGGCGCCGTATAACATTATCGACTTTACCACTGCTTCGTAAATTTTAAATTTGACTGTGTGACTGAGGTCTGTATTTCTAAAGCAATTCCTCCAAACAGAATTTATAGCCCACTTTGACTCTTTCAATTTTTCATCGAGATGCGGTTCCATGCTTAAATTACTCGATATGAGTACTCCCAGGTACTTATATTGTTGGACTACTTCGATTTCAAACCCTCTATACGTCCATTTCTCATTTCTTGCTAATCGATGTCGTTTCTTAAATACCATTATCTTGCTTTTATCGAGATTAACAATCAGTTTCCATTGTTTGCAATAAGCGTCGAGATGATTTATCATTTCTTGAAGTTGTTTCGGTGACTCCGCGAAGAACACAATATCATCTGCATACATTAATCCTTTCAATAACATACCAAATGCTTCAGCTCCTCCAGGACAGTTCTCAAGTATGTCATTAATGTAGATCGCAAAAGCATCGGGGCTTAGTTTGCAGCCTTGCCGAACACCCACATTTGTTTGAAACGCCGCGGATGTCTGCTTTCCACTCCAAATCATCGCCTCGGTATCCTCATATAACTTTTCGAAAATAGCTCCGAATTTTGCGGACATTCCGCAATTATATAACTTATAGAATAGGGCGTGACGGTCAATTGTGTCGAATGCTGCCTTGAAGTCGACAAATAGGGCATACAGTCTGCGGCTCTCATTCAAATAAAATTGCGCTGTATTTCGAAGAACAAAAATATGATCGGCGGTTGAGTACCCTTTCCGAAATCCGGCTTGATTTTCAATTATTTTCTTTTCTTCGGTAATCCATTTGGAAAATCTATTTTGCAGAATGGTCGTAAATATTTTACCCGGAGCGTTCAAAAATGATATGCCACGGTGACATGCAGGATCGTTGACGTCACCTTTTTTAAAAATCGGAAATATAACTGCATCACGAAACTCCTTTGGAATATCTTCATTATCGAAAATTCGGTTGAACTCTGTACATAAAACCTCCACCATTTTATCACCTCCATATTTAAAATATTCTACCGGTATTCCATTGCTACCTGCTGCTTTGTTATCTTTGCATTGATTCAGAGCATTTTGGACCTCATCTTTGGTTATCACTGCATCTAAAATATGCTGACTCCATTTAGGCCTTGCGAATTGCACCGTGTCGGTTATATCTCTATTTTGTAGTATACTGCAAAAATGACTTCTTAACTGTGCCGTATTCATTTTATTTCCGATGTGGAATGTACAATCATCATTATTAACATAATTGACAGTCTTCCAAAAATCTTTCGAGTTAGTGCATTGGCTTAATAAGTCAGCTTGTTGTTGGAAAAATATACGTTTTTTCTCTCTGCTCAAAGTTTTATATGCCTGATTTGCTCGAATATACGCATTTCTAGCTGTTTCACTATTACGTTTTCGGAACAATTTTAGCCATGCGAAGGAGCGGCATCTATATTTTTCGCATTCACTATCATACCATTTCTGTTTGGATGTTCTTTTGGGACTGGGTGTGATATGTGCGCAGTCAGTAACCATTTTACTCAAGGTCTCGATGTTAACGTGTTGCACCACAGCTAATTTTTCATTTATTTTCGACCTATATTCATCGGCGAACTCTTTTTTCCACGTGATCTTGGGAAGTAATTTCATGGGTTCCGTTTCAATATCAGTACTGCCGATGCAATCTAACCCAATCGTAGCTATAATTGGGAGATGATCGGAGTACTGCTTACATTCTACCGTGAAATCCGTAAGAAGGGGAATCCAGTCCCCTCCGGCCAGGCATAAGTCAATTACCGAGTGTCCTTGATGTCCGATGTATGTGAACTCTCCCAAGAAATCGCGTTGCGAGCATCCATTCATAATCTTCATACCGAAAGAGTCCATCAAGTCAATCATTTTTCTTCCGTACGCATTACAAACACCGTCTTTAGATTTTCGAATGGAGTTTACTACCCTGTTGGAGATCGGTTGTTCGTATCCAATTCGTGCATTAGCATCACCCATTACGAGAATATCAGTGCTGTTTATATTAACAAGTAGGTCAACTAATTTATAGTAATCGCTCATCCAATGGTTACAGTTCAGATATATTGGAACTATATGCCGTAACTTATTATTGGTATTCAGAGTGAGATAAAACCAATCCTCAAAGAGTTCGAAATTACATACAATGTTACGTGCCTTTAGATCCTTTTTATACCCCAACAATGCACTTCCACTCGGTCTTCCTTTATTACTTCGTCTCACAGCAGGTATCCATCTCAATTCAAACTGACTTAGCTTCTTTTCAAATAACTCGAATCCATCAACAATAAACGTTTCTAATAAAATTATTATGTGAAAATTATTCAAGAATGTATAAAAATCATAAAAAATATTTTTGTTCTTTGTTCCGCATATGTCGTAAGCCAAAATAGATAATTCAGTTGTTTGGCTCAAGTGGCAGACGGCGGCACCTTCCTATGCAGTACGTTCTAAATTATTTTCTGTTTCTGTTGTTGCTTCTGAGCGAGCGATGTTACTTGAGAGTTTTAGTTCGACTCCCATCATCTCCTTTAATTCCGCTTGTCCGTCTTTGTCTCCATACTTTAATTTGTTCTCGCTGAGATCCCAGGTGAACTGTTTTCCATTAAGATGCATTATTTCATCGTTGACATACACTTTCGCAAAAACGCAAAAACGAACATGTATACATATTTAATATTCATTATGTTAAGTCCCTGAGCTAATATTTTAATGCGAGCCCCATAGTTCCGAACTGAAGTGCCAGGAGCATTTTTGTCGCCTTTTTTAGGAAATTTACGTTTTATATCCTGAAAAAAAAACGTAGTCGTTATTTTTGAGATATTGTATAGTACCTACACATAATATCGATAATTATGAGAGGCTATATTTTTTATATATCCAATTAAGGGTAAATTTTTACCCTTTTTAGAGCCATATCTTCCATTTTTTTCTATGAAAAAAAATAATAGTTTTGGTTTCATGGGACCGTGGGTTCCCATGAAAGATACACGGGCCCCAGGACAGGTTACAAAGACTGCTGAAATTTCGCCCTTTGAGCCATCGAAAGTCAGTCTTAAAATTACCTCCCCTCCGAAGCTATCCTAGACACAGAGAGCTCTAGCGAGATATGCTTTGACCAAAATATCTACTACAAGCCAGAACGTACCACTGGGAAATCAACGTCAAAATGTTGGTAAATGTTTGTCAAAAGTATGAAAATTACTCCACCGTATCGAGAAACCTAGAAAAATAAAAATCATGTGGGTACTAGGGCATGCAAACATTCCGGGAAACTGTTTTGCAGATTCTGTTGCGAAATACGCGACTACTGCACCAATAACTACGCAAAACACTTTCAATAAAAAGGACATTACCAAACTTGTTAAAACACACATCAACCACAAGATTTTAGACAAATGGTCTCTTTACACACATCACTACAAGAACCTCAACCCCAAAAGAGGCCCAATAACCTTCCCGATTTCAGTCCGACGAGTTGAATCTATTATTTTCAGCCGACTACGCTTTGGTCACACACAAGCAACACACGAACACCTAAACCCACTTGTAATTTATGTAATACTGGATCGGCAATGACCATTGCACACATTTTAAACAATTGTCCTGCAGGATCTTCATTTAAACGAAGACATAACCTCCCAGACGACTGTTCAACCCTACTAAAAACGAACACTGCGGAGAATATTAATGCAATTTATAGGTTTATAACCCATTTAAAAATAAAAATCTAGATATACCTAACACCTGTAATGTAGTCACTCCCTGAAGGGGAGAGGGCCGATTGCCGGTAGCTCACGTCGCGAGGATTATGCCGGGGTACACGAGAAAATTTGAGCCATCACTACATTCGACAACACAAAAGGAAAACCATCCGCCAAGAAGTAGAAGACACCCCGTAATGAACCGCGTTAAGACATTTCAGGGCTATTTTTTTTCAACGCAAAAAATTAACAACTATTTTTTCCTTTGATACATGTATTTCCCAAAAAAAACCCGTAATGTCACAAAATAAGGAGTTGATCTATTGAAATTTACCAAAGTAGTGGTTGTCCGCGTTCTATTAATGGCTTATGGCCAAATATGTTCACGATTTCTCACAAGAAAATTTTTTTTTTTTTTTTTTTTACTTTTAAAAACACATTTTTGTTTTGTATATTTCTAGGTTACGAATCCGGAACGGCCGCTACTGGACACATACAACTAGTAATCTACAACACATTTAGAAATTATTTCTTTTTTTTTCAATAAAAAATTTTCATGCACGGCAACACCTACTTTTTTAACATATAAAATAGAATGTATATAATTTCCAAAATTTTTTTTTTTTTTCTTTACGTTATGGTTTCGATCAATTATTGGTTTTTCATCAAATGTAATTCACTTTTACAATAAACACGACACAAAAAAACACATATTTTCCTTTTGTTCACTGGCTATAACGACTACTGTACATAACCTTATGTTTCTGGGTCCAATCTGAACCATAAATTCCCAGCTTCAGATATTGTATCGGGTTACGCAGACGGTGCGGCTCTCTAAGGCGATGCGTCCAAAAAAACGTTCCCTCAAGAGTTCAGATCCCTGTTGCGGGTTGGCTCTTAAAAATTGCGTGAAGTGGTAACCCACGTGTACGCGTTGTTCCCACCAATCCAGCTCGTTACTTCGTGTTGGGCCGTCTCAAATTGTGCGAGGCGGCAACTAACGTGCAGGCTTCAGGCTTCGTTTTGGACTCGCAAAAAGGCTCAACCGCTACGTTTTCACCTATCGGGCGGATTATACATAACTAACAAGTTATTATATAAGAGAAGATTTTATTTTTACCTATCAACACGTTTCTTTTTTTTTTCTGCTCGTCTCGAGCTGTTAAATCATACGGCTCCTTCTGGACCCGTTAAACGTTGCGGCCTACCACCCACGCTCAGCCACTATGTGCCGTCCACAAGATTTCTCTTTGGATGGATTAATCATATATCAGGTTATATATAATAAAGAAAAGATTTAATTATACCTTCCACTACGTTCTCTGCTCCTATAACCACAATGGTTTTTAATGGCGCACACGAAACCCGATACACTCCCTCTCGGGACGATGAACAATGGAAAAGTGAAGTGCCAAGATGACACGTCAAATTCTCAGTCCATTTGTGGCATGTAGCAACGCCGTCTATATATTAAGGCCGCAATGTAGAATCATAGACGTCAAATTCGCAGTTTACATTGTCGTCATCATCTTAAGTAGTGACGTCATGATGGCCATATGGCATTTAGCCAGTGGCTTGTTACTTTTTATTTATCTGTGCGGTTGTACGATGGCAGCACCGCCGTCGAAACGTTTTACGTACTTACTCGTTTTTTTCCTACAATATCCGTACTATCTATTCGCGATCACAAATAAACTGATTGGTATCCCTAAATGGGGAAATCTTTCACTCTATGACACATTCTCCATGCACTACATTTTGAGTATAAAAACTACTGCACACTGTCAATAACCCACATAACCACTATCTTTTTAATTAATTGTTTGCCGTTCAAACAACACATTTTCTAAACGAAACTCGCGAAAAAAAGTACACTCGCCCGTCTGTGTGCCACTTTGTAATGTTTAGTCTCACTGCCTTGTTCTTGCTGTTGATGACGTGCTTATGTTTGTTTCTGTTTTTTTTTGCAGCCGTCAATAAATTGAATACGGATCCATGGCGTCATTATCCAGCTGAGTTGCGGCCTTGATGTATCTAGATGGCGTTGCATGTAGTCAGGTGCGAGCAAAACCACCTTCACTAGAAGCCGGGAAGCAGCAATACATGCACACAAAACGAGCCTATGAACATGTCGTATATACGTTGCACGATGCACTAACACAAGCACAGCGCATGTAAAAAAACCGTGTCTGCTCTGATAAAAATCGCGAAAACATGTGGAAAATTCACTTTTTTTCGGGATTTTGTTCTTTCACTGCATTCTAGACACTTTAATTCACGACACATTCCACTTTTCGCGACGAAAATCGACCGGGAACCAATACTTTTCGTGTAAAGTTTGTCGCGACCCAACCCGATTTGCCTTTACCGCAATGTAAATTTTCGATCTGAACAGGCCTATGATTTGGCGCTTAAGTATATGAACGTGTTCTGCTTCCGGGCTTTGTGTAAAGATGGTTTTGGGTGCGAGTGTCTGCTGCTACCTGAAGTTGGTTACAAGTGGTAGCCATCTATCGGCAAGCACTGCCACTCGTGCCGCCAACTGCTGGTACCATTGTACCTTTATTACAACGCAGACTGATTTAGAATCACACTCCTTTACCCTCTATACCTTTCTTCAGGAAGGGTGAATTACACGGCAATTATTGGAGGGGGTAGAGGAGTTAAAGGAAATCGTGACTATAAAACAGTCTGGGGACTAGCAACGCTTTATATCCTTTTGATTGAACTTTCCCACCAGTTTACCCGTCATGTCTGACAATATGTAATCCCCAGTTCCAAGTCTCCTGATCACTTGTGCTTGCACAAACTTTTTATCCAGCTTGGCATTGTAGTTTTTGCTAAAATTACTCTGAGGAAAATTGCGTCTGAAAACAATATCGCCAGGTTTAAACGTGGTGGGGTTCGATCGTAGGTTATAAGCTTTTGCATTTATATCATGGGCATCTTTGATTAGATTTTTAGCCTTGCCACGAATCAACAAAGTTTTATCATCCGGTTTAACGTCTGCATCAGGTTCCTCCAACAACTTGAGATTCCGCAACAGCGAGTACGTTTCGCCATGTAGAATCATATTTTGTCCAAAGACACAAAAATAAGGGGAAAAACCAGTCACAGAATGATGGGCTGAACGCAGTGCAGCGGTTATAGCTGAGAGCTTGTCATCCCAGTCACGCTGATCAGGGCTAACATACGATCTTATAGCCGCTAAAACTGACCTATTTACTCTCTCTCAGATGCATTTGATTGCGGGGAGTAGAGGGCTGTCAGCTGATGTTTAACACCATACTGAGCTAATAAATTTTTAAATAAAGCAGACTTAAATTGGACGCCATTATCTGAGACAATAACTTCAGGTGTACCAAATATATGGAAAATCCGTTTCTCTAGGAAAAATGCTAGGAGATTAGCGGTAAAGTTACGAATAGGCTCTATAAACAGGAATTTTGAAAGGTGATCTAACACAATGATGGCTCCAACATTACCCGAACGTGATCGCGGGTATGGACCAATAAAATCGATGTATAACCGTTGAAAGATACGTTCCGTCGTAACAGCTTTACCCATCGGTGACCGCAAAACATGGTTTGGAGCTTTTGTTTCCTTACACTTTTGACAGGCTGAAACAAATTCCTTGACTGATTGAGCCATTTTAGGCCAGAAATAAAACAATCTCAATCTCTTAAGGGTTTTCCCAAGCCCACCATGAGCACACAAAGGGTGATCATGTGCGCGCGCTATAAGAGATGACGTCATCTCAGCAGGAACCCAGAGCTTCCATGAACTTTCCTCCTGAACGACATCTCCTGTTGCATATTCAGAACGGCGGTATATGAAACCGTCAGCAACCTTCAAATCGAGAGGAGGTGGATTAGCCTTTTGTATTTTCTCAATTAGGGCCAGATACGAATCGCTTTTGAAATGTTGAGAAGTAAGGTCAATTTCTAATGATGAATCCACAATGTCTAACGAAGCAACTGATAAACTGTCAGAGGCATATGCACGGGAAAGGGTATCCGGAACAACATTCTGGCTACCTTTTCTGTGTTTGATCGTTAACTGAAAGCCTTGAAGTTTCAAAGCCCACCTTGCCAATCTGCCATGTAAGTCTGTTTGGGTCATTAACCATTTTAGAGAAGCATGGTCAGTAATGATGTCAAAATTGTGACCCTCGACATACGCACGAAATTTTTTTAATGCAAGCACAGCTGCAAGGCATTCTTGTTCTGACACAGTATAATTGCGTTGGGCTGCGTTTAATTTCTGTGACATATAGGCGACTGGAACCTCTTCTCCTTCAGTGGTGGTCTGCACTAGGACTGCCCCAATACCAGTTTGGCTAGCGTCACAATGTTTCGAAAAGGGTCGCTGGAAGTCTGGGCTGTGTAGCACGGGTGCTGAAGATAAACAAATTTTAAGATTTTCAAAAGCCTTAAGTCTTTGTTCGTTCCAAGTAAATCCACCTTTCTTTTGCAACATATCTGTCAGTGGTGATGTTAATGCGGCGTAATTGTGTACAAAGCGGCGGTACCAACCACACATTCCTAAGAATCTGCGTAGTTGTCGAACGGTTTTTGGTATGGGGAAATCCGTGATGCTTCGTACTTTATCAGGATCGGTAGCTATTAGACCATTTCCAATCCTGAAGCCAAGATACTTTATTTCCTTCATCATGAATTTACTTTTCTCGATGTTGAGAGTCAGTCCAGCCTTTTTTATACAAATTGCAACCTCCTGAAGTTAAAGTAGGTGTTCTTCAAAAGTTTCGGTAACAAGGAGAAGGTCATCCAGGTAGATAAAAACTTGATGCCTCAGATGAGCTGGGATTACCTTGTCCATCAGCCTTTGCATCGTCTGAGGCGCATTGCACAGTCCGAACGGCATCGTCACGAACTGGTACAATGGCCTGCCCGGTACAGTGAAGGCTGTCTTATCCTTTGACTGCTCATCAAGGGGTATTTGCCAAAAGGCATCTTTTAAGTCTAGGCCGGTAATAAATTGAGCTTTAGGTAACCGACTCAAAATACCCTCAATGAGAGGCAAAGGATAAGCATCCTTCACGGTAACGGCATTGACTTTGCGGGCATCTAAGCACAATCTTACCTTACCCGGCTTAATTACCAGAGTTACTGGGGAAGACCATGAACTTGTGGATTCCTCTATAACACCAAGCTTCAGCATCCTGTCGACCTCCGCATACAGATGTTTTTCAACAGCTGGAGATATAGCAAAGTGCCGTTGTTTTATGGGTTTCCACATCACCAACATCGATGAAATGGGTTACTAAATTGGTTCTTCCTAGACCTTCTTTAGAAAATGATGGAAAAATGTTTATTACTGCTTTGAGTTTGGCTTGTTCGATTTGACTCAACGTATGTTGGTTATCCCTAATAATGACCTCTTCGCTGCTAATGCTCTTTACACATAGAGAAGAGACAAATAAATCTTGAGCTAATTCAAATTGCCGAACAAAGTCTACACCCAGATAAATATTTTGGGTTAGAGAAGGAACAATCAAGAAACACACGGGAAGCGTTTTGTTACGAAAGGTTATCTCTGTCGTTATATTACCCACTGCCAATTGGGAGACTCCATCAGCTGTTTTCACAAGAAGATGGAAACAATTGAATGGTATGACATTGTCTTGCAAAAGCTTGCGTGCGAGGTCTGAGGCTATACAGCTAACTGATGCACCAGTGTCGATAAGACCTGACTGCTTTTCTCCGAAAATGATAACCTCCGCATACGGACGCAGATCAGAGGAAGGCCGGTCGCCAATAATAGCGGAATTAAATAACAATCTAGTTTTCTTTACGTTTTTCCAGAAGTTCCGTAATCGCTGTGTAGAGCGTTTAGGTTTTAACAAAACAGGCGGAGCGTCAAAAATTCTTCGTCGTGCATCGTAGTAATCTTTTAATCGTACATGCAAAGGCTTGAAACTGAAGTGAAGATTCGTGTTGCAATGGTTAGTGTGGAGATGGGACTTCACCGACAATGGGGTCTGCTTCAGAAGTTCTACATGTTCAGTTACGGCAGGTGAAGGGTTTATTGTTTCGTTTTCTGATTTTTGTGAGGCTTCTCCGAAGGGTTGGGTGTTGCTGTAACCCTCGGTTTCTGGCCGTTTTTTTAATAATTTAAGCATTTACTGCATTGAGGCTTATACGTATTCGGAGCTCCACAACCGTAACAAAATACGGTTCGTGGTGCTAAGCAATCGTCGAAACGATGTCCAGCTTTCCGACAATTCCAACAGACTGAAGTTGAACCGATTTCAGAAATCAGTTCAACACTCGTGTCTGTAGGCATGTCTCCGAATGGATCTGAGTGCACTTCTGAGACAAAACGCTTGGAAGATGGTCTTGGAACATCTATGGGAGCCTCCGCTTCCAAATTTTCCCAGTTATAGACGAGCTGACTCAGATGACGCGCTGAATGGATTGGTACATAGACCAATCCACGTCGCAATTCAACTCGGAGATTTTTCTTCAAAATTTCAATCAATTCCCATTCCGGAAGTGGTCTCGATAACCGGTCAACAAGATCCATGATACTGTCATGGAAGGAATCAAATTTTTCGGAAGCGCTTTGTTTTCTTGTGCGTATCAACTCCAAGATATCATAATCAGAAAGGCGTTCCTGAAAGCGATTATTCAATGCTTCGCAAAAAGTATGCCAGTCGAAAGTGCCTGTTAAGGAATGAAAACGCCAATACCATTTGGAAGCTTTTCCCACCAGAATGATATGTAAGTAGCGTGTAACCAACTCCAGATCGCCGTTAAGATGTGAAAACGTCAACGTTCGAAGTTGATAAAGGAACTTAGAAACTGGAAAATTAGGGTCTTCCCCTGAAAAATACAATTTCCACCCAGCAATTTTTTCGCAGTTCTATCGTCGGAATCGTGCCTATTAGCAGAACGATGTAAGTGTGTAGGGCCTCTTTCGTACTGAGGTAAGAAATTTCGCACTTCAGGATGACTCATAGATGGACCAGGAGCTCCTAAATTCCGGTGCATGACGTTATTTGACCAGGGAGCTCGTGTATGTGTTTCCAGAGGGTGTTGCTGTGGTGAGCTAGTGCTAACAGATGGTGGGTGTGGTATAGCACAGTCGATGCGTGGAGGAGCCGATGTTACTGAATGAGGTTGACTAACTCCTGTGCTAAGACTACCAGTAGGAAGTGAAGGAATTGATGCTTGCGACTGTCGATTCGCCATAGTTAAACCAGCTAGTTGTTGAGTAAGGGTTTCAGATATTAACGTGCTAATTTGTGCTCGCAAGTGATCCCAGGTGAGAGGCTCTGAAGGTACATCTGGGTTTGATGCTGGCATCGAAGTAACAGGTGCCGCCGGAGCTGTGGAAGGAGCAAATGATTTCTCTCTATTAATCCCTGAAGAAATTCTGGAAGGAGATGCCATTCCCAATTCACTAGTTTGCGAACGCGTCACTGGTTTAGACTTAGGCATGGCGCCTTGACTGACATGAGCAAGAGCGCGTCTTCTCTCTAAGAGAAGATCTTTTTCAATAGTAAATGGATCTAGAACTTCTAGTCGCACTAAGCGTCTACATAATGGACAGGTTGATTCGTCTTTCATCCAATTTTTAAGACAGTGTTGATGAAACGCATGTGCGCACTGTGTAAGCACAACCAGATCATTTTCTTGGAAGTCTGAGGCACAGATAACACAACGAGTAGGATCATCGTCGACTAAAGTCGGCAAATTTTCAGTGCTGTGTCTAACAGCCATTACTTAATTATGTATATATATATAGTTCGCCAATTTAAGAATAAAGATTAAATATATGCTATTATAAACATTAAACACTAACGAATAAGTATCTAAATTACTATACGTATACTTTGCACAAATGTAACAACAATAAATTGAAAATAATAATTCGGGGTGTCTTCGGTTAATTGGGGTGGTTTTTATGTGTTGAGATAGTTTCACTGCTGAAGAGAATATTTAAACTACTGTTAATAATGGTTAAATGGATTTACCAGATGACCAGTGTTTGTATATGCCGGGATCGAAATTTTATTTCATTGGATGTTTTTGTATTGCCTCCACTGGCGATCCTCGAAAAAAGAAACCAAGTCTTAGTTTTTTATAAGCGACCAATATATTTCGGACATAAGTCCATCATCAGGGTCTGATTTACATCTACAAAAAACATGACTTAATTAATAATAAATTGTGTGTGAATTTAGCATGAGATATACCTAAGATCTAATGTAATTTAAAGTTAACACCGTAAAAAGCTGACGTGAAACACAAAAACTTTTACAAGTAACAAAGAAACAAAAGTAAACAGTGAATAGATGTCAAGTTGAATATCAAAAATATCACAGATGTTTGGTGGTTTATAATGGCATGTGTATACATATATCAGGTAAAAAGGAAAATATTACTATCAAAAAATATCACAGTTTAAATGTCAGTCTTGATTAAATTAATATAGGTGTTAGTATATTGCTTTTTATCACTTTTTTCATTGCATGCTACATCCTCAAATTTAATGATTTGATTCACTTCGTGAATTTGTAGTTTACATTTATTGCGCTCTTTTTTTAAAATTGTAGCGCCATCAAAATTAAATGTATGCTGTTGACTTATTGAGTGTTTGGCAAGTGCTGAAAGATTTTCATTAAGTGATTTCTTGGAATCGTTTTTATGCTGACTAACGCGTGTGCCAAGCTTTTGGATAGTTTCACCAATATATGTTTTGTTGCAATCTGTGCAATCAATTTTGTAAACAACACCTGATTGTTCTTCTGTTGGGATCTGGGCTTTCAGATTTTTGAACATTTTGCCATTTTTCTGGGTGGGACGCATTGCAATGTTTAGTTCTGGTATGAAGTGTTTACAAGATCGTGATATCGATTCACTTAAGCCTGGGATATATGATAATGACGAATATAGCTGGATGTTTGGATCGTCCCTCGGCTGTAATCCTGAGTTACCTTCGACGGAGAGGAAAGCATAACTTGTTGCATTTGTTGAGTTCTTGGTGTTTCTAACTTCGCCGATCATCTTTTCAATGATTTTCACCGGATAGTTGTTGCTGCGAAGAACATTACGAATGCGTGTTAAGTTTTCATTCCAAAACTGTTTATGGCTTATCCTGAAAACCTTGCGAATAAATGATTTGGCTGTATTGGTTTTCATTCGCATTGGGTGGTTGGAATAAAAATTCAAAAGCCTATTGGAAGCAATAGGTTTGTGATACCAATTGGTGATTATCCGACGATGGGCAGTGCGATGAAGGCTGAGATCGAGGTAATCTAATCGCCCATTATGCTCAACTTCATACGTAAATCTGATGTTGGGATCATATGCATGTAGTGCCTCCAGCATTTGCGGTATTTTATCCCCAGGAATTGCCGTGATATGATCGTCGACGTATGAGTGCCAGAATAGTGGGATGAAGTCGATTTTAAGCAAAGCTTCATCTATTAGGTCTTCTAAGACTCGTTCAACCAATATCGGTGCCAAACTGGAACCCATAAAAAGCCCCGATTTCATTGACAGAAAACGGTCTTTGTATGTGAAATAGTTGCAATCTATTAGGCAAAATTGCAGTAGATTCATAAATTCCTTTTTTGGAATTTGTGTATGTTGACTAATTACACGATCAAAATCTCTTCCAATGACTTTTAAGGCTAGTTCAGTTGGAATGTTAGTGAAACAATTTGTCACATCAAATGATATTAATATATGATCATTAGGAATTGTTCTTTTAATCACCTTTTTGACAAATTGTGCCGAATTCTTCAGAGCATAGTGAGATGTAAAAGCTTTGCGAAGAATGTTAGCCAAAAATTTTGAGGTCTTATATGATGCTGAGTTGATCGTAGAAACTATGGGTCTCATTGTTCTTTCGGGTTTATGAATTTTCATTTGCCCGAAAATTCGTGGTGGTATTGCCGTATACGTTTTGAGACTAGATGCTTGTTTCTCAGTTATAAATTTACGATGTTTGTTGCATAATGTGCTGATCAAACGATTGTTTTTTCTTTGCAGTGATAATGTTGGATCAGATTTCAAAATTTCAAAATTTTCCGTATCGTTTAAAATTTCATCCATTTTGGCATCGTATTCCTGTTTGTTGGCAATGATGGTTATGTTGCCCTTATCGCTGCTCGAGACATATATCTCAGGATGTTGTCTGAGAAAATGAGAAGTCGTTTTTGTAGCAGAGACTAGAAAATTCTCAATGCGATTGAACTTTCTCTTCGTTTTGATGTGGTTAGTTATCAAATATGTCAAGTGAGCACGCATTTGCTTCTTAACATTATCATCAGCAAAACGGGAGATGATGTACTCAATATCTGCAATCAAATCGAGCGTCGGTATGTGCTTAATCGGTAGTGCAAATTTCGGTCCTAAGCTGAGTAATATCATCATTGCTCTTGGAACGTCTATGTCAGAGACATTCTTGATGAACGTTTCATCCACATAAATGTTCTCAATAGGATGTTGTTGTACTTGCAGAGCCATGAATTTAGTGTGTAGATGTTGATTGTTCTGCTTTAGTAATTGTTTATAGACCGGAGAGTTCATCACGTCGGTTGTACATTCCCGTAGTAAACGTTTGATAGTAAAATTGCAGTCGGCTATTTCAGCATTAAGAATTTCATTTTTAAGGTGTTTAAGAGCTTTGTCTACATACAATTTTGCGGTGTTACAGTCGGTTTTAATATATATGCGATTAGTTTTATCTTCGATGAAACGGGGTACGATGTCCCATCGTCGGCATTTAAGAAGAAATACCAGGCGCGATTTTTGTTTGGTTAGTTTGTTGACAAGTGAGAAATTCGGTGTGTCACGATATGTGCTCATTGTCGGGTGAAGTAGTGCTGCGTTATCCATATGATTGGAGTAATGGAAGCTAATGTTAATAATGGTTAAATGGATTTACCAGATGACCAGTGTTTGTATATGCCGGGATCGAAATTTTATTTCATTGGATGTTTTTGTATTGCCTCCACTGGCGATCCTCGAAAAAAGAAACCAAGTCTTAGTTTTTTATAAGCGACCAATATATTTCGGACATAAGTCCATCATCAGGGTCTGATTTACATCTACAAAAAACATGACTTAATTAATAATAAATTGTGTGTGAATTTAGCATGAGATATACCTAAGATCTAATGTAATTTAAAGTTAACACCGTAAAAAGCTGACGTGAAACACAAAAACTTTTACACCTATATTAATTTAATCAAGACTGACATTTAAACTGTGATATTTTTTGATAGTAATATTTTCCTTTTTACCTGATATATGTATACACATGCCATTATAAACCACCAAACATCTGTGATATTTTTGATATTCAACTTGACATCTATTCACTGTTTACTTTTGTTTCTTTGTTACTTGTAAAAGTTTTTGTGTTTCACGTCAGCTTTTTACGGTGTTAACTTTAAATTACATTAGATCTTAGGTATATCTCATGCTAAATTCACACACAATTTATTATTAATTAAGTCATGTTTTTTGTAGATGTAAATCAGACCCTGATGATGGACTTATGTCCGAAATATATTGGTCGCTTATAAAAAACTAAGACTTGGTTTCTTTTTTCGAGGATCGCCAGTGGAGGCAATACAAAAACATCCAATGAAATAAAATTTCGATCCCGGCATATACAAACACTGGTCATCTGGTAAATCCATTTAACCATTATTAACATTAGCTTCCATTACTCCAATCATATGGATAACGCAGCACTACTTCACCCGACAATGAGCACATATCGTGACACACCGAATTTCTCACTTGTCAACAAACTAACCAAACAAAAATCGCGCCTGGTATTTCTTCTTAAATGCCGACGATGGGACATCGTACCCCGTTTCATCGAAGATAAAACTAATCGCATATATATTAAAACCGACTGTAACACCGCAAAATTGTATGTAGACAAAGCTCTTAAACACCTTAAAAATGAAATTCTTAATGCTGAAATAGCCGACTGCAATTTTACTATCAAACGTTTACTACGGGAATGTACAACCGACGTGATGAACTCTCCGGTCTATAAACAATTACTAAAGCAGAACAATCAACATCTACACACTAAATTCATGGCTCTGCAAGTACAACAACATCCTATTGAGAACATTTATGTGGATGAAACGTTCATCAAGAATGTCTCTGACATAGACGTTCCAAGAGCAATGATGATATTACTCAGCTTAGGACCGAAATTTGCACTACCGATTAAGCACATACCGACGCTCGATTTGATTGCAGATATTGAGTACATCATCTCCCGTTTTGCTGATGATAATGTTAAGAAGCAAATGCGTGCTCACTTGACATATTTGATAACTAACCACATCAAAACGAAGAGAAAGTTCAATCGCATTGAGAATTTTCTAGTCTCTGCTACAAAAACGACTTCTCATTTTCTCAGACAACATCCTGAGATATATGTCTCGAGCAGCGATAAGGGCAACATAACCATCATTGCCAACAAACAGGAATACGATGCCAAAATGGATGAAATTTTAAACGATACGGAAAATTTTGAAATTTTGAAATCTGATCCAACATTATCACTGCAAAGAAAAAACAATCGTTTGATCAGCACATTATGCAACAAACATCGTAAATTTATAACTGAGAAACAAGCATCTAGTCTCAAAACGTATACGGCAATACCACCACGAATTTTCGGGCAAATGAAAATTCATAAACCCGAAAGAACAATGAGACCCATAGTTTCTACGATCAACTCAGCATCATATAAGACCTCAAAATTTTTGGCTAAAGCGCCGTTTTCACGATGGATTTGTCGTCCAACTTTTGAGCATTCAAACAAGTTGGACACCAAATCCATCGTGTAAACAGAAGTTGGACAACAAGTTTGAAGTGGAACGAGCATTCAAACAAATCCACCGTGAAAACAGAAGTTGGACAACTTGTTTTAGATGCATTGATTATAGTCCAATCGAAATATAAATATACTTTCTAATAATAATCCATTTCTGGCGTTCCGTTGACTTTTGGGGCACGCTGTATACTCATTCGGGCATGTTTCCCTAAATGTTTAAAATATTCACGAAAAAATAAAATAAAAAGCAAATATATTTTTCCTGTACTAATACGTATTGCAAAAACTGATAACGTTTTACGACCGCTCCAACTTGCAACTACTGTTTACACGGCCAACAAGTTGGATAGGATTTGTTTGATAGGATTTGTTTGAGAGAATATCGTACGTGTAAACAGCCTTCCAACTTGGATAAGTTTGAGGGAAAAGTTGGATGCCAACAAGTTTGATGCCATCTAAACGCGCCTTAACATTCTTCGCAAAGCTTTTACATCTCACTATGCTCTGAAGAATTCGGCACAATTTGTCAAAAAGGTGATTAAAAGAACAATTCCTAATGATCATATATTAATATCATTTGATGTGACAAATTGTTTCACTAACATTCCAACTGAACTAGCCTTAAAAGTCATTGGAAGAGATTTTGATCGTGTAATTAGTCAACATACACAAATTCCAAAAAAGGAGTTTATGAATCTACTGCAATTTTGCCTAATAGATTGCAACTATTTCACATACAAAGACCGTTTTCTGTCAATGAAATCGGGGCTTTTTATGGGTTCCAGTTTGGCACCGATATTGGTTGAACGAGTCTTAGAAGACCTAATAGATGAAGCTTTGCTTAAAATCGACTTCATCCCACTATTCTGGCACTCATACGTCGACGATCATATCACGGCAATTCCTGGGGATAAAATACCGCAAATGCTGGAGGCACTACATGCATATGATCCCAACATCAGATTTACGTATGAAGTTGAGCATAATGGGCGATTAGATTACCTCGATCTCAGCCTTCATCGCACAGCCCATCGTCGGATAATCACCAATTGGTATCACAAACCTATTGCTTCCAATAGGCTTTTGAATTTTTATTCCAACCACCCAATGCGAATGAAAACCAATACAGCCAAATCATTTATTCGCAAGGTTTTCAGGATAAGCCATAAACAGTTTTGGAATGAAAACTTAACACGCATTCGTAATGTTCTTCGCAGCAACAACTATCCGGTGAAAATCATTGAAAAGATGATCGGCGAAGTTAGAAACACCAAGAACTCAACAAATGCAACAAGTTATGCTTTCCTCTCCGTCGAAGGTAACTCAGGATTACAGCCGAGGGACGATCCAAACATCCAGCTATATTCGTCATTATCATATATCCCAGGCTTAAGTGAATCGATATCACGATCTTGTAAACACTTCATACCAGAACTAAACATTGCAATGCGTCCCACCCAGAAAAATGGCAAAATGTTCAAAAATCTGAAAGCCCAGATCCCAACAGAAGAACAATCAGGTGTTGTTTACAAAATTGATTGCACAGATTGCAACAAAACATATATTGGTGAAACTATCCAAAAGCTTGGCACACGCGTTAGTCAGCATAAAAACGATTCCAAGAAATCACTTAATGAAAATCTTTCAGCACTTGCCAAACACTCAATAAGTCAACAGCATACATTTAATTTTGATGGCGCTACAATTTTAAAAAAAGAGCGCAATAAATGTAAACTACAAATTCACGAAGTGAATCAAATCATTAAATTTGAGGATGTAGCATGCAATGAAAAAAGTGATAAAAAGCAATATACTAACACCTATATTAATTTAATCAAAACTGACATTTAAACTGTGATATTTTTTGATAGTAATATTTTCCTTTTTACCTGATATATGTATACACATGCCATTATAAACCACCAAACATCTGTGATATTTTTGATATTCAACTTGACATCTATTCACTGTTTACTTTTGTTTCTTTGTTACTTGTAAAAGTTTTTGTGTTTCACGTCAGCTTTTTACGGTGTTAACTTTAAATTACATTAGATCTTAGGTATATCTCATGCTAAATTCACACACAATTTTATTATTAATTAAGTCATGTTTTTTGTAGATGTAAATCAGACCCTGATGATGGACTTATGTCCGAAATATATTGGTCGCTTATAAAAAACTAAGACTTGGTTTCTTTTTTCGAGGATCGCCAGTGGAGGCAATACAAAAACATCCAATGAAATGTAAACTACGTTATACGGAGTAGTCTGGCTGGTCGAGCGGTTAGTGCGCGCACCTTCGGTGCACAGGCTCATGAGTTCGAATCTCACCGTGTTCCATTGTGTTTTTCGAACTCACGAGCTTGTGACAGACTATGATCTCACTCAGATGTTAAACGAGTACCCATTTATGGGGATAAATAACACTGCTGAGCGTGATGCTGATCTCATTACCTCATCAAAAAGCAGATAAGATCTTGGAAATAGGATGTCACTAACACATCCTGCGGCCTTAGTCCAATGTTGGATTGTCGCGCCTGTTATTTTATTTTTTTATACGGAGAAGAAAAGAGAACAACAAAATTTTTTAGAGTGATACTACTAATATACGACTTACAGTCATAAGTCCTCTGACTTATCATATCGCGCAACAAAGGTTAGAAGAGGATAATTAAATTACACCACATTCTACAATTCACAGTGTCAGAAATAAAATAAATCAAAAAAAACTTAGAAAGCGTATAGGCCAAACTGAAATTAAGTGAGCTAATTCCCGCACAGATAGGCAAGGAGAGACTGGATAGAACAACTTCGGTTCGTAAGACGGAATAAATTCCTTTAGTACGAAATTCACGAGCTGCACCCAGATTCCATTGCGTGATTTTTAATATCACTTCAACCGACACAAAGGAATCTCACTGATCGTAAAATGACAAGCAAAAATAATAAGAAAAGCAACTATGAAATTTTTAAAGATCAGTGCACAAATTCTTGATGTCAGAAAAATCTTTCGTTTCATCAAGTGTTTGTGACACTTCCGCGGAACGTACCAAAAGGATGTATCCTTTTGGTTTGCCCCACGTTGGGCGCCATTTTGTAATGCAGTCACTCCCTGAAGGGGAGAGGGCCGATTGCCGGTAGCTCACGTCGCGAGGATTATGCCGGGGTACACGAGAAAATTTGAGCCATCACTACATTCGACAACACAAAAGGAAAACCATCCGCCAAGAAGTAGAAGACACCCCGTAATGAACCGCGTTAAGACATTTCAGGGCTATTTTTTTTTCAACGCAAAAAATGAACAACTATTTTTTCCTTTGATACATGTATTTCCCAAAAAAAAACCCGTAATGTCACAAAATAAGGAGTTGATCTATTGAAATTTACCAAAGTAGTGGTTGTCCGCGTTCTATTAATGGCTTATGGCCAAATATGTCCACGATTTCTTACAAGAAAAATTTCTTTTTTTTTTTGACTTTTAAAAACACATTTTTTTTTTTGTATATTTCTAGGTTACGAATCCGGAACGGCCGCTACTGGACACATACAACTAGTAATCTACAACACATTTAGAAATTATTTCTTTTTTTTTCAATAAAAAATTTTCATGCACGGCAACACCTACTTTTTTAACATATAAAATAGAATGTATATAATTTCCAAAATTTTTTTTTTTTTTCTTTACGTTATGGTTTCGATCAATTATTGGTTTTTCATCAAATGTAATTCACTTTTACAATAAACACGACACAAAAAAACACATATTTTCCTTTTGTTCACTGGCTATAACGACTACTGTACATAACCTTATGTTTCTGGGTCCAATCTGAACCATAAATTCCCAGCTTCAGATATTGTATCGGGTTACGCAGACGGTGCGGCTCTCTAAGGCGATGCGTCCAAAAAAACGTTCCCTCAAGAGTTCAGATCCCTGTTGCGGGTTGGCTCTTAAAAATTGCGTGAAGTGGTAACCCACGTGTACGCGTTGCTCCCACCAATCCAGCTCGTTACTTCGTGTTGGGCCGTCTCAAATTGTGCGGGGCGGCAACTAACGTGCAGGCTTCAGGCTTCGTTTTGGACTCGCAAAAAGGCTCAACCGCTACGTTTTCACCTATCGGGCGGATTATACATAACTAACAAGTTATTATATAAGAGAAGATTTTATTTTTACCTATCAACACGTTTCTTTCTTTTTCTCTCTGCTCGTCTCGAGCTGTTAAATCATAAGGCTCCTTCTGGACCCGTTAAACGTTGCGGCCTCGTTCGGGAACCGTTAAACGTTGCGGCCTACCACCCACGCTCAGCCACTATGTGCCGTCCACAAGATTTCTCTTTGGATGGATTAATCATATATCAGGTTATATATAATAAAGAAAAGATTTAATTATACCTTCCACTACGTTCTCTGCTCCTATAACCACAATGGTTTTTAATGGCGCACACGAAACCCGATACACTCCCTCTCGGGACGACGAACAATGGAAAAGTGAAGTGCCAAGATGACACGTCAAATTCTCAGTCCATTTGTGGCATGTAGTCAGGTGCGAGTGTCTGCTGCTACCTGAAGTTGGTTACAAGTGGTAGCCATCTATCGGCAAGCACTGCCAGTCGTGCCGCCAACTGCTGGTACCATTGTACCTTTATTACACACCTTATTTTAGAATAAAATAAAAATCTTAAAAAAACTCAGCCTAAGGCCTCAGTAGCTAGTGCTAAGTTAACACATAAGTTATACATAATTTAATTATGTATCCCTTAATAATAATAATAATAATACTCCACCGTATATTTGTTTCAGAGATTTAGGTTACTTGGTATAAACCTTATCCTTCAGACAATGCGGCAAGTCAACCATAAGGGCATCAATACAATCCAACACTCAATAGAATTCATTGTAGCAAAACCTCGAAAATTTGAACCAAACGGCGGCGAAAATAGGCTTGCAACAAGTGAATCAAATTAGAATATACAATGGTCCATTACAGACTATACGAAAACGACTGTACGAAATTCCCCATTCCCCATTTGAGGTGTGATCTAAGAACGCGCGCGCGTTCTAAGATCACACCTCAAATGGGGAATGGAGACTTTCTTTAGGCTATTGTAGATGGTAAATGATAGATGTTAAATGGCAGATGATAAATGGTAGATAGTAAATGGTAGGTGGTTAATGGTAGGCGGATGGTAGCTTGTAAATGGTTGATGACAGATGGTAAATGGTAGATTGTAAATTGCAAATGGTGGGTGGTAAATAGCAAATAGTAGATGGTACATCGTAGATAATAAATGGTAGGTGCTTTAGACTATTGTAATTGAATAGTCCTACTATGCAATGAAAAAATCACCGTCGTGGACTGATATATGTATATGCTAATCAACGGCAAACTCTTTGAAGTAACACAGAACAACAGCAGATAATGTGCAGGCGATTAAATATGTAATCGGTTCCAACAATAAGCCAACCAAGTTTTCCGCGAATATTCGTTCGGATGAGGACTTGTCTCGACGATGTTAAAGAAAACCTATTATGTTTAGAACGATATATGCAATGGACTCGAATATTTTGTTTGTGCTAATCAAAAAATAAGTTAGTATCGATTTACGTCCCTCCTAGTGCCATTTACCATCTACCATTTAACACCTTCCATCTACCATCAACAATTTACAGTCTTTCATCCATCAACCATTTACCATCTACCATTTTTTACTACCATCCATCTACCATTTACCATCATATTTCGGGTGTTTGGGGATTTTATGATTGGGGATTTTGTATATGGGTATTATGATTATGGGGATTTTGTATATGGGTATTATAATTATGGGGATTTTGAATATGGGGATTTTGATTTTGGGGATTTTTCTACGTTTGGGGATTTTGTGATTGGGGATTTCGTATGGTTCCCTGTAAAAACAAGGTTGAATTTTACATCGAAAACTCATTGAATTTTACACACCGTTTGTAGATTTACATCAATTTTGTGGTAAATATTTACACCGTAAGCGTAAAATTACTCTCGTTCATATCGTGGTGTAAATTTATTACTATAATAGAAGGAAAAAAAGTTTCCTCCTATTATTGGAGTACAATTTTTTCGAATGTGGATTATCGTCCCATATACAAATAATAATACATAATGTCCAAATTGGAACAAAATGTTGTTCCTATGAAAATGTATCTGAAATTTCCTAGAGCTTTCAAGCGAATCGCACGAGCCTGTGTGCGTGTCAATTTGAGAGAACGTTTTCCAGTTCAAGAGAGTCAAGAGACTCTTTTTATAGTATCTTTTAAGAATCACTCATCGCTTGCCATTGCCTGCGACTTCCGTGGTGTGATGGATATCTCCGTGACGCATGACAAGTGGACCGAGTGGGTCCGAGGAAGAGAGCAAGTTGCCGTTGCGGACTATATGTTATGTTATGAACACAGAAATGATTATGAAATTCATTCACTGCCACGTCCCGCCCGCACCGCGGCGCGGCGCGCGCATGATAAGTGGACCAAGTTGGGAAGGACCTGTGCATGCGCCTACGAAATTTAAAATTCGTCAGTGGCATGTGTATCTATATTTTGAGGTTCAGATTATCTGAGCCGATGTCAAAATGAAAAGTCTCTATTGGAGACAATAATTAATATAAATGTAGGTGAGTTTTAGGGTCAAAGATAAGGCGACCAACTTTTAGAAATGCCAATCCGGGACATTTTAAGTATGATGTGTACTTCAAGGTATAGGACGTTCATTTGGCTAAGAGTCGTCATAGACTTTCCAATTAATTGTAAAATCAAAGCTCATTTCAGTGGAGAAAACTAATTTTTTAGGTTCCGCAAACGAATTCGTTATAAAAATTAGCTTTCTCCACAGAAAATGCGCTTTCTCCACAGAAATTAGCATTAATTGTGCAATCAATTGGAGAGTCTATGACGGTTCTTATACTGTCATTTAACAACAACATTTCCAAGATATTACCAAATATAAAATTAGTTCTGAATCGGGGTCTAAATTGTAATCAACTAATTTGATGAAAATCAAATTTTATAGGGCCTTCACAATGCCAGATTTCACGTTGAGCTACAAAATTTCATTCAAAGAAAATTAACAAGTGCGATAAAATATACAGTCGTTTGAACTATTTTTATGGTAATTGTGTGGGGGTGAATGGAATCTGAAGGTGTACAAAAATAAAAATAAAACGTTAAGTGAATTATTTATTTTTAAATTCAAACTTTACCCCGGAATGTCATTTTTAAACAAGTTCTGGATTATCATTAAATACCCGGCCACAATTTCCCATATTGAACTTTATTTCGGTTATAGCTCACAGCGTTTCGATTTTTGAAGATGTTTCTGAAGATGTCCAGTATTAATTTATAATTGAAAATAGGCGTTCTCTTGGCGCGTTGGCACCTGGACCATGGCCAAAACATTCTTGTATGAAACAAGCTTTTTCTTCATTGTTTGAATAATTTCCATCCAGCGTTGCTCTGGACTTACCTGAGTTGTTATCATTTTTGTGTGCACTTCATTCGATATTTGATTTCATTCATTTTCGGTTATAATATTACTTAGCTAGGGCCTCTGCTCCCATATTAATCGATACGACTTTTCTACCTCGGACCATTTTAGATTAGCTTATTTTAATAACAGCCATTTAAATGCGTGAAATGTATCGTGTTTAAAACTAGACTTTTGGAGATATTGATGCATTTTTTTTGTAGAAATTGCAAGCATAAAATATAAAATAAAATATTGCCCAGCTTCGACTAGTTTCGTTCCAGTAGCTTTTTATTATAAGAGGAATGTAATTTTTCTTAGGCCTGCTGGAATATTATTTGTTTTTTAATTCTTCTTTCTAAGGCAGCTAAAAGTGCGAGCCACCTTGTTTTGCTGTATCCGAGCATTTTCGTATATTAGACCTCTACTTCTTCACAAAAATCTTCGAAGCTTTCGACGAGCACCTTGTCAATATAAAAAAAAATAAGGCCCGTATTTATGAACATTCCTTAACTCAAGGAGACCTTGAGGCAAGGATGCCGAAATTCAATAAGTTAAATGTCATTTCCCATACTTTTTCATAGAAATCATTTGTATTCAGGAGTCAATGCATCCTTGATTTAAGGCGAAACTCAAGGAGATCTTAAGTTTTCAATAGACTTGAAATATTATATTTAAAGGAAGGTGGATAGCTTACCTTGACTTCAAGTGAGGTTGACTAAAGAAAATTTCAAGGTCTCCTTGAGTTTCTCCCTAAATCAAGGATGCATTGACTCGTGAATATAAGTGATTTCTATGAAAAAGTGTGGAAAATTACATTTAATTTATTGAATTTCGGCATCCTTGACTCAAGGTCTCCTTGAGTTAAGGAATGTTCATAAATACGGGCCTAAATATTTGTAATTATGTATACGTTCATTATCAACTGACAATAAATCTGCTGCTGTTTGAATTGCATTATGTGCAATATGCGTTGCGCATCTCACACCAATGATTTTATTTAAATCCCGCTTGCAGTTGTGCAAAAACGTAGCTCTGAGCCGTACATCTCCAAAATTGGCATTTGCGTTATAAGCACAAAATGCCACGACTTTTTTTCCTTTAAAGCGGCTTTGTCGAGGGTCTCCATCAAATATGATATGTGGGCTGTTTCTCCTGGCAAAGTTGTTATTTCAAGCGCCTTGATAGTAATCCCTGACGTAGGCTCAACATATTTAATTAGAATTGGAAATAATTTCAAATCTTTATTATTTGAGGCATAAGTAAAAATGCTTATAAAAGGCGTAGCTATTCGTAATTTCTAATTGTAAAATATTTCCTGCAAATGAAAAAATGACCCTCACTTTTGGTTCTACCACAAATTAAATTCTAGGAAGTAGGAACTATTTAAATTATATCAATATGGAAGGAAGCATGTAGTTAGAAAATACGAGTATAGAAGACTAGTGAATGCGGGACTTGCGGGACACTTGGGATGTTTTGCGGGACGAATCCGGGACGATTTTCAATGCGGGACAGACTTGTAAAATACGGGACTGTCCCGCAGGATCCGGGACGGTTGGTCGCCTTAGTCAAAGACATGGAGTTTCTGAAAAAACACCTTCTTTGTTAGTCCCTTCGGGCATTTTACTCACTCCATAACTTGTGACAGAATAAAGGAAGTTCAAATTTTGCACATATGATTTTTGTAAGAAGCTCTTCCTACATGTTGCGACCAATTTATTCAATATTTTCTCTAAATTTGCATTTATGCGATCCCGTCTAGACAGCTGTAGATTTTTCAATTTATAGTATACATAGTACCTATTGTTTCTTGATATGCCGGCCGTGGCAACAAGCATAGCAAAAGTTAGCCAAAACTAAGGCCCGTATTTATAAACATACCTTACCTTAAAATAAATGCCATTTCCAGTAGTTTTTATTGAAATAATTTATTTTCTCGAGACAATGCATCCTTAACTTAAGGCGATTTCAAGGAAACTTTGAAATTTTGCAATAGTCAACCTCACTTGAAGTCAATGTAGGTAGTTACCCACCTTGAGTTATTATAATATTACAATTGTGTTAAAAGCTTAAGGTCTCCTTGAGTTTCGCCTTAAATCAAGAATGCATTGACTTCTAAATATAAATTATTTCAATAAAAAACTACTGGCAATGACATCTAATTTTTGAATTTCGGCATACTTGACTAAAGGTCGCCTTGAGTTAAGGTATGTTTATAAATACGGGCCTAAAAGTATAAATTTCGGTATCAAAACCAATTTTCCGATAGCTTTTTTTATTAGTTGTAAGTTAGGAAAATATACAGGGTGCCCGGAAACTGCCGCATAAACGAACCAAATTGTGCTTCCTCATGTGATTTCCAGCAAAAAAGTTGTACGGAACATACCCTCTTAGCTTAACCCTTTAGCTGCCACAGGCATTTGAAGATTTAAAAAAATAATTTTCTTTTACGACTAAAACGTCATTATCTCCAAAGCTAGACTAGGTAGAAAGCAAAACAAGATGATTATTAGGTACAGATGATTATTACCCAAAAAATAAAACTAACCGCACTAAAATCGGATAAGAGGTTTGGTTTTTACGGAACTTCAAAGTAAAATTTTTGTGATTTGACCCAATAACAAAATATTTTTCCATATCAATTTTCTCCAACTTCTGCCAAGGTGAGGTGCTCATACGATTCTTTTAAAAACTGGCGCATAGTCCAAAGATCATTTCTTTCTTACATCATTTTATTCTAACTTTGTTATTTCTAACAGTTTTAATGCTTTAAGTGCAGAAAACTAGGGTTAATTTCAATTCAATTAAAACTGCCCCTAAAGATCTGCGATTTGGTAAAATTTATTCAAATTATATCAAAATCAATCCAAAATTGAAACTCATATATTCCTTGCTCTATAATAGACTTTTGCGTTTTGAGACTTCTGATACAAATTTCGTTAATAAACTTTCATACTAAAGTGGGCATTCTCATTTGTTTCAAACAATTAAATTTAATATGATTTTATTATAGCTGAAGAAAAAAAAATATGGACATCGAACGACAAAAATCTTACATCGATTTTGCAGGATTTTTGGGGGTAACCTCCTGATTATGGGGAGTCCCAACAGATTAGAGGTTTGCAGCCACTAAAATCCTAATGTATTATATACAATTGCAAGGGTAATTTTATGTAGTTTTTTTCATTCTCAGACCATTATTCTGTATATTTTGTCGGTTTCAAAATGTTTGCTAAAAATTAAAAAAAAACACTCCCTTATCTCCTTTTTTCAAGGTTGGATCCCTCCAATCGTTGGGGAGTTTTCTTCCATAATCAGGACGCCATCAGCATCACCAACCATCCTGCAAAAATCCAGCGAAATACGATTTTTGCCGATCAAATATTTTTTTTTATTTGATCCTCATTGAACTCATTCTCGTTCTCATATCCCTCTAATTGAATCGAGTACAGAACTAGACAGAACAACCTGCATACAAATTTTCAGTTGATGTTCTGTATAGAAATATAACTCTTTTCAAATGTGTATGGAAGTTGTGTTGCCTTGTCCTGCACTAAATCCACTCACTCTACCGCATGCTTCCACTACATTGCATTAACAGCGCGGCATGCAACTTACGAAATGCACTAATGAGGTCAATGAACGCATGGCAACCTGTTCCGCAACCTCAAGAAACGCATTGTGATCAAATCATCTTTCATGTTTTTTCAATACGCAGTTTTCGCAGGCGCAGATACTTTTGCGTAAGCCACCCCGACCCATGGCATCGGTCAGTGGAAGAAGATACACTCATGAAGTCGCCAAATGCACGAAAGCCTGCTCTGGCAGACTATCTAAATTCTCTTCAACTTGAACTGTGTAGCAAAAGAGCAAATAGCTTAATAGCAACGCCATCTAGATATACCATAGCCGCAACTCAGCTGTACAATGACGTCATGGATCCGTATTGAATTGTTCGTCGAACACGGGCAAACAACAACAATGTCATAAGAGGCAACAACAATGCAATGCAATTTCAACTGCGGATTTGACGTTTACGAGTCTACATTGCGGCCTTAATATACAGGGTGTCCCGCGACTCTTGGTACATACGATAATGGGTGATAGTACAGCTCATTTGGGTACAATTAATGTTCTACATGACCCCTCTATCTTTAACCGTTATAAAGTTATAGCATTTTTTGTTAATCGTCTCAGAAACCTCGACCTGCAGAGCAAAATCACTATTTGTCACACTCCCAAATATTTGATCCGAGATTTGACTTTACTTTCTGAAACTCCACAAAATTCTACATAAAATAACTGTTTTGCCAATTAAATAATTTAAAACCCTACCCAGATACAAACATTCAAACTTTTAAGAAATTCGAAAATTGATTTTTCATTGAAAATTTAAATTGTAAAATCGTAACGGTACTTTGAACTGACAAATGTGCAAAGTTGATAAAAGTTGCCTCATAATGTTAGCTTTCGAACGACATATAAAAATTAGGGTCTTAGGATTTAAAAATTTGCATATCCTACGTGTTAAAGAGAAAAAATTGTGGTTCCAAGAGAAAACCAGTGCAGTTATTCTAACCAAACCTCACGCTAATATCTTTTATTGAGGTAACGAAACTATGTGAAAACGGAAGTGAAAGAATGGGGGGATTAAACATAAGTCATAAGAACACCGGAAAAAAAATATTAGCCCGAGAAGAGTGAAGGGTATCAAAATTTCGGCCGCGCCCGAAATTAACCTCGGTATCGTGTTTTTTTTTTCGTTTTTTATTTAAAAAAATCTTGTTTACTAAATAAAACTCGTACAAAAATTGTGGAAACTTTTACTTTGGTTTTCTCTTGGAACCACGTTTTTTCTTTTTAACACGTAAGATATGCAATTTTTTAAATCCTAAGACCCTAATTTTCATATGTCGTTCGAAAGCTAACATTATGAGGCAACTTTTATCAACTTTGCACATTTGTCAGTTCAAAGTACCGTTACGATTTGACTATTTAAATTTTCAATGAAAAATCAATTTTCGAATGTCTTAAAAGTTTGAATGGTTGTATCTGGGTAGGGGTTTAAATTATTTAATTGGCAAAACAGTTATTTTTGGTAGAATTTTGTGGAGTTTCAGAAAGTAAAGTCAAATCTCGGATCAAATATTTGGGAGTGTGACAAATAGTGATTTTGCTCTGCAGGTCGAGGTTTCTGATACAATTAACAAAAAATGCTATAACTTTATAACGGTTAAAGATAGAGGGGTCATGTAGAACATTAATTGTACCCAAATGAGCTGTACTATCACCCGTTATCGTATGTACCAAGAGTCGTGGGACACCCTGTATAGACGGCGGTGCCTGTATACGTGTGTCTGTTTGGTCGTATTTGTGACATCAGGTGCAGATCAGGAGTTTGGGCCAAAACAAAGTGGACTCGATTTTGAGTGAGCTTTGGACATATATGTAGTATTTGTATATGATCGTACGTAGGATTGTTTTCAGGTCGTAAGACGCGTTCTCAAAATGTGAAATGCATAATGCTTGTCTGGCGGCCACTATAAAAGCGCTCGCCGTACGATTGTTTGACATACGGTCTTTTTCGTATAGTCTGTAATGGGAGAATTCACATTGTAAGACAAAACCGGACGGGTAAACTTGCAAGACAAGAACCATCGTTCTTACAATCTGAATTGCACAATGCTTGTCTGCTGGCCACTACAAAAGCTCTCGCCGTCCGTTTATTAGCACAAACAAACACCCGGCGAGAGCTTTTGTAGTGGCCAGCAGACAAGCATTGTGCAATTCAGATTGTAAGAACGATGGTTCTTGTCTTGCAAGTTTACCCGTCCGGTTTTTTCTTACAATTTGAATTCAGCCATTGGCCCAATCACGCTGTATTAGATTCTTTAATATCTGAGAATTCACCGCGTGTGAGAGTTATCATTTGATTATACAAGCAAAACCTCTAGATGCTGTGCAGTGCACATTTTTGCAGGAAAACTACGAGTATGTGTCCTGATATTAGAAAGTGTTTTTACAGTACAAGTGTTATTTTTGCCCTTTATGGCTTACAATGCAAAAGATGCGCATATCTTCTACATTTTCCAAACATTTTCTCTACCATTCTTGGCAAATCAACTCTTCAATGAGGCATTCAACTCTTCTGATCCCGTGACGTAATCAATGACAAGTTCAATGTTGAAAGTGGAAACGGAGCTTGAAGACGATAGGAAAGACGAAAGCGCGCAAGTATGGACAGAACCAATAGTTCAGTAATATCGTGTCGATTTAGTACCAATCCGTGAAAAAAATACGGAAGTTTTTTTCTCACTCTTTATGTATTATGGGGCGCTGTTTCCGAATATGAACTTTGCACCCTAAAAAAAGTGCCGCAACCTTTCAAAAAGCGGGGAAAGGGGGGCATTTTTTCGGTGTTTTGCGATTATTTCAAAAACGGTAAGAGATACAGAAAAATGGTCTGAGGACGAAAAAAACTACATAAAATTATCTTTGCAATGATATATAACACATTAGAGTTTAATTGAATATTTCGGCGTTAGAATAGAACATAAATTAGAATAATTGCATGTTAGACCTTTTTTAAAAGCTCCATAACTTTTGAAAGAATGTTAGTTCAGCCGTAAAATTTTGTACAAGTATTAACAACAAGTTTAAGATAATTTTAACGTAAACGCTGAGTCGCTCCGGTCAAGGACCCCCATTATCCCCCCATTTAAATTTGTCAAAACGGCATGTCCACAACTCCCCCCAAAATTGCAGCAGAGTGCTAAATTTTGGTTTGTTGCGATTGGAGGTCATAGTCACCACACCCACCAAAAATCAGCTCATTCGGATAAAAACTAAGGGTACCTCCCATACAAAGTGACCCATGACAACTTTGTTCTACAGTTTATAATATGAGTAGTACGTACAAGTACGTAGAACAAACTCCTGATGGGTCACTTTGTATGGGAGATACCCCTAGTTTTTATCCGAATGAGCTGATTTTTGGTGGGTGGGGTGACTATGACCTCCAATCGCAAGAAAGCAAAATTTAGCACTCTGCCTCAATTTTGGGGGGAGTTATAGATATGCCGTTTTGAAAAATTTAAATGGGGGATAATGGAGGTCCTTGACCGGAGCGACTCAATGTTTACGTTAAAATTATCTTAAACTTGTTGTGAATACTTATACAAAACTTTACGGCTGAACTAACATTCTTTGAAAAGTTATGGAGCTTTAAAAAAAGGTCTAAAATGAAAATATTCTAATTTACGTTCTATTCTAATAGTTGAAATAGATTGGATGCGTCAGCATCAGCATCGGCAGAGGCATCGGCATCAGCAGAAAAATTGATGCTGATGCTGACGCGGGATATCTAATTCAACCATTACGCCGAAATATGCGATTAAACTCTAATGTGTTATATATCATTGCAAAGATAATTTTATGTAGTTTTTTCGTCCTCAGTCCATTTTTCTGTATCTCTTACCGTTTTTGAAATAATCGCAAAAAACCGAAAAAATGCCCCCCTTTCCCCCCTTTTTTAAAGGTTGCGGCACGTATTTTAGGGTGCAAAGTTGATATTCGGAATCAGCGCACCAAAATACATATAACAAAATTGAGAAATAAACTTCTGTATTTTTTTCCTGACGAAAATACGATATTATTGGACTACAATGGTAATAGTGCTTCCTGCGAAAAGGTCAGTCGCTAAGTGCTTTGAACAGTGACTCCATAAGGCTTGATAGAAATGCGGGACTTGCGGGACAATTTGGATATTTCGCGGGACAAATTCTGGACGATTTTCAATGCGGGACAGACTTGTAAAATGCCGGACTGTCCCGCAGGGTCCGGGACGGTTGGTCGCCTTAGAAATGGCCAAAAACAATAAGGAATTAGAACTTTTTGAAAATAGTTCAAAAGGCATTAATACTAATAAAAGCAAGGAGCCTGATCGATGGCACGTCTTCGAAGTACTTTCGCCTTACGAGGTAAATCTCTCTCTCTCTCGATTTCGATTACCGTAACTCCTAGTGGAGCATGGTGCGTTGATAACTACCGTGTGTAGTCATCAACGTTACAAATACAACTGAATTCGGAGTGTGATACGAATGTCACCCATACCACTTCCTACCCAAGCAACGATTCGTTTGCTTTAAAGAGGCAGTGTGAAGTACCATATAGTACCATGAAATTCATTTATCGTGTGACGTCGCTTAAAGTAATATTTTGATCCGATAAAACATCCTTAAAGTATTTTCCGGAAAGCTTCTATCATCATTATGTAATAAATTTAAAGATGGTGGTATAAAACTTCGATAAAACTGTCTCTAAACATTAACCTAAAAAAGACACTCCTTTAAATACTCCACTCTGTGTGTTTATTGGATGATACAGCACACACATGCAATAGTCTCTCTAAGTTAACTCACACACATGCACATATTCTTCTATAGTACAGTCGGTGTCATTTTTATAGTGTGACATTCGTATGGTCATCCAATAAATTGTTCACTGTAGTTTTATAGAAGGATGGACTTTGTGATTTTTTAAGAATTGACACTTATGAAGTGCTCTGGAATACAACGTTTCTTGAATTGAATTCATTGAAATATTGCATGAAACCAACATTTCCTCAGTCCTTGTTAACTTATGAATCAATTAAGATAATCTCAGCGCAGAAAATGTCTGCATTTTATTAATGAATGTGTGGATTTATTCAACTTCAATTGATTGACATAATATAAAGAAGAAGGTGCATAGGAGAAGGGTCGATAAAGAAGTGTTGACCACTTCCCAAGCAACAATTCGTTTGCTTTAAAGAAGCACTTCACACTGTAGCAACCATATAGTACCATGGGATTCATTTATCGTGTGACATCGCTTAAAGTAATATTTTGATCCGATAAACCATCCTTAAAGTATTTTCCGGAAAGCTTCTGTCATCATTATGGAATAAATTCAAAGATTGTGGTATAAAACTTCGATAAAACTGTCTCTAAACGTCAACCTAAAAATGACACTCCGTTAAATACTCCACTCTTGTGTTTTATTGGATGATACAGCACACACATGCAATAGTCTCTCTAGTTAACTCACACACATGCATATATTCTTCTATAGCACAGCCGGTGTCATTTTTATCGTGTGACATTCGTATGGTCATCCAATAAATTGTTCAGCCTAGTTTTATTGAAGGATGGACTTTGTGATTTATTGAATTGACACTTATGAAGTGCTCCGGAATACCACGTTTCTTGAATTGAATTCATTGAAATATTGCATGAAACTAACATTTCCTCACTCCTTGTTAACTTATGAATCAATTAAGATAATCTCAGCGCAGAAAATGTCTGCATTTTGTTGATGAATGTGTGGATTTATTCAACTTCAATTGACTGACATATAAAGAAGAAGGTGCAATGGAGAAGAGTCGATAAAGAAGTGTTGAGCACTTGTAGTGTTTGCGAGCAATGTTAACTATATGTGAGGTTGGCCGAGTGGTTAGGGCGTCGGACTGGCGTCCGACAGTCGCTGGTTCGACGCTGACTGGGGGAATTTTTTTTTCTTTTTTCACGAGAAAATGACATAACACATTGATGTATGTCTTTTTCAAAGCTTAGTTCAGTGCTACAATAAGGTGCAATTGGATCTAAAAACGGCGCCAAACGCCATTATTGGACTATTATTCAGAGTTTATACCCTGTAAAGTGTCCCTATTGTCGTTAGAAGATAATATCTTACGAAGTATTATAGGGATGAAATTGTTACTTGGGTTGTAGTGTTTACGAGCAATGTCAACTATATGTGAGGTTAGCCGAGTGGTTAGGGCGTCGGACTGGCATATGACAATCGCTGGTTCGACGCTGGTTGCGGGAATTATTTTTTTTTTCTTTTTTTTTTTGCAAACGCGAGAAAATGACAGAAAATGATGACATAAAGACATGATGTATGTCCTTTTCAAAGCGTAGTTCAGTGCTACAATAAGGTGCAATTGCATCAAAAAACGGCGCCAAATGCCATTATTGGACTATTATTCAGTGTTTACACCCTGTAAAGTGCCCCTATTATCCTTAAAAGAAAATATTCTATGAAGTATTATAGGGATGAAATTGTTACTTGGGTAGTCGCATTGTTAGTTTTTATTATTCTACGATAAGAATATTTCTTATCATCTTCTTCTGAATAATAAACTTGCGACGAGTCGTGCCGAGTTTGGAAACTCGTTTCTCTATAAGTGTTTATTTCACAGAGTGGCGACCGAACGATCACGGCCTCAGAGCACGACAAGGTACGAGGTAAATCACTTACCGGAATTGAAATTTAAAGTTGCGCAACGTTGAAATAAAATCACTCGCATAGAAACCGAAGTGATACGTAAGAACCAAGAGCCGACATTCTGTAAGGCGACAGTTGACTGGCGACAGTCATTTTCGTCATCTTGGGATCATCTAAGGCGACAGTCGCCCAATGTATTTTATATGGCTGTCACTTTCAAGGCGACAGTCACTTTCATGAAAAATTCACGAAAAGTTTAATACGAACTCTTGTTGAAACATCAATACTGTTGCAATACAGCAATAGGACACTGTGGAACCAATAACTAACACCAAAACCTTTCTTTAAAATGTAAATTTCTTTCAAATAAGCAAAGCGACAGTGCAATGAAAGTGATAGGTGGAATCATGTAAAGATATCACTTTGTCTGGCGACAGAAAACAAATCGGACATTGTGTAGCCCACTGTAATGGCGATACGATAAACGTCATTTGTCAGCTGACACTCTTTTCGCTAATCTCATTTCGCCAGTCTTTTGTTTATTTTGTGTTTTATTAAATTGGAAATCTTAGCGTAGAATAGCGTACATACGTGTGTGACTAGGAATGTTTGCCCTCATCTTCAGCACCACCTTTCAAGCAATCCACAAGATGGTCGGCCGATGGCTGGGCTGTCGTCTGTCGACCGTGTAGTTGTCAAACAATTTGCGGGAAGTGAATGTGGGTGCACGAAATTGTTTGCGAGTGTGAATTATCGTGTTTCACATAGTGTTTTGTTAGAAATTCAATAAATCAGTGTGAACCGTACTCCGGCGAAATGGTTTTAATTAAAAAAAAGGTGCTAAATAAGTTTTCTTTTCCAGAATGTGAGATGTATTGTTGCCGGGTGCTCCAGCGGTGCACGTAAATACAATAAGTGTATCTTTTCATTGGTAATCGCGTGTGTACCTATAGTTTATTAGTCAAATATCACTACTAATTTCGGTTTCAAAAATATAGTTTATCGCGGTTTTAATTCATGTTTTCTGTAAAACAAGTGCGCGAGTGTTGTGGCTGACAGCTTATGGCGACTACCCAAGTAACAATTTCATCCCTATAATACTTCCTAAAATATTATCTTCTAACGACAATAGGGGCACTTTACAGGGTATAAACACTGAATAATAGTCCAATAATGGCATCTGGCGCCGTTTTTTGATACAATAGAACCTCATTGTAGCACTGAATTACGCTTCGAGAAAGACATAAATCATGTGTTATGTCATCATTTTCTGTCATTTTCTCGCGATTGCAAAAAAAAAGAGAAAAAAAAAAAATAATTCCCGCAGCCAGCGTCGAACCAGCGTCTGTCGTACGCCAGTCCGACGCCCTAACCACTCGGCCAACCTCACATATAGATAACATTGCTCGTAAACACTACTTCTTTATCGACCCTTCTCCTATGCACCTTCTTCTTTATATGTCAATCAGTTGAAGCTTATTAAATTCACACATTCTTCAATAAAATACAGACATTTTCTGCGCTTAGATTATCTTAATTGATTCATAAGTTAACAAGGAGTGAGGATATGTTGGTTTCAAGCAATATTTCAATGAATTCAATTCAAGAAACGTGGTATTCCAGAGCACTTCATAAGTGTCAATTCATTAAATCACAAAGTCCATCCTTCTATAAAACTATGGTGAACAATTTATTGGATGACCATACGAATGTCACACTATAAAAATGACACCGACTGTGCTATAGAAGAATATGTGCATGTGTGTGAGTTAACTTAGAGAGACCATTGCATGTGTGTGCTGTATCATCCAATAAACACAAGAGTGGAGTATTTAAAGGAGTACGTTTTTAGGTTAACGTTTAGAGGCAGTTTTATCGAAGTTTTATACCACCATCTTTAAATTTATTCCATAATGATGATATAAGCTTTCCGGAAAATACTTTAAGGATGTTTTATCGGATCAAAATATTACTTTAAGCGATGTCACACGATAAATGAATTTCGTGGTACTATATGATTGCTTCAGTATGGAGTGCTTCTTTAAAGCAAACGAATTGTTGCTTGGGTAGGCGGGTTTCGTTCGTAAGCATTCGCACCTCGTTCGTTAACGTTCTGTGTTAAGCCATATTGCTACAATTTATAGTATTTGTTGTGTTTTGAAAAGGCACATCGTCTTAATTCCGCCGAAGCCGGTCCCAAGCCCGGTTATAAAAGGAAGAGGGAGGCGATTGATATAAATAATAATAAACTATATGCATAAGTATATTTCCCTTGTAGGAAATTTATGTAATGGTGAACAACTTCCATACAAATTTCACAGGAGATGTTTTATATATACAAGCAAGAATTTCGATTTATTAATTAAATTATAGTATGTGTTTTTGTGATTGTGTTATAAAAACCTAGACAAAATTCCCCTTCAGTGTCACACAAAGACTTTATCTTCAACCACTCGAAGATGTTACCATGTACGGTCACAAATGCTGTCAGGATTTTGCTTTGACATAAGTACTCTATTTTAGTCCCGAACAACGGCGCAACGGCGGTCAGCAGAATATGGTATGGAAATACTATGTCAGCATGACATGGTTTGCCGGTTGGTAGTGGTAGTTCCCTGGAGGTCGTGCTCTGTGGCCGTGATCTTTCGGTCGCCCCTCTGTGAAATAAACACTCATAGAGAAACGAGTTTCCAAACTCGGCACGACTCGTCGCAAGTTTATTATTCAGAAGAAGATGATAAGAAATATTCTTATCGTAGAATAACCTTCGGGCGGGAATAATGTATCAATAAAAAGATTTTAGATTTTACTTTAAACCGATGTATTTTCTGTGCATTCTTATTACAAAACTGGCTTAAAACTATGACATCTTTTCCTTTTATCTGTATCTATCTATCTATTTTTAGAAATGTCCTTTGTGAGGTCTCTGAGTGTATCGGGTCGAGTCCTCATTGTTGAGAATTACAATGTAACAATGTCAAGTCAATGAGAGGTTCTCACTTACAGTTTGTCACTCGAGCAGTCAACATCAATAAAATATTGTCTTTTGTACCAGACGTGTTTTTCTGCGAGCTAAATTACAAAAGGTTATGGGCCCAGAAAGTTTCAGTGGAACAATTTGTGCACATCGTCGAATTGTGTAAAATACATCTGCGCTGTACCATTTTTCATAAAGTCGTCTCGTTGTAGCGTATGTGAAATGGATCGAAACTAGTGGATCTGGTGCAATTAACAGTTAAACTCGAAAAACGGTGAACCGAATGAAACAGTTAATCAATTTGACCGAAAGTGAACAGTCTTTTCGTATATTCGCGCGGAACAAGAACGTTTTTTTTAAATCTCACTAGAATCGATCGTCGTCATCGAATAATAAAGAAACAATTAGTGGAGAATTTAATTGCCGTGTTCAATTCATTGTTCGCGTCGCGTCGCCGCTTATTTTCAATCGTTGTTCAATATGGATTCGTGTGCCGAAAAGACAGAAAATAACTACAGTGGCCATATATTGAATGGCTCAAACTATAGACTGTGGAAATTTCAAATAACCGCATATATGAAAGCTCGTGGTTTGACCGATAATATTGGCGGGAATGTGCCAGAATCGGGTGCAAATGAGGCGGAGAGAAGTTTATTTGAGCGAAAAGAAGGAAGGGCTATGAACGCTATTTTCCAGTCTTTGGATGCTGAGCGTGCAAATCTTGTCTTGACATGCAAATCCGCAAAAGATATGATGGACAAATTGAATTGCGTTTACGAAAAGAACTCAGAAATACGTGTTATGACATTATACGAAGAATATTTTGCACTAAAAATGAGCGATGATGAATCAGTGGCCGGATACGTGGCAAAAGCAAATCAGTTGGCATCGGAACTTGAACAACAGGACGAAAAATTGTCTGATAAATTAAAAATGGTTCGCATTATAAGTAGTTTGCCGCCGAAATTTAACAATTACAAAACCGTTTGGTACAACACGAAAGAAACTCGAACGCTCAATACGCTATTGTCGTCTTTACAGTTAGAAGAGGATAATTTGAAGCGAATGAATACTGAGGAAGCTACTTCGTCGGATGCTGCATTTGCAACAAAATTCAAGCGTTCAAGTGAGTTTAAGCCAAAATCAAGTCTCGATGAATTGAAAAAGAAAACTAAATGTAATGCATGCGGTCAAGTTGGTCATTGGGCAAGAGACAAGAAGTGCCCAAAGCATAAGATTACGTCTGGTGACAATAGGAACAAGAACGAAAAAATTAAGAAAGTCAAAGACGAAGTTGCATGGTGTTCAGTTGCATGCTCAGTCGATTCGAAGGTGGAGAAATCTAGTTTTTGGTGTGCTGATTCTGGTGCAACAAGCCATATGACCGCTCATCGTGAATGGTTTTCCGAATTGAGAGATCACAGTGGTCAGGTCAAGTTAGCTGATAGCCATCATTTGAACATTTGTGGAATTGGTACAGTTCTCATTGATGCTAGGATAAACAATCAGTGGGAGCAGCGTCGCCTCGAAAATGTACTGTTCGTTCCGGATTTGGGTGAGAATCTATTTTCAACGGTTGTGATGACGGATAAAGGTTTCGAGATTCTTCTAGACAAACGTGGCTGTAAAATAGTTGATCAAAAAGGAAAAATCGTAGCAGTTGGTAAACGTGATGAAATGCGGCAAATTCGGATGGATTTTCGCTTGCGTATTAACCAGTGTGCGAACATTGCAGCTGTCTCGCTTCAGCACTGGCATAATCGATTGGGCCACATCAATGTCGAAGCAATCAAGAAAATGTGCAAAGATGGTCTTGTTACGGGTGTAGATTTGTCGAACAGCGAAAAGTTTTTCTGCAGAGACTGTCAATTCGGAAAAATGACCAGATCAACGCATAAGGAAGCGATCAAACGGTCGTCACTTGTTGGAGAATATATGCATGCGGATTTATGTGAACCAATGGAAGTGAACGGAATCGGCGGTGTTCGATATTTTTTGCTGATAAAGGACGAGGCAACAACATTTCGGTTTACATATTTCCTGAGATCGAAAGATGAAGTGTATGAACATTTAAGCTCTTTCATTCCCATGGTTTAGAAAATGAATAGCGCACAAATCAAATATTTCCGTTTTGACAATGGAGCAGAATTTGTTAACGAAAAAGTCAAGAGTTTGTTCATGAAAGAAGGCATTCTAATAGAATATATCACGCCGTATACTCCGGAACAGAATGGCCGAATCGAACGTGAAAATCGAACAATTCAGGAAAGTGCAAGAACGATGCTCATCGCAAGTGGTTTGTCAAAGTTTTTATGGCCGGAGGCGGTGCGTACAGCAACTTATCTATTGAATCGTACAACGAATAGCAAATGTGTTGGTAGTACACCATACGAAAAATGGTTTGGTCGGAAACCATACTTAGGCCATGTAAAAATTTTTGGAAGCGAATGCTATGTACAAATTCCAAAACAGTCGGGTCGCAAGAAGTGGGATCCAAAAGCAAAGAAAATGTTCTTAGTAGGATTCGAGCCAACAATTAAAAACTTTCGTCTATACGACCCGGACACAAGAAAAATTATTCTCAGTTGTGATGTACGCTTTAATGAACGTCAACCCGAGAGATTTGTGATTCAAGAAGCAATTGAAAGTGACGAAGAAGAGATTTATGAAAAGAAGGAAACTGATAATACTGAAGGCCAAAAGGAAGTAATTTATGAAGAAAAGGAAATTAGTAAAAATGAAGAAAGTGCTACACCGAAAGCTCAAAATTTGGTAAAAAGTGAATTAAATGTGGAAACTCTTGAAGAAACCGATAGTCCAAGACCCAATCAGCGATACAATCTTCGTCAGAAAAACAATGTCCCAGAACGTTATGCAGAAAAAGGTTTCTCGGCGGTGGTCGTCGAACCGAAAACATATGAGGAAGCAATGGAGTCAGAAGAAGCACAACAGTGGAAGAGTGCAATGGACGACGAGTTTGATTCATTAATCAAAAACCATACTTGGGATTTGGTAGAAGCTCCTGCGGATCAGAAAGTTATCGACAATCGTTGGGTGTTCAAATTGAAGGAGAACACGGATGGTTCAATCGAAAGGTTCAAGGCGCGTTTGGTAATACGTGGCTTTACACAACAGTATGGAGTGGATTATGATGAAACGTTTAGTCCTGTCGTCAAATTTTCATCGATACGTGCCATTTTATCGTTGGCTGCAATGAATGGGATGCAGTTGAAGCAGTTTGACATTAAAACTGCATTTCTGTACGGAGACTTGAAGGAGAATATTTTGATGAGACAACCAGTTGGATACAACGACAGCAGCGGACGAGTTTGCAAATTGGTTAAGAGCTTATATGGTTTAAAACAAGCTTCCAGATGTTGGAACGAGAAGTTTACATCTTTCATCCGTCAGTTTAATTTTAAACAAAGCGAATCGGATTCCTGTGTGTTTGTTCGTCGAAACATGGAGAAATTAACTATCATCGCCATTTACGTTGATGACGGATTAATGGTTACAAATAGCAAAGATGAAACCGATTCAATAATATCACATTTGCAAAAGAATTTCGAGGTAAAGGTGTTCAACGCAAAGTGTTTTTTGGGTCTCGAAATTGAACAGCGTCCAGATGGCTCACTTCACATACATCAAGGAGCCTATGCTAAGAAGGTGTTGAATCGTTTTGGCATGATGGAAAGCAAAATCGTGTCAACTCCCATGGATAATAATCAGAATCTTGGTGATTTTGTTAACGAGGAAAACAATTCAACGTTTCCATATCGAGAAGCTGTGGGAAGCTTGATGTACCTGGCAATTGGAACGCGTCCAGATATCAGTTATGCAGTGGGCGTTGTCAGCCGATATCTAGAACGACCAAGTTCGGCGCATGTTGGCGCTGTTAAACGCATTTTCAAGTATATAAAGGGCACCATACGAGTAGGTATTCTTTACAATAAACATGATCAATTGAATCTTGTTGGTTACAGTGATGCCGATTATGCGGGAGATAGCGAAACAAGACGATCAACGAGTGGCTACGTTTTCAATATCGGCTCGGGTGTTGTTAGCTGGGCATCTATCAGACAACAATCCGTATCAACTTCATCAACGGAATCGGAGTACATTGCGGCATGCCAAGCTGTAAAAGAGTTAGTATGGCTGAAAAGTCTTTTACTTGAACTGCTAGCTGAATCGAATTTGGAATCAACCTTTTATATGGACAATCAGAGTGCTATACGTCTTATCAAGAATCCAGTATTCCACAAAAGGACAAAGCACATTGATGTTCAGTATCATTTTATCCGGGAGAAGTACCAGGAAGGAGTATTCAAGTTGGAGTATGTCTGCACCGAAGAGCAAATTGCGGATATATTTACAAAGGCTTTAAATAAGATTCGTCATAAATATTTGTGTGAATTAATGGAATTAACAAATTTGCATAATCATCTTGTTAATTAACAAACTTACTTTCATATTTTTTTGAATTTGATTAATTTTGCATTAATATTTTGGAATTTGATTTTTTTTTTGTTTTGTAACATTGAGTGGGAGTGTTGAGAATTACAATGTAACAATGTCAAGTCAATGAGAGGTTCTCACTTACAGTTTGTCACTCGAGCAGTCAACATCAATAAAATATTGTCTTTGGTACCAGACGTGTTTTTCTGCGAGCTAAATTACAAAACTCATGTTACGTATGCATTTGTGTCGGAGTGTGTGAGGTCCTTACACTACATACACTTGTCAGGGATATGATCCCGTAACTCGGGCGCAATGCATCTGACAGATTAAGTGACCAGTTTTTGTTGCGCCAATCAGCGATATGAAAAGGGAGAGATCTGAAACTCACAGTAGCTTAATCTTTATTGATCAACTACTCAAAGAAGTTTTCAGTCTCTATCTACCATATGTCTGAGGGGCGGGAGGGGGTGAAATAATCTCTCAGATGTATTGCGCCCGATTGTGTTATTATTCCTTTTCTATGAAAATTTCCACGTGTTATACTCATCAGATTGCGTAATAACGTTGCGGTGACTTTTAGGCTCACCAAATCGTTCAATAGTGTGTTTTTAGTAAAATAAGCTCACATTTGTTAAGCGGTCGAGTTGTTGGAGGTTTTTTAAATATTGAGGCTATTGAAAGCGGAATATTCTTAGAAAATTGAAAATGTGAAGGGTATCAAACTTTGTGAGCCAGTGTTTGTTTCTAAAATTTCGTGTTTCAAAGGGATAATTCAACAATAAATAAGTGTGTAGAATATACAGAAACTTAGTTTCATCCTATTTTCTGAACTTAATCTGTCAGATGCATTGCGCCCGATCGTGTTAGGATTAGTATTGCGCCCGCCGGAAGGATAATAAACTAACAATGCGACTAGGAAGTGGTATGGCTGACAACCTTATCACACTCCGAATTCAATTGTCTTTGTAACGTTGATGACTACACACGGTAGTCATCAACGCACCATGCTCCACTAGGAGTTACGGTAATCGAGAGAGGAGTGGTAGTTCCCTGGAGGAACCTATAATACTTGAAACACTAGAGGAGGAAATATTTGAGCCGGGACCATCTGCAGGCAGCAATATTACAATTAACACGGAGGGTAATCCCCGGCCGGCGGCGTTAAACACAAAAACAGTCAAAAGATGCACTATTGTTGCGGCAAACAAAATCGATGGAGGAATTTCAAGAGAAATTATTGCTAGTGTTAAAAGATAAAAATCAACTATTAATGGAGCAAATTATTCTCTTAAAAGAAAGTAATGAATTTAAAAAAATGCAACTAAACATTTTAAAAGCGTCGCACTCAAACCGCATTTGAGCTCTCGATTAGCATTTTATGCTTTCATGCTCGAAGCACAATGATAGCGAAGATAATGCAGCACAATATATTATAAATGTGTGACGTCATTTTGGCATATCCTATTACCCAGTGTTCAACAAATCGTCAATTATTTAAAGTTTATTGTGCTGCTTTAATCCTCTCTGTTATGCTACTGGTTTGAAGTATAAGGCTTGATATGGAGCACCGGCAGCAACAACATTGCATGGCTGAATATGGTGAACAGCAAAATGCTCAGCATTTTTGTAAAGCAATATCAAATGCATCGTGCTTGACATTTCGCGCTGCTGCTGTTGCTGCCAGTATTCTATTTCAAGCCTAAGACTATTTTGTGATATAACAATTAATTTTTTTCTTTTAATGCAGCAAAAATTTTGCTTTCATTCTATTTTTTCTGTATAAGAGCTCCATTATACAGTCATATTTCTATAAGTCCATCTAGACTGATCGCCAAATGATTGCACGTACAACCAACTGGCAGTTGTCATTGCATCCAAACTGATTGCCATTAGGGTGTGCGTCCAGTTTTGATATTCAACATGACAGCTCAACCAACCGCTTGTCAAATTCAAAGTGACAATTTTGCTACTTTTGTTCATTTTTTTGTGTGAAATTGAATAATTCTTGAATAACCGTGTAATAATTCAAAAGCGCAGAGTCCGATTGTTGTTGTTAAAAAAAATATATTTTATTTAATACAAAGTGGCCCGAAACTACCGAACTGTCTCAGGCATTTGAAAATTTAAACAAATCTTTTTCTCCCACGACTTAAACCACAATATTTCCAAACTTGGACAAACTAAAAGTATATACATATTACCTATACATGTACCAAAATATTAAGTTCTTCTACCATCCCGAATTTTCACTATTAGTTCAATGTCACCATTTTGATGATTCATACACAATACCAATATTTAAATTGAAAATATTTGACTATTTATAAGTCCATTTCTGATATTTTGTCGGAATTTCCTTTGAAAGCGACAGTAACGATGCTGTCGCCAGAAACTCATCGCTATTGGCGACAGTCATGGGCGATTATCGCCTTAGGAGGTTTTCACACTTACGCCAGATTACGTAATCTGCGGTAGCTAATCAGGCAAATCAAGCTGTGGTGAATTTGGTGTTCACACTATATTTAGTTGATCTAGTCATATTGACATTTAAAAATTATTTTATTTTTAGTGATTTGTCAAATGTCATTTCTATAAATTTTAGCGGCTCACAAACAATTTTAATAAAAATGTTTACCATTTAAGAAGCGTTTTTGTAAATACATATAAGCTAATCACATAAAGCAAAATATTTTTTACATTCCTGAATGTTGCCGAAAGTAAAGATTTAGACATGTCCAAGTATGAAGTGAGTACGTAGCTTCTGAAGAAGAATTACTGATGTGGAGAAGGATGAAAATTATACAGACAATGAATCTATTGTCGACGATAATCTGTTGGAACAACCGATCGGGACACCGGCCGTTGTGGAAACAAGCGCTCCAGGCAGAAGTTGTGGTGAATTGACATGTATTCAGAAATAAGTCTAAATGCTTGATGTCCAAAAAGAAGTAATACAGCATGTTTTTTTTTAAATAATGTGTGCTTACAAACAAATAAAGATGTTAATATTGTGGAGCATTGTGTTTTTGAGGTATTTTTAATGAAATAGCCGCAATGGGAAGATTGTCTACATGTATGTTTACATGTATAAATTTGTTTGGCAGAATATGATTATGGACATGAAAAACCACATAATTTGAAATGTGAGCAGTCGGTCTGGTTTCGACGTAGTTCTTCAAATGTATCCTAATTTCTGTCAGCCGAATACGATTAATATTATTTTCGCCTACAAAAATACAATTTTTGACATACAAAATTACAATTTTGTCATTCATAACGACACATTTGGCATTAAATGACACTTTTCGACATTAAAAAAGTATTAAAACTCACCTCGACTGCATGGTGAATAAAAAATAGTCGTTCTGGGAACTTGATTTGCAGTCGCCAGATTACGTAATCTGCAGCTTAATTAGGCCCCAGATTACGTAATTTGTCGCAGATTACGTAATCTGGCGTAAGTGTGAAAACCTCCTTAGATAATCTCTAAGAAATTGCGAATGTCGCCTGTCGACCACCAGTCGCAAGCTGTCTCTGAGCGCTTATATACCGTCTCTTAATTTAAACTATCTTAAAACATTTTTGGAGATAGTACCTTTTCCATAGGTTGAATATACCGTCCTAGTCTAGTTCGCGTATTAACTTTCTTCTTCTTCTTTTTATTCGAATTGGTTGTGGAATGTGCAGATGTTTAGAAATGGTTTATCTGACATTTCGATTATTTGGACAATTATTATGATTGGAATTTGTTAATCTCGCGTTTTTTCTCACCAGGAATTTCATATAAACTTTGTAGCGAAACGAAAATCGAAAACGATATCATTCCAGTAACAAACGACTTCGCTCTTCCTGGATAAATTTCAGAGACAGTCGCTTGTCTAGGCATTATGGATTGGCAAGCACCTCGCCATATGTTGCGAGCGAGACTAAATTTAGTTTCAATTAGTTAGTGCAGCCCGTATATGCCGTCCAAAAATAATTTAAATTTGTCTAAAACTTTTTATCTTTGCTGCGGTATATAAGCGGTCTCTTTCATACACACATAACATATCATTACTACAGTGGGTTACATTATCGCCTATCACCTTACATGATTCCAAATGGCGAAACGATCACTTTCGATTATCGCCATTGGCGATGGCGATAATCCCCTTACAGAATTCACACTCAGGTTCAAACCAAACGGTGTGTAAACCTAAACAATAACCAAGCAATTGAACCGGCATTAGTGCAGGAACTCAAAGAATTGGAAATTGAGCTAAATAATATGTTTCAGACCAAGACTCTGAAACTATCGGCCGAAAGTGAAATATTCACTATAATAAATACAACTGTATTTAAAATGCTAGCTAACAGTGTATTAAAAAATTGGGTATCCAAATATACAAGCCTATTATCAAAATAATAGACAACACTTGTTAATGGCTTGAGTTGAATAAAAACGGATATTTAAATTGCGTATGTTTTATTTATTTCGAATAATATTACAGAAACTCGCGCAGCCATTAAAATGGCGACTGTTACCGACGGTGGCTTTTCTTCGAAGAGACCTGATAGATGATCGTTGACATTTTATGTTCAGTGGCTGTTGTTATGACGTTGCCAGATGCTGTCCACTAAATTTTGATATCCCGCCCTCCATGAATCCTGACGGGAGATGGGATTCATCGAAAATTATAGCGGCTAGCTTCGATGCGGGTCGGCGTAGTAGACCATGCGACGTACGGACCTCGGCGCTGCGGACTTGACCATCTTTCGCGGTGAATACCTCCGTTATAACTCCCTTCTCCCACTGGCTACGTGGTCGAGTTGAGTCAAAGATGATCACCAGCTGACCAGGTTTGAGCGGTGGAACCTCGTGTCTCCATTTAATTCGACGGAGATATTGCGGAAGATACTCGTCGATCCATCGTTTCCACAGCCGGTCTTTGAGGTTCTGGGCAATTCGCCATTGCTTTCGCAAGCAAACTGGATCTTCCTCTACATTTGGTGTCTGCGTTGAGTTCAGACATCCAACCATGAAGTGATTGGGTGTCAACGGCTCGTCATCCTCAGGCAATAGCGGCAACTCAGTTAGCGGACGACTATTTACGATATTTTCTGCTTCGATTAGAGCGCTGCGAAATGTCTCCAATCTCGGTGCTTCTTCCTTGAAAACACGGCTTAAGAGACGTTTGACACACTGTACTAAACGCTCCCAGCATCCACCAGCATTAGGATACAGTGGGCAATTAAACACCCACTCTGTGTTGTTGTGTGACATGAAGCGTTGTATCTAGGAAACATCCAGCAAACGGTACTTATGTGAAGTTGGCCGGGTAAATCTTCCAATCACGTCGAAACGTTTGTGCCGGGGGCGAAAACGTTTGTGCCGGATTGTGCCACCTTAATTTTCGTTTGTGCCACGCTAATTATTTAATTATAGCATGTTTAAATTCAGAGTGTGAAGTTAGCCTGTAATTGTAAAAATTTGCTCGGATGGGAATAAATTTGGTATCAATCGAAAGGAAATCGTTTGTGCCATGATTCTTGCGTTTGTGCCGCCGTAAAACGCAAGGACTCACGAGAAATAAAGGAAAAACCGACTGGTTTATGTCTTGAGTAAGAGTGCAATGTTATACACAAGCCCATTGTGAACTTAGTCTGCAGAATGTGAAGTTAGCCTGTAATTTTCTGGGATAAGAATAAATTTGGTATCAATCGAAAGGAAATCGTTTGTGCCATCATTCCTGCGTTTGTGCCGCCTTAAAACGCAAGGACTCAAGAGAAATAAAAGGAAAAACCGTACACAAGCCTATTGTGAACAGAGTGTCAAGTTAGCCTGTAATTGTAAAAATTTGCTCGAATGGGAATAAATTTGGTATCAATCGAAAGGAAATCGTTTGTGCCATCATTCCTGCGTTTGTGCCGCCTTAAAACGCAAGGACTCACGAGAAATAAAGGAAAAACCGTACACAAGCCCATTGTGAACAGAGTGTGAAGTTAGCCTGTAATTGTAAAAATTTGCTCGGATGGGAATAAATTTGGTATCAATCGAAAGGAAATCGTTTGTGCCATCATTCCTGCGTTTGTGCCGCCTTAAAACGCAAGGACTCACGAGAAATAAAGGAAAAACCTTACACAAACCCATTGTGAACAGAGTGTGAAGTTAGTCTGTAATTGTAAAAATTTGCTCGGATGGGAATAAATTTGGTATCAATCGAAAGGAAATCGTTTGTGCCATCATTCCTGCGTTTGTGCCGCCTTAAAACACAAGGACTGAGGAGAAATAAAGGAAAAACCCGACTGGTTTTTTGTCTCGACTAAAAGTGCTATGTTGTACACAAACCCATTGTGAGCTTTATCTCACGTGCCGTTAAGCGACGTTTGCTCCATCCGGACTGGTTGTTGTCATTGCATCCAAACTGACCGCCATTTGGTTGTCCGTCCAGTTTTGATATTCAATACGGCAAAAGTGACAATTTTGCTGCAATTTTGCAAACTTTTGTTTTTTTTTTTTTTTGTGAGAAATTGAATAATTGTTAAATGGCCGAGAAATATATTAATCGCGCAGATTCCGATTTTTATAAATAAATTTAAATAATCTCCAAAATTAAAGTTTGGGTATGTCATTTTCAGCCTCTATTTAGTTGCTAGTGTAGATGCTAAATATAGTTGCCAAATCGCGATCCGTGATGCCAGTTTTTGGATGCGCATCCATTTAGAACTCAGTTTAGATGAAATGTCAAATGTCAATCTGACGTCCAGATCGTGTCATTACCGAGATCAATGCGTTGTTTTTTCGTCCCCAAAATGGAATGCCTGTTTTCTCGAGGAAATACGCGTCCGATCAACATGGCAGAAACACTAAGGTAAATTTAGGTCGAATTTTATTTGGGGTTACCCGTCCCAGAATGGTACCCTTGTTTTCTCTTGAAAATACCCGTTCAATAGGCGTGGTAGAAACACTAAGGTAAATTTAGGTCGCTGATTCCGAATTTAGATGCCAAAAACAAGAAAAAAATGTTTGGGGTTGCCCGCCCCGAAATGGTACCCCTGTTTTCTCGGGGAAATACTCGTCCAATCGGCGTGGTAGAAACACTAAGGTAAATTTGGGTCGCTGATTCCAAATTTGATGTCAGAAACAAGAAAAAAAAATTGGGGTTGCCCGCCCGAAATGGTACCATTCCCCTTCCTCGGGGAAATACTCGTCCAATCGGCTTCTCAAGAAACATTAAAAGAATTTTGGGTTACTGATTCCAAATTTGAGATCGAAAACACAAAAATTTTTTGTTGGGGTTGCCGGCCCCAGATTTTTACCCCTGTTTTCTCGGGGAAATGCTCGTCCAGTCGGCGTGGTAGAAACACTAAGGTAAATTTGGGTCGCTGATTCCGAATTTGATGTCAAAGACAAGAAAAATTTTTTTGGGGCTGCCTGCCCCGAAATGGTACCCCTGTTTTCTCGGGGAAATACTCGTCCGATCGGCGCGGCAGAAACACTAAGTTACATTCGGGTGGCTGATTCCAAATCTTAGGTAAAAAAAAAAAAACAGATACTCCGGTTTTCTCTGCACCGTATGTTTCTACAACTGATGTGTCTACCTCTACCTTCAATAATGTATTACAAATATTGCGCTGTGGAAATCATGCCTCTCATAGCGATAACTCAATCTCCCTATCAGCATCAAACAGCACGAAACCAACCTCTCCATTTATATGATCATACATACAATACACTATGCCACTTCCAAGCCGATCCAAACAAAAATCACTTCAACCATGAGCCGGTATTTTTGATACCGGGTTAAAACCGACCGACGGGTTGATTTTTTGGTTCCGGGTTAAAACTGACGGAAATGTTGGTTTTTCAGTACCGGGTTAAAATCGAACAACAAGTCGGTATTTTGCTGCCCGTTCACACTGCGGCCGTTCAGACGGCTGCGACGTCGGGTTGTACGATGAGGAACTTTTCCATGCCAAATAAGCGTACTTTTTCAGCAGTTGTAATGTGCATCACCGCCGATGAAATCGTCCACATGGGTGTATATGATTTTTGTTTGGATCGGCTTGGAAGTGGCATAGTGAATTGTATGTATGATCATATAAATGGAGAGGTTGGTTTCGTGCTGTTTGATGCTGATAGAGAGATTGAGATATCGATATGAGAGGCATGATTTCGACAGCGCAAATATTTGCAATACATTATTAAAGGTAGAGGTAGACATGTCAGTTGTAGAAACATCCGGTGCAAGGAAAACCGGAGTAACATTTTTTCTTGTTTTTACCTAAGATTTGGAATCAGCGACCCGAATGTAACTTAGTGTTTCTGCCACGCCGATTGGACGAGTATTTCCCCGAGAAAACAAGGGTACCATTCTGGGACGGGTAACCCCAAATAAATTTCGACCTTAGTGTTTCTGCCATGTTGATCGGACGCGTATTTCCTCGAAAAAACAGGCATTCCATTTTGGGGACGAAAAAACAACGCATTGATCTCGGTAATGACACGATCTGGACGTCAGATTGACATTTGACATTTCATCTAAACTGAGTTCTAAATGGAGGCGCATCCAAAAACTGGCATCACGGATCGCCATTTGGCAACTATACTTAGCATCTAAGCAACCAAATGGAGGCTGAAAATGACATACCCAAACTTTAATTTTGGAGATTATTTAAATTTAATTATAAAAATCGGAATCTGCGCGTTTGATATATTACTCGGCCATTTAACAATTATTCAATTTCTCACAAAACAAAACAAAAGTTTGCAAAATTGCAGCAAAAAAACTTTTGCCGTATTGAATATCAAAACTGGACGGACAACCAAATGGCGGTCAGTTTGGTGCAATGACAACAACCAGTCCGGATGGAGCTTAACGGCACGTGAGATAAAGCTCACAATGGGTTTGTGTACAACATAGCACTTTTAGTCGAGACAAAAAACCAGTCGGGTTTTTCCTTTATTTCTCCTCAGTCCTTGCGTTTTAAGGCGGCACAAACGCAGGAATGATGGCACAAACGATTTCCTTTCGATTGATACCAAATTTATTCCCATCCGAGCAAATTTTTACAATTACAGGCTAACTTCACACTCTGTTCACAATGGGTTTGTGTAGGCCTGTTCGGTACCGAGATTTCAGTACCGGGTTTCGGTTTTTTTCAATACCCGGTACCACAAGCGGTTTCCCTGACTCAGGTTTTTTTTTCAGTACCGACGGTTTTTCTAACCATAAGCCGGTTTTTTTGAGTACCGGGTTAAAAACCGACTCAGGTTTTTTTCAGTACCGACGGTTTTTTTTAACCATAAGCCGGTTTTTTTGAGTACCGGTACCAAAAAACCTGAAAAAAAACCGGCTCATGGTTGAAATGAATCGTTCTTTTTAACTCGGTACCAAAAAACCGACTCGTCGGTCGGTTTTTTTAACTCGGTACCAAAAAACCGGGATATCGGTACTTTAGAATATCGGGTCCGGTACCAAGTGAACACCGGTTTTGTACCGGAATCCCGGTTTTTGGAACAGGCCTAGGTTTGTGTACGGTTTTTCCTTTATTTCTCTTGAGTCCTTGCGTTTTAAGGCGGCACAAACGCAGGAATTATGGCACAAACGATTTCCTTTCGATTGATACCAAATTTATTCCCATTCGAGCAAATTTTTACAATTACAGGCTAACTTCACACTCTGAATTTAAACATGCTATAATTAAATAATTAGCGAGGCACAAACGAAAATTAAGGTGGCACAATCCGGCACAAACGTTTTCGCCCCCGGCACAAAAGTTTCGACGTGATTGGAAGATTTACCCGGCCAACTTCACATAAGTGTTATTTCCCAGCAAAAAAGTTGTATGAACACACCCCCTCAGCTTAACCCTTTAGCTGCCACAGGCATTTAAAGATTTTTGAAAAAATCATTTTCTTGCACGACTTAAAGCCTAATAGCCCCAAAGCTAGACAAGCTAGCTAGCTAGCTAGTGAAATAAAATGATTATTACAGCCAACAAATTTACCTATAATATAAAACTAACCACACTAAAATCGGATAAGAGGTTTGGTTTTTACAGAGCTTTAAAGTAAAATTTGCGTGATTTGACCCAAAAACAATCTTTTTTTCCATCTCAATTTTCTCCAACTTCTGCCAAGGTGAGGTGCTTGTACGATTGGCGCATAGTCTTACAATCATATCTCTCTTACATCATTTGAACCTAGCTCCATTACTCTAACAGTTCTTATACGTTTAGTGTAGACAACTAGGATTAATTTTAGCTCGAATTCAATACAATTGAATTCAGACTGCCCCTAAAGTGCAGATCTTTAGGGGCAGTCTGAATTCAATTGTATTCAATTGGTAAAATCTATTCAAAGTATGTCGAAATCGAGCCAAAATTAACCCTAGTTTTCTTCACTTAAGGTACTAAAACTGTTAGAAATAATGGAGCTAGAATAAAATCATAATGATATGATCGCAAGATCACCAATTTTTAAAAGAATCGTACAAGCACCTCAACTTGGCAAAAGTTGGAGAAAATTGAGATAGAAAAAAAGATTGTTTTTGGGTCAAATCACGTAAATTTTACTTTGAAGCTCTGTAAAAACCAAACCTCTTATCCGATTTTAGTGTGGTTAGTTTTATTTTATAGGTAAATTTGTTGGCTGTAATAATAATTTTATTTCACTATTCTAGCTTGTCTAGATTTGGGGCTATTAGGCCTTGTTCGGAATCGCAACGTCTTCGACTGGCAACCCAAATGTCCGCAATTGCAACTACGTCATCGACTGGCCACCCAAATGTCCGCAATTGCAACTACGTCATCGACCGGCCACCCGCACTCACACTGATGACCTGTTGTCGTGTTCCATTTTCGATCTCATCTTGTTCGAGCTGCCGACTAGGCAGCATCTCTAACTGCCGACTAGGCAAAAATTAACTATCATAAAAAACTTACTTATTAATGTATAATTCTAAATTGTAAATACTGCAATTCTAATTAAAACTTATATTATTTACTAAAAACTCTAAATTCTATTTATTCCGGTTAAACTTTAACGCGAATAAATTCAGGCCTTAAGTCGTGCAAGAAAATGATTTTTTTTTCAAAAATCTTTAAATGCCTGTGGCAGCTAAAGGGTTAAGCTGAGGGGGTATGTTCCGTACAACTTTTTTGCTGGAAATCACATAAGGAATCACAATCCGGTGCGTTTATGCGGTAGTTTCCGGACACCCTGTATACAACTACGACCTATACAATAACGAACTGAAATATCCCTGCTAGCCACAATCGGTGAACGATAAATCCAAAGAGACGGGGGAATGCAAAAAATGTCGTAGTATTCGTGAACACTGTCTCATCCACACGCGTTGGCTTATGTACTTCGACTGAATGTCCATCACCCGATGACTGTCTCGATGAAGAATCGGTGCCAATTCATCGAGAGATATTTTCTTGAAATTTCGGTCAGTTTCGCTTCCTTGTCGTCATTTTGCGCCGATGCGATGGGTTATATTTTTCTTTGGATAGCGGAACCTTTTTCACTTTAAAGTTGACTTTCGTAGTGTGTGCCTCTGCATGGAGTAATTTGAATAAATGAGTAAATTCTTCTTCTTCTTCTCTGTACCGTAACCCGTAGTTTTAAGATCTCTTTTTCTTCATAGAAAATCTTGTGTAAAAGGCCGAGTTTAGTTTAATAAATGTGAATTTTATTATTATGCTCGTCCTGAGCTCTCTTAATGAACTAACTCTTACAAACTAGGAACATATATTTATATTTTAAATTCTTATCACTATATTAATTACTTGTTATTTAAAACATTACATTGATCATTACATTGGTTCTTACATACATCTCTTATCTCTTATCATTTCTATTTGTTATGTGATTAAAGGATAATTAGACATCTGATGATCTTATCTTTAATGGTTACAATTCTAAATCTCATTAATGGCTAATTACCTATGAACTATGACATGATGACTCATCTGCACAAGTATATATTAATTATGGTTATTTATCCATTTGGCAGGTTCAGATGAGTGATCATTGTATGCGTCATTACATGGTGACGTAACTCCTCCCTTCCTTGACTCAAACCTGTCCTCAGGTTGTTTATATTTATTCATTTGGAACATAATTTAAATTTTTATGATATGATATTATGATATATATACAGTACGTGATACGAATATTTTTTTTTTTGGTTCTTGGTTCTTTAACATGGTTTAAGGAATTTTTATATCCTGAATATTTGTGAATATTAATTATTATCGTAACATTGGTTGGTGTTTTTTTTAAATACTATTTACAAGCACATTGATTATTAAATTTGTGTTACTTTTCATTTTGATATATAAAATTATTCGAATGTTTTTTTTTTTTTGCATATCAAATTTTTAATCAGAACGTCAGGTTTAATAAGCTAGTTGCTGTATTATACTCAATTATATCAGAATATTTCTATTCAAAAGCAGTTTCCAAATCCTCATCAATGTTTTTCTTGAGCTAAGTTTTAAGAGTTGTTGGTGGAACCAATAGTAGGATTATTATTACTTAAGTCCCTAAAATTGTAGACCTTACGTTGCTTTTTATATCTTTGTGGGTGAATTTTCCTATTGGGTTTTACCCTAGAGAATCTCGGTTGTAATTTACTTGGGTTAGGGTTTTCGACAAAACTCTCATTAGTTGCATATTCTTTTCTTTTGGAATTTAACCTATTTATATAATTTTGTTTATATTGCTTCAGCTGCTCGTAGATGGTTTTCTTATCCTTACGGCATTCATTAAAAAATACGTCAGAGGGTTTTTCCCTATGAGCAGAATGACATGTATTATTATAAATTTGTAAACATTCTTCTATTGGATTTAAATCCATTAAGTCCCTATCTTCAGTTTTTTGTCGCAAGTAAAATGTTCTTAAATTTTCGTTTAAGGTGCGATGCGCTACTTCAATGTCTCCATTCCCTGTTTTATGGTGTGGTGAACAGAAGTGAATTTCAATTCCTTCCTTTTGTAACCAATCCTTAGTTTTTTCAGAGTCAAGTGCTCCTTCATTATCAGTTACTATTTTCTTGGGTTTTCCTATCCTGTTAAGCATCACCCGTAACGCTTGTATGACTGTATCCCATTGCCGATTTTTTAACGCTACCATAGTCATAAACTTTGAAAATTTGTCAATACAAGTTAGATAAGGTGAATTCTTATCTTTAAACCAAATATCGATGTGATATATATCCCTGACATCTCTTGGAGTTTCTGTAAGTTTAAATGGTAACTTCCCAGGATTTCTTTCATACTTGCTTTGAGTACATATTAAACATTTGTTAACATAATTGGCAATTCTCTGTTTCAAATGCGGAAAAAAATATTTTTTTGATAATATTTGGTATGTTTTATCAATACCTTGATGGTTACTATTTTTATGTTCTTTGGCAATTAATTCTTCAATTTCTTCTTTAGAACAATTCCAAAGATGTTTATTAGCTTGGACTATTGAGCGTTTAGGATTGTTAATTTTCCATGTAGTATAATAACTTTGAAAAAGTAATAGTGTTTTCCTATTAGGAAACTTTATTCCTGTGGTACCTACATGAGCTAAATGATTTTTAAAAATATATTCTACAGTTTTCTCGTCATAAGCCTTATAAGTGAATATTATTAATTTACGGTTATTAAAATTTTTTCTTTTTACACTGTTAGTCTTTCCTATTTTTAAAATAATTTGATTTTTGAAGCAATTTAATGGTTTTTCTGAAATAAAAATATGATTGATATTATCTTCATTTGCTGTGTGGATTGTAGCTAGTGTTGATTTGTTTTCTTGCCCATTCAGTGCATGAATTTCAACTCTGGATAATGCATCCGCAACATAATTTTCTTTCCCTTTAATGTGTTTAATATCATAATCATATTCCATTAATTTCAATTTCCATCGTTGGAGTTTTGAATTTTCTTCCTTCAGATTTTCAAGAAATATTAAAGGCTTATGATCAGTTTGCAAAATGAATTTTCTGCCATATAAGTAGGGTCTGAAATATTTGGTAGCCCATACAATTGACAACAACTCTTTCTCAATGGTTGAGTATCTAGTTTCATGCATATTTAATGTTCTGGATGCAAAACAAACTGGTTTGTTATTTTGACTTAGCACTGCGCCTATAGCGAAGTTACTTGCGTCAGTAGTTAACGTAAATTGTTTACTTAGATTTGGATGAATTAAAATTGGATCATTAAGAATATATCTTTTAAGAGATTCGAATGACTCAATATATTCCGGATCTTTGATATTAATTTTCTGGCCTTTATGTAGGAATTTTGTCATAGGTTTTGCTATTTTCGCATAGTCCTTAATAAATTTTCTATAAAAGCCAGTCAGTCCAAGAAACGACTTTATTTGTTTGGTTGATTCCGGGAGAGGAAATTTTTCAATAGCTTTCAGCTTGTTTGGATTAGGCTTTATACCTTGTGGTGTAATTATATGTCCTAAAAATTCAGTGTTCCGTTGAAGGAAGTGTGTTTTAGATAATTGTATTTTTAAATTTGCTTTTCGAAGCGTTTCAAGAACTTTCCTTAGTGCAATTTCATGCTCCTCCAAGGAAGTTGAAAATACAAGAATATCGTCCATATATACAATGCATATTTTATTTATATGCTCTTTCAGGATGTGGTTCATTAATCTCTGAAATGTTGCCGGGGCATTTTTCAGTCCAAACGGCATTCTTGTAAATTCATAATGTCCACTCTCCGTTGAAAATGCAGTTTTGTGTCTATCCTCAGGTTTAATTTCGATCTGGTGGAAACCCTTTGCAAGATCGATTGAGGTGAAATAGTTTGCATTTCCTAATTTTCCCAGGATATCATCTATTTGTGGTATGGGGAATTTATCTTCAACTGTCAAATTATTAATTTTTCTAAAATCAATAACAAGTCTATGTTCACCAGGTGTCTTTTTTGGAACTACCCAAATGGGTGAATTATATGGAGAACTTGAAGGTTGAATAATACCCTGCTTCAAGTCTTCTTCAATTTGTTTGTTGACAAAGTCTTTTAATGAATATGGATATCGATAATTTTTCTGATAGACAGGTTTATCAGTGTTGAGTTTTAATTCGTGTTTTATTTCACTTGTGAAAGTCAAGATATCATTTTTATCATATTCCAAATCACTGAATTCAGCTCTTATTCTGTCAACTAGGTTTTTTTCTTCACTTGAGTATTCAGTTTCTTTCACGTCTGCCTCATACTCTGTTAATAAATTATTTTGTGCCACAACAGTACAATATATTTCCTCTTGATTTAAGCTCAAGGGAGTTTTAATTGAATTTATTGTTAAGCTATTATCCTGAAAATTGATGATTGCTTTTGTTGGTACAAGAATATTTTGCCCTATTATAGCATCAAATTCTCGGTTTTCAATAGGTACCAGCTTCCACTCAACTTTTCCATTTATATTAAATTCTTCTGGATAGTTGGTCAAAAACCCTTCTGTGGCAAAGGAGTCGCCATTTACGCTTGAAATTATTAAATCATTTTCGAGTTTATGCCGTCTATGCTCAGCAACTCGTTTAAGATCCATGATTGAGGTGGAACAACCTGTATCAATCAAACATCTAACTTTAACGTCATCTAACGTTAATTGAATAATTGGTAATTTATATCTAGATCCGAGGCTTGGAATCGAAAATTTGGTGCATCTGATTGAATATGCAAGGATGTGTCTCTAGACACTGCTGTATTCATAGAAACATCCGTGGGTAGTGTCAAGTCATTAATATTACGTCCTTGATTATTATTATACCTAACGTTCTGAGAAAATGCATTTGAATTGTTTTTGGATCTAAAAGAATATCCACTACCACCTGCTTTTTGTATATTATCATATTTTCCCTCATTAAATTGACTACCATAATTTAGATAACCCGTATGAACTAAAACCTTATACGCGTCTTCAAGAGTTTCCGGTTTATAGGAATGTAATATACCGCGAATAGGTTCAGGACACTTGTTTATGAAGGTTGACTTCGCGATTTGGTTTTTCGTTTTTATAAGTTCAAGTTTTTGACTACTGCTATACTCTATATTATAATTAATCTTTTGGTTGAGTTTAAAAAGACACTTACATATGTAATTGTACAGCTGTCCTGCCGTGGTGAATCTTGCCGCCAATAACCTCTCTATGAGCTGGTTTTCATTTTCGGGGGTGTCGAAATGATTGATTAATAACGCCTTAATGGATTTCCAATCCGAAGTAATGTGTGTATGCAACACCTCTCGAGCTTTCCCGACTATTTTGGTGCGAAGCTGTTGCAATAGAATTGGTCCGTGCTGGCATGCTGCTAAGTATGAAGCCACGACGTCGACTGCGTCCAAAAATGGAAATAGATCAACTTGACTTCCATCAAAGCTCGGCAACGCTGAGATGTAACTTGACAATTGTTTAAAATCCATTGTTGCTCGTACCGTGTTGTTTGTAATCCTTAGTTCGGTCAATAAACTTAACAATCGATCCAAACTAGGTCCGTGTTCCGACTGCGCCAGTTTTAAGATCTCTTTTTCTTCATAGAAAATCTTGTGTAAAAGGCCGAGTTTAGTTTAATAAATGTGAATTTTATTATTATGCTCGTCCTGAGCTCTCTTAATGAACTAACTCTTACAAACTAGGAACATATATTTATATTTTAAATTCTTATCACTATATTAATTACTTGTTATTTAAAACATTACATTGATCATTACATTGGTTCTTACATACATCTCTTATCTCTTATCATTTCTATTTGTTATGTGATTAAAGGATAATTAGACATCTGATGATCTTATCTTTAGTGGTTACAATTCTAAATCTCATTAATGGCTAATTACCTATGAACTATGACATGATGACTCATCTGCACAAGTATATATTAATTATGGTTATTTATCCATTTGGCAGGTTCAGATGAGTGATCATTGTATGCGTCATTACATGGTGACGTAACTCCGTTGTGGGGCATGGTGCGTTCACTCAGCCTTCATAGGCTATTTCGAGTCAACGTTACATTGTTTCGGAGTGCTTGTTGCAAGCACTATATATTTCCTATCCGCACATGTACGGAAATTTTGGAACACGCCAAGATTTGATCTCCGGACGTCTAAATTACTAGCGTCGTAGAGTGCGACCCAACCAAGTGAGCCACAGAGCGTGCTACATGAACAAATTACTCATTAAATAATTTAATGAAAATAAGAACGCATGACTGAAATTCAACGATTACTTCATTAGGGCGAACTTGATGAACTCTTCGGGGAAATTCATTAAATTTGTCATCAGTTCCAGCATGATCCCTACTAGCCATGGCATAAGGAATGCATCGATGCCGGCATCATGAATCTCTGGATGAACCGAATCATTCCATTTGTTCTAGCCGAGGGACTAAATTCCCTTATATATTTTTCAAAGATATGGTGAACGACTGCATGAAGACCACGTGAACCCAAACATGACTTTCCCTCATGATTTCATTAGAGAGGTACTGATGATAGATGCGGTGCGGATCATCAATGAATTCATCAGAAAGGAACTGATGAAAACTACGGTGAGTTTCACTGGCGAATTCATCATGCTGGAACTGATGACAAATTTAATGAATTTCCCCGAAGAGTTCATCAAGCTCGCCCTAATGAAGTAATCGTTGAATTTCATTCATGCGTTCTTAACATACGAAAAGGTCGATTATTTTCATTAAATTATTTCATGAGTAATTTGTTCATTTAGCACGCTCTGTGGCTCACTTGGTTGGGTCGCACTCTACGACGCTAGTAATTTAGACGTCCGGAGATCGAATCTCGGCGTGTTCCAAAATTTCCGTACATGTGCGGATAGGAAATATATAGTGCTTGCAACAAGCACTCCGAAGCAATGTAACGTTGACCCGAAATAGCCTATAAACGGCTGAGTGAACGCACCATGCCCCACAAAGGGTTACGGTACAGAGAAGAAGAAGAATTTACTCATTTATTCAAATTACTCGATGCACACACTACGAAAGTCAACTTTAAAGTGAAAAAGGTTCCGCTATACAAAGAAAAATATAACCCATCGCATTGGCGAAAATGACGACAAGGAAGCGAAACTGACCGAAATTTCAAGAAAATATCTCTCGATGAATTGGCACCGATTCTTCATCGAGACAGTCATCGGGTGATGGAGATTCAGTCGAAGTACATAAGCCAACGCGTGTGGATGAGACAGTGTTCACGAATACTACAACATTTTTTGCATTCCCCCGTCTCTTTGGATTTATCGTTCACCGATTATGGCTAGCAGGGATGAATTCCATTCCAGTGAAACTCACCGTAGTTTTCATCAGTTCCTTTCTGATGAATTCATTGATGATCCGCACCGCATCTATCATCAGTACCTCTCTAATGAAATCATGAGGGAAAGTCATGTTTGGGTTCACGTGGTCTTCATGCAGTCGTTCACCATATCTTTGAAAAATATATAAGGGAATTTAGTCCCTCGGCTAGAACAAATGGAATGATTCGGTTCATCAAGAGATTCATGATGCCGGCATCGATGCATTCCTTATGCCATGGCTAGTAGGGATAGACTAGAAAAATCCCTAAGTAAAACTAAAGAACTTCTAAAAAAAGCAAAAGAGGAAAGAAAAAACAGAATCTAATGCCAATCCATTATCCCTCAAAGTAGGAGGTAAAGTACTATTGGCAATAGAAAACATAAGAAAACTAGACTCATTATATAATGGACCATATAAAATAATATCAATAGATAAAGTTAATTGTATAATTAAGGACGAACAGAATCACACAACTAAAATATATAAAAATCGATTAAGAAAAATAAGTTAAATATACAGTACTTGAAAAACAATTATATTACAAATCAATTCATTTGAATGTGCAAAAGTAAATTGTGTCCTCTTCCGCAACACAATTAATTTTTTTAAGGGGTAAGGTGTGATAATATTTGTAATCAATCAATCCCAGCAAATAATTTTATCGTTTTTGTCGAAAAATTACAAAAATGATACGAAAACGATATCATTCAGTTGAAAAATTTGTCGCAAACTTATCTCTCCGACGAAAAATCGCTTTTTGGTCATCAATATGTCAGGAATATGACCCCTATTAGCGAAATATCGTCTTATTATTGAATGAATGACAAAATAGTAATTCTTTATAACGAGCGAATTATGAAATTGTCAAAAAATAAAACGACTAATTTATTCCCATGATTTCTAATTTTAGATAGCTCAGGTGTAGGAAGTAGGACTACAAAACGATATGTGACCGGTTCGATTCCCAATGGAAGCCAAGTCAAAAAAGGTAAAATTTAAGGTAAAACGAGACCGAGGCTAATTTCGGGCGCGGCCGAAATTTGGATACCCTTCGCTACCCTCGGGCATAAAGTTTTTTCGGGCTTACCTATGACTAGTGTTCAGTCCTCCCCGCTTCCATGCTTTTGAATTTTCTCATAAGTGGCGTGGCGAAGATTCATTGGGCGAAGCGGGGACGTGGGTTTCTTATAAGAACCAAAAAGAGGAGGAAGGGCGTTTTACAGCAGCCCTATTGCCTTCCCATCAATTTTTACGTATGTTTGTGGCATCAATTAAAACACATTTAGTTCAGATTGGTGGACAAATAAGAAAGGTTTTCTTCGAAGAACCTAATTTGGGGGTTGGGTTTATATGCCAGCCCCATGACCCCATGGTCCGATATAATTCATTTTTGCATATGTTTTGTACCATCAATAAAAATACATTTCCATGAGGTTTAGTTGAAATTTGTGTCCAAATAAAAAAGTATTTTTTTGAAGAACCTAATTTTGGGGGTCAAGTTTGTATGGCAGCCCCACGACCCCATCGTCCGATTTCATTTACTTTCACGTTTGTTATGTAGCATCAGTAGGAATATAATTTTCTGAAGTTTGATTGGAATTGGTGTGCAAATAAAAACGTTTTTCTTAGAAAAATTTGATTTAGGGGGCTAGGTTTGTATGGTAGCCCCATGACCACATGGTTCGACTCCATCTATTTATACATATGTTTTGTGTCATCAATAGAAACACATTTGTGTGAAGTTTGGTTGAAATTGGTGAATAAATAAAAAAAATTCTTAGAAGAACTTAATTTGGGGAGCTAGGTTTCTATGACAGCCCCATGGCCCCATGGTCCGATTTGGTCCATTTTTACATATGTTTTGTGGTATTACTAGAAACACATTTGTGCGAAATTTGATTGAAATTGATGAGAAAATAAAAAAGTTTTTCTTAGAAGAACATAATTTGGGGGACTAGGTTTGTATGGCAGCCCCACGACCCCCTTGTCGGATTTTAGCGATTCAAACATACAAACTGCCTGCAACAAAAAGAAGCATGTGTGCAAAATTTCAGCTCCATAGCTTCTAAACTGGCCGAGCAAAACGCGTCGCAACAGACAGACAGACGGACAGACGGACATCGTCCAATCGACTCAGCTCGTCACGCTGATCATATATATACATATTTTATATGGTCGGAGATGCTTCCTTCAATGCGTTACAAACTTCATGACAAAGTTAATATACCCCTTACGCTTAATAAGCGAAGGGTATAAAAAAGCTAGCAAAAAATAGAGGAAAGAAAAAGGAAAATAAAAAAAAATTCACTTTTTCTATATATTTGTCTAGTATTGCCAAATTATCTTCCTGGCGAATTAATATCGGTCACTATTCCTTCCCGAAGGGAGTGACGCCTTTTAATTCGATTTCGATATGAAATTCGAGAAATGTTTTCTAGCAGGCGAATTGAATTCGTATCGCAAACGATAGAAATTGTTTGCTGGGATAAATCATTATAATAATATAGCTATACCCATTCATTTTCCAAAGTATTGTCAACACGCGGCAAAACAAACATAATCCGAGATTATGTTTACATATAAAAAACATTACACAATAAGATGCATGCACATGTCCAACGAGACAAGCAGACATAACCTTTGTTATTGCACATCGCGATTCCCATATGAAAACGCTAAGCGACCATGGCAATGGAAAAGTGTAACGCTTGCGCTTTTCATTGGAATTCCAAATTTGAAGAATATGTGAATGCTTACCTAGCATAACTTAATTTTAGTATAAATAGGCTAAGTAAATTATGGAAATACACCATTTGCACCTCGAACATACCCCGGCATCTCAGGCTGCCTTGTTTCATTGTGCAAAGGATCCAGCAGAGTCGACTGCTAGCCATAATTAGGCAAAATTACCGACGTTAAGCGACGGGAAAACTATTTGCGTAGCAACTATTCCGGTAAAAGGTGCCTACCAATGAGCGGGAACGGCCGCTCATCAAAAAATCCGTTCAACCCCTTTTTCTCGCTCTCTAACTTTTTCTCTCTCTCTTTTGGTATGACGCCCGTAACCTATCACATTAGATTCTCTGATCATTACGCCTTCATAATAAAAAAGGCTGAACAGCTCTCTGGATTTGTCTTGCGGTGTTCTGTCAATTTTCGTTCATTGCGCACGTGCACCAACCTATTCATCTCGCTAGTCCGTAGTATACTTGAATACGCCTCAGTTGTTTGGTCTCCGTTTACACAGACTTCCTCCGACGCTCTGGAGACTGTCCAACGAAAGTTCAACAAATTACTTTTATTTAAATTTAACCTCCCATATAAGTCCTATCCCGAAAGGTTAATCCTTCTTCAAATGACGTCATCGCGTAAGAGAAGAATATTCCTTGACGAATACTTTCTCTTCAAGCTTTGTCAAGGATTGCTATCGTCAAGTCTTTCCGAGGACATCTGGTTTCGCGTCCCCTGTTACAGAACACGGTCTATCGCTGTTTTTAAACCACCCTCTGCTGGTATTTCTGTATATTTTAACTCGCCTCTTTTACATATCATGCGGAACTATGACAGGTTGGAGCTTGGTCCTATACCCACTTCTTTCCAAGCTTTCAAATGTCTTCTTATAGAAAAAACAACGTAATTAAAATTATGTTCTGATTCGATATAGTACAAAATTTGAAATAGGCTTAATTTTTGTATTTTTTATTTTCTGTCGAATTTACTTACCTTCACATTTTTCAAATTTTTCACTAAAATCCTAATGTACGAGTATGATATACAATTGCAGGAAGGGTAATTTTACGTAGTTTTATCGTTCTCAGACAATTTTTCTGTATATTTTGTAGGTTTTGAAATGTTTGCTAAAAATAAAAAAATACTCCTCTATCCCCTTGTTTCAAGTTTGCGGCCCTCCAATCGTTGGGGACTTTTTTTCCATAATCAGGAGGCCATCAGCATCACCAACCAACTTGCAAAAATCAAGCGATATATTATTTTTGCCGACCAAATATCGTATTTTTATTTGATAAATACTCAACAACATACATATATGTATGATTTGTATATAACTCTCTCTAAATTGAAATGATGACGGTTTGAAGATTACGGATTTTATTTTAAAACAAAAGTACTACATTTATGGCGGGCGTGGCATGTTCTTGACGATATTTCGAGTAATCGTAGCAGCGGCAATGGTGTCTGGGCTCGTAATGGCTCGCACTCTTTTATTCGGTGACGTTTCTGTTGCTATGTTGGCATTGATATTGGTCGCGTTAATACCGCTGGTCTTACAAAATTAACCCCAACATTCACTCTAAATAAAAAAGACTGTTAATTGCATTTTAAATATTTCCGTTTATTTTTTTAACAGATGTTTCAATTTGACGGAACGAATGTGCAGTTTTTGTATTCGGGAATTCGGCAATAACTGAAGAACGCCGACCAGCTAATTCACCAATTTTAGGATCTATCGGGATTGCTCCTAGGAAAGGAATATTTGCTGCGAATGCAAGGGATGCGCCTCCTTCAGATGAAAATATATTCGTACAGTCCTGGCAATGAGGACACACGAACCTGTAATATATTAAAAAAATGTTTTAATATCCGCTTATGCTCAAAATTACAAAGCAAAAAATAACCCACGTTAGAAATTTGGATTAAAGTCGATCCACACTTTTCAATCATTTACAGTCATTTTCCATTCAAGTTGATAAATTGTCAGTTAATCGATTGACTGGCAATCTGTCAACTTGTACGGAAAAGACTGTGACTGATGACTGAAAAGTGTGGATCAACCTTTAGGAGGTTTTCACATTTACGTTTACAGCCAGATTACGTAGTGTGTGCAAAATGCTGTTTAGCTGTCAAATTCCTTACAATTTGAAACTCACTTGCGAGCAAAAATACCGAAGCAACGCGAAGGCGCGATTTGCCGCGATATTTAATTTTGTGTTTTTTTATGACAATCGCGGAATTTGACACTTAAAACAAAAGCGCCCAAAAATTAAGTGTCCCACACCAACGCGGCACGAATTTTCCGGCGCGAATTCGCACCGGAAAAATCGCGGCACATTTTTAGTGCTAACACCGGCGCGCGCCGCGCCGCGCGAATAATTCACTGGGTACTGTCAGCTCACAGCTGATATTATGTTGTTGCCCTAGAATAGATATTAGATTTATGTAAGGAAAGCACTTAAACATGATAGAGAATAACGGCATTAACTGCAATTTTCGTGCACTATATCACTTAACTTATTATGTTAACGCGTAAACGGAATAAATCACCGTGAAATTCGACATTTTACGTCCCTAAGCCTATACTTATTCTAAGGATAAAATCATTGACATGCGTAAGGGCGCTATTACACAGTCATATATTGGTAATATACATATATTATAATAGATATTATCATATCCTTAGGCAGCTATTACACAGTCATATATTGGTAATATATATTATAATAGATATTATCATATCCCTAAGCCTACTTGATTTCGCTTCCTGCACGTCTAAAATTTTATACTGAATGAATCGAGTAGGCTTAGGCATATGACATACATATTATAATATAAATATGACTGTGTAATGGAGCCCTTAAGCCTACTCGATTTCGTTTAGTACACATGTAAAAAATTAACCCGAATGAATCGAGTAGGCTTAATTATATGACTAGAAATATGACTGTGTCATGGAGCCCTAAATTGATGGAAATGTGCAGTGCAGTACCTACATACAAGCTTTCTGTACCGTATCCTAAAAAAGTTGCTGCAGTGTTCGATTTGATTGATTGAATTGATTATCGCGTACTCGAAAACTTACATCTTTTCTTGTGCCCGTCGAATGCTTAGTCTTATCGTATAGAGAAGACACAAAGCTTGAACATTGTTTTGTGGCTGATTTGAATTGAGTTTACTTAGCATGGTTACGCCATTGTATTAAATTGCGTAGTAATTTTTAGTAGAATCCTTACGTGATTCCATACGATGACATAACCAAGCAAAATATGGCGTAACTATACGCATTTTGAAGAGCTCCTCAATGCACCCTCAACATCCCCCGCGGAGCCAGCTCTTGAGCAGTTAGCCGAACCAGGCCCTCCCGTTCTACCCCCAACAGTAGAGGAGGTGAGTCTTGCCATACAGTCGCTTCAAAATAATAAAGCGCCCGGCGCTGACGAGATTCCAGCAGAACTGCTGAAGCATGGTGGAACGTGCCTGACCAACGCTATACATGTGCTACTGCTGAAAATATGGAACGACGAGGAAATCCCCGAAGATTGGCGCAAAAGCATAATCTGCCCAATCCACAAAAAGGGTGACAAGCTGAAGTGTGAGAATTACAGGGGCATATCATTAGTTTGTACGGCCTATAAGATATTATCTAAAATTCTTGAAAAGAGAATTAATCCGTACGCAGAACGAATCATTGGCGAGTATCAAGGCGGCTTCAGACCTGGTCGATCAACGACCGATCAGCTTTTCACAGTGAAGCTACTACTCCAAAAGTGCTGGGAATATAACATCGACGTATACCAAATCTTTGTCGACTTCAAGCAGGCATACGACAGTATCGATCGAAGTGTACTGTACAACATTATGCTGAATTTTGGTATACCGGCAAAGTTAGTGCGACTCACAAGGATGACGATGACTAATACCGTCTCGCAGGTCAGAGTGCAGAATCGACTCACTGACCTATTTGAAACTCGTACTGGACTCAAGCAGGGCGACGGGCTGGCGCCGACGCTCTTCAACCTTGCTTTGGAGTATGTAATTCGAGCCATGAATATGGACAGCAGCGGAACGCTTCTCATCAAGTCGACTCAATTAGTAGCGTACGCCGACGATATCAACATCAAGTCTCGAAGGGTGGGTGATGCAGAAAGCCTTCTGCATAACCTCAATAACGCCGCAAAGGAAGTTGGACTACATATCAACGAAAGCAAAACAAAGGCCATGATGCAATCGAAAACAAGGACGCCAGCAAATTCAAGCATCACAGTGGGGGACCTTAATATCGAGTATGTAGACAACTTCAACTATCTGGGTTGTAACTTATCAAAGGACGCCAACGAAACCGACGAAATTAAGCGACGGATACAACTAGCCAATAAGACATATTTCTCGGTCCTCCCTATAATTAATTCGAAACTTGCGCACAGGAACACGAAGCTCCGCGTGTACAAAACGATCATCCGACCCGTGCTATGTTATGGCTGCGAAACATGGACCCTCACCCAAGCCTCCGAAATTTTGCTAGACCGATTCGAACGAAAGGTCCTTCGGCGAACTTTCGGGGCCGTTCGCGAGCGAGACCAATGGCGTATCCGGTACAACCATGAGTTGTATCAATTGTACGATGAGCTGGAAGTATCGAAAATCGTGAAGCTTCAACGTTTGCAATGGGCGGGGCATGTACAACGGATGGACGATAATCGCATGCCAAAGAAAGTGATGAACGCACAACGAATTGACGGAGCGAGGTTGCGTGGACGACCGAGAGCTCGCTGGGAGAACTCCGTAGGTGAAGACGCCCACCAGCTGCTGGGCTTCCGAAACTGGAGGACGAGGTCACGTAACCGCGACAATTGGAGGACAACGATTCAGGCGGCCAAGGCCCGACGTCGGGCTATCGTGCCACATTGATGATGATACAAAGTAAAGTGATGCCCACCCCGGCGCGTCAGCGAATATTTGCGGCGAATTTTTCCGCGGCGTCAAAATTGAAACACACTGCGTTGTATGGAGAGGCCCACAGCAACGTTAATATTCGCCAGTTTTGCAGTATTTTTTCCGGTGCGAATATTCACTACCTAATGTCATTCTATTCAAATAATTTATTTGACAAGTCCAGTGTAGTACAACGCGATGTTGGTGTACCAACAGTTCGAGTGAACTGTTGGATGGTATCAGTGGATGAGTAAAATAAGTAACATTTGTGGAAACATGCATTCCAAAGAAGGAAGGTTTTTACTCGCCGTTTGGACTGTTTTACACAAATAAATTGCCATATTGTGGCAAATCCGGCGACACCCCGATCGTATCGCTCGGCCGGAGAGTTGCAGAGATATCGACGATTTTCCAAATTGCATAGTATGAAGTTGATCGTGAAATTGCTGTGACCGACATCTAGGTTGACAACAAAACATACGTTTTGTGAATTATTGTACTTATCTCGCTTATCCCTGACTCCCCTGTAAGCTGCGCAGGAAAGATGCTCCGCCGACTTAGAGGATTTTGTTGCGAGTCCAGCGACACCTTGATCGTTTTGCTGAACTCAAGGATTGCAAAGATATCGACGGATTTCCGAAGTAGTACCAAGCGGATTGTGAAATTGCTGTGGGCAACATCCAGGTTGGTTATCTCTGACCCTGTGCACTGACCGGAAAAATAAAGAGGATCTGATGACCCTTTAGGCAATTTTATGGTGAGTCAAGCGCTACCTCGATCATTCCGCCACACCAAAAGATTGCAGAGATATCGACGGATTTCCGAAAGAATACAAGGTCAATCGGTTCATTCATGAATAGTATAGGAAATGACGATCCTGGTGGCTCGATGCTTACGTTTGTCCCTAAAGCGCAGTATAGACCTCGGGCGGAATGAAAATGAAATTGTTGTCCGCTGCGATTTTTTCAATGAAAATGCATGCTTACTGTCGTGGAACATGTCGGAAATGATGGGGAATTCCATAAGCTACAATCCGAATATGGTTCCAAAATTTTTCTCGGCCATTTTATGTATTATTTTTCGATTCCCCGGTCATTTCACCGTGGAAAATATCTAATGACGGGGGAATCGACAAATAATACATAAAATGGCCGAGAAAAATTTTGGAACCATATTCGGATTGTAGCTTATGGAATTCCCCATCATTACCGACATGTTCCACGACAGTAAGCATGCATTTTCATTGAGAAAATCGCAGCGGACAAAAATTTCATTTTCATTCCGCCCGAGGTCTATTCAGGCCTTAAGTAGTTACATACAAGCTTGAATATTCTATTGAATTTAATGTTTACTTTGCATAGTTACGCCATATTTTGCTTGGTTACGCCGCCATCGTATGGAACCACGTAAAATTATTAAGCAATTTCATACGATGGCGTAACCAAGCAAAAAAACGAGACCGAGGCTAATTTCGGGCGCGGCCGAAATTTGGATACCCTTCGCTATCCTCGGTCTAAAAGTTTTTTCGGGCTTACCTATGACTAGTGTTCAGTTCTCCCCGCTCCCATGCTTTTGAATTTTCTCATGAGTGCCGTGGCGAAGATTTATTGGTCGAAGCGGGACGTGGGTTTCTTATTAGAACCAAAAAGAGGGGGAAGGGGGTTGTAGGGCAGCCGTATGGCCTTCCCATCAATTTTTACGTATGTTTGTGGCATCAATTAAAACACATTTGGTTCAGATTGGTGGACAAATCAAAAAGGTTTTCTTCGAAGAACCTAATTTGGGGGTTGGGTTTATATGCCAGCCCCATGACCCCATAGTCCGATATAATTCATTATTGCATATGTTTTGTACCTTCACTAAAAATACATTTCCATGAGGTTTAGTTGAAATTTGTGTCCAAATAAAAGAGTATTTTTTAGAAGAACCTAATTTTGAAGGTCAAGTTTATATGGCAGCCCCACGACCCCACAGTCCGATTTCACGTTTGTTATGTGGCATCAATAGAAATATAATTTTCTGAGGTTTGATTGAAATTGGTGTGCAAATAAACACGGTTTTCTTAGAAAATTTTGATTTGGGGGCTAGGTTTGTATGGTAGCCCCATGACCACATGGTCCGACACCATCTATTTATACATATGTTTTGTGTCATTAATAGAAACACATTTGTGTGAAGTTTGGTTGAAATTGGTGTATAAATAAAAAAAATTTCGTAGAAGAACTTAATTTGGGGAGCTGGGTTTCTATGACAGCCCCATGACCCCATGGTCCGATTTGGTCCATTTTTACATATGTTTTGTGGTATTACTAGAAACACATTTGTGCGTAATTTGATTGAAATCGATGAGAAAATAAAAAAGTTTTTCTTAGAAGAACATAATTTGGGGGAATAGGTGTGTATGGGAGCCCCACGACCCCATTGTCCGATTTGGTAGATTTTTACATATATTGTGTGTTACCAATCAAAACACATTTGTGTGAAATTTGATTGAAATTGGTGCATAAATAAAAAAGTTTTTCTAAGAAGAACCTAAATTTGGGGGGTAGGTTTGTATGGCAGCCCCACGACCCCCTTGTCGGATTTTAGCGATTCAAACATACAAACTGCCTGCAACAAAAAGAAGCATGTGTGCAAAATTTCAGCTCCATAGCTTTTAAACTGGCCGAGCAAAACGCGTCGCAACAGACAGACAGACGGACAGACGGACAGACGGACAGACGGACATCGTCCAATCGACTCAGCTCGTCACGCTGATCATATATATACATATTTTATATGGTCGGAGATGCTTCCTTCAATGCGTTACAAACTTCATGACAAAGTTAATATACCCTTTACGCTTAATAAGCGAAGGGTATAAAAACAGTCACCAAACAATGTTCGAGCTTTGTGCCTTCTTTATACGATAAGACTAAGCATTCGACGGGCGCAAGATAAGATGTAAGAGTTTTCGGGTACGCGATGGTAAATTCAAATAATCAAATCGACCACTGCCGCACTTTTTTAGGGTACGGTATAACACGGATGTACTGCACTGCATATTTCCATTAATTTTCGCAAGTCAATGATTTTATCCTAAGAATAAATATATGGAGAGGTAAAATGTCGAAATTCACGTTGATTTCTTCCGCTTACGCTTTTACATAAAAAGTAAAGATGCCGCGACATTTTGATATAGTGCACGAAAATTGCAGCAAGATTATAAATATCAAAATAATTGTATTTGGCCAGTTGTTGCAGTTATTCTCTATCATGTCTAAGTCCTTTCCTTACATAAATCTAATACCTTTTCTAAGACAACAACATGATATCAGCTGTGAGTTGACAGTACCCAGCGAACTATTCGCGCCGCGCCGGTGTGGACATCACTTAAACATTCAATTCAATAGAATATTGAAGCTTGTATGTAGCTACTCAGACACACGCAAGCATCGAACCGGCAGGATCGTCATTTCCTATCGTATACTATTCATGAACGAAACGATTGACCGTGTATTCTTGCGGAAATCGGTCGATATCTCTGCAGTCCTTTTGTGTGGCGACACGACCGAGGTGTCGCTGGACCCACCATAAAATTGCCTAAAGGGTCATCGAATCCTCTTTATTTTTCCGGCTAGGACACAGGGTTGTCAGATATATCCGTCAACCTGGATGTTGGCCACAGTAATTTCACAATCAGCTTCGTACTACTTGGGTAATCCGTCGATATCTTGGGAATCCTTGAGTCCAGCGAAACGATCAAGGTGTCGCTGAACTCGCAACAAAATTCTCTAATGTGGCGTCGGAGCATCTTTCCTGCGCAGCTCACAGAGGGCGTCAGGTTTAACCGAGATAAGTACAATAATTCACAAAACGTATGCTTTTGCTAGTTATCAACCCATATATCGGTCACAGCAATTTCACGATCAACTTCGTACTATGCACTTTGTAAAATAGTCGATATCTTCACTATTCTTTGGTCAAGCGATACGATCGGGGTGTCGCTGGACTTGCCACAATAGAACAATTTATTAGTGTAAAACAGTCCAAACAACGAGTAAAACCCTTCCTTCCTTGGAATGCATGTTTCCACAAATGTTACTTCTTTTACTCATCCACTGATACCATAAAGCAGTTCATTCAAAACTTAAATGCCCAATCGGTCAATACCTAAACAACTCATTCCAAATTGGAGTCATATTCAGACATGTCAAAAAGCGGCTCTACACAATCACCGGCTGTGTTAAGATGTCTTCACAGGATCATCTTCATCAGGAAACTAAAATGGTGAATCACAATAAGCTTCTTACTAAGTAATTTTTAGTCGGATGTTATCGAACTAACCACCCGAACAATCAACTCATGGAGAAAACACCTCCTCCGCGTCAAATTAGACGCTCAATCAGGGACAAAGAGCGCGAAGTCCAGGAATACGAAAAAGTTTCCTTCGATAATTCCGACTACAAGGCTATTGAAAATATCCACGCACAAGAGGTTTTAAAAGCTACTCATAGTCTCGCAAACAATCGTGTACTTGGCACCAAACCACCAGCCATATCTCCTGAGGAAGAACAACTACCAAAAGCAACTCGCACTACCTTAGCTCAACTCCTAAACTCTTATCTATCACGCAAAGATAGCGAAATTGCCAACACCTACCCGGCCTGCGGAAACAGTCCACACGATGTGGACAACATCTTCGATTTTCCGCATGCTCCCACGCAATTAACGCCTCTTGCGTTATGCCTACAGCCAATTGAAGCAGCCTTCTTTTTAAACCTCGACGATGGGATGCCCTACAGGGTTGCTTTCCAAATTGCTAAGTGTAACATTTACTTCATTAATTTGTAACATTTATTTATTTCTATTATCATATGTATGCCATATGCTCAAGCCTACTTGATTTCGTTTACTGCATGTGGGAAAATTTGAACCGAAGGAATTCAGTAGGCTTCAGGATATGACATACATATGATAATAGAAATATTACTGTGTAATAGAGCCCTTAAGGTACATTTTCCTCGACACGACTGCACGACAGCGACTCGCTCATTCCATATAAAAACTCGTTTTTAAAATGAGAGAAAAACCAGTTTTTATATGGAATGAGCGAGTCGTTGTCCTCGACGCGGTCGCACGACAGCGACTCGCTCATTCCATATAAAAACTTGTTTTTAAAATGAGAGAAAAACGAGTTTTTATATGGAATGAGCGAGTCGCTGTCGTGCGGCCGCGTCGAGGACAACGTACCTTTAGACCCGTATTTATAAACACTATTGATATATGCATGATGATGATGAATCTGTATCACGCTCTGTGGCTCACTTGGTTGAGTCGCACTCTACGATGCTAGTAATATAGAGGTCCGGAGATCGAATCTCGGTGTGGTCCAAAATTTATGTACATGACATCATCATCAATATGGCACGATAGCCCGACGTCGGGCCTTGGCCGCCTGAATCGTTGACCTCCAATTATCGCGGTTACGTGACCTTGCCCACCAGCTGGTGGGCCAATACACACAACGCGCTGCGCGTTGTGTGTATTGGCGATAGGCTTCATTTTTCGCCTCAATCGAGGCCCTACATTCGTGGTCGAACCAGTCTGCTCGCCTGCGCCGGCCTTTATAGCCCACGACCTCTTCTGCGACTCCTTTGATGCTGTCTTTGAGCTCCTCCCAGAACTCATGGATGCCTAAATTATTGATGTTACTAAGCATGGGCGACAGTTTTTCCTGAAGTGCTGTAGTGCCGCCGTGGCATCATCAATTAAATTGTCAACCTCGAAGATCTTGGCAAGGTTGATTCTCGTTAGGTGCACCGAAGAGATTCTGCACCTGTAGGTCGTCTTCACCAAATAGTGATCGGAGTCGCAGTTGGCTCCTCGATAGGATCGAACATCTAAGACATTAGAAGCATATCTCTTGCTGATCAGTACGTGGTCGATCTGGTTCACGGTGTATTCATCTGGAGACTTCCAGGTCTGCTTATGGATTCGTCGATGAGGGAAGCATGTAGAGCTTATGACCAGGTTTCTGCCACTCGCGAAGTCGATAAGTCGCTGACCGTTGTTGTTATTTTCGTCGTGGAGGCTATGACCTCCAGTCGTTTCCGACTTTGGCGTTAAAGTCTCCTAGCAGCAGCTGGACGTCGTTTGATGGAAGTGAGTCGAAGAGTGTTTCTAGGTCGTTGTAGAACTCGTCCTTAATCGCGTCTTCTTTTACTTCTGTAGGGGCATGCGCATTAATGAGCCAGAGATTAGCGAAACGGGTCTTAATGCGGATCGCACATAGCCGCTCGTTGATGGGTTTGAAGCCGATAACGTGGTCCTTGAGCTGCTTACTCACGATGAAAGCTACTCCAAACTCCTTGTTGCCCTCCTCTTTACCACTCGTGAAAATAGTGTGCGAATTGAGGTCGTTAATCTCGCTTTTGAGCCGTTTAGTTTCCTGGATTGCAACTATGCTCAGCTTGTATTGTTCTTAATAATTGTTCAAAATTTAAGTGAAACCGTACCAAAAAAAGAAAAAATAAATAAAAAAATTTATAAATTCAAATCATACAAAATAAATTAATATAAATAACATACTAAGTGAATAAATTATGGAACAAACAAACGTAGAAACTCAAATTTAAAAAAAAAAAATAAATAAAACAATAGAAAACAAACAAGTTAAAAAATTAAATGAAAATTATTGTATAAATTAAAAATTAATTTGGATGTCGTGGTTTCTTTGGCTTGATTATATTAAAAAGAGGGGACTCAATTGCACCGTTGCATAAATTCATTAAGTTATCCGATGTACTAATGAAAAGCGATTCATATGCGTCGAGTTTTCATGGATTCGATATGTTCTTGATTAATTTAACATTTTCGTCAAAAGAGTTAATTTTGTGAAGAGTAGCGTGATCGGGATCATAAACATGAGATGCTATGGCTGAGCGCATATCTTTGTTCTTTATAGATCGCATGTGTTCGGCGAAACGAAAATGAACCGCGCGTTTCGTTTGTCCAATATAAATTTCCTCACAAGAAGAGCACTTAATTTCGTATATTCCGCTCCGCTCTTGGATTGGAAATTTGTCCTTTGTCGAACCCAAGAGACAACTCAGTTTATTGGGGTTAGTATTGACTAATTTTAAATTGGCTTTGTCAAATTTGTCTCTTAACTTATTTGTAATGTTTGGTGCATAAGTAATGGTAACGTAACGTTCGTTTGATACTTGTCTCTTATTTTGTAAAAACAGGGTAGATCGTTCTTGTTTCTTAAATTTGTCACTCGTTTTCTTGATTAATTTGTCTACCATAGATTTTCTAAACCCATTAATGTCTGCTATTTTAATAATATAGTTGTATTCCGACATATATTCTGATGCGGAGAGAGGTATTCGTAACAATCTATGGATCAGAGACTGGAACGCTGCAATTTTATGTTCGTACGTACAGTACGAATCAAATGTTATGTACCTTTCCGTTGTTGTTGGCTTTCTGTAGATACCAAATTCAATATTGCAACCAACTCTTTTAAGTTTAACATCGAGGAAATTGATGGTATGATTAATATCGTTCTCTAATTCGTACGTAAATTTGATCGAAGAGTACCGATTGTTCAGAGTGTAGAGAAAATCGTTGATTTCATGCCTCTTCACAATAGCAAAAGTATCGTCAACGTATCTCCACTAGATACGTGGTAAACGATTCTCGTTTTTTAAATCAGTTTCAAAACGACACATAAAAGCCTCTGCAACTATGGTGACAAACTGTTCCCCATGCTGCACCCAAAAGTACTCGAATAAAATTTATCGCGGAACTGAAAACAACAACTTAACATGAAACGTAAAACTGCTGGTTTCCCGGTTTCCATGTCCAGCGGCTCCGTTTCCTCCTCTTGCCCCCAAGAAATTTGTAACTTTTTCGCTGAGCATTTTCAAAACAGTTTCTGCTCATTGGGAAACTCGAGTTTCTCATTGCCCCTGACTGACCATCACTCAATAAGTCTTATTAGCGAAATTACAATAACAATGGAGGAAATATCTAAAGCAATTGGAGAGCTAAGTGTAGACAAAGGACCTGGCCCCGACTTAATACCTCCCGTCTTTGTTAAGGAATGTTTGAATCAATTGCTCATTCCTCTACATTTTATATTTAATAAATCCCTACGATCAGGCGAATTTCCTTCGTATTGGAAATTTTCTCATGTTACACCAATTCATAAGAGCGGGGACAAACGAATAGTCGACAATTATCGGGGCATAGCCATTCTATCGGTAATTCCTAAGCTATTTGAGAAATTGGTTTGCGATAAGCTGACCGTTGTCGCTGAACCTCTTCTTAATGAACAGCAACATGGTTTTCGAAAAGGCAGATCGACCACAACCAATCTAATAATCCTGGTATCAGAGGTCTTGTGTGAAATGGAAAAGGGGAATCAGATTGATGCAGTTTATACAGATTTTAGCAAAGCCTTTGATAGAGTGGATCACCTAATCCTAATTAAGAAATTACATAAATTCGGGGTAACGGGGTCTCTTCTTAGTTGGCTCCGCTCATATCTTCTTAATCGAAATCAAATTGTTAAATTCCAAGGTTATCTATCTAAAAATATATCTGTATCCTCTGGTGTACCACAAGGCAGTCATTTAGGTCCTCTACTCTTTAATATCTTCATTTCAGACCTATCTCATTTATTATCCGATATACCCCACCTACTCTATGCTGATGACCTAAAATTGTACCACATAATTCAATCACATTCTGACGCTGCATTTCTTCAACTCAAGCTTAAATCCCTCGAGGAATGTTGCAATCAAAATTATTTATATCTCAATGTTAACAAGTGCCAAGTAATAAGCTTTTCCCGTAAGAGCCTAATTATAACCAACCCCTATAATCTAAATAACGTTGCACTTAACCGAGTTGACCATATAAAAGACCTTGGTGTTGTTTTGGACAACAAACTACGTTTCAATTTGCAGTATGATATGGTACTGTCTACTGCTAACAAGCAACTCGGCTTCATTAAAAGGCGAGCGAGAGAATTTAAGAATCTTTGGGTTACGAAATCTTTGTATACCACATTAGTCCGACCCCTTCTTGAATATGCTTGTGTTGTTTGGAATCCGGTGTATGAAATTCATCGCAACAGATTTGAGTCGATTCAAAAACAATTTCTCCTTTTTGCTCCAAGAAATCTATATGATCCTGCCGATTTCCGTAATCTTCCCTCATACGAATACAGATTAGGTATTTTAAATTTAATGTCACTCTCTTCAAGAAGAACGCTTCTTAGTGCATGTTTTACTTTCGATGTAATTAATGGTCCAGTTAATGTGGATTTTCTATCCAACAAAATAGTTTTCAACGAACAAATTAGACGTACTAGACATACATCTCTCCTGAAGGAGTATCAACACCTAACCGTTTATGGCTACAATGAACCCATAAACAGATGCTGTCGTAATTTTAACTCTGTTAGTGTCCATTATTCCCTTATCGTAGAATAATAAAACTAACAATGCGACTAGGAAGTGGTATGGCTGACAACCATATCACACTCCAAATTCAGTTGTCTTAGTAACGTTGATGACTACACACGGTAGTCATCAACGCACCATGCTCCACTAGGAGTTACGGTAATCAAGAGAGATTCCCAAGGTATTTCCAAACTTACATTTAAGCAAAATTTGGTTAAGTCCCTTACTATATCCTAGTTTCCCTAGTTTTATATAAAATGTAATTATTATTGTAAAACCTTGATTTGGTTAAATAAATAAATAAATAAAGAGGTATATTGTTCCATAGTCCGCTTACCAGGCTCTAGTCGTTTTCGACCTTCCATAAACAAAGTCGAGTTCTTTAGGCCCATCTTGTTGATATGATACCAGAACCTGATAGGAATTCCTCCAGGAGTCTGATGTGCGCTTTACACCAGTTTACGGATTAACTAGTAGGCTCAGTAGGCTGAAGCCTAGGGCGGCAGATTTGAAGAGGACGGCAAATTTAGAGCAAATGTTTTGAGGTTAAATAAACAATAGGCAGTTGCTAAATCTTACACAGAAGCTTGTTGTTTGAAGGAATCTTCTCTTTTTTGTCAGTTCGACACAACGCGTTCAAAAAGTAAAATAAAAATTGAAATTTAAAAATCCATCAATGCAGAAGGATCCGATAAATAAGAAAAAACAGACATACTGAAATGTCGAGCTTCAAAGAGATTTTTAAGCACAAAAACACCAAAAGCTTCATTTAAATGTTTGAGGAAAAGGAAATGCGTTTGTTGTTATTTTGATACCTTTTTAATACTGATTTCAACCATTTGGTACATCTAGCAAAAGAACTTTTCTCAACTTTAAAAATTTGCCAGTTCTCAAAGTATATCGTTATAACAGGGGGTGGGGGTGATAACGTCAAGCGAATTAATGTCAATTGACACTACATATTTCCCACCCAAATGCGAGACATTAATTCGTTTTTGAAAACAAAATACTATCAACTGTCAAAGCGAAATAAAGCCAATTTTTGATATTGGCTTGTAAATCAGTTGGAATAACCCTCAGTATCTCAAACTAGAACGCTCACTTCCCTCGCTCTGTGTGATTGATTTCCATTATGAATTCCGCACCCAAAACGAGCACGCAGTAGAAACTTTTCCTACTAGTGTCAGCGAAGCAAGCGTTATTGGTAGAAATTCTGAAGGTTGTAAACCCTTCAGCCGCGGAGCAAGCGTAGCGAGCGAAGCTCACGTAAAAAAAATTAGCATTTGTAGACAAATCCTAGCCACGCAGCAAATTTCCTGCGTGAACTCCGCTCGCTACGCTCGCTCCGCAGCTTAAGGGTTTACAATTACAACCTTCAGTATCTCAACATAGAACGTTCGCTTCGCTCGCTTTGGATGGAAAAGCTTTTTCGTTCTCACATGAATGGTAAATACAGAATGTTCCATTATTATTAGACAAGACCCTATAACTTATATAACTTCATCATAACATTGAGATCGGACCTAAATAATATACAACGAGACCGAGTTCTAATCGTGCCAATCGCACGATGAGTGTATACCCTATACCCATGTACAGACCTAGAAGGCACGCAAAACCCAAAATATTCAATTTCGTGTTTTTTTGTAGGGGAGGAAGGGGTAGATGGGTCGGATCTGGCACATCTTTAATATATCAATATATCAAGGCATCCAACAGCTACCATTTGATACAAGTTTGCAGTTTTTCGCGACATGGCATGTTCTGCTATCCGCTTTAATAGGGGGAACTTTTGTGTTTCCGATATTTTCCGCTATATGTCCGCTATATGGCGGACGGTAAGATAAGTGTCGCTAGTGTCGATAACAAGAACAAGAAAATTCTTCTTGCGAAGCTGATAGCGTAATGTTCCCACTTTCCATCAACAATTAGGCAATAACCAAAATTTCAGGTCGCTAGCGATATTTTGTCGAAAGTTATGGCCGAATTAGAATATCAAGGACGGGTAATTTGTTTGGGAGGTAGGGGAACCCTTGGTTCGATATGGCCTATTTGCAATACCGTCCAAGGTTTTATCAAAGCAAACATCCCACCAAAATTTCAAACCGCTAGGTTAATTATTTCGAATCAGGGACCGACCCTGATCATTTCTAAATATACTTTGCCATACCTCCAGTGGCTCCTTTGAAGTGTTACATAATATTGGCGTACCAAAAACAATATACCCTATACCACCTTATGGGTATGAGTATTCCTACCTTAGCAAGAAGATAGCAAGACATGGCACCTTCTTAAAATTCCTGGCGGTAGTTCAGAACGAAAACGTGGTTAAATCCGGCGATCTTAAAAGTATGGTGCTTTAGGCCTCCATCGCCTGCCTAGGAAACGAAGCAGATACCGATCTATGCAAATAAACGAGATAATAAGCAAGCGGCGATGTGGCCAGATACGCGTTGAAGGTGTTTTCAATCAATTACCTAATTGACAAAACAATTTGCTAAACGAGAATACTGGCAAGACAGTCTGACTTTTGGTCAGATAAAGTTAAAGCTGCGATATTTTAATGAATCTTGTACCGACTCCATCTTTCGTTAATATTGTTTCTTAAGTTTTTTGTTTTTTACACCACACACTGTGATACACATATATGTGTAAAAAATACTTTGATGTTAATATTTTTAAAGTAAGCTAAGTTTGTTTTGCATAGAATAAGTAAAATTATAATTTGATGTCAAAAATGGAAAATTCATAAAATAATTACAGGCAAGATGAAGAACGTTAAATATCGTTTTTGTTAAAGGTAATTTTTATTAAATAAGTTTTATATTATAATTATATTAAATAAACTTTTGTTAAAGATTTCAGAAACTATCAATGTTTTATTTCTCTGGCCATATCGTCAATATTATAAAACGATATTTATTGATTAAAGATGGAAAAATTACATTTTGAATTCATCGTAAGAGCGGATACAAATAAAAAAACCAATGTAATATGTCTTACAACAATATCGAACATAAATGGTCAAGTCTTTAAGATTCCGGCGGAGTTCGAATCTATAACACATCATGAAGCCATCGAGAAAACGGAAATTTTTAAGAAAATCAAGAATAGTTTGAAAAGAAAAAATGACTGCCGAAGAGTTTGGATATCGAATGAAGAAATATATAAAACCTACATTGATGTAGACGGAAATTTTCAAATGAATGGATATTTATTAGAAGAAATAGCGGAAAGACAAAATCAAAAGGAAAATCAAACTGAAGATTCGACACACTTGCTTACGAAATTATTTATAAGTTTTATGGAAGAACGGAGTCACAAAACTGGTAATGTTAATATTAAATCAATTTTCGTTACAAAAATTTAACTTGAAAACTTCAAATGTGTCACAATGGCTAGATATTTTTGAAAGTGAATGTAATCGCTTAGATATTATTAGTGATACGCGAAAAATTCAAATGTTGAGGTTATTCCTGGACGAATCATGTCTTGAATGGTACGGTTCAATGCTAATAAAGCATACTGTAGATTCACAATAGAAGATTTGGAAGGATGACTTTATCCAAACATATAAACAAAATGGGTGGTCACTAATTCGATACGCCCTAACATATAAGTATATTCATGGCTCTTTATTAGAATATGCTTTAAGAAAAGAGAGACTGTTATTGGAAACTAATAAATCAATTGATAAAAAAACATTAATTGATTTGATTGCGTGTGGTTTGCCAAGATAGTTTGAAAGAAACAAAAGATCTATTCAATAATATTAGAAATTTTGAATATTTGACAAGTAAAATAAATTACGGTAATAAAAATATTTCTTCCTTGCCTCGTTCTTTATACCGCTCCATGGTTTCGCGTTGCTCGACCTGCAGTGTAGGCACATCGCCCGTTTTGGCGATAATATCTCAGCATATTTCTACAGGCAGCTCTATCTTCTTCTTCTTCTTTTAGCAGTACAGAAAGGTGTGAACCGCTGTGTATCTATATGGACTCGTTTTATAGTTCGTCATCGTTTTCGTCCGCAATCTCCAGGGACAAAAACGTGGCAGCTGCAATGGGGTTTTCCCATAGTGAGAGGGGGTGAGATTTGTGGGTGCAGCTGGGCATTGAAACAAATGGGCTACATCGTGTGGCGTGCCAGCGCAGTTAGAGCATACGTTTAGTATATTTGGGTCTATGCGGATACGAATTGAGGCGTGAGCAGAAGCCTGACCGAAGTTGGGCTAAAGTCACTCTGGTGGCTCTCGGGAGCCTAATCTCCTCAGGCGAAATAGGTGGTGGAAGCGCTGAGAGGACTCTGTTCGTACCTAAACTCGCAATAGACCTACTCACTTCCTCAGTGTGAATCAATGCAATGGCAGCCCGGTATGAATCTTCATCGAAAGGATCCCTTTTGTAACCCTGGACTTCTCTCTCAAGGTCACGAGGGCCACGTTTGATGTTGCGTGGAGGGGGAATTTTGTCCATGAGGTTACGATTAGGATGATCCTCTCGATAACAACCTACTAAATATTGTTTTGTAAGTAGTCGATTGTGGTCACGTATTGGCATCAAATGTGTCTCCTGATGTAGGTGGTCCTGGGCAGACATCAGAAGGCATCCTGTAGCTGTGCGTAGAGCAGCATTTTGGCAGACTTGGATTTTGTTCCAGCTTGTGTTACAGAGACCTTGCGACCAAACTGGCGCCGCAAAATCAGCCGCTGCTCGACCCACCGCTTTGTAAGTGGCTAGCATTGTCTCTTTATCTTTGCCCCAGGTGCTACCAGCCAGTGCTTTAAGAATTTTGTTCCTACTGCGCATCTTTTCACATACCGCTTCCGCGTGATGAGCTGAAGTCATCATTTTCTCAAAGTGAAGCCCGAGAATTTTTGGATTTGCAACAGCAGAAACTGGTTTGTTGCCAATACGTACCCCAACCGGCCACTTACAATCACCTGACCAGGTGGTAAGGAAGGTCGCAGACGATTTGGACGCTGAGATGGTTAGGTTTCTGCTATGGAAAAAGGCTTCTAGTCGCGCTAAATATCTATTGATATCTTCACGCATGACATCCCTATCCGCTCCCGTGGCGAGTACAGTGCAGTCATCGGCATAAGAAATAACTTCAATGCCTTCCGGAGGTGTTGGGAGACCGGCCATGTAGATGATAAACAAGGTGGGAGAGAGAACCCCACCCTGAGGAACACCTAATTTGATCTTTCTAAGTTTGGAACGACTGCCTCGAAACTCGGTGAAGGATTGCCTACCAGCTAGATAGTTGGCAATCCATCTTATCTCTTGAGTCGGAACATGCACATTGAGGAGGTTTGCCAGAAGCATGGAGTGATTAACCTTATCAAACGCATTTGATAGGTCAATCGCCACCATGATCGTTCTATGACAAGGTGTACTGTGGTTTAGTCCGTCTCTTACACGTGTAGTGATTGCGTCCAGAGCGGTGGTTGTACTATGCATGCGTCTGAATCCGTGCTGATGGGGATCTAGCTTTGCATGTGAAACGAGTGTGGGGTGAATGAGGGCTTCCAGCGTCTTTGCTACAGGTGACAGGATCGTAATCGGTCTGTAGGAAGTTCCTAGTTTGGCACTTTTCCCTGGTTTAAGGCATGGGACTATACGATCTTGTTTCCAGATGTCGGGGATAGCGAGCGTAGACATTGACAAGTTAAAGACTGCCGTGAGATACTCAATGGCAGGAAGACCAAGTTTGAGCATGGCCATTGAAATGCCATCTGGTCCAAGGGCCTTAGAATTTTTTGCATTCTCAATGACTGTTTTAACCTGGTCCGGAGTATAAATTGGTACGGAGTCAACAATTCGGCTGCGAATCCGTTTTCTAATTTTGCGCTTGAGGCCATCTGACTTGGGATGTTCAATAAATTGTTTATTGAACTGGCTCGCACACTGAAGAGGATTGCTTGTTTCTTTTTTGCCGAAGGTTATGGCTATATTGCCCTTATCTTTTGTGGGGTTCGAAAGGGCACGGACAGTGGACCATAACTTACTGGCACCTTCATTAAGGTTACAGTCATTGAGGTGCTCGTTCCATTTAGCCTTCTTGTAGTCTTTAACTTGTCGCTGTACTTGGATATTGAGCTCCCGAATTCTGGGGTCACCAGGGTTAGCGCGCCTAATGTTGTCACGTTCATCAGCTAACCTTGCGGCACTTGTTGGGAAGTTTGGACGAACCTTTGGAATGCGCCCTGCAGGGATGAACCGTGCCGCAGCTTTGGCAATGACGCTCATAATGTTCCGTTCGGCCTTATGTATATTGGTGGGAGGGGGAAGCGCGAAGAACTTCGATGACGTGAATGTTTTGAAACCTTCCCAATCAGCTTTTTTGTGATTGACAAAAGTTCGCTTCTCTGACTTGGTCAGGTCAGCTGGTTTGTCAATTCTGACTATGATTGGGAGGTGATCAGAGGGAAGACCAGTAAGTGTTTCCCAGGAGGTCTCACTAATTAGGCTAGCGCTGACAATTGTAATGTCTGGTGAGCTAATACAATTGTTTGCATCACGGGTTGGAGAGTTTTCATTGAGGGTACAGAAACCTGATGCGTCCGGAGATTCGGCGATAGCTTGACCCCTGGCATCGTTGTGAAGCGCGGAATGCCAGAGTTCATGATGGACATTGAAGTCACCAAGAATGATCCTGTGCTCTCCATTAAGAAGAGGACCAATATCGAAATGGTAGTTTGTACAACTAGAATGTGGTGGTATGTAGATGTTAAAAATTTCAATATTGGTGCTCCCTGATGAAACTGAGATGGCTTGCAATTCCGCCGTACCGTCTGAAACTACATCTAATACACGGTAATGTACGGACCTGTGTATTAGGAAGGCAAGTCCACCTCCAGGGTGAGAATCATTCGTGGCGCCTTCCCTAGGATGCCATTACAGTTGAACTGCAATATGGACACCGGTGTAAAAATTGCTGGCGGAGGGGCGGGAGTTAAGCTGTGTCTTACGTTCAAGGCAACATTATTGGGGGGAGTAGGGGGCGTTGGTGGAGGGGAGGGGCCTGGTATTACCCGCGGCTGCCCAGTATTCATACAGCCTGGAGCAACAAATGTACCTTCTATGTAATGACCCATCCTTCTCAAACCGGAGCATCTGAAATGCACCCACTCCGAACAGCAACTACACTGAAGTGACCTGGCATTAGAACCGATACGTCGCCACAGTGGAGTATTTCATCATAAAAGTTGCTCAAAATTACTTTATTGTTTTTATTGGTTTAAAATATAATGAAAAACACTTTAGGACCCCTATATTTTATTTTGATCACTAACAATAGAAAACACGAACAATAAAAAGGATCATACGTTTAAATTAATTATTATTTTCGTCGCATTCATCCTCATCTTCCCTGTTAGTATTCGCAAAGTCCAATTCTTCCGGTAACAAGAGTTTAAGTGTCTCGCTAGAGAAAGGCTTACTTTTTTTTCGGAACCTTTTTCTTATACTGCTCAACAAAGGATCAGAACTTAGCAGGAGTCTGTTTAAAACGTCTCTGTTACAGCATTCTCGTGAAAACTTTCTTGCGTAATTCTGGCGATAAGTGCGGAAATGTTTATTTCGGGCTTCGGCTGCCTCTTCCGATAGTTGACCAATAGGTAGTATTGCATGGTCGATTATTGTGGCACCATGAATAAAAATTTTATGCATAGTTGGCGTCATTGGGTACCATCCATACTTTTCAACGTAAAATTTTGCTGTTTCTTTGGCATAGTTTTAAAATTTTTTTGTATCAATTTTGTGTCCACTAGACAAAGCTTCTAAAATGATATTGCATTTTTCAATTTGATGTCAGATTGATGTCAACTCCTGTGATGGATGAAGAAGTTTGAGGATTTGAGAAAAATTTTCTTGACGTGTTCCCGTCATTAGTATTCCCGAAACCTGTCTTGGGAACATCTACCAAAAGACCCATTTCTTTTTTGAACGCGTTTTGTATTTTCTGCTTTGTTTCCGCCACAATTTTTTTATCTTCTATCGTCCTCGATTGCCATTTCTTAATAGGTAATTTATAAGATAAATGAAGTAAAGATTCAAAAAATCTTATTCTTGCGTGTAATACTGAGAGTCCAAATCTTAGAGCATCTGGGTTTTCTATAGTTTCTGTTTCGAGATTGTTGAAATCTTTAGACGTTTTTTGGCATATGTAGCACCTCATAGTCGATGTCGTGTTGGTCGCGGCATTGCAAACCTTTGCATCGATCATTGTAAGCGCCAATACGTGCCTTATTTGAAGCTTACCACCTGTAGGTTTCGGTATTTCGGTTACTCTTAAGTTTTTTATTTGATCTTCTACATGGCGAATTTCTTCATTTGTGATGTCCTTAGTTTCGTGAATAAAGCGAATACGTATTGGCCGGCAATACCTTGTAGAAGATGGTACTGGATTTTGCTAAATAATCATCTTTTGCTCAGCACTATGGCATAACAGCCGTAATGGCACAAATGAACTCTGGAAAATATTTGCGTCACTATCTGTACTGTTTTCGAATTTTTGTTTGAATGTTTGTTGTTGCGAGCCATCACATCCCCATTTGGACAAGAGCTCCAAACTCTTCCATTGATTTTCAGTCAATAACTTCACTTAAATACTCACATAATCGTATAGACGTGTGATCAAGGAGATCCTGTAAATTAATTTCAGAACACGTTTCTGTAACTCTTATAGCCTCTTGTCGTGGATAACATTCTAGTTTTGCTTTCTTTAAAAGTGAATAACAAGGATACATATTTTTGTTGGCTTGTTGAATTATCTCATATTGCTTTCTTGTCATATCAGCTTCGACAAAAATTGACAATGCTTGTGCTGGAGTGTGCTTTTTGTTGATGTCCTTTTGTGGAGTATCACTTTTTCTGTATGCTTTAGCTTTTTCTGGCATATCAAGAATATTTTTGATTACTTTAGACGCGTCACTATGTCCTTCAGCACGCTGACTCATTTGGGCCGCATATGTTAACTGATCGCAAGGTATTTGTTCTCTTAAGACCTTTGTTTTACGCCTCTTAGTTGGCGAACTCGAGTCGTTGAAATTTGTTGGTGGCCGGCCGGGCTTTTCTGCAATCCAGGTGGGTATTTGCACGCTGACATTGAGCCACTGTTCATTTTTCGTGAAAAACCGATCTTCTTTGTTGTTAGCGGCCATCCATTTTTGTTTAAATTGAAACTTAAAGGCCTTTAAGGCAAGTCGTACTGAGCCTTGCTGTTTATCAGGACATTTGGTGATCTTTTTAAGATGGTCTTCCAAGAACACAAATTTGTCGTCAAGTTTCTTCCTCGAACATTGTTTCAAGACCTCGTAAAGTGATTTTCTAGTAAAGTTTTTCACCCTTGCTTCAGGTTCTGAGAAAAAAATGCGGAAACATTTATTGTTGCAAAAAAAAGTGTTTCTCTCTTATTGGATAAATAAAAAAAGGCAAGTACTTGCGGGACTTATTTTTTTTAGAACATTAGGAAAAATAACTAAGTTTTACGTTACACACACAATCATAACTTAACTAGACTTAACTGATATACAAAAACACTATTAGATAAAAAATCGCAAAGAAAAAACCTAATATTTTCAGTATCGACTTTCTTCGATGAAAAATTATATTTAATTAAGTCCAATACATGAAATGAATATTATTTAATGATATACATACCTTCCTCTTCAGATTCCATTCTGACTTTTATATGATTTCACTTTACAAACTTAGAAAAACCGTTTGAAATATGGTGTTTCAATTAGAGGACCAAACAAAGACAACTGATGCTGCGGTGGCTGCTAAGTTCTGACTCTGGTTTTGGGTTGGATGACAGCACATGCCGTCATTAAAATGACCGTTAAGTGAGATAAGCTTTAGTTAACTATATCAGTATATAGACAAAATCAATCTATGACAAACATTTTAAAATCAACTTTTGATCGACTCTTTATTAGAAATACTCCTCTGTGCGTCGGTTGCAGACACTACACATCCATACCAAGACAGGGCCTGGATTTGTTTCAATGCCGGCGCGTAAGAGGGGAATTGAGAGCAGCCGCGCCGAGATGTGATGCTCCCAATAAGACGAAAAAACATATATAACGAGTCCATACATATACACAGACATACACAACCTTCCTGCATTGAGACCTTCGAGCTCTATCTTGGATCGTGTCATCGCCGAGACCAATGCGTTGTTGTTGCTTTTTCATTTGACGCATCCAGGTGTTCTTCGGTCTGCCTCTGGCCTTGGGTCCATCAAGTGGACCTTCCATTGATATCGCTTTCTTTGTTGGGTTCTCAGGCGGACGCCGTTGAACATGGCAATACCAATCCATTTGTCGGTCTTCGAGCTTTTCGGTGATTGGTTGGTCTATGGACAAGCTGCCTCGGATGTAGCTACTCTTGATGTGGTCCCTTTTCGTTACACCAACTGACATGCGTAACATTTTCATTTCAGTCGCTGTCATTTGTTTCGCGTAACCTTCATACATGGTCCAGCATTCTGATCAATACATGAGTGCGGGACGTACAACCGTTTTGTACAACTTGCCCTTTAGCTTCAGTGGCATTTTCTTATCGCAGAAAACTCCAGAGTTTTCTCGCCACGTCATCCACCCAACCTTTGTGCGATGTTTGATGTCATCATCGCATGTAGCTCCGTTGTTCACCATCGAGCCAAGGTACTTGAACTTGGTACAAGACTTAAGCTGCTCTCCTTTGACGTACATTTTTGGTATCGGTGCATCTGGGTCTGAGAATGGGCAGCATAAGAACTCAGTCTTTGTTATACTTACCCTCAGTCCATGCTCCTCCAGAATGTCACACCATTTTGTAAGTGCAGCTTGCAAGGCAACGATGTTTGGGCTACTGAGGACTATATCATCGGCAAAAAGAAGAGATATTTCTAGGCCGTCGGAGATACGTGTTAATAAGTAGCACATGATGATGTTGAAGAGCAACGGACTCAATACACTGCCCTGATGTACTCCGAAATTCACCGGAAATTATTCTGATTCACCGGCTGTGCATCTAACCTTAGTCGTAGCTCCATCATACATGTCTCGTATCATCCTGACATATGCCTCAGGGACATTAAGTGCTCTCAAGGCCAACCATATCAAATCACGAGGTACTCTATCGAATGCCTTTTCCAAATCGATGAACACAAAGTGCAAGTCCTTTCGTGCTGCTCTATACTTTTCCATTGCAATACGAATGCACTGAATCGCATCGACTGTAGATCGACCTTCAACAAAGCCGCATTGATTGTCATTCAACCGCACAATCTTTCTCAATCAATAAAAATATTACATTTTTAAATTTTCATAACAACAAATAGCCGCTCGTTGATGGGTTTGAAGCCGATAACGTGGTCCTTGAGCTGCTTACTCACGAGTATTTGAATAAGGAGTTTTTAAATTTTGTACTCAGTTCATTCAAAATTATGCCGATTTTTACCCGATTTTCATTTATGAGGATCTCTTTTCAATATTGTGTCATTACCTTATGACTTTGCAGTCAAGTCATAAATTAATGACTTTTATGAGAGTAAGAATTAGGTGGGTATTTTATATAATTGCATGATTTAACAGCATTCATAAAAATATTTCTTAGAATGTTTTCATTCAGTACTGATTTTAGTAAAATCTGGTTGAATATGTACGACATTTTGAGCATTGTTTAACTTGCAAATATTTAAGTTTTAGAGCGATTTTTGTCTTGGGGTCTGTCAAACCCCACCTAAATGAAAAATGTAAATGTAAAATTTACCTGAATCATCCGAGGGTTAAATCCCCAGCCGGATTTGCGTTATGAGGGTGTCATGATTTAAATAAATCGCTGTTTGGTGCTCTTGTTTTATTTCTAGCATTAAACTTGAACAAAAAATTAAAAATACTACACGACAAGTAATCTCCCCGCAAGTTTTCTTTTTTCTTTCTCAGATTTTAACTTTTTTTTTTTTTAAACAGCTTACCCACTCATATTTTCGACTATTCCGATAATAGGAATGTTTGTCTTTTTGCAGAACGTTATTTCCTTGCGAACATCTTCCAAAGCAACTTTTTGTGGTGTCGTAACAATAATAGCTCCATCGCATTTAACTTCTTGCATGCACTCCATAACAGTGATATGTTCATCCGAAGTCCCTGGAAAATATGAGTACATACATATATACAGAAGTTTAAGAAAATTTACTGAAATGGAAAAAAAAATGTTTTGGGTTTAAATAACATAACATTAACTTTGAAGTTTTGTAGAAACCAAGCCGCTTACCCTGGAGATGTCCAAAATACAACGCACAAGACATCAACATCATAATCTTACCCTGCCATTCCACTGATGCGCAAACAGTTCCATTTGTTCCGCAAACTGTGCTGCGTTTTGTAAACTGTTTTCCATTCTGTTCTGTAAACGTCGTATTAGCTAATGTATGGGGGAGATGCAAACAAAAAGAACCAAAGATTATTTCCTAACCCCAAAAGGGAGGTTATGGAATTAAAACGGTAAACCTGTTTACAGAACAAACGGGGTTCCTATCGCGGCCGGGTCTATGTCCCGGAACCACCCATGCAATCATGCACGGCCAAGAGCCGCAAACCCCCATCGACACATTCGGGGAAACAAGAAAAGTTGCACACTGACAACCATCTTTTTTATACTACTGGAGCAACCCGAGCCGGCCCAGTTCCTCCAAATTCTACTACTACACAATTAACACCTTTCTAGCACCAAACTGTAGAATCTGTGGACAGCAGTCATCATCGACTTCCCAACATCACAATAATCAGGGCCAACAACCATCACCAGTCACCCCCACAGTTTCTACCCAACACAATGCACCACGACATACCCTAACACCAGCACCACCACAGCCAGTTGTGAACTACTCTACCACCAAGATTGTACAAATTAACTGCAATGGTCTTCAACACAAAGTCATCGAGCTCACCGACTTCATGGACAGACATCACATCAAAGTCGCTGCGGTTCAGGAAACTAAGCTAAAAGCTGACTCACCGCTTAACTCATACGGAGGCTTCAACATCATCCGAAAAGATCGACCCATCGGCGCAGGTGGAGGCTTAGCTTTCCTGATCCATAAGACGTTGCCATACTCAGAAATTGACATCACCGCCGCCGATAACACCACCGCTTCAACATCATCCGAAAAGATCGACCCATCGGCGCAGGTGGAGGCTTAGCTTTCCTGATCCATAAGACGTTGCCATACTCAGAAATTGACATCACCGCCGCCGATAACACCACCGGCTTGTTCTGCTATCCGCTTTAATAGGGGGAACTTTTGCGTTTCCGATATTTTCCGCTATATGTCCGCTATATGGCGGACGGTAAGATAAGTGTCGATAACAAGAACAAGAAAATTCTTCTTGCGAAGCTGATAGCGTAATGTTCCACACCACCGAACTCCAAGCGATTTCCATTAAAGCGGGAAATGTTGATATAGATATTCTAAATATCTATATACCACCAGCCTCAAGTTGTCCCAATGGTTTTCAGGCCAACATTTCTACACTACTCACTCGACAATACCGCTTAATACTTGGTGATTTCAATGCACATCACGATCTATGGCATTCGAATCTCGACAACGACACCAGCGGCAACCTCATCGCTAGCCAAATAGATGACTCCGATTTCTGTCCCATGAACGATGATTCACCAACACGTGTTACAGGATCATGCAGGAGCTCCCCTGATATATCTATTGCCAGTCCGGGGCTCATCAACAACACCACATGGGAGCCATTCATCACCTTCTCGTCAGACCACCTGCCAATAGTCCTCACGATCGACAAACCGTCCCAATTCGCGTACACTGAGAAGAAAACGTACACAAATTTCAGCAAAGCAGACTGGATTGGCTTTCAAGCATATACCAGCGAAACGTTTTCTGCCTTACAAATTCCCACCGACGTACGTACCGCTGAAAAAAATCTGAGACGGATTATCGTAGATGCTGCTAATAGATACATTCCTTCCGGCCGCATACCAATCTTGAGACCACATTTTCCTTCAAGTGCCGTAGAATTGGCAAAAATGAGGGATGAATTCAGAGCAATAGACCCCAGTGATCCTCGTATCAGCGACCTAAATAAAACGATAACCCAGCAAGTAAATGTCCACAGAAGACAACAATGGAACAAGCATTTATTTTAAATGCTGCCACATAAAATCCGGTGTAAGCAACCTTTGGAAAACGGTACGTGCGTTATCGAACCCCACAAAACCCAAAGGTAAGGTAGCCATTAAGTTCGGTGATAAGTCCTATAATAACGACGACAAATGCGCACACAAATTTAATCAACAATTCGTCGAACATCTTGAAAAAGATATGCTCAAGCGCACTATCACAAGAGCTATCCGCAACAGCACCACCGATCAAAACCTTCAAGTTGGGGGGGGGGGGGGGGGGGGGTTGTAATAACGTCAAGTGAATTAATGTCAATTGACACTTTTTCCCACCCAAATGCGAAATAATGTCAATTGACATTAATTCGTTTTTGAAAACGAAGTACTGTCAACTACTAAAGCGAAATAAAGTCAATTCTTGATATTGGCTTGTAAATCAGTTGGGTTTGAAAATACGGTTATACAGGGTGCCCGGAAACTGCCGCATAAACGCACCGGATTATGATTCCTCAGTTGATTTGCAGCAAAAAAGTTGTACGGAACATACCCCTTAGCTGAACCCTTTAGCTGCCACAGGCATTTAAAGATTTTTGAAAAAATAATTTTCTTTGACGACTAAAACGTCATTATCTCAAAAGCTATACTAGCTAGAATAGCAAAACAAAATGATTATTAAAGCCAACAAATTTATCCAAAAAATAAAATTAACCGCACTAAAATCGGATAAGAGGTTTGGTTTTTACAGAGCTTCAAAGTCAAATTTGCGTGATTTGACCCAAAAACAATTATTTTTTCCATCTCAATTTTCTCCAACTTCTGCCGAGGTGAGGTGCTTGTACGATTCTTTTAAAAATTGGCGCATAGTCTTACAATCATATCTTTCCTAAATCATTTTAATCTAGCGCCATTACATCTAACAGTTTTCATACGTTAAGTGTAGAAAACGGGGGGGTGTAATAACGTCAAGCGAATTAATGTCAATTGACACTATTTCCCACCCAAATGCGAAATAATGTCAATTGACATTAATTCGTTTTTGAAAACGAAGTACTGTCAACTACTAAAGCGAAATAAAGTCAATTCTTGATATTGGCTTGTAAATCAGTTGGGTTTGAAAATACGGTTATACAGGGTGTCCGGAAACTGCCGCATAAACGCACCGGATTATGATTCCTCAGTTGATTTGCAGCAAAAAAGTTGTACGGAACATACCCCTTAGCTTAACCCTTTAGCTGCCACAGGCATTTAAGGATTTTTGAAAAAATAATTTTCTTTGACGACTAAAACGTCATTATCTCAAAAGCTATACTAGCTAGAATAGCAAAACAAAATGATTATTAAAGCCAACAAATTTATCCAAAAAATAAAATTAACCGCACTAAAATCGGATAAGAGGTTTGGTTTTTACAGAGCTTCAAAGTCAAATTTGCGTGATTTGACCCAAAAACAATTATTTTTTCCATCTCAATTTTCTCCAACTTCTGCCGAGGTGAGGTGCTTGTACGATTCTTTTAAAAATTGGCGCATAGTCTTACAATCATATCTTTCCTAAATCATTTTAATCTAGCTCCATTACATCTAACAGTTTTCATACGTTAAGTGTAGAAAACTAGGGTTAATTTGAGCTCGAATTCAATACAATTTAATTTACACCGCCCCTAAAGATCTGCCATTGGTAAAATCTATTCGAAGTATGTCGAAATCGAGCCAAAATCAACCCTAGTTTTCTGCACTTAAGGTACTAAAACTGTTAGAAATAATAGAGCTAGAATAAAATGATGCAAGAAAGATATGATCGTTAGACTATGCGCCAATTTTTAAAAGAATCGTACAAGCACCTCACCTTGGCAGAAGATGGAGAAAATTGAGATGCAAAAAAATATTGTTTTTTGGTCAAATCACGCAAATTTGACTTTGAAGCTCTGTAAAAACCAAACCTCTCATCCAATTTTAGTGCGGTTAGCTTCATTTTATAGGTAAATTTGTTGGCAGTAACAATCATTTTAATTCACTATTCTAGCTGGTCTAGCTTTGGAGATATTAGGCTTTAAGTCGTGCAAGAAAATGATTTTTTCAAATATCTTTAAATGCCTGTGGCAGCTAAAGGGTTAAGCTCAGGGGGTATGTTCCATACAACTTTTTTGCTGAAAATCAACTGAGGCATCATAATCCGGTGCGTTTATGCGGCAGTTTCCGGACACCCTGTATATTTTTGGATAGCAGCTAATTCGGCACTTTATATCCAGTTTTTTTTTGGGTTATTGGCATTGTTTCCATTAGATTTCCGCTTTACTTAATACGACCCGAAGAAGTCCAATACGGACAAGTACATACCTTGTTTTGTCTTTCTGTGTTCATTATCAAAGTAAAACATAGATATTTAAGTGTTATTGCAAGAAAATGTCATTCAATGTTGTTGTCTTGTCGGAATCGATGCTTTTATTCGAGCTTTCGAGGCGAAACAACACTCACATCGAAGTAAAACAGAGATCTAATAGATTTCCGTTGATTTAAAGCGGAAATCCATAGGAACCTAAGAAGTCCAATGAAGACAAGTACATTGTTTGGGTTCGGTTCCTTCAAGCAGATTTCCACTTTAGTTTACATGGACCCAGAAATCATATCAACTAAAGCGAAAATTTTATTCGGAAATTTCAGAGCTTATAAAATAAAAGCTTCATTTCGTGATGTGCTAACAAAATATATTTAATATATGCCTACTGGGAGGGAACATTGTTTTTTTTTTTCAAAAGCGAATTAATATCAACTGATTTTATTTCCCTTTGGCAAAAGGAATTAATGTCAATTGCCATTATTTCCTTTTTCCGACGAAATAACGTCAATTGACATTAATTCGCTTGACGTTATTGCACCCCCCCCCCTTCAAGTTACCTCAAACCAAGTAAGACTTGCAATTAAAAATGCCAACAATTCCAAAGCGTTCGGCCCTGACGGCATTGCTATGATCATGCTGAAACATCTAGATTCACCGGCCATTGATTATATCACTGCCACGATGAATCTATCGTTAAAATCATTCATCATTCCTGAGTTACCCAAACCAGGTAAAGACCATACTCTAGCAGAATCATACCGTCCGATAACGCTCCTGTCTCCTGTGGCCAAAATACTGGAAGCACTTGTATTGCCGAAACTTTTAGAGCACATACAGCTTGCAAATCATCAACATGGTTTTCGTAAAATGCATAGCACCACCACCGCTCTAGATACGATCACGTCCAACATATTTAATGGACTCAACCAACCGAAACCATGCAAGCGTACTATCCTGGTTGCTCTCGATCTGTCAAAAGCATTTGACACTGTCAACCACACTCTATTGCTAACAGATCTCCGCAATACAACACCACCGTACATCCATAAATGGATCGCTAATTACCTTGCCGGTCGTCAATCCTGCACAGAGTTTAGAAACGGGAAGTTTAAACTCAGGAAAATCAAACAAGGCGTTCCCCAGGGTGGAGTCTTATCCCCCACTCTTTGCAACCTCTACATGGCAGGATTGCCCACACCACCAACGGGATTACAAATCATCTCATACGCAGACGACTGCACCATCAACGATATTCCCGAAATGTGCGATCTAATCAACGAATACCTGCAGGTTCTCAACGCTTTCTTCGTCAGTTAAAATATGAAGCTATCTGCGCCCAAGTCCTCCGCCACAAGCTTCAACCAAGAGTACAACACACAACTGCCCATCTACGTTGACACCCACATCATCCCAACAACCAGGACTCCTAAAATCCTTGGTGTCACGCTTGACAACTCCGGCAAATTCAACACCCACGCCGAAAATATATGTTCCAAACTCAGGAGCAGGAATAAAATATTAAAAGCACTTGCCGGAAGTACATGGGGCACAGACAAAGAAACCCTCTTGGCTACGTATAAAGCGATCGGTCGCCCCCTGGTTAATTACGCAGCACCAACGTGGACAAATGGTCTCTGCAACACAAACTGGAGCCACATTCAAACCTGCCAAAACACAGCACTACGCACCATCACCGGCTGTGTTAAGATGTCTTCACAAGGTCATCTACACCAGGAAACAAAATTAATGACTTTGAGGAGCCAGAATGAACTTCTCACTAAGCAATATTTAGTCGGATGTTATCGAACAAACCACCCGAACAACCCACTCATGAACAAAACACCACCGCCACGTCGTATCAGACGTTCAATCAGGGACAAAGACCGTGAAGTCCAGCGCTACAAAAAAGTTCCTTTCGATGACTCCGACTACAAGGCGGCCATTGCAGACTTACACACATCCGAAGTTCATAAAGCTACTCAAAGTCTCACGAACAACCGTGTACTTGGCATTAAACCTCCTGCCATATCTCCAGACGAAGAATCACTACCAAGAGTAACTCGTACCACCCTAGCTCAACTTCGATCCGGCTGGTGCCCGCGACTAAACTCCTATTTGTCACGAATAAACAATGAAGTCGCCAACACCTGCCCAGCCTGCGGAACCAGTCCACATGACGTGGACCATATTTTCGATTGTTCAGCTGCTCCCACGCACCTCACACCACTTGCGTTATGGACACAACCCATCGAAGCAGCTTTTTTCCTAAATCTTGACCTCGAGGATGGAATGCCCACCATCTTCGAATGATAATGTTTGTTTCCCCATTTGTGCCGCTACTACAACAACAACAGAACAAACGGAAATTCCACCCATTGTTGTTGTCAACTTCTATCATCTAGAAAGACAGGCCAAGCTTCAGAACACTGGGTTCTACAATAGAATTCCTAGAACTAAGGAATGCGCATACATTAAATAAAAATTTAATTTTGCAAGTTTTCATAAATTTTACTATCAAAATGTGGCAAAATGTGCACTAATGCCTATGAGAGATATCCAAATCATTATGACGATAATCCGTCATAATCGTACTCAGGGGACTAATGAGAATCTGGAGTTGGCTCTACCTATCAATTCCTTACAATTGCAGCCGCTAATCTCACCGAGTCTCCTCAACCGTAACATTTGTGAACAGCCGCTCTCACCAGTTGCCTCAACCGCACTTCATCAAGATCAACATCAGTCTTCGGTACTACCAAGCACCGATCAACCTCAACCTAATCCTCAACGATCAAATGCAACATCAATCAATTCCATTGAGCCACCAGTGATTCCTGAAATTGATCAATTGCGCCAACCATCATCATCAGCCTCTTCTTTAGTAGTGGACCAAGAGGCTTTATCATTTGCGGAGCTGCAGAACGAACTGAAATCATTGCAGCTAAGGTTCACTGCCTATGCCTTAAGTATCGCTACTCGAACACCATCATCGCTAATTCAACCTTCATCTATAACCTCAACCCGTCAACAGGAGAAAGTTCACGAAAGATCGGAGATCATCAGGCAGAAACAACCACTTCAGCCACTTAAAATTATTACTGTAAGTGATTTTGATTCTATTCAGCAAAATCCAGGGCCATCCAAGTATGCCACTTCATCAGTTGCATCTCCGTCGAATGTTATTGCCAACAATATTAATCCGGCAATCTGAGGGAACTTAAGAGTCTGCTGCCCTCCTAAGCAGCTCTTTCTTTCAAGGCTAGCCTACGATACCACGGAAGAAGAAATTATTCAGTACATTATTGAAAAGCTTGGATATGTTCCCACACCGTTGACGTGTCATAAGCTGACTAAAGACAATCTGCCTAATCGAATAGTATCTTCGTTTAAAATCGTGGTTCCTAATGAACTGAATATTCTGCTTACGGAATCCTTCTGGCCGTCTGGCATTCTTCTGAAAGAATTCTCTAAGCGGAATTTTCAACGTCCTCAATCGTCAAAAAATCGAAAATAGTCCTCTTTAATCTATACTATCAAAATGTACGGGGATTGAGGACCAAACTGCATTATTTCAAAACTTCTGTACTAGCTTCAAGTACTGACTTTATTTGTTTAACTGAGACTTGGCTTTGTGATTCGGTGCACAATGGAGAGCTGCTGGAGGGATACAATATTTTCCGTTGTGATCGTAATTTATCTTTAACAAACAAACAGCGTGGTGGTGGCTCTCTCATCGCCGTTCGTAGCGATATTGACTGCTCCTTGGTCTCTATCACTGAAGAGGATACTTTCGATTGCGTAACAGTTATTATACCAACCCATAATTCATCTCTCCTGATCTCCTGTGTATATGTTCCGTGTAACTCAACAGTCGGCGTTTTCGGAAATCTCTTTAGTCATTTATCAAACATTATGAACATACAATATCCTGCTGCGTTTTCAATTATTATCTGGGGAGACTTTAACATGCCAAACATACATTGGGCCGATAATCCTGGTCTTCCAATAAATCTTAATTGATCTTCAGTACAGTTTAATTCTATGATCTCTTTCATGGAATTATGCGACTTACTACAGTTTAATACTACATATAACTGTATGGGACGTAGGCTGGATTTAGTTTTCAGCAATATTTCTGAGCAATGCTTAAGTTGTTCAATCTCTCCAATTTGTCATGTTCCTGTAGATCCATATCACCCAGCTTTAAACGCTGATATTTATATTCTTACTTACTAATGCTCAAGTTAATGATGGTATTACTAGATTTAACTTTAGAAAAGGTAACTATGAGGCCATCAATCAGCAATTGATGGGCATTGACTGGGTCAACCTTCTCAATGAACTTAGCTGTGAAGCGGCGGTCAGTAGGTTTTATGATATCCTTTACAGTATTATCTGCCAGTTATTAGCTCAGCGACGCGAAGTGCGGAACCATGCTGGTTTACGCGGCCAATTCGTAAGCTACTTAACAAGAAAAATAAAGTCCGAGCGCGGTTCAAGCGGTTTAAGCGACTCCCGGATCTTTTGTTGTTTCGAACGCTCCGTACCAAGGTTAAATCTCTAATTCGCTCCTCCAAAGCAGCCTACATTTCAAGTATTGAGAGTAATATCGCGAATAATGAAAACAAATTATTTTGGTCATATGTGAAAAAAATGAGATCTAATTCTGTACGTCCGGCGCAGCTTTCGTGGGACGATAAAGTTGCTCACACTCCAATAGAAATGAGCGAATTATTTGCTTCTTTTTTTCCCAGTACCTACACTGCATCTGACTCCTCTATCTCACCTCTTTCACATCCCTCACAAACAGTTTCTCTTCCATCGATAAGCTGTTCCTAGGTGGGATGCTTAATTACATCCTTAAAGGCTTCCACTTCTCAGGGTCCTGACGGTATACCCAATTTATTCCTAAAAAAAACAACCTCTTCGATTTCCCTACCACTCTCTTTGATTTTTAATAAAAGTTTCAGCGAGGGGGTTTTCCCCTCACAATGGAAATGTTCACACGTTGTTTCAATACCTAAAAAATACCGGCGTACAGAGGGCTGCGCCCGCAATACGAGGGTTTTTTAGAATTTTGATGCATAGTGGATATTTTTTGTGCATATATTTTATAAGCAATAGATAAGAATTGTGCACAACATTAATGAAATGCTTCCTGTAAATCTATTTTTGGATTGGTCTAAATAAACGCGTTCCAGAATGAAAGGCTGGCGCCTTTCATTCTGTTCCACCTTTAATTAGACCAATCCAAAAATAGATTTACTATTTACCCAGTTTGTATAAAAGTACTCCAAGGCAAATCTAAAGGCAACGATTTAAGATTTCTGATGGCCTTTGACCAAAAAGAAACTCAGGCAAACGTAAGGATGGCTTGGCTTTATATATGAACTGAATTATTAGCTGTAAATCTACTGTTACTGTTTTTTAATCAAGGAAAACCAACCTTATATAAAATGATTCCATTGCGTTTCCTGTCATAAGAGCCAACGCAAGCTTTCCTATGAGTATTAAACAAGTATACATTTGCAGCTATTCAGGGACACCCTGTTAACTTGGTTCTACTAACTTCAAAAATGTTTGTGGCAAACACTATTACCATTCTATGCATTTCCCCCAAATTTCATGTTCATGGTTTCATCAAGTTAAAAGATATACATTGAGGAAATGCTTAAGAGGATTGCATTGTGAAAGGCCCTTACTAAATACTTATTTGGCTATATTTCCGGTTTGGATACAGTTATTCGAATGAAAATTCGTAGACATATTCTATATATAATTTTCTAAAAAACCTTAGCAGCATTTTCATATTTGGAAACCTAAGAGGGGCTACACACGAACAAATTGAAATTTTACCAATTTACTGTTATTTACTTTTTCTTTGCAAAAGTCAACAGTTTTAATATTTAACGTATATAAGGCCCTACCGACCAATCTTTGTGCAAAGTTTCATATCGATCCCTATAACGGTTTAGAAAAACGGAGCTCGAAAAGGAAGTTTAACTTTAAACGCCAATGACTTTTTGACCGTTACTCGAAACTGGAAAATTTTAACTGATATGAGGTGTACTCGTTTAGATCTTTGATTTAAATACCCATATGTCAATCTCCGATAAAAACTAAAAAAGTCGACTTTTTTCAAACGTTCGGGACACCCTGTTGTCTTTTCCCTACCAACTTCTAAGGTATATGTGCCAAAGACTGTAACCATTCTACACATTCCTACCAAATTTCATGACAATCGGTTGAGCCGTTCGCGAGTTATTTAGTGAACAGACGGACAGACGGACAGACGGACAGACGGACGGACGGACGGACGGACAAAATCGATTTCATAAGGGTTTTTTGAAAAAAAATTCTAAAAAACCCTAAAAAGGTATATCCAATATCGTGTCTAATTATCGTCCTGTGTCCCTTTTATCTTCTTGTTCTAAGCTACTTAAAAAGATAGTATCAACATACTTAAAGGATAATTATGACCATCTTATTTGCCATAATCAACATGGTTTTCAGAACAAGAAATCAACTGTAACCAATCTTGTTGAAATGGTTAACTTTATAGCGAAGACGTTGAATAAACACCTAGACGTACATGTTATCTATACCGATTTTTTCAAAGCGTTTGACTCTGTGGATCATGGATTACTTATCAACAAATTAATATCACTTGATTTTCCGGACAGGCTTATATCCTGGATTTCGTCTTATTTAGATAAAAGATCTTCGAGAGTTATTTATAATAAGATTATCTCTTCAGCTTTTTGTCCTATGTCTGGGGTGCCGCAGGGCTCAATTCTGGGTCCAATATTGTTTTCATTTTTTATTAACGAGTTACCTTCCCTTCTATCCAAAGGCTCGTTACTCTACGCTGACGATTGTAAGATCTTCTCATCCGTAACATCTATTGCAGATTGTCATAGCTTACAGAATGATTTGGATATTGTAGCGTCTTGGTGCCGGTTAAATAAGCTACGGTTGAATATAGCTAAATGTTCCGTTATGGTATATTCACTTAAGACAGATCCTATCTGCTTCAATTATCGTGTAAATACAATTCCGCTACAGTGTGTTAAATCCGCTAAAGACCTTGGAGTGACATTCGATTCAAAGCTTAATTTCAACAAACATTACGAAGATATAACTAGCAGGGCATCTAAGCTGGCTGGTTTTGTTCTTAGGTGTTCCGGTGAATTCCGTTCCACAACTACCCTTATTAAGTTATTTATATCTTTAGTGCGAAGTGTCTTAGAATATGCTTCTGTTGTCTGGTCCCCGTATACTCACTGTTCCTGCATGGCCTTAGAAAAAGTTCAGAGAAGGTTTACCAAGTCTCTGTACTATAAGTTTAATGTCTCATACCGTCCTTATGTCGAACGCCTTAAATTTTTTAATATACCTTCACTTCAGGAGCGAAGAATAGTTCTCGATGAATGTTTTCTTTACAAAATTTGTCGCGGATTTCTTAGGTCCTCATTAGTGGCAGATATTCAATGGAGAAACGCTATATATAGCACTAGATCCAACTCAATATTTGTCCCTCCAACAGCCGAACTGGTAGTTTACTTTAATTCTCCCTTACTTAGGATGATGCGGAATTACGACTTATTGGAGATTGCTCCTCTACCCTTAACATTATCTGAGCTCAAACGTATTAGATTTTCTATAATTCCGAACTCTAGTTTACTATTTGAATTTGAATTTTTGTAGAATACTATCTTATGAATTTTCTAAGTTTTCTATTGTTCTTTTTTATTTTATATTATTATATTACAATTTTACTCTTATCTTTGTTGTATTATGTAATAACTATTCTTTTTTTTTACTTTTCTTTTTTATATTTTTATTATTGTTACTGTAATTTTGGGATTTAATCCTGTTCAGTATTTAAATAAATAAATAAATAATGATGAAAGTTCGAAATTGAGGTGACACATATGTTTTCGTCATTAGGATTCGTCATCTACTTTGTGTAAATGATGAAAATGCCCCTAACAACAGCGATATTTTGATGAATATTCTGTTCAGTAAATTAAAGACACACTTTTCTTGAAGAATTCGGATAGAAAAGTGAAAAGATTGATAACAAATTTAATATTTTTGCAAACATTCTTGTTCTTCAATTTTGCAATAGATGGCGTACCGTGTCATTATTAAGCAAATGATGGTCCAAATGTGTAATTAGGAATTCGTGATAATGATGGTAAATTTTCGTCATAATGACGTATTTGCGTCATTCGAAGTTAAGTGTGTCAAGCTTGTAATAAAACACCGCTGCATAAATAAATTGGATGTCTAAAGGTTTATCTTCCTTGGCACGACCCCAGCGGCTCTAGCGACGACACGCTCATTCAATATAAAAACTCGATTTTTAGATGATAATCGCTTATCATAGGTCCACAATGAAGATTATCCGCGATTGAATCGTGAGACTCATGTTGCAAATAAGGTCTGCAATATGAGTAATTTGAGTAGAAGTATGAGTGGAAGTCTTCCTTCAAATAGGTAGACTATTTGTATTGGAATTCGTCATGTATCTACATGACTAGCGTACGTGTGTGACTAGAAAATTTTTCTCCTCTTCCTCAGCGCCACCTCTCGTACCACTGAGATGAAGAAAGGAGATGGTATACGAAAATGATACGGGACAAGTTTGCTTGTTTAATGGGAGAGGAAAACAACGGTACATTAATTGATACGTGAATCATAAACAACCCGTCGATAACACACTATGACAATAAAACAGCACCTAACAAGCACATATTAATAAGTAACGTAATATTATAGTCAATAACGTAACTATATAACTATACAGGGTGTCCCGCAACTGGTTAGCCATAGACCAATGGTATATTCTACAGGATGTTTTAGGAAAAATGTCGCCAAAATTATTTCTCTAGCTTTTACCGTTAAGGAGTAATTGCCTTTTTTGTGATTATTGTCGAAAAACTCCTATTTTCTAGCTTCCACTTTAGCCAAATCAATGTTTTTCATATTTTTCTGAAAGTACACAAAATTTCCAATAAAAGGACATATCGAACGTTTCGAACGGTTTCGTATCTTCCGAGATACGACGTTTTGAATTTTGCAGAAATGTCAATTTCAATTTTTAATGTCAAAATTAAACCCGAATTTCGTAACGGTACATTGTAGTGGCAAATCTGCAAAGTTGACAAAAGTTGGCGTAGTATCTTAGCTTTCGAACGGCATATAAGAATAAAGCACAGAGTCATCCAGTTTCTGAATAATACGTATAAATGAATAAAAACCATAGTCTGCAAATGTACCAAACCGACTTCAATCTTGAAAAGGAAGTAAAATTTTTACATCAAGCAAAGAATTATTCGCGTAGTTATGGCTTTGGAAAGATACAGATGATAAGTTACGGGAAACGCGAAAATTTTTTATTGAAACGCGATTTATTCCGTTGAGGGTCCTTGAAATAGGAATCAAACACTGGATTTGTAATGTACGTACTCGGCGTCCCCTTTGATATGATACCCCTCATGCCGACCTCTAATCAAGGATTAAATAGTGTCCTTTTTTGGGATCAAATTTATTTTAGCAAAATGAGTCTTAGACTCCTGAGACCCCACTGAATCAAGACCAAGAAAAAAATAGCCTTACTGTATTTTTTTCTATTGGAAATGCTTATATGACTGAACTATTTCCACGTAAAAGCAAGATTTCTTCCACTTACGGACTATGTTTTTTCCCTTTTAAACATATTATTCATAAACTGGATGATTCTGTGCTTTATTCTTATATATTCAAGTCGCATTTGACGTGAAGGTTGAGAAGACCGCTAGTTTACCCGTCCGGTTTCGTCTTACAATCTGAAATCAGCCATTAGATAGACCCGGTACTTGTATTCTCATACCATCAAATTTGGGACAATCCATAATGATGTGTTGGTTGTCTTGTAACGTATTACATAGGGGGCATTCTTTGGAGGCAATTATTTTCATGCGATGCAAGAAAACATTATTATACCCATGGTTTGTCAATAGTCTGTTTGCTGTTTTGATTATTTTAGGATTTACAGTTTTAAATGACCCTTTGTTGAACCAGGGGATTGCTCCCACATTATTAAAAAATTTTTTGAAAAATATTCCTTTTTGATCGTCAGGGTCCGTGTAGAGAAGCTGCCATTAGTTGATAATAAGTTTTTTAATTCTGCATAAAATTTCACTAAGCGAATATGGAATGATGCATTCTACTCCGTTGATTCTTGCATCATTTGCTAAGATGTCAGCTTTCTCATTAAAAGTGATTCCTCTGTGAGAGGGAATCCATATAATGTGTAGCATTTCCACCGTAGAGTTATTTATCGCTTTTTTAATAAATTGTGCTACTGGATGTGGGTTATCATAGGCAGAAATTATTTCACATGCCACATTGCTGTCTGTGAAGATTTTTATATGCTTGAAGTTGTTTTTTATACAATATTCTACTGCTTTTTGTATAGCAAATAGCTCTGCTGAGGATATTGCACAGTTGGAGGTAATTTTGATTTTTTCATAGTAGTTATTTGATCCATTAATAAAGGCTGCCCCTAATGGTTCGCCTTCCTTTTTAGAAGCATCTGTGAAAATGCAAGTGGATTCTTTATTGTTTTTTGACAAATTATTTATTAAGTTGCTGGCATTATTAAGGTCATCATCATTTTTTATGTTTAATTCAGTGCTCTTCATCCAAGTTTTAATTTTGTGGGAAATGCTTCTTTCCTCAACAAAGGTAACCTCCTTCAATATTTGTCCAAACTCAATCCAACACGCTGTGTAGCTTGTATCTAAGCTCAGTGCCATGTTGAGATAATTGTTCTTCCAGTGGTCAGCAAACTCCTCATCATAGCTCATTCTTTTAGCCATTTCTTTTGCAGTTAGAAAAAGACCTCTAAGTTTCGGTGGAATTTCGTTAGCTAACACATATAGGGAGTTTACCGGTGTTGTTTTTGGCACACCCAGACTTTTGCGTAACGACTTGTTGAAATGAGTCTGTATTTTGAGGATTGTTCCTTTGTTAAGGTTCGCTGACGTTGTTCTTCCATATTCTACTATTGGTCTGATGTGAGACCTGTAAAGTAGCAGTGCTTTGTTGGGATGCAAACCGTCTTTATGTTGATTTATGATACTGAATGTTCTTAAATTTAGGTTATTTTTTTTATCATGTCTTCATAATGGTATGTTAGCTTTAGGTTGCCTTTAATTTGGAAACCAAGGTATTTTAATTTATTCGAATTGGCGATTCTATTGTTGTTTATTACAATGGAGTGTTTGGCTTCTTTGGCTCTTGAGAAGATGAAAAATTGCGTTTTTTCATTGTTAATTGTTTGATTTAGACTGTTCATGTGTTGTATGAACTTCGAAGTCATTTGCTCCAGCCTTTCTAGCGCTTCTTTTAGATTTTTTCCGTGGCAAAGAATCATAAAATCATCAGCATATTGAAAAATTCTGCTGTTATCATCAGAAAGTTCATGTATACGACTTGTATACAAGTTAAACAATTTTGGACTTAGTACACATCCTTGCGGTAACCCATTGCTGAGTGTGCATTCTACATTGTCTAGTACGAGCCTTCTTTCTGATAATAGATTTATTGTCCATGTGATTATATCCGGAGGAATACGGTGATGTTCTAAAACTCTTCTAAGCACATTGATATCTACATTTTTATATGCACCCTTAAGGTCCAAGACTGCACAAACAGACACATTTTTTACCAACTTATTAGTCTTGATTTCTGCAGCAAGATCATTAATGCATTGGCTGGTGGATTTGTTCGCCCTATATGCATAAGACTGTTTACTGAGAATGTTATGCTCTTCAATGAACTGGTTCAAATGGTTGAGGATTAGGCCATTAAGTATTTTCAGCGGTACACTCAGTAGAGCTATTGGTCTGAACCCGTCCGCAATATTATGATTTTTTCCCGGTTTGGGGATGGGTTTTATTCCATTTTCCATTCCTCGGGAATTTTTTGTTCGAGCCAGATTTTATTAAGTATGTCCAAGAACTGTTTCTTGTTTTCTTCGTTCAGCCATTTGATGTGATTGTATTTGATACTATCAATACCAGCGGCCGAGTCGCTCGTTTTCTTTTTCAACAGTCTTTCGAGTTCAGGAAGGGTAAATATGTTGCTACAGTGATCTCTTTTTTGTAAAAATGTTTGGTTTAATACAGTGGATGTGTTAGAAGTTGAACCCAATTTAGAAAGAAATTTTCTTTTTTCGTCATCCACCCATAACCCCGTGTCAACTTTGTTTATTAAAGCATTTTTAACATTGTTAAAAATGTTGTGTATTTCCCTTGGGTCTTTTGACTGATTTATTCGGCGTATAGATTCTTTCCAATTTGTTTGTTTAATTTTTCTCGCTAGGGTGTAGATTATTTTGATTTCTTTTTTAAATTACGGGCCTTCCCTGCTTTTATTTCCTCCTCTATTAAAAGGTTATTTTGTTGTGACGTTTCGTATTTTCTTTATTATGCATCTTCAGACATATATATCTACAATAGAATCATTATATGTAGTTTGTTTTGTTATACATAGAAAGTTATTTACTTACATTTATTTATATTAATAGTTTGTTTCTATTCGTTTTTTGTTACGCTTATTGCTTAATTTCATTTTGGCGGTCTTTTTTTCCCGCTTTCTTTGTCAGTTGTCAATTTGTCATTTGTTTTAGGTGTTAATACTATGAGGTTTTAATGTTGGCGTTACTGCGTTGGGTATTGTGGGTTTTAATCTTTAGTTTTTGTATTAGGCATTGTTATGTTATTTAAATGTGCTTATTATGTTTATATATTTATTTGTTTTGTTTTCTAGTTCATATTTTGTATTAAGTGAGTGGTTATATAATGCTTCTTTAATTAATAGTTTATTTTTGTTATTATCTGCATTTATTACTTTTACATTATCGAAGTCTATTATATGGTTATCCTGAATTTGGTGTTGTACTAGTTTCGTGTGGTTGTTGTTCATCATTCTATTTCTGTTTTGATGTTCTTTCATTCTAGTTTTTAATTGTCTAGTCGTTGATCCATAATATGTGTTTTTTATTCCAAATTTTTTTAAATTTTTCAACTTCACTGATGTTTTCCGGTGAATGGTTTTGTCTCATTTTCATAACGGCTTTTTTATAATTAAAAAAGTGTTCATTCAGCTCCTGATTCCACCATGTTTTTGGTGTACATATATGCATTTTTGTTTGCGACGAAGGTTGCTTTTTTAATTTGTCTTTTTACGTTAGAGCTGAAATCATTTAGATTGTTTCCTATTTCCATTTGATTTATGTTGTCTCTTAATTTAGTGTTGTTTACAATATTATGTCTCAGGGGTTGAACGTGTGTTTTTATCGAAAATATTATGGGTATGTGTCTAGAACCGAACAATTGTCCGCCATAGGTGTGCCAATTGGATATCAGGTCAGATCTGTTTGTGCATGTAAGGTCGATTACAGAGTTGTTACCTGAGTTAGTTATGAAGGTTGGTGATCCATTATTCATGACATGTAAGTCATTAGAAAAAAGAAGATTAAATAGCATGCAGCCCTTTGGGGTGTCTCTGAGGCTACCCCAATCCGTTTTGTGTGCATTGAAGTCCCCTGTTAACAGAATGTTATTGGTGCCATTAGGGTTAAAGTCATTCAGTATTCTGGACAAGGCTTCTGATAGCAGTTTACTACTTTTGTCCGGACTTGCATAAATGTTAATTATTATGAAGTTCTCCGGTAAATTATAAGTTTTAATTATCAGGGCATCTAAGTCAGAGTTCGGTACCTCAGCAATACATTTAATTTTTTTGTTAACTAAACATGCTACGCCACCATAGCCATTATTGCCTTTGCAAAAGAAAGAATTGTAGCCACTAATTCTAGAATTTTCCTCTTCCTTTAGCCAAATTTCTTGTAGGATAACATCTATTTTTTTCTAATTTAACAAAAGTGTCCAATGTATTCTGATTGTGTTTGAGACTTTGTATGTTAACTTGTAATGATTTAATCATTGAAAATATTAGTATTATAAGTTGGATCAGTGGAAGAGCTGATATTAACGAATTGTCTGCTGAGCGCAGTAATGTCTTTTATATATTTTGGATCTTGTATCCATTTTTGGGTCTATTCCCTTAATGTAGTTAATAAGTGTTTTGCACAACGATTCGTATCCTTTTAACTTCTCATTGTGAGAATGATATTCTTTCTCAAAATTGTCAAAAGAGTTGTTAGTTGAATTGTTTTCCTGAAAAGCTAATCGTCTATCCTCATTGAAGAAGTTAACGTTATTTAGGGTGTTATCCTCTCGTTGTAACATAGTAGGGTTATATCTATTACTAACTGCTTTGGAGTAAGTCATTTTTTTCGTAAGGAACTTGTTAAGGGTTTCCTGTTTGTTTTTTACTAGTGGTCTATTAGTATTGCTTTTATTGTATAATTGAGGGTATTCCTTGTTAAATTCCTCTTGGTTAAGTATTTCGAAACGGTTCTGTTTATTTATTTCGTAACGGGATTTTCCCATTATGGTCATTGTAGCAATAACATTAGCCTCTTTGATTTTTTCTGGGCAATTCTTCGAGAAGATGTTGTGATTTTCATCACCGCAAAGAATGCACTTAGGTTTTGTGCATGATGTACACTCGTCCCCTTCTATCCCACATTTGAGGCACCTTTTTTTGGCGCTTTTACACCATTTCATAATGTGACCTATTCTGCCACATTTGTTGCAAATTTTTACTCTTGGTATGTAATATTCAACATCACACACTGCATAACCAATTTTGACTTCCTCTGGGATTGATTTGCCTTCGAATTCAATTTTAAGCGTTTGAGTCGGAATTTGTACATTATCTTCCCCCCTTCTAGTGAAGCGGTAAAGGCTCAGTACAGTACTTTGTACTTTGGATCAATTTCTCGTAAAAGATCTTCTGTTCCAATCGACGTATCAATACCTCGAATTATGCCGTATGTACAATTCTGAGGCACATAGCTCTTGTAACCTAATTCTTTGAAGTCTTTATTATTAATGATGTTATTAGCATCTTGAAATTACTAGTTAGCACTTTCACCGTTTTAAAGGAAATTTTCCTAACCTCCAATATTCCTTTCAGATTCTTTTGTTTAAGTAATCTGTTGATCGTCATAAGTTGGATTGGTTTGTCTTCTATTTTTTGTATAACAACTACAAATGGACCAGAACTTTTGGAGTTGTAAAGATAAATTTGCCTACTTTCTGTGCCCATGATTGAATTATTTATTTTAGAAAGATTTTCATTTTCTACACTTGGCTGTGTTCTTTCCTCAGTCATTATATTATTTCCAATTTGGTCTCTGACTAAGGAGTCCTCTCTGGCTCTTTTATTGCATAGTCCTTTGTTTCTCCCCCGATCCGGAGGCTCATTTGAGTCACACATAGGAAATATTAAAGGGATATATGAAATTACGTTCTTTTGTTTTTTCTCAAAACCAAGGAACGATTTTTAGAAAAATGTAAGACACTACTAAGTATCTTTTAATCGAGACAAATCGCTCAACCAGTTCTCTTCCTGAATCACAATAATAATTCTTAAATACCTTTTTTTTTTTAATTAGACCGCAGGAAAAAAATTTTTCACTCACAATCAAGATGGCCGCCACGAACAAAACACAGCACTACCGAACTATTACTCTATGACCCGCACGCTACGACGTCCTGAACTGGAATGAACTATTTCACTACGTACAATTATCCCGGATCTCTATAAAATTAATTGTCATGTCAGTTGTAAAATATTAATTGTTTTCAAAATTATCCACAGCCAACTATCTTCTCTCCAACTCTCCACTTTCGCGCGAGTTATAAATGTTAATATTCGCGCGAGAAACTGATTACTAGCCTTAAGTACGAAAATAGATTTTGTTAAGTAGGCAAATTTTAATAGTAAATACGGAAACTACGGAAAGTTAATTTTAAGTAGAATAAGCAAATTTGTAGTATAAATAAGCATAAGACACAATGTCAAGGGTAATCCTTTTCCGTGCGTTGCGCAAGCCGCAACAACTTACGGAGCCCTCGGCAGTAATTGCCTTACAATCGCAGCATTGCGATAAAAATACAAAAGATCGGCAGAAGTGTCATTTAAAAACAGGTATGCTTTAATCGCGACCGACATTAAAACTTATTCAATTTAAACTAAAATATAATTAAATTAACTTTGACTTTTTCCCAATTCACAACATGGCGATCCTGCCATAATCGCTCCATCAAGTAAAAGCATTGAAAACCGAAACAGATCATTAACACAACATGGCGATCCTGCCCATATCAAACCTGCAAACTGCAAAAACAGACCTCAGACCTGCTAACCTCGAAGTAATATGGAAATAGATCACATCAAAGACGAAGAGGAATTTCAACGCTTATATCACGACAACAAAATGGGAAATAGCTGCAGTACCACTCAATTAAACGTGTTTGAAGAATATCGACAATCACAAACAAGCTTTAAACGTGTTCAAGAATGGTCTAAACGATCAATACCGTGACATTATTTTCGCTGCAAAACCTAAAGATATCACAGAAGCAACAAACCGGACTATTAACTTAAAAAACGGAATACAAACAAATCAATAATGGATTATAATACAAATAAGAAACCAAACTCTAGACAAAATAACACTCGAAATAATAATAACAATAATAATCGCAAAAACTACAACAACAATTATAACAACCGAAATAGCAGCAATAATTATAATAATGGAAACAACCGTAACAACAACAATAATTATAACGAAAACTATAACAATAATCATAACCAAAACTACAACAATAATTATAACCGGAACCATAGCAACAATAATAATCGCAATAACCACAATAACAACAGACAAAACAATAATTATCGAAATAATAAAAACACCAGAGGTTACAACAGAAATAACATAAATGTAATGAACCAGGGAAACGGAACAGACTCAGGTCAGGAATAGAAACAGATTATAACTTCTTCCGGTCCGGACTAAAAATATACAACATATCCATAAACCCGACAAACTACGTTAAACTACTCGCGGTGTAGGCACATCGTCCGTTTTGGCGATAATATCTCAGCATATTTCTACAGGCAGCTCTATCTTGGATCGTGTCATCGCCGAGACCAATGCGTTGTTGTTGCTTTTTCATTTGACACATCCAGGTGTTCTTCGGTCTGCCTCTGGCCTTGGGTCCATCAAGGGGAACTTCCATTGATATCGCTTTCTTTGCGGGGTTCTCAGGCGGACGCCGTTGAACATGGCAATACCAATCCATTTGTCGGTCTTCGAACTTTTCGGTGATTGGTTGGTCTATGGACAAGCTGCCTCGGATGTAGCTACTCTTGATGTGGTCCCTTTTCGTTACACCAGCTGACATGCGTAACATTTTCATTTCAGTCGCTGTCATTTCTTTCGCATAACCTTCATACATGGTCCAGCATTCTGATCCATACATGAGTGCGGGACGTACAACCGTTTTGTACAACTTGCCCTTTAGCTTCAGTGGCATTTTCTTATCGCAGAAAACTCCAGTTTTCTCGCCTGGTTATCCACCCAACCTTTGTGCGATGTTTGATGTCATCATCGCATGTAGCTCCGTTGTTCACCATCGAGCCAAGGTACTTGAACTTGGTACAAGACTTAAGCTGCTCTCCTTTGACGTACATATCTGGTATCGGTGCATCTGGGTCTGAGAATAGGCAGCATAAGAACTCAGAATGTCAAGGTAACGATGTTTGGGCTACTGAGGACTATATCATCGGCAAAAAGAAGAGATATTTCTAGGCCGTCGGATATACGTGTTAATAAGTAGCACATGATGATGTTGAAGAGCAACGGACTCAATACACTGCCCTGGTGTAATCCGACATTCACCGGAAATTCTTCTGATTCACCGGCTGTGCATCTAACCTTAATCGTAGCTCCATCATACATGTCTCGTATCATCCTGAAGGATGCTTGGTGTTTTTGTATGATTGTATTTTCATAATAGTAGGCCATGAAATTATATGACAATTGAAAAATGAAACTTGTCATCTTGCCTAGCGGTACTTCAAGCGCTTTTATGTTCCTCGTTTCGTTTTATTGTAAATTCCGTGGTCAAATCACGCGACTAATAATCGACATTTAGAATTAGGTTTATTCCGAGCGTGGTTCGCATCAAGTGTTTTTTTCGGGGTGTTTGCGAAGTGTGACGTGAGAAAATCTATTCCAAGATATCACGACACATTCGATGGTTGTTGGCTGCTGCTTAGGTGTCGGTAGGAAAAGACGTTGTGCGTAGGTGAGTACACTGAGCTTGTAGTTGCTTGTATTGTTGTTATGCTGATTGTGTGAGATCTGATTCCCGCAGGGGAAGTGTGTTCATGTGACACACATATTTGGTGAGTTGCGACACCACGGACCCGAGCAGCGCAGGGAGGCCCCTGGTATGGTTGATACGCCATGGCGTGGATCTGTACAAAAGACCTTCGGGAGTTGACGGTCCCGAGCTCCCGAGCTCGTCATGTATGGGCGACACAGCATAGCTTGACTTTTTCCCTATTCATTCAAAAAGTCAGCTATACAAGCTCACACGACGCAGTGCTTCCTCGTAGGGGAGAAACCACATATAAGCGTACGTGTCTAGTCTCGGAGTTGGCGGCTTCGCAGAACCCAAGCCTCGAAGGGGCCAGTTAGGGAGAATGGCCTTTGCGCCTATACCTAGCTGGCTTGTGGATTGATGACCACACGGCCCGAATCAAATTGCTGCTTAGTAAACGGACGGAGGCCAAACCTATGTGAACGGTAGCGCTACGAGTCTGCTTTAAGCCGACGAGTAGTAAACAGGCATAACGATCCTGCGGAGGCGTCCGAATTCGTTAGGTCTTCCGAAAGGGGGCCAAAGGAGGATCACACCTGCTATAGAGAAATCTTTAGCGAATAGTGTACCTCGGGGATGGGCGTGCCCAGGGGACCATGGTCCCTACCCATCTAGGCGTTGGACTCGAGGGGGTTCGTGGTGATAGAAAAGTCGACCAGCTAGAGTCGCATCCCAAGGTGGGGATCCAAAGGGAGGCATCCCGGCGGAGAACACCATTCCGGCTTTAAGCCGGATAAATTCTCGTCGTCCCGCAAGGGAGGGAGGTTATGGCTGCATAGCTTAGGTACTCCTAATGGCGAATGCGAGGTAGACGCAGGATGGATGTGTGAGATCTGATTTATGGCGGACTAGGTTTTGCTGTGTGTACAGCACCGAAAATTACCTACAGGTATTCTAAGATTCATTATTGAGTGAGTGTGGTATGGAAAGGTTGTGGTTTCCCCCTTTCCGGAAAGTAATGATAGTTTGAGAGGTTGTGGTGTCTCCCCTCTCAGTGAGATGTTTAGAGCCGTGTGGGCTTCACCTCGGAGTTGGTCCCTTCCGATTGAGTCGTTGAGAGGTTGTGGTCGTCCCGCTCTCAGCGTTGTGTTTGCAGAAAGGTTGTGGTGTCTCCCCTTTTTACTTGTGATAAACTCGAGAGGGTGTGGGGTTCCCCCTCTTTGCACAGAGTTTACGTTTTGGTGAGGTTGTGGTGTCTCCCCTCTCCATGTTGAGTTGATGTTTGTAGAACGGTTGTGGTGTTTCCCCTTTCTATTGGTGGTAAACTCGAGAGGTTGCGGTGTTTCCCCTCTTTGCACAGAGTTTACGTGTTGGAGAGGTTGTGGTGTCTCCCCTCTCCATGTTGAGTTGATGTTTGAAGAGGTTGTGGTGTTTCCCCTCTTCGTGTTATGTGTTTGAGAGGTTGTGGTGTTCCCCTCTCTGAAATGTGAGTAGAGGCGCGGTGCTCCGCTCCGGAGTTGATCCCCCTCTGTAATAGCTAGGAGGTTGTGGTTTCCCCCTCCGCATTCTACCATAGAATACCTAATGAGAATGTTTTCGCCAGAAGTTGTGTGCCTTAGGTAGAAAGGCTTTACTTCTGGATATAGAAGAATGAGGATGGTAGTGAAGTGGGAGTGAACCAAGAAGAAGCAGCCGAATCAACCGATACATCCATCCTGCGTCTACCTCGCATTGCCGTGTGAGTACCTGAGCCAGAATCGACCGATACAACGAGAATCCGATGACCGATGCAGAGACGATAACGCAGACAAGTGGTTCTCCTTCACTCTCCTCTTCTTCTTGTTTGTTGGCCGGGCCAACATAGATTTTGAATTATTATTCATATTACGTTTCCAGTATCTTCAATGCATGAACTGCAGGCTCATTGGTTGTCTTTTTCTCATTACAGATGGTATGAGGCGGTATAAATCAGGTGAGTATCGCATTTTATGCAAACAAGTGTCCAGTATGCCATGTTCATAAAAAAATAATTATATATAAAGAAATAAAGTTTTAGTTTCTTGCAATCCTGACGTATGCCTCAGGGACATTAAGTGCTCTCAAGGCCAACCATATCAGATCACGAGGTACTCTATCGAATGCCTTTTCCAAATCGATGAATACAAAGTGCAAGTCCTTCGTGCTGCTCTATACTTTTTCATCGCAATACGAATGCACTGAATCGCATCGACTGTAGATCGACCTTCAACAAAGCCGCATTGATTGTCATTCAACCGCACAATCTTTCTCAATCGGTTGCAGACAACTCGCTCGTAGATCTTCAGTGTATGAGGTGTTAACTTTATAGCTCTATAGTTGTTGAGTTTGCGTGAGTCTCCCTTCTTCTTATAGAAAGGAAGAAGAAAACTTGCCCTGAAAGCATCAGGCATCGGTTGTCCACCTTTGATTTTGTTGAAGAGAACTGTGAGCCAACTAAGCCCGACATTTTCCATTTTCAACCAAAATTCCGCGGGGATTTTGTCCAGTCCGACTGCCTTTCCGCGTTTCATCTGATGCATTGCCTCCATCACCTCTTCCTCTGAGATATCTTCAATATTTGTGATATTCGGCTCAACATCTCGAAAAGCTGCTCGAGGAAATTCTTCATTTAGAAGTTCGTCAAAATACTCTCGCATCCTGCTACAAATTGCCGTATCGTCAATCAGCAACATTCCTTGCGAATCCTTCACGTACTTTGGCGCCTGTATTTCCCGAGCGTTCCTTCTCGTTTGGGATGCGACCCTAAATATCCTGGCGTCGTGCTTAGGTCTCTCGCGCAAAGACGGTCCTTCGGTCGCAGTCTGTGTTTCTAATTCTTGGTAGAATTTCTCAGCTGCCTTCGCCTTTGCGTGAGCTACCAAGCGCTTTACGTTTTCCCGGCATTGCTTATAATTTTCGCGAAGTTGAACCCGTTCGGTTTCACTGCTTGACTCACATTTCGTCCATGCCTTAAATGCGTTCGATTTGGCTTGCAGTGCTTCCTTAGTTTCGGTGTTCCACCAACATGTTTCTTTCTTCGTGTGGAGTGGACCTTTCGAAACTCCTAGTGCCTTTTCCGCCTCACCTACTGACATGTCAGCGAAACTACTCCACATTTGTGTTGGACAGCGCTCGGTGCAGTTTGTGTTGTTTTGAAACCACTCCGTCATTTTATCAATGAATGGAGTTACTACAGGTTCAAAGTTGTCGTTTGTGAGATTGTGCCCCTTGGGAGTTCTTCTATTTCTTGCTCCTCCTACTTTCAAAATAAATTCTGACAGGAGCAAACGATGTTGGCTAACGACTGATTCACCCAAGATCACCTTGCAGTCTTTTACCCACCTTCTCATAAAATCGAAGCAAAGGTGGTAATCGATCTGCGTTTCATGTTTCCTATCTCTGTGTCCACTACTGTAGGTGATCAGGTGTCTCTCGTTTTTCACAAACCATGTATTTAGGATGACCAAACCGTGCGATCTGCACATCGTCAGAATAGCTTCACCTTCGTCATTTCTGACCGTTGAAGGGCTTTCCACCATGGCAATCCTCGTAATCATAATTTGATTCACCCACATGGCCATTTAGTTCTCCTCCCAAGAACACCAATTCGGTATACGGAATGGTCTGAATCAGGGTGTCAACGTCGTTCCAAAAGGCCTCTTTTTCTTCTGGTGGCAGTCCCACTTGGGGAGCGTAGGCACTCATAACGTTCCACACCCTTCCGCAGATAACCAATTTGATGCTGATCAAGCGATCACTTCTCTTCGCGACACTTATTATGCTGCCAAGCAAAGACGACTCCAGAATAATGCCAACTCCGTTTCTTTGATTTGTGATTCCGTAGTAGTACAATTTGTACTTCTTGGAATTTGTAAGAAACCGGACTCTGTCGATAAGGGTATTTCGACACTTCGTCTCCTGCACGCACATAATGTCTATCCCCCTCCGCTTCATGATATCCTCAATCTCCTCGCTCTTCGACGTCATGGAACCTACATTCCAGCTTGCAACCCTCAGCTTCTCCACAGTGTAGTTGGACTGCCTTATAGTGCTCGCCCCCGAAAACCGTCGAGCTCTGGCGCGAACTAAGTTCGCCCCAGGATCACTCAACCGCATATCAGAAGTAGTGCCCGGCGGGGTAGTGCTTATATTTGCGTAAATTTTCATAAGGCCTTCCATTCTTTTACACCTTTTGGAGAAAGGTTGTGTTTGGTCACTAGTGTGTGGAAAGAAGTAAATTTATGGACTTTCCTTTTACATCCGCCGGCTATCTCCAGACACGGCAACCCATACACACACACACTAATCTATGGGAGATCTCGTTGATGTTAAAATGTGCCTCAGGCTTCAGATGTAATGGTTGCCAGGAGCAGACGTCTCCATCCGCAAAATAAATACAACAATAATAAATAAATTAAACGAGAACAACAGATGCAAATTAAACGGCATTACCAACGAAACGATAACCTCACTAGGTACCTCATTTATACGACTAGCTTTAGGAAATAAAATTTACTCGAACGATTTCCAAATAGTTCAGGAGCAATTCCCGATCTACACAGACGAAATTATCGGACGAGATATACTGGAAAAATTCTTATGTAAGATAGACTTTGCAACATACACTATAACCTTTCACTGCAATTACGACGAAGTAATAATTTCAATGGAAACCAAACTACCGAAAATAAATAAATTGAACATATCCGCGAGATCAGAATCTATAGTCGCCATAAACCTAGCTAGAAATGAAGATAGTATTATCTTAAACAAGGAAATACAAAAAGGTGTCTTTATAGGAAACACCATAATTCCAAGGAAAGGCATATGTCATTTAAAAATACTAAATACGAATGACGAAGCCGTAAGACTCAAAAACTTTGAAGCCAAAATTGAACCCTTACGTAACTATACCATACTCAAAACCCAAAGATCTAAGAAACAGTGTCCACTTCGACTTGAATCAAAATGGAAACCAGGGAGCCAGAAACTAAAAATCAGTTACTAGACATAATAACAGAATATCAAGATGTATTCCATTTAGAAGGTGAACAATTAACTGTAAACAACTTCTATAAACAGAGGATCACCACCTCAGATAGCACTCCGGTGTACATAAAAAACTACAAGCTTCCACATTCTCAACTGGATGAGATTAACAAACAAATTAGAGATATCGAGAAAAATAACAATATTGAACCTTCAATCAGTCCGTACAATGCACCACTACTTGTTGTACCAAAAAAAGGCGCAAACGATACTAAACAGTACCGTCTCGTCGTCGATTTCAGGAAACTGAATGACAAAATAGTCAACGACAAATTCCTTCTAACTCGCTTGGAAGACGTTTTGGACAAACTAGGCAGAGCAAAATATTGTTCAACGCTCGACATGACTAGTTCGTTCCATCAAATTGAATTGGAAGAGGATTCTAGACCACTAACAGCCTTCTCAACTGGAAATGGTCACTTTCAATATAAACGTCTACCATTCGGTTTAAAGATAGCTTCAAATAGCTTCCAGAGAATGCTAACCATCGCACTGACCGGTTAGACTCTGAAGCATTCCTTTATGTTGACGACATTATAGTCTTTGGTTGTAGTATCGAGCACCATAATAGAAACCTTGTTAAAACATTACAACGACTACGCAAATACAATCTGAAATTGAACGCCAGTATGTGTAAGTTCTTGAGAACGGAAGTTGTCTACCCAGGACACCTAATTACAAGTGAAGGTATAAGAACCGACCCCACAAAAACGAATTAATCAGAAAATATCCAATACCCAAAGATGCAGACGAAGTACGCAGATTTGTAGGATTCTGCAACTACTATAGACGTTTTATTCCGAACTTTGCTGACATAGCAAGACCCCTCAATTCACTTCTAAAGAAAAACGCAACATTCAAATGGAATGACGAATGCCAGAAATCTTTCGAAACTCTGCGAGACAAATTAGTCCAAACTCCCATTCTACAATACCCGGATTTTAACAAAACTTTCATCTTGACAACCGACGCATCCAATTATGCCCTAGGAGCAATACTTTCACAAGGCGAGATTGGAACAGATTTACCCATCTTATATGCCAGTAAATCTCTCGGAAAACATGACATTAATAAACCAATCATCGAGAAAGAGTTACTCGCTATTCACTGGGTAATTAACTTCTTCATACCTTACCTTTACGGTAGGAAATTCATAGTAGTCACCGACCATCGACCGTTAGTGTCACTTTTCTCACACAAAAATCCATCCTCTAAACTCACGCGCATCAGATTGGACTTTTTTTTCTCCTTGATCAGCTTCTGAGCGCTGATCGGGTTGGCTTAATCCAACAATGGATTTTATAGCCAGCAGGAACCCTTTTCCGTAATGTGAGTATGTTATACTATGCTGATACCGGCGATGCTCCCTCAACGCGGACTACGGACAAGTCCAGCCCAGATGAAACTGCAAGGAACACATTAGCAATTACACGGGCACGGGGTATGTCGAGCAAACTGCTGCTAGACAAAAATAAGAACGAAGTACACGTAAAAATGGCAGATCCAATGAAATAAAGCCTGATCAACTTCATGTCTGGGACTGCACATCAATTACTCACATAAATAAAATCAAAAAAGTTAAATTTACAATGCATGCAAATAAATTTCGTATAAAGTGATGCACAGCGAATATTCGCGGCGAATTTTTCCGCGGCGTCAAAATTGTAACACACTGCGTTGTATGGAGATGCCCACACCAACGCGAGTTATCGCCAGTTTTGCAGTATTTTTTCCGGTTCGAATATTTTCTACTTAATGTCATTTTATTCAAATAATTTATTTGACAGGTGCAGTGTAGTACAACTTGATGTTGGTGTACCCGAAAAAGATGTAGATTTGGAATGAGTTGTTCAGGTATTGACCGAGCATTTAAGTTTTGAATGTTTTATGGCATCAGCGGATGAGTAAAAGAAGTAACATTTCTGGAAACCTTAATTTCAAGGAAGGAAGGTTTTTACTCGTTGTTGTTACACATATAAATTGCCAGAGATATCGACGATTTTCTAAAGCGCATAGTACGAAGTTGATCGTGGAATTGCTGTGACCGACATCTAGGTTGACAACTAACAAAAGCATACATTTTGTGAATTAGTGTACTAATCTCGGTTATGCCCTTGTGAGCTGCACAGGAAAGATGCTCCGACGCCACCTTAGAGAATTTTGTTGCGAGTCCAGCGAAACCTTTACCGCTTCGCTGGACTCAAGGATTCCAAAGATATCGACGGATTATCCAAGTAGTATACGGAGCTGATTGTGAAATTGCTGTGGCCAACATCCAGGTTGACGGTTATCTCTGACCACCCTGTGCACTGACCGGAAAAAAAAAGAGGATCCTTTCGACAATTTGATGGTAAGTCTAGCGCCACCTCGGTCGTTCTGCCACACCAAAGGATTGCAGAGATATCGACGGATTTCCGAAAGAATACGTCAATCGTTTCATTCATGAATAGTATACGATAGGAAATGAGGATCCTGGTGGTTCGATGCTCGCGTTTGTAAGTATGTAGTTGCATACAAGCTTGAATAATCTATTGAATTGAATGTTTACTTTGCATAGTTACGCCATATTTTGCTTGGTTACGCCATCGTAAGGAATCACGTAAGGATTCTACTAAAAGTGATTATGCAATTTCATACGATGGCGTAACCAAGCAAAATATGGCGTAACTATGCAAAGTAAATTTAATTCAATAGAATATGCAAGCTTGTATGTAACAACGTATTTTGCGTAACCATGCTAAGTAAACAGTTACATACATATGTATATTCAATTCAAAACAGCCACAAAACAATGTTCAAGTTTTGTGTCTTTTCTATACGATAAGACTAACCATTCGACGGGCACAAGATAAGATGTAACAGTTTTCGGGTACGCGATTGTCAATTCAAACAATCAAAGCGAACCCTGCCGCAACTTTTTTTAGGGTACGGTACAACAAGGTTGTATTGCACTGTATATTTCCATCCATTTGCGCATGTCAATGATTTTATCCTTAGAATATATACGTGGAGAGGTAACATGTCGAATTTCACGTTGATTTCTTCCGCTTACGCTTTTACATAATAAGTAAAGATGCCGCGACATTTGGATATAGTGCAAGAAAATTGCAGCATGATTATAAATGTTAAAATAATTGTATGTGGCCAGTTATTGCAGTTATTCTCTATCATGTCTAAGTCCCTTCCTTACATAAATCTAATACCTTTTCTCAGGCAACAACATGATATCAGCTGTGAGTGACAGTTCCCAGCGAATAATTCGCGCCGCGCCGGTGTGGGCACCAAAAAAATGTGCCGCGATTCGCGACGGAAAATTCGTGACGCGTTGGTCTGGGCATCACTTAATACGAACTAAGGATGAGATACACGTACACATTGACGATAATTCCAACTCGAAACGAGTTTCAGTTGACGACAAGCCAATCGTGACTTCATCCAAAACAAACGTCTACAGCAATCACTCTAGCACGATATACGTATCTGCAATGAAAAAGTTGATAGACAAATTGCTTACATGGAATATTCACGAGCTAGCACTCTCCAACAGAGACGAATTATTCCAAAGTATAGACAAAAATATGTTTAAAAACATAATTAACAAGTTGCAACCAGATTATCGCGAGAAATTAAATATTACAATGTACGAACCCCCTAAGAATATAACAGATATACAGTACAAAACCAACTAATAGCCGAATATCATGACACACCACATGGAGGTCATCTCGGCATAAGGAAAACACTATTAAAGTTAAAACAACGGTATATTTGGAAAAACATGAACAACATGATTTAAAGGTATATTAACAATTGCGAACAATGCAAACTAAACAAACAAGTTCGCCACACCAAAGAACATCATTTCAAAACAGATACACCATCCACTAGCTTTGAAATCCTAGCCATTGATATAGTAGGACCATTACGCATATCGAATAACTATAGATATATCCTCACAATGCAATGCGAGCTGACGAAATTTGTTGTCGCTGCACCATTAGAAACCAAAGAAGCCAAATCTGTTGCCCATAGCTTAGAAAACGACTTCATTCTGAAATACGGACTGTTTAAAACTTTAAAATCAGACCAGGGTACAGAGTTCACAAATTAACTTATGAATGAAATCTGTCAAATGTTAAAAATTAACTTTTTCCACACCATACCATCATGAGACTCTCGGGGTTGTAGAACGCAATCATCGTGTTCTGAATGAATATCTACTAACATTTGCTAACGTGGTCCTACTGGCGACCATTTCCGATGGCAGCCTTGCTGCTACGGGAGTTTCCAGCCTCTTCGGGGCGGACCACACCCGTTTTTCAACGAGAAACGGCCAAGAGTTGCCACAAAACCCCTCTATGGCAAGAGCTGTGAAGGTTCGATGCAGGAGGGTTGTGTATGTTTGTGTATGTGTGTGGAAGTGTTCTATGTGTTTTTTCGTCAAATTGGGAGCATATCATCTCAGCGCGGTTGCTCTCAATTCTATTAATCTGCGCCGGCATCGAAACTAATCCAGGTCCTGAAATTTACATCTGTTGTGTATGCAACCGACGTATCTTCGGCAATGCCAGGTCTTTGAGATGTACCTGCTGTAGAGAATGGTGTCATTTTTATTGCTCCGGCTTAAAAAAAATGAGTCAGTATAACAAGTTGTCTTTTGTTGCTCCTGGGTGTCTGAATACGGGTCGGCCCCCAGCCTCCCCAGGCCCTAGCTCACAAGCTAATGGTTTACTATCTCCTGCCATTCCTGGACCTAGCTCCAGAGCCAATTCTCCACCACCGCCACCCGTAGTCAACAATACAACAAGGAATACTCGCTCAAGTTTAACACCTGCACCCCCCACAGCAGTGTACACCCCACTCACCATATTGCAGTTTAACTGCAATGGCATTTGCAAGAAGATCAGCGAGATCGTCCGTTTCATTAGTAAACGCAGAATTCTGATAGCGGCATTTCAGGAGACAAAGCTCCAACCTTCAACTCCCGAATTCAATATCCGCGGCGATTACATACTTTTGAGGCGCGATAGAGTCGGCAGGCAGTGTCCTAATCCAGGAGAGGGCTTGCATTCCTAATACACAGAACTGTGCAATACAGTGTATTAGATCTTCGTTTTAACGACGGCACGGCGGAAATGCAAGCTAATGCCGTTAAATCCGACAATACCAATATCGAACTTATAAACATCTATGTTCCGCCAGCATCCACCTGTGGTTCTGGTTATAAGTTCGATATTGGTCCACTCCTCACAGGACAGCATAGGATCCTACTTGGCGATTTTAACGCCCATCACGAACTCTGGCACTCTCTTCTCGCAAATGATGCCAGAGGTAAAAATATCGCGGCCAAATTAGACCCATCAGACTTCCGCGCACTCAATGGAATTTGGTCTACACGCGTCGCTGGTGCCTGCCATAGTTCTCCTGACATAACTATTGTAAGCGCCAGTTTGATAAGTGAAACCCACTGGGAGACAACTATTTCCCTCCAATCCGATCACCTCCCCATACTTATCAAAATTGATAAACCAGCTGAACTGACGACGTCAGAACAGCGTACGTTTATCAACCACAAAAAGGCAAATTGGGAGGGTTTCACTACGTTCACTACGACGAAGTTCGCCGCACTACCTATTCCAACAAACACCAGGGAAGCCGAAAAGAATATAAGGTACGTCATTGTCAAAGTGGCAGCTCACTTCATTCCGGCAGGACGTATCCCCAAAGTTCGGCCATATTTCCCAACTACTGCCGCAAGGCTAGACGACGAACGGGACAACTTAAGACGCACAAATCCGGCAGACCCCAGAATTCATGAGCTAAACTCCGAAATAAATCGACAAGTCAACACCTACAAGAAAGAAAAATGGAGCGAGCATCTTGAAAGCTGCGATCTCTCGAAAGGTGTCAGCAAACTTTGGGCTACAGTCCGCGCCCTGTCACATCCAACCAAAGACAAAGGTAGTGTAGCCATCAGATTCGGCAAGAAAACCACCGCAGATCCTAAACTTTGTGCGAGCTTATTCAATAAGCAATTTATTGAGCATCCCAAGACCAAGTCGCTCAACTGCAGAATAAAAAGAAGGATACGCAACCGAACAGTTGACATTATTCCCATCTATACTGCGGACCAAGTTTCAGCAGCGATCAAGAACGCTAAAAACTCTAAGGCCATTGGACCGGATGGCATTTCAATGGCCATGCTGAAAAATCTAGATCTTCCGGCCATCGAATACCTAACGATGGCTTTCAACTTGTCGATATCCACGCTTGTCATCTGAATTTTTGAAAAAGGGTCGAATTACCCCCCTTCTAAAACCCGGTAAAAGCGCAAAACTCGCCGATTCCTACCGTCCAATCACGATTTTATCACCCGTTGTAAAGACGGTCGAAGCACTCATCCACCCCACCCTTGTATCACATGCTGAGCTAGCTTCTCACCAGCATGGCTTCAGGAAGATGCATAGTACTACAACAGCTCTGGATCTGATCACCCATGACATTCATAATGGCCTCAACCAGAAACCGCCCTGTGACAGAACTGTCCTAGTGTCATTTGACCTGTCGAAAGCCTTCGACACGGTTATCCATTCTGCGCTGTTGGCAGACCTCCTTAATATGCATGTTCCTGCTCAAGTGGTTAGATGGATTGCCAACTATCTAGCTGGGAGGCAATCCTATACTGAGTTTCGTGGCAGTTGTTCAAAGCATAGGAAAATTAAGCAGGGAGTTCCACAAGGTAGTGTCTATCTAGACACTATGATCTTCTTCCTTGCCTCGTTCTTTATACCGCTCCATGGTTCCGCGTTGCTCGACCTGCGGTGTAGGCATATCGCCCGTTTTGGCGATAATTTCTCAGCATATTTCTACAGGCAGCTCTATCTTGGATCGTGTCATCGCCGAGACCAATGCGTTGTTGTTGCTTTTTCATTTGACACATCCAAATCTAGACACTATGATGAAGTAGAAAAATCATGTCGAAGACGTAGTCGACAAAATGCACAGTAGAAACAACGTCCTAAAGGCACTAGCCGAGAGTTCCTGGGGCAAGGACAAGGAAACTATGTTGGTCACCTACAAAGCAGACAAGATCCAGACATGCCAAAACGCTGCTCTACGTATCGCTACAGGTTGTCACCTAATGTCGTCCCAGGATCATCTTCATCAAGAAACCAGCATGTTGCCAATACGTGATCATAATCTTCCCCTGTCTTTACAATATCTGGTCGGTTGCTATCGAGAGAATCACCCAAACCATCATCTCATGGACAATACTCCCCCTCCACGACATGTCAGGAGTGGAATCAGAGACCTCGAGAGAGACGTCCAGGGATACAAACGGGTACCTCCCGATATATTTGATGACACAGCATACCATGCGGCCATCGCAGATATTCACACAACCGTTGTGAATCGGTCAATAAGGAGATTAAGTATGAATAGAGTCCTTTCAGCGCCCCCACCAGCTAAATCACCTGAGGAGACTAGGCTATCGAGAGCCACAAGAGCGACACTAGCCCAGCTTAGGTCGGGTTTTTGCTCGCGCCTCAATTCATACTTATCTCGAATATACCCGGACATTCAGAACATTTGTCCGAGCTCCGGTGGTGCGCCCCATGATGTGGACCACCTGTTCCGATGCCCCGCTGCACCCACTAACCTCACTCCGAGGTCGCTATGGGACAACCCTATTGCAGCTGCTACGTTCTTGTCGCTTGAGACAATAGGCGAGAACGACGACGAAACATAGAGTACTTCCACAGACATGCACAGCGGTTCACGCCTTTCTGCACCGCTACTACAACAACAACATTTGCTAACGATTCAGATTGGGATCAATGGATACCATATTACACATTCGCGTATAACACTACTCCACACGTTGAGAATAACTACACACCATACGAACTAATATTCGGAAAACTACTCCCTAACGACATTAGGAGGTTTTCACACTTACGCCAGATTACGTAATCTGTGGCAAATTACGTAATCTGGGGTCTAATTAAGCTACAGATTACGTAATCTGGCGACTGCAAATCAAAGTTCCCAGAACGACTATATTTTATTCACCATGCAGTCGAGGTGAGTTTTAATACTTTTTTAATGTCGAAAAGTGTCATTTAATGCCAAATGTGTCTTTATGAATGACAAAGTTGTGATTTTTTATGTCAAAAATGTAATTTCGGTAGGCGAAAATGTTATTAATCGTATTCGGCTGATAGAAATGAGAAGAAATTGGAAGAACTACGTCAAAAGCAGACCGACTGCTCACATGGCATAATAACGTGCCTAAAAGTTTTTTAATTATATTTTCCTACTTCGTTTGCATATGGACTATAATAAACTGCTGATTGCCGTTCGAAATTCTGCAACCCATGCCTCAATCCATGTCAAAATATAAAGGCAAAAATGAAGTTAATGAGTGCTTACAATGAGCCTACAGAACACCAAAAAAAAACACATCACAGGCCGGTTTCACTACATGTTCGCGATCCTCACCATAAGAATAATTTTACGCGCTTGAAATCATCTATTTTGGTCTATAAATGTTTTGGGAATAAAATGCTCATCTTCAAAAGTCAATATGTACTTTTATTTATTGAATATTATTAAAATAAACTTTCAGTTACAATAAAATTATGTGTCCAATTTTAAAAATGAAAATAATGACGTATGACAAATAAATTAATAAGTCAAAATGACTAGATTAAGTAAAGATAGTATGAACACTAAATTCACCACACCTTGATTTCCCTGATTAACTTGCCCAGATTACGTAATCTGGCGCAAGTGTGAAAACCTCCTTATCAACTCAAAAAATATTATTGGAGTAATATATTCACAATATCCAGCTAGTAAATTTCGTTTATTGGACAACGTTTCGCCTATATTGGCATCTTCAGGTCCCTATAATATGTTACAATATCTAGGCCTGTTCGGTACTGAGATTTTAGTACCGGGTATCGGTTTTTTTCAATACCCGGTACCACAAGCGGTTTCCCTGACTCAGGTTTTTTTTTCAGTACCGACGGTTTTTTCAACCATGAGCCGGTTTTTTGAGTACCGGGTAAAAAACCGGTACCAAAAAACCGGCTCATGGTTGAAGTGAATCGTTCTTTTTAACTCGGTACCAAAAAACCGACTCGTCGGTCTTACTTTTTTAAAAATAAACCTATATTTTTTTTTTTTTTTTTTTTTTTTTCTTACTTTTTTAAAAAATAATGCAATGGGCCTAAGAATGTTATCCACCAAAAAGGTTCTTCACGAACATGACACGAAGAAATCCAGTACTAACATGAGATTCTGGCATAAAAAATATAGGTTTATTTTTAAAAAAGTAAGAAAGGTTTTCACACTTACACCAGATTACGTAATCTGGGCAAGTTAATCTGGGAAATCAAGGTGTGGTGAATTTAGTGTTCATACTATCTTTACTTAATCTAGTCATTTTGATTTATATTATTTGTCATATGTCAAACGTCATTTATATTATAATTTTTACAATCGCGCAGATATTTTTATTTTAACCCAAAGTTTCTTTTAATAATATTAAATAAATAAAAGTACATATTGATGTTTGAATATGACCATTTTATTTCGAAAACATTTTCATGCCAAAAGAGATTATTTGAAGCGCGGGAAGGTGAAGTTAGTATTATGGTGATGATCGAAATAGGACATCGTGCATACGGGGCATTCTAAAAATGCGATATCATAATATCTTTCAATGCGATAAAATGGAAAAAATCTAATACCGTAAAGAAAATAGAAAATGTGACGCCTGTGATGCGTGTTTGTGGTGTTCCGTAGGCTTATTGAAAGAACCCATTATATTAATTTTAGCTGTTTTCTTTTTACTTTTGGAGTATAACTTTCAGAGGTGCAATCTGCATTTCGCATAGATAAGCTGGGTAGGAAGATGTCCTCGCAAAATATCAAAAATAACTTGGAAGCATCTTGCGCCATGTGTTAAGTTAATTCGTTCTGTCTTTCACATTGCTTCACATATCGCAATTTTCTCTCAGTCATTATCATCATTTATCGCTCGGAGTACAATCAGATTTCGATACTATGGCTTGCCGGATTTACGTCCGACCGACTTATTCTTGATAACGTCTAAACGAATGACATCATTGTCAATTAAAAGATCATTTTAGACATCAATAGTCACATTTTTGTCATTAAATAAGACACGTTTGGCATTAAAAGTGTCATTTCTGACAATAAAAATGTTTTAAAATTCACCTCAACTGCATGGTGAATAAAATAAAGTCGTTCTGTGTACTTGATTTGCAGTAGTCAGATTACGTAATCTGTAGCTTAATTAGACCTCAGATTACGTAATTTGTCGCAGATTACGTAATCAGGCGTAAGTGTGAAAACCTCCTAACTCGGTACCAAAAAAAAACCGGGATATCGGTACTTTAGAATATCGGGTCCGGTACCAAGTGAACACCGGTTATATAAATAAATATGGTGGAAATGGATATTTGCTTACATTCACGATTTGTTATACCCTATACCCATAAGATGGTATAGGGTATATTGTTTTTGTTACGACGATTTATGTAACACCTCAAAGGAGCCACCGGAGGTATGGCAAAGTATATACACTTACGGTCAAAAGTATCGACTCAACCTAAAAGCGCGTGTATTTGTACGTGTTTTTCGAAAAGTATAGCAGTTATCCATAAAAATCGTATGTCATTGAAAAGCTTAAGGCCTCAGCTTTACGTTGGTACCATTTTAACCAATATTTGGTGAGCACTTTTAAAATTGATGCTCTTTGAACGAAAACGTAGCGAAAATGAGCAAATATGAAAATGGATTTTGGTTAGGTTTTTTTGCAAATGAAACAAAAATTGTTGGAAAATAAGTTAAGTATTTATTATTTTAGTATTTGGTATTTCCTCCTCTTGCTCTAATGACAGCTTCCAGTCGATTCTGCATTGATTTGATCAAGTTGCTGATGGTATCTTGAGGAATACCGTTCCACTCCTCTAATAGGGCTGCCTTCAATTCTTCAGTGGACGAAGGGACTGGATTTCTGGCTCGGACTCTTCTCTTGAGTTCGTCCCACAAGTGTTCAATGGGATTGATGTCGGGACTGCGCGCAGGCCAGTTAAGTGACGACATATTGGCTTCATTCAAGAACTGCCGAGTGAGGCGCGACGCATGACACCGGGCATTGTAGTGCATCAAAGTAAAGTTCTCGCCAATAAATGCTGCATAGGGCACAACGTGGACACGGAGAACATCGGTAACGTATCGCTCAGCTGTCAGCCCTCCTCCTCGGCCTCCTGCGGGCACGAATACGAGATCCGTTTTTCCCTCCAATGAAATGCCAGCCCACATCATACAGGAACCGCCGCCGTATGCAACCGTTTCAGTGAAACAGCACTGCGCAAATCGCTCAGTTGGACGCCTGTAGACTCGACATCTTCTGTCACTGCCATGCAGACACATTCTCGACTCGTCAGTGAACAATACTGAGCTCCATTCCGTATCGCTCCAAGTAAGATGATTACGAGCAAATAAGAGGCGCGCTTGTCGGTGTCGTGCAGTCAATTTGGGGCCCCTGGCAGGCCGTCTTGGAGTGATATTCGCTTCCCTTAATCGTCTCCTTACCGTGCGGTCATTGACAGCTACTCCGCAAACACGCCTCAGGTTCCGCTGCGCAGCAACACCCGTGAGGAAACGATTTCGTAACGTACTTGTTACAATGAAACGGTCGTCTCTCTCTGAAGTGGATCGAGGGCGGCCCGTTCTTGGTCTCGAATTAAAGCTACCAGTCTCTCGAAATTTCCTGCTAACTCTCGAGACATCAGACTGACTCATTCCAAGACGGCGAGCGACGGTTCGCTGACTATGATTCTCCGACAATAGGGCTACAACTTGCGCCGCCTGATCTGGCGTCGTATCCATTGATGAGAAAACAGTGATTGAAATTACTTCAGAGGTAAGTTACCTAACTTTCCTGATGCAACTGATAATGAGAAACCGATTACGGGCGCTTTTATAGGTGTAGTTTACCTGACCTGACCTTTACCTGAAACTTCAATTTTTCTGGGTTTTTTGTTACAAGTGGCAATAATTTAAAAAGTGCAAAGCAAATGTTGATAAAAAGGGTACCAACAGGTAGCTAAGGTTTCGAACTTTTAAACGACATACGACTTTTATGAATAACTATCATACTTTCCAAAAAACACGTACAAATACACGCGCTATTAGGTTGAGTCGATGCTTTTGACCGTAAGTGTATATAAATGATCAGGGTCGGTCCCTGATTCGAATAAGCCATGTCCGTCTGTCTGTCTGTCCGTCCGTGTGTCTGTCAGTTCGCACGATAACTCCCGAAATAATGAAGCTAGCGATTTAAAATTTAGGTGAGATGATTGTTTTGATAAAAGCTTGGATGGTATTGAAAATGGGCCAAATCGGACCAAGAGTTCCCCTACCTCCCATACAAATGACCCCTCCATGATAGTTTAATTCGCCCATATTTTTCAACAGAATATCGCTAGTGACATGAAATTTTCATCAATGCCTAATTGTGACATAAGCTTGAAGTTGGTGGAAAGTGGAGAACGTGCGACTACCCCTACCTCCCCTACAAAGTTATATTCAGCCAAATCTTTTGCTAGAATGTCGCGAAAAACTTCTAATTAGTATCAAATGGTAGCTGTTAGATGCCTTGCTATAATATTAAATATGTGCCAGTCCGAACCATCTACCCCTCCCTCCCCTACAAAAAAGATGAAATTGAATTTTTGGGTTTTGCGTGCCTTCTAGATCTGTACATGGGTATAGGGTATACACTCATCGTGCAATTCGCACGATTAGAACTCGGTCTCGTTTGTTAGTTCTTATTTAGTAAATTAACTTAAGAACTAATATCCCAGTTGAATTAATAAATAAATAACTTAAATTAAAGTAATAAATATGTAGATCTGTAAAATATCACAGATGTTTTTGGTTTGTTATGACAGTTGGTGTAATATGATATGTCAATATTGGTATAATGGTGTGTTTACACGAAGAATTATTGATTTATAAGATTAATTATATTGTTGTATTTATTAAGTGTATTTTCATTTTCTGTTTTTGAATTAAGTGAGTTACGAGTATTTAGTATTTATGTATATTGTATTTATTATTTATTTATTTATGATTTGCAGGGTAGTACTTACATATGTATGTCACATATTGTCCAAATAACGTAACAAACAATTCTGTCAATTTTTATATATTTTTTCTGCCAATGAATAGTCATTAAAAAATAGAAAATAGGTAATTGTCTATATTTATTTTCATGTAAAACAAAATTGTATTAAAGTTATTTATTTATTGTGTATATTATAGAAACCCTGATGATGGGCACTTTAGCCCGAAATATATTGGTTTAGCACGGAAATGATAACTTTCATTTAAAAAAATCGCGAATCGCTATAGAGGCAACACAACATTGCACCTTTCATTGAATGCAACGATTCCGGCAATACAAAAATCAAACCTGAAAACCATATCGCATTATGCTATAAAACTTATACTATTTTGGTGGGCATTTCAGCAGGATAAAAACTCCAACCCAATCTCATAAGCAGATCAAGGATTAGTTTTAATCAAAATGGAGTGTGAATTTGTTTACCGAAGTTGAATGCATTTGAAAGATTTTGGGTAGGATTAAATTAAAGAATTGGAAAAAGGTCCTGTCACAATAATAATAATTATAAGAGTTTTCTTGAAGTAACTTGGTGTACGGTATAACATTGTCCAAGTCATCAAAGTATCTCCAGTAAGTCATCATAAGCGGATTTTTTCTTCCGGAAAATAATGGACAATATGATGAAAAATAGCAAAAGTAATCCAATTCTTCAAAAAAAAAAACATTGTTGTTGGGCGGTGGATGTCTGTATCTCTCATCAGATGCCTCTAATTATGCACCACGTCATGTACTATTAGGAAACACGACCGGACTCAACCAGGCAGTGTGTGCAATCCTTTTATAGTGGTCCTACTGGCAACCATTGCAATTCGAAGCCTCCTCGGGGCGGACCACACCCGTTTGCTACAACAAACGACCAAGAGTTGCCAAAACGCCTCCCTGGCAAGAGCCTCGAAGGTCTCGATGCAGGAAGGTTGTGTATGTATGTGTATATACATATATGGATTCGATATACAGTGAAACCTGTCTAAAGAGACCACTGTCGGTCCCGGAAAAAGTGGTCGCTATTAGAGGTGGTTGCTTAATAAGGGTAATAAACTTAGGGAACAAATTCATCAATTTAGAGGCAATGTACAACTTTTTTCCTAAATTAAAGCTAACGTGAGAGATTTCAAAGCTACTATCTTCTCAAGAAATCCACGACCTAAATTTCCATCCAGAATTGGACAGAGCAACTTAACTTCCTTGACAGGAGGTGTCCTGGATACTTTTATACTGGTGCATTTAGAAAAGATAGGTGGTTCTGGACCAGAGTAAATAGCCCAAATATGCTGTTCATACCTGTGCAATTCTTCTTCTACGCGCCGGCATTGAAGCAAATCCAGTCCCAGTTAGGGTATGGATGTGTAGTGTCTGCAACCAACGTATCGGTATAAATGTCAGGTCACTTCAGTGTAGTTGCTGTTCGGAGTGGGTGCATTTCAGATGCTCCGGTTTGAGAAGGATATGTTGCTTTGAATGTTAGACACAGTTTCACTCCTGCCCCTCCGCCAGCAACTTTTACACCGGTGTCCATACTGCAGTTCAACTGCAATAGCATCCTAGGGAAAATTTCCGAAATCACAAGCTTGTTGAGAAAGTACAGAATTCTGATTGCTGCCATCCAAGAGACGAAGCTCCACGCGAATTCACCATTCAACGCTGAAGGTTAAAATATCATCATACGCAAGGACAGAGAAGGCGCCACGAATGATTCTCAGCCTGGAGGTGGACTTGCCTTCCTAATACACAAGTCCGTACATTACAGTGTATTCGATGTAGTTTCAGACGGTACGGCGGAGTTGCAAGCCATCTCAGTTTTATCAGGGAGCACCAATATTGAAATTTTTAATATCTACATACCACCACATTCAAGTTGTACAGACTACCATTTCAATATTGGTTCTCTTCTTAACGGAGAGGACAGAATCAATCTTGGCGACTTCAATGCCCATCATGAACTCTGGCATTCCGCGCTTCACAACGATATCAGAAGTCAAGCTATCGCCGAATCTCTTGACGCATCAGAGTTCTGTACCCTCAATGAAGACTCACCAACCCGTGATGCAAGCAATTGTATTCGCTCCTCAGACATTACAATTGTCAGCGCCAACCTAATAAGTGAGACCTCCTGGGAAACACGTACTGGTCTTCTTTCTGATCACCTCCCAATCATAGTCAGAATTGACAAACTAGCTGACCTGACCAAATCAGAGAAGCGAATGTTTGTCAATCACAAAAAAAGCCCATTGGGAAGGTTTCAAGACATTCACATCATCGAAGTTCTTCGCGCTTCACAAACAATCCTCTTCAGTGTGCGAGCCAATTCAATAAGCAATTTATTGAACATCCCAAGTTCGATGGCCTCAAGCGCAAAATTAGAAGACGGATTCGCAGCCGAACTGTTGACACCGTACCAACGTACACCCGAACCAGGTTAAAACAGTCATTGAGAATGCAAAAAATGTTAAGGCCCTTGGACCTGATGGCATTTCAATGACCATGCTAAAACATCTTGACCTTCCAGCCATTGAGGCCTTTAATTTGTCAATGTTGACGCTTGCCATCCCCGACATCTGAAAAATAGGTCGCATAGTCCCATGTCTTAAACCAGGGAAAAGTACCAAACTAGGAACTTCCTACAGACCGATAACGATTCTGTCACCTGTAGCAAAGACGCTGGAGGCTCTTATCCACCCCACTCTCGTTTCCCATGAAAAGCTAGAACCCCATGAATTTAGACGCATGCACAGTACGACTACCGCTCTTGACGCGATGACTACATGTGTAAGAGACGGATTAAATCAACGTACACCATGCCATAGAACCATTATGGTGGCGATTAACCTATCAAACGCGTTTGACGAGGTCAAATTAGGTGTTCCACAGGGCGGGGTTCTCTCTCCCACCCTGTTTAACATCTACATGGCAGGTCGCCCAACACCACGGAAGGCATTGAAGTGATCTCCTATGCCGATGACTGCACCGTACTCGCCATGGGAGTGGCCTTCTTATTAACAGATATTTAGCGCGACTACAAGCTTTTTTTTCTCAGCAGAATTTTAACCATCTCAGCGTTCAAATCGTCTGCGACTTTCCTTACCACCTGGTCATTGATTGTCGGTGACCGGTTGGGGTACGTATTGGCAACAAACCAGTGCCTACAGTTGCAAATCTAAAAATTCTCGGGCTTCACTTTGAGGAAATTACGACTTCAGCTCATCACGCGGAAGCAGTATGTGAAAAGATGCGCAGTAGGAACAAAAATCTTAAACCACTGGCTGGCAGCACCTGGGGCAAAGATGAAGAGACCATGCTAGCCACTGATAAAGTGGGTCGAGCAGCGGCTGATTTTGCGGCGCCAGTTTGGTCGCAAAGTCTCTGTAACACAAACTGCAACAAAATCCAAGTCTGCCAAAATGCTGCTCTACTCACAGCCACAGGGTGGGTGCCTTCTGCCCAGGATCATCTTCATCAGGAGACATATTTGATGCCAATACGTGACCACAATCGACTACTTGCAAAACAATATCTTGTAGGTTGCTATCGAAGCCCCATTGCAGCTGCCACGTTTTTGTCTCTGGAGATCTCGGACGAAAACGACGAAGAACTATAAATCGAATCAATATACACTTACGGATAAAAGTATCGACTCAACCTATAATCGCGTATATTTGTACGTATTTTTTGAAAAGTACGATAGTTATCCATAAAACTCGTATGTGATTTCAAAGTTTGAAACCTTAGCTACTTGTACCGTACCCTTTTTATCAATATTTGCTGCGCACTTTTTAAATTAATACCAGTTGTAAAAAAAAAACTCAGAAAAAATGAATTTTATGGTGGCTAACTGTCAGGTAAATTACCCCTACAAAAGCGCGCGTAATCGAATTCTCATTACATCATCAGTTGCCCCATGTGGGGCCATGGTGCGTTAACTCAGCCGTTTATAGGCAATTTCGAGTCAACGTTACATTGCATATCATTTCGGAGTGTATATAATGTTGCAAGTACTATATATTTCCTATCCGCACATGTACGGGATTTTTGAACCACGCCGAGATTCGATCTCCGGACCTCTAGATTACTAGCATCGTAGAGTGCGACTCAACAAAGTGAGCACAGAGCTTACTTACATCTAAGGTAATTTCATTCAATGTTTTGTCATCCATGGATACGGCGCCTGATCAAAGGGCTCAAGTTGTAGCCCTATTGTCTGAAGGTCTAAGTCAGCGAACCATCGCTCGCCGTCTTGGAATGAGTCCGTCTGCTGTTAGGAGGAGATTTCAAGAGACTTGTAGCTGTAATTCGAGACCAAGAACGGGCCGCCCTCGATCCACTTCAGAGAGAGACGATCGTTTCATTGTTACAAGTACGTTACGAAATCATTTCCTCACGGGTGTTGCTGCGCAGCAGAACCTGAGGCGTGTTCGCGGAGTAGCCGTCAGTGCTCGGACATCCATCCTGCGTCTACCTCGCATTTGTCATTGAGAGTTCCTGAGCCTGATGGCTATAACCTCCCTATAACGACAAGATTTATCTGACTGATAGCCGGAAGGGTGTTCTCCACCGGGATGCCTCCCTTTGGAACCCCACCTTGGGATGCGACTCTAGCTGGTCGGCTTGTCAATCACCACAAACCCCCTCGAGTCCAACGCCTAGATGGGTAAGGACCATGGTCCCCTGGGCACGCCCATCCCCGAGGTACACTATTCGCTAAAGAATTGTCAATAGCAGGTTTGATCCTCCTTTTGCCGCCTTTCGGTAGACCTAACGAATTCGGCTTGCCAGCCGCAGGATCGTTATGCCTGTTTACTACTCGTCGGCTTAAAGCAGACTCGTAGCGCTACCGTTCACATTGGTCTGGCCCCCGTCCGTTTACTAAGCAGCAATTTGACTCAGGCCGTGTGGTCATCAATCCACAAACCAGCTAGGTATAGGCGCATATGCCATTCTCCCTAACTAGCCCCTTCGTGGCTTGGGTTATGCGAAGCCGCCAGCTCCGAGACTGGACACGTACGCTTATGTGTTTCTCCCCTACGAGGAAGGACTGCGTCGTGTAAGCTGGTGGTGTCGCAACCCACCAAAGGCCTGTGCCACAAGGACACTGACCCCCTTGCGGGACGTCAGTGCTCGGACAGTGAGGAGACGATTAAGGGAAGCGAATATCACGCCAAGACTTCTGCCACGGGCCGCAAATTGACTGCAGGACACCAACAAGCGCGCCTCTTATTCGTTCGAGATCACCTGAATTGGAGCGTTACGGAATGGGGCTCAGTATTGTTCACTGACGAGTCAAGAACGTGTGTGCATAGCAGTGACAGAAGATGCAGAGTCTACAAGCTTCCGGGTGAGCGATTTGCGCAGTGCTGTTTCACTGAAACGGTTGCATACGGTGGCGTTTCCTTTATGATGTGGGCTGGCATTTCCTTAGAGGGAAAAACGGAGCTCGTATTCGTGCCCGGAGGAGGCCGAGGAGGAGGACTGACAGCTGATCGATACGTTAAGGATATCCTCCGTGCCCACGTTGTGCTCTATGCAGCATTTATTGGCGAGATCTTCACTTTGATGCACGACAATGCCCGGTGTCATCGCGTCTCACTCGGCAGTTCCTGAGTGAAGCCAAAATGTCGACACTTAACTGGCCTGCACGCAGTCCAGACATCAATCCCATTGAACTTTTATGGAGCGAGCTCAAGAGAAGAGTCCGAGCCGGAAATCCAGTCCCTTCGTCCACTGAAGAATCGAATCCAGCCCTATTAGAGGAGTGGAACGGTATTTCTCAATATATCATCAACAGCTTGATCAGATCAATGAAGAATCGATTGAAAGCTGTCATTAGAGCAAGAGGAGGCAATACCAAATACTAAAATAATAAATACTTAAGTTATTTTCCAACAGTTTTTGTTTTATTTTCAAAAAAAACCTAACCACATACCATTTTCATACTTTCCCATTTACCCTACGATTTCGTTCAAAGAGCAATAATTTTAAAAGTACTCACCAAATATTGGTTAAAATGGTACCATAATAAAGCTGAGGTATCAAGCTTTTGAATGACATACGATTTTTATGGATAACTACCGTACTTTTTAAAACACAGTACAAATACACGCGATTATAGGTTGAGTCGATACTTTTATTCGTAAGTATAGATACACAGTGGTTCACACTATCGCTAAAAAGAAGGACTCGAAATACACCATTGTATCGGATCTTTTTTGAGTGGGGCTAGTCAATGGCTAACCACTGATTCGACAACACCGATTCGTGTCGCATCGGTGGCTAGCCCCAATCAAAAAACTGACGTCAGAAGCATGATAGAAAGTGCTTATGACCAGAGATGTTTTTTTACTATGTATAGTTTTGTATAGCCTTCTACCTAGCAAACAATTTTGTCGTTTTTTCGGAAAATCACAAAAATGATACGAAAACAATAACATTCAAATGAAAAATTTGTCGTAAACATGTCTCCTCGACGAAAAATCGCTTTATCATCAAAATGATAGGAATGTGACTCCTACGAAATATCGTCTTATTATTGCAAAGATAATAAAATAGTAATTCCTCACAACGAGAGAATTATGAAATTGTAAAAAAATAAAACGAGTCAGCAAACAATTTCTATCGTCCGCGATACGAATTCAATTCGCCTGATAAAAAAAACATTTCTCGAATTTCATATCTAATTCGGATTAAAGGCGTCTTATTATTGCAAAGATGATAAAATAGTAATTCCTCACAACGAGAGAATTATGAAATTGTAAAAAAATAAAACGAGTCAGCAAACAATTTCTATCGTCCGCGATACGAATTCAATTCGCCTGATATAAAAAAACATTTCTCGAATTTCATATCTAATTCGGATTAAAGGCGTCACTCCCTTCGGGAAGGAATAGTGACCGATTCGCCAAGATGATAATTTGGCGATAATAGACTAATACATAGAAAAAGAGAAATTTTTTTTTTTACCTTTTTTTCTAATTTTTTTCCTTTTCTTTTATCTTTAATTTTATTTTACCTTATTTTAATTTTACATTTTTACACTTTGCTTCTACTGGAAATCGAACCGGGCACCTATCGTTTCGTAGTCCTACGTCCTACACCTGAGCTATCTAAGATTACACATTATGGGAATAAATTATACGTTTTATATTTTGACAACTTCGTGATTCGCTCGTTGGGAAGAATTACGATTTTATCATCCTTGCAATAATGAGAAGATATTTCGTTAATAGGAGTCACATTCCTGACATATTGATGACGATAAAGCGATTTTTCGTTGGGGAGACAAGCTTACGATAAATTTTTCATTTGAATGATATCGTTTTCGTATCATTTTTGTGATTTTCCGAATAAAACGATAAAATTGTTTGCTGGGAACTACGAAATGATAGGTTCGATTCCCAGTAGAAGTAAAGTGTAAAAAGGTAAAATTAAAGTAGGTTAAAAAAAAAAAAAGATAAAATAGTAGAAAAAAAAATATAAAAAAAAACATAAAAAAACATTTTTTTTTTCACTATTATCTATTATTGCCAAATTATCATCCTGGCGAATTAATATCGGTCACTATTCCTTCCCGAAGGGAGTGACGACTTTAATCAGAATTCGATATGAAATTCGAGAAATGTTTTCGAGCAGGCGAATTGAATTCGTATCGCGGACGATAGAAATTGTTTGCTGGGTAGCTTAACACCTGACCGCCAAAACGGATCTTGGAAATAGGATGTCGCTAACACCTCCTGCGGCCTTAGTCCAATGCTGAATTGTCGCGCCTGTTATTTTTATGAAGGTGAATGAATTAAAAATTTGTTTGTCCCGCCATCGTTTTTCAAACCAACAATGTGGCCCACGTAATAATTATTTTGGACACCCCCAGGTGTAAATACTACAATAACATGTTCTGCTACTCTAATTTTTGATACTTTTACTTTCAGTTTGTGTATTACCTGGAGGTGTATCGATGATAAGGTAGTCTATATCCTCCCAAGCCACATCGAAAATAAATTGGCGTATCATTGCAGCCTTTTTTGGGCCGCGCCAGATAATAGCATCGTTCTTGCTCTTTAGGAGGAAACCAATAGACATAATAGCCAAAGATTTGTCATCGCTTGCATAAATTGGTACCCATCCTTCATCGCACTGATATACTTCGCGATCCTCAAGTCCGAGGAGAAATGGAATACTAGGTCCACACAAATCAATGTCAAGTAATCCCACCTGTGGATAAAATGTTCTGAATACATATCCATATGAACATATATATCTATTTCTTCTGTTAATGCGATATCTTACTTTGTGCCCCGATTCTTTAAGTGAAAGTGCTAGTTGCGTGCTTACAAAAGATTTACCGACGCCTCCCTTACCAGAAAGAATCAGAACAATATGTTTCACTTTCTTTAGCATAATGGAAGTAAGGTTGACTTCTTAAGAACATAAATCACTGATCCTAACAACTAAGAGGATTGCCCGTAGAAACGATAAATGGTTCAATTTTTCATATCAGACTGGATCTGACAGGTGGGGACTGGAGAGGCCCTTCTGCCAAATTGTTGGGCCAATTCTTGCCATACTTGCAGGCAGGGAGTAGATATGGAGTAGACATAATGATGAAACTGCATGTAAAAACAACAACACTACATGGGACGAAAAATCTTGTCCATGGGCTCTCTCGTTCAGCGGTTCACAATATCATCACGTCAAATGCGACCAGTTTTGCCGCACACAGCGACAAAATCGACTAGTTCAGCCACTCACATCAATACACACACCGACAAAGTCATCCGGTTCTGCTAGTTCTGTAGCACGCGCGCATTCTCTATTGTCAAATTCGGTAAACGCGGAAAACGATCCTCGCCGCGAATCTCGTTTGATTTAATTCGATTGCGCGAAATAGTTACGTTATTGACTACAACATTACGTTGCTCGGGTAATTTGTGGTTGTTAGGAGCTGTTTTATGTCATAAAATGCAAACGTAGTGTGTTATCGACGGGTTGTTTATGATTCGCTCATCAATTAATGTACCGTTGTTTTCCTCTCCCATTAAACAAGCAAACTTGTCCCGTCTCATTTTACGTATGCCATCTCCTTCCTTCATTCTCTCTGCTTGCTGGCTTGTGTGCGTATTGCCATAGTAGTTGTAAATACGCAGTGCAGCCGGTATGCATGGTCGCGAAGGGGCACGAAGAAGGCGCCAAAAATTTGAATATTGTTATTTTTTGAGGTTTAATTTTCCTGACGATAGGCGCTTGGTTGTTGTTTCGTATGGAATTGTTGTTCCAATACATTTTGAATATGAATAATCTGTCGGCAGTTTGGTTGGAATGAGGCTTAAATTGAAATTTAGATATACAATTTTGCTTGCAATGATCCATATATTTCACACACGAGAACACTTTTAATCTTAATGATAGTGGCGTTGAAAAGGGGGATCCGCGTTTTATTATGATAAATTAAATCATGTGAAATATTTGGAAATTAGTCAGGAAACCTTTTATTTGTTTCCATTAATGTAGGAAAGAAGAAATGGACTTCACACCTCCCTCTTCCTTTCAAAAACTGTATATTTTTCATCGAAGTTGTATCGAATATTACAGCACCTCTACAAACGGGCTTGGGACCGTCTTTGGCGGAATTAAGGTGTTTACTTCTTATCTTTGTTTTTAAGCCGTTATTTATGTAGGTATGGATATGTTGACACGCTCTGTGGCTGACTTGGTTGGATCGCACTCTACGATGCTAGTAATCTAGAGGTCCGGAGATCGAATGTTACTCGAAACTGGAAAATTTTAACTGATATGAGATGTCCTTCTTCTTCTTCTTTTAGCGGTACAGAAAGGTGTGAACCGCTGTGTATCTATATGGACTCGTTTTATAGTTCGTCATCGTTTTCGTCCGCAATCTCCAGGGACAAAAACGTGGCAGCTGCAATGGGGTTTTCCCATAGTGAGAGGGGGGTGAGATTAGTGGGTGCAGCTGGGCATTGAAACAAATGGGCTACATCGTGTGGCGTGCCAGCGCAGTTTGGGCATACGTTTAGTATATTTGGGTCTATGCGAGATAGATACGAATTGAAGCGTGAGCAGAAGCCTGACCGAAGTTGGGCTAAAGTCACTCTGGTGGCTCTCGGGAGCCTAATCTCCTCAGGCGAAATAGGTGGTGGGATCGCTGAGAGGACTCTGTTCGTACCTAAACTCGCAATAGACCTACTCACTTCCTCAGTGTGAATCATTGCAATGGCAGCCCGGTATGAATCTTCATCGAAAGGATCCCTTTTGTAACCCTGGACTTCTCTCTCAATGTCACGAGGGCCACGTTTGATGTTACGTGGAGGGGGAATTTTGTCCATGAGGTTACGATTAGGATGATCCTCTCGATAACAACCTACTAAATATTGTTTTGTAAGTAGTCGATTGTGGTCACGTATTGGCATCAAATGTGTCTCCTGATGTAGGTGGTCCTGGGCAGACATCAGAAGGCATCCTGTAGCTGTGCGTAGAGCAGCATTTTGGCAGACTTGGATTTTGTTCCAGCTTGGGTTACAGAGACCCTGCGACCAAACTGGCGCCGCAAAATCAGCCGCTGCTCGACCCACCGCTTTGTAAGTGGCTAGCATTGTCTCTTTATCTTTGCCCCAGGTGCTACCAGCCAGTGCTTTAAGAATTTTGTTCCTGCTGCGCATCTTTTCACATACCGCTTCCGCGTGATGAGCTGAAGTCATCATTTTCTCAAAGTGAAGCCCGAGAATTTTTGGATTTGCAACAGCAGGAACTGGTTTGTTGCCAATACGTACCCCAACCGGCCACTTACAATCACCTGACCAGGTGGTAAGGAAGGTCGCAGACGATTTGGACGCTGAGATGGTTAGGCCTCTGCTATGGAAAAAGGCTTCTAGTCGCGCTAAATATCTATTGATATCTTCACGCATGACATCCCTATCCGCTCCCGTGGCGAGTACAGTGCAGTCATCGGCATAAGAAATAACTTCAATGCCTTCCGGAGGTGTTGGGAGACCGGCCATGTAGATGTTAAACAAGGTGGGAGAGAGAACCCCACCCTGAGGAACACCTAATTTGATCTTTCTAAGTTTGGAACGACTGCCTCGAAACTCGGTGAAGGATTGCCTACCAGCTAGATAGTTGGCAATCCATCTTATCTCTTGAGTCGGAACATGCATATTGAGGAGGTTTGCCAGAAGCATGGAGTGATTAACCTTATCAAACGCATTTGATAGGTCAATCGCCACCATGATGGTTCTATGGCAAGGTGTACTGTGGTTTAGTCCGTCTCTTACACGTGTAGTGATCGCGTCCAGAGCGGTGGTTGTACTATGCATGCGTCTGAATCCGTGCTGATGGGGATCTAGCTTTGCATGTGAAACGAGTGTGGGGTGGATGAGGGCTTCCAGCGTCTTTGCTACAGGTGACAGGATCGTAATCGGTCTGTAGGAAGTTCCTAGTTTGGCACTTTTCCCTGGTTTAAGGCATGGGACTATACGACCTTGTTTCCAGATGTCGGGGATGACGAGCGTAGACATTGACAAGTTAAAGACTGCCGTGAGATTCTCAATGGCAGGAAGACCAAGATGTTTGAGCATGGCCATTGAAATGCCATCAGGTCCAAGGGCCTTAGAATTTTTTGCATTCTCAATGACTGTTTTAACCTGGTCCGGAGTATAAATTGGTACGGAGTCAACAATTCGGCTGCGAATCCGTCTTCTAATTTTGCGCTTGAGGCCATCTGACTTGGGATGTTCAATAAATTGTTTATTGAACTGGCTCGCACACTGAAGAGGATTGCTAGTTTCTTTTTTGCCGAAGGTTATGGCTATATTGCCCTTATCTTTTGTGGGGTTCGAAAGGGCACGGACAGTGGACCATAACTTACTGGCAACCTCATTAAGGTTACAGTCATTGAGGTGCTCGTTCCATTTGGCCTTCTTGTAGTCTTTAACTTGCCGCTGTATTTGGATATTGAGCTCCCGAATTCTGGGGTCACCAGGGTTAGCGCGCCTAATGTTGTCACGTTCATCAGCTAACCTTGCGGCACTTGTTGGGAAGTTTGGACGAACCTTTGGAATGCGCCCTGCAGGGATGAACCGTGCCGCAGCTTTGGCAATGACGCTCCTAATGTTCCGTTCGGCCTTATGTATATTGGTGGGAGGGGGAAGCGCGAAGAACTTCGATGACGTGAATGTTTTGAAACCTTCCCAATCAGCTTTTTTGTGATTGACAAAAGTTCGCTTCTCTGACTTGGTCAGGTCAGCTGGTTTGTCAATTCTGACTATGATTGGGAGGTGATCAGAGGGAAGACCAGTAAGTGTTTCCCAGGAGGTCTCACTAATTAGGCTAGCGCTGACAATTGTAATGTCTGGTGAGCTAATACAATTGTTTGCATCACGGGTTGGAGAGTTTTCGTTGAGGGTACAGAAACCTGATGCGTCCAGAGATTCGGCGATAGCTTGACCCCTGGCATCGTTGTGAAGCGCGGAATGCCAGAGTTCATGATGGGCATTGAAGTCACCAAGAATGATCCTGTGCTCTCCATTAAGAAGAGGACCAATATCGAATTGGTAGTTTGTACAACTAGAATGTGGTGGTATGTAGATGTTAAAAATTTCAATATTGGTGCTCCCTGATGAAACTGAGATGGCTTGCAATTCCGCCGTACCGTCTGAAACTACATCTAATACACGGTAATGTACGGACCTGTGTATTAGGAAGGCAAGTCCACCTCCAGGGTGAGAATCATTCGTGGCGCCTTCTCTGTCCTTGCGTATGATGATATATTCACCTTCAGCGTTGAATGGTGAATTTGCGTGGAGTTTCGTCTCTTGGATGGCTGCAATCAGGATTCTGTACTTTCTCAAGAAGCTTGTGATTTCAGGAAATTTCCCTAGGATGCCATTACAGTTGAACTCCCAAGCAACAATTCGTTTGCTTTAAAGAAGCACTTCACACTGTAGCAACCATATAGTACCACGGAATTCATTTATCGTGTGACATCGCTTAAAGTAATATTTTGATCCGATAAACCATCCTTAAAGTATTTTCCGGAAAGCTTCTGTCATCATTATGGAATAAATTCAAAGATTGTGGTATAAAACTTCGATAAAACTGTCTCTAAACGTCAACCTAAAAAAGACACTCCTTTAAATACTCCACTCTTGTGTTTTATTGGATGATACAGCACACACATGCAATAGTCTCTCTAGTTAACTCACACACATGCATATATTCTTCTATAGCACAGTCGGTGTCATTTTTATCGTGTGACATTCGTATGGTCATCCAATAAATTGTTCAGCCTAGTTTTATTGAAGGATGGACTTTGTGATTTATTGAATTGACACTTATGAAGTGCTCCGGAATACCACGTTTCTTGAATTGAATTCATTGAAATATTGCATGAAACTAACATTTCCTCACTCCTTGTTAACTTATGAATCAATTAAGATAATCTCAGCGCAGAAAATGTCTGCATTTTGTTGATGAATGTGTGGATTTATTCAACTTCAATTGACTGACATATAAAGAAGAAGGTGCAATGGAGAAGAGTCGATAAAGAAGTGTTGAGCACTTGTAGTGTTTACGAGCAATGTTAACTATATGTGAGGTTGGCCGAGTGGTTAGGGCGTCGGACTAGCGTCCGACAGTCGCTGGTTCGACGCTGGCTGGGGGAATTTTTTTTTCTTTTTTTCACGAGAAAATGACAGAAAATGATAAAATAACACATTGATGTATGTCTTTTTCAAAGCTTAGTTCAGTGCTACAATAAGGTGCAATTGGTTCAAAAAACGGCGCCAAACGCCATTATTGGACTATTATTCAGAGTTTATACCCTGTAAAGTGCCCCTATTGTCGTTAGAAGATAATATTTTACGAAGTATTATAGGGATGAAATTGTTACTTGGGCTGCAATATGGACACCGGTGTAAAAATTGCTGGCGGAGGGGCGGGAGTTAAGCTGTGTCTTACGTTCAAGGCAACATTATTGGGGGGAGTAGGGGGCGTTGGTGGAGGGGAGGGGCCTGGTATTACCCGAGGCTGCCCAGTATTCCTACAGCCTGGAGCAACAAATGTACCTTCTATGTAATGACCCATCCTTCTCAAACCGGAGCATCTAAAATGCACCCACTCCGAACAGCAACTACACTGAAGTGACCTGGCATTAGAACCGATACGTCGGTTGCAGACACTACACACCCATACCAAAACAGGGCCTGGATTTGTTTCAATGCCGGCGCGTAAAAGGAGAATTGAGAGCAGCCGCGCCGAGATGTGATGCTCCCAATAAGACGAAAAAACATATATAACGAGTGAAAAATGTAAATCCCAATTAAAAGTCTGATGATGGTTAGTGATTTTGAATTATTTATTTAGAGACCGCTGGTTACACGTCTGATATGTATGACAATCAAAACCGGAAGGGAGGTAAAAATGTCAGAGTGAAGTTGTCTGCATGCGCAGATGCAGTGGTGCTCAAAGCACACTGCCCGCTGGTAATGCCGCGCCGCTGTCTTAAGTTGAGCCGCTATATTTCCGTGAACATGCCGCCCGCCTTGACAGCCTGTTGGCAGGTGTCAACAATCCGTGGCTAAAGATGATTGACAGGTAGTAACACAAGTTTTGTGATGGGCCGCTTAAACTCGCCGTGCTGAGTTCGAATGGTGACCACGCGTACATGACCGTCCTTTCCGGGATGCAAACAAATAATCCGTGCAAGTTGCCATGTAGCTGGTGGGCTGTTGTCTGTCTTGACAATGACGAGGCTGCCGAGTATGACATCTTCTGCCAGTGATGTCCATTTGTTCCGATGTTGAAGTTGCCGCAAGTACTCATCATTCCATCGATTCCATAAGTCGTTGTGTATCCGTTGTATGTACTTCCATCTCCGTAGGTAGTTGCAGTGCCGTGAGGTTTGTTCCGCATCAGGAAGGAGTCCTGGTGAGAGTCCGATGAGGAAATGGTTGGGTGTTAACGAGCTGATGTCACTGGGATCCCCGGTCAGTGGACAGAGTGGACGACTGTTGAGGCAGTATTCGACTTGGCAAAGTAAAGTTGAAAGTTCCTCAAAAGTCAGTGATGCGTTGCCGATAACTCTGACTAAATGGAATTTGACCGCCTTGACGCCGGCTTCCCAGATTCCGCCGAAATGGGGTGCCGCTGGAGGGATGAAATGCCATGCAATCCCTCGTGATGTCGAGAAGTCCGAGATTCCGTGATGCATTTCCGAAGACTTGAGAGCGTCGTACAACCGAGAAATTTCCTTGTTCGCTCCCGAAAAGTTTGTTCCGTTGTCGCTGTAGATGTTGTCTGGTCGTCCGCGTCTTGAAATGAAACGTCGTAATGCCGCGATGAAACACTCCGTGGTGAGCTCTGTGACAGGCTCAATGTGAATTGCCTTGGTAGCAAAACACACAAAGATAGCAATGTACGCCTTGTACTGCTTTGCTGAGCGTCCATGCCAGGACTTGATGATAATGGGGCCCGCGTAGTCGATGCCGCAGTTTGCGAAGGCTCGTGCTGCTGTTACACGAACGGATGGCAATGGAGCCATCTTCTGTTGTAGTGTCTGTGCCCTGTGTCGTACACAAGTGATGCACCCGCGAATGGTCTGTTTGATGAGAACTGGTGCTCCGATAATCCAAAACCGATTCAATAAAGTTGTTTGAAGTAAACGATGCGTCGCATGTAGATTTATTTGATGTTCATGCCTGACTATTAGTTGAGTGATGTGATGCTTCCTGTGTAGTAGTATTGGATGCTGCTGGTTGAAAGGCAGCTTTGAATTTCCCAATCTGCCGTTGATCCGCATGACACCGTCTTTGTCGATGAAAGGGTCCAAAGACGCTATCCGAGAAGACTTGGGAAGTGGAGAGTTTCGTTGTAATAGATGATGTTCTTGTTCGAATGATTCCGCTTGCGCCAGGCGTATCAGAATGTTGAATGCGCGATTGAACTCGTCTATGGTTAATGGTCCGCTTTTTCGCTGGTGTGTATGATTCGCGCGTAAATTTTGTATGAACCGCATACATGTTGCTGTAACCCGCTGCAGTTTAATCCATGATGAAAACTTGTAAACCGGAAAACCGCCCTCGACTGTTAATACGTTGATTATGACTTCTCTTGCTTCCGCTAAAACGTTATCATCCGCTGTTAGAGCTGGCCGAGTTGATTGATGTATTTCTGCCCCCAGAAAGTGTGGTCCGTTCCACCAGAGATGATGACCAAGTAGTTGATCTGGATCTAAGCCGCGGGATGCACAATCGGCTGGATTGTGTTTTGTACCGACGTGATGCCATCTTTCAGGTGGAATGACACTAATAATGTTCGATGTCCGATTTGCCACAAATGTTTTCCAGCGTCTAGGGTTGTCAGATATCCACGCGAGGGTGACTTGCGAGTCCGTGTAGCAGTGACATTTGCTAAAGTCGATGTGCAAGCTTGAAGCTACCTTCCGCATTAGTTTGGCGAGTAAGTCCGCTGCACATAGTTCGAGCCGTGGTAACGTGATTTGTTTGATGGGCGCAACTTTAGTTCGAGATGCTACTAAAGTTACTTCGAATGATCCATTTTCCGTACGTGAACGTGCATAGATGACTGCAGCATACGCTGCTTCCGATGCATCAGCAAAACCGAATAGTTCCAATGACTTTGTTGATCCGATGTAACGTCTGATGTGCAGGTCAGATAGTTGTGTTAATTGTCCAATGTACCTCGCAAGTTTGTTGGCTACTACGTCTGGTATTGGATCGTCCCAACCAATACCCAACGTCCACAGTTGTTGTAGTTGTATCCTAGCAATGATGGTTATTGGAGCTATAAAGCCGAGTGGGTCGAAAATGCGTGCTGTTGTTGCTAGGAACGTCCGCTTCGTGTTGATTGTAGGTGTTGATATGTTGATGTTGAATGTGAATGTGTCCGTTGAAGGATTCCAGCGTAATCCCAATACTGAGCTTTGTTCGTTGTTGTCAAATGCATGTGGTTCCGCTTGCGTTTGGCTACTGCATGTGTCTGATAATAAAGGTGAGTTGGATACCCAACCGCGTAGCTCCATTCCGCTGCTGATAAGGACGTTTTTGATGTCTTGCTTCAATTGCAAAGCCCCGTGTATGGTGTCAGCGCCGCCCAAGTAGTCGTCAACATAGAAATTGTTTTGTATAGCATGTGCCGCCTGTTCCGATCCGAGACGTCCGTCATTTGCTATTTCATGTAATGTACGAACCGCTTGAAAAGGTGCTGATGCTGTACCGTATGTGACTGTGTTTAATTTGTAGTCGATGATCGGCTCGTCCGTGGAAAATCTCCAAACTATCCGCTGGTAATTTGCACTGCTGTTGTCAACCAATATCTGTCGATACATCTTGGTGATGTCGGCGATCATGGCAATGATGTATGTTCGGAATCCGCTTAGCAGTGCAAAGATGTCACTTTGTATTGTTGGGCCGACCATTAATTTGTCATTGAGTGATACTCCGGACGTTGTTTTGGCGGACGCGTCGAAAACTACGCGTAATTTAGTTTTCGAACTTGTTGGCTTGATGACCGCATGATGGGGAATGTAGTATGTTTGTTCTGGGCCGAGTTTCATGTCCTGAGATGTGAGAGGTGACATGTGTCCAAGTTCCAAGTATTCTGCCATGAACTTAGTGTATTCCAGCCGTAAATGACGATTGTTCTTAAATCGTTTCTCCAGCCCATTTAACCGTTGAACTGCTCGCTCTCGAGAATCTCCGAGCGGTTGATGTTGTTGTTTAAATGGAAGTTCCACTATATACCGTCCGGTGTGTGTACGTTTGGCTGTAGTTGTAAAATGTGTCTCGCATTCCGCTTCCTCAGGAGTCATGACCGTGCCGTTGTCGATGGTGTCGATTTCCCAGAATCTCCGCAGTAATTTTTCTATGTTGGAATTGTTGATGTCAGGATCGATGATAATTTCGCCAATGTAAGTAGATGCCGCTATTCGAGTGTTAGAGTCAATGATGCCGGTGATAACCCAACCAAACAATGTGTTGCGAGCCGTGTATCTATTCGTTGTGATGGCTTGTTGATCCCGGAATATCCGCAATGTTGGTTCAGCACCGAGTAATATGTCAACTGGTGCTGGTTTGTCGAATTCCGGGTCCGCTAACTGAAGTTTCGTGCCAATTCCGAGGTGAGTTCTGCTAATCCGCTTTGTTGGTATATTGTTGAGGATTTTGTGCACCACAAGCGCTGATATAGTGATGCGCTCCGTACCGCTTTTGGATGTCAAAGTTAGTGTGGTTGTTCCGAGTGTTGTTAGCTTAGAGTTTTCCGCAATTCCGGAAATTGGCACCCGAAGTGCTGTCCACGATAGTTGTAATGTTTTGGTTAAGTTGTGGGTTATCAACGATACTTCCGATCCAGAATCGAGTAACATTCGACATGGGTATGTTACTCCGTGTGGTAAATGGTAATGTGCAGTAGCCGTTGGTAGAATGTATGATGTATCCGCTCCGCTAGTGTATTATAAATTTAGTATGTGTGTGGGTAAACAATCGAAAGAGAAAAGTTTACCGCCCGCCGTTCGATGTGTTGGTAGCCGCTTGGTGTGTATTCGTAAGCGCCCCGCGTGATGCATGCAGTAAGGTGTGATGCAGTCCTTGACACACCTTGCACCGAATACTCTTACACTGTGATGCAGTATGACCGATGACGAGGCAGTTATAGCATACATTTGCCTGAAGAGCCGTTGTCTTCCGTTGTGTCTCATTCATCTTGATGAACTCCTCACATCTGAAGAGCGGATGGAGGCCGCCGCATTGAAAACAGTATGATTGTGATGCCGATGATGATTGCGAGTTGGCTGTCGCAACTGTTCGTGATGTTGGAGACCGCGATGTTCTTTGCCGCTCTAATGTCATTGAGTACGATTGTAGCTCATGCAGCCGTTCCTCAAGGCAGGAAATGAATGAAGAAAACGTTGGTCTCTCATCTGATGCCGAATGTCTTGCCCAAAGCTGCCGCGATGTTGAGTCCAGCTTGTGGCTGGCCACGTACACAAGCCAACAGTCCCACTGTGACGTGTTGTAGCCCAATGCTTGTAAGGCCCTGGTGGCTTCTTCGAAAGTGTTTAACAGCTGGCGAATGTCCTGTGCAGTGGGCTTGTTGATGGGAGGAAAGTCTATCATCCGCTTCAGATGAGCATCCGTAATGTATTTTGACTTGTGGTACCGCGCTTTGAGATGAGCCCATGCCGCCTTATAATTGGAATCCGAGATCGCCATGTGACGTATGGTTGAAGCCGCTTCTCCGATGAGTGCATCTTTTAGGTAATGCATTTGTTGTACTGGCGACAACGCTGGATTCTCGTCAACGAGGTTTTGGAACGTGTCGTGGAACGAGATCCAATCTTCATACCGACCGCTGAATTTGGGTATGTTTATGGTAGGCAGCTTGACCGTGTTGGATGAGTTTGATGGACGAGTGTCTGTTGTAGTTAACCGCTCAATCATGCCGCCAAGACGAGCTTGCTCCTGGCTTAGTGTTCCAATCATCTTTGTGACACTTTCGTTTGCTGCTTCTGCCGCCTCTGCTGCCTGACCGGCCATGATCTCATCCCGCTTGGTTATGAATTTTGCTTTAATCATGACGTATGTTTCTTCCTGATTGTCACGTACCGCCTCCTCCGCTTTTAAAAGGTCTTCGCTGCCTGTGGTGTTGAGCAGCTGCTCTTCGATGCTGTCTTGTGTAGCTTTAAACTCCGTGTATAATTTCTCAATTTGTTCAAGCCGCACGTTGATCTCCGTCGCACTCATTTCCGTAACATTGCAATCACGTAGTTTGTCCATTGACCGCTTTAAGTTAGACCGCGCACGTTTTAAGTTGGCTAGACTTGTCATTTTTAATGTCTTCACTTGTTAACTCGCCGAAATGTATGATTAACCCGCAATTGTTATTGTACTTGTTCGTAATTACACAAAACCGCATAAGATTGCACAAGACCGCATAAGATTACACACTACTGCATGAAATTGCACACGACCGCATGAGATTGAGCAAGACCGCACAGGAAAGTTCCGGACCGCGTTGTTTTGATGTTTTTGTTTTTGACAAATGTTACCGACCGAAATACGCTGTTAACCGTAACCGAAATTGGGATCCGGCTCGACGGACCAATGAAAAATGTAAATCCCAATTAAAAGTCTGATGATGGTTAGTGATTTTGAATTATTTATTTAGAGACCGCTGGTTACACGTCTGATATGTATGACAATCAAAACCGGAAGGGAGGTAAAAATGTCAGAGTGAAGTTGTCTGCATGCGCAGATGCAGTGGTGCTCAAAGCACACTGCCCGCTGGTAATGCCGCGCCGCTGTCTTAAGTTGAGCCGCTATATTTCCGTGAACAACGAGTCCATACATATACACAGACATACACAACCTTCCTGCATCGAGACCTTCGAGGCTCTTGCCAGGGAGGCGTTTTGGCAACTCTTGGCCGTTTGTTGTTGCAAACGGGTGTGGTCCGCCCCGGAGAGGCGTATTGCAACTGCAAAATAATGCAATAGCAATGGTTGCCAGTAGGACCACATGAGATGACCTCGTTTAGATCATTGATTTAAATACCCATACGTCAATCTCCGATAAAAACTAAAAAAGTCGGCTTTTTTCAAACGTTCGGGACACCCTGTTATCTTCTTCCTACCAACTTCTAAAGTATTTGTGCCAAAGACTAACCATTCTGCACATTCCTACCTAATTTCATGACAATCGGTTGAGCCGTTCGCGAGTTATTTTGTGAACAGACGGACGGACAAAATCGATTTCATCAGGGTTTATCGAAAAAAAATTTAAAAAAAAAACCCAAAAAAAAAACAAAATTCAATACTTAAACATTTTAACTGGCCCCCGTTACAAAAACTAAAAGTTAAGTTGCCACGCCTATGCTCGAGCAACAGAACATTATTCAGCCTGTCAAATAGATTGTTTGTTTACATCGACGCAAGGTAAACAAAACTCGTGTGTGCTTGTTTAAAGCTAAAGAATTTATTTTAACGCGCGTGTAAAAGAACTGTATTTATTCCGACGGGGGCTTTTTACCATCTAGTTATAGAACTAAAAGTGATTACCTGTGAAATGATACTCCATGGCGATTCGACTGCAAAGACAATTGACTTTTGGGTGACAATAGTCTTCAGTGGGCGGAGCAAATTTACACGCTGGGGTAGACTACAGGGAGGTGTAGGTATGGTAAGGGGAATCAGTCCGGGGACCATACACGTACGCTCACGTACAATATATCGGCCGTTCCATGGCTGTATTTCGGTGGGACAATCCGTCTTTTTTACCTTTGTGTCGCACCACCGAGGGACAAGATATGGAGAGGCCCATTGAATAAAGAAAACTAAAGGAATGCCCCGTAGAAACGATAAATGGTTCAATTTTTCATATCAGACTGGATCTGACAGGTGGGGACAATTCGTCTTTTTTACCTTTGTGTCGCACTGAAACTGCGATATGACTATTACGTTTTATAGATACACTTCCTAAAGTTCCTCCAGCAACAATCTTTCCTCCCCTTACTCCGTAAAAACTTCGAAATAACGCTTGACAGATAGGGACAACCGCTTTTTAAAATCGGACCATGCAGTTTGTATGGGATGACAGCTGATTTAACATTCCTTTTTATTTCTCTATTCCAGTGTCGCACTGAAACTGCGACAACTGCGATATGACTATTACCAACGCCGTCTAGATATCAAGGCCGCAATGTAGACTCTTAAACGTCAATTTAAGAGCTGAAATTACATTGCATTGTTCTTGTTTTTAATGACGTCATATGCTTGTTGTTATTGTTTGTTCGTGTAAATAAAAAATTTAAGAGCTAAACTATGACGTCATTGTACAGCTGAGTTGCGGCTATGATATATCTAGATGGCGTTGCTATTACCAACGCCGTCTATATATTAAGGCCGCAATGTAGAATCTTAGACGTCAAAATCAGCTTATAATTTTTGGTTATGTTCGCCAATGTTGCACTGTTTTGTTTTTGCTTTTTATTGCGTCATATGCTTGTTGTTGTTGTTTGTTCGTGTAAATCCAAAATTTAAGAGCTAAACTATGACGTCATTGTACAGCTGAGTTGCGGCTATGATATTTCTAGATGGCGTTGCTATTACATTTTATCAAAGCCACCTTAATTCAGAAAGCCGGGAAGCAACAATACATGCACACAAAGCGAGCCCATGGAATAGACAGCTAAACGGAAAGGAAAATCGGCTGTCATCCCATACAAACTGAATGGTCCGGTTTGAAAGACAACAAAAAAAAACATTCCACTTAAATGCGTTCCCTTTCTGTCAACGCTTGTCAGCTGTTAGGCCGCTATTACATAGTCATATATTGGTAATATATATTATAATAGATATTATCATATCCCTAAGCCAACTTGATTTCGCTTCCTGCACGTCTAAAAATTTATACTGAATGAATCGAGTAGGCTTAGGCATATGACATACATATTATAATATAAATATGACTGTGTAATGGAGGCCTTACACGTTCTGCAAATTCGCTAGAACATATTTCTTGCGTCGCGCGTTTGTTTTTTTTGTGATAACGTAATTCTTATATCATTTCAGTGTTTTTTAAGTGAAATCCAGTTACTGAGTGTGAGTTTGTGAAGTGAATTTCGCGCCTACATTTCAATGTTCCCTTTATGTCAAATACATGGCCATTAGTGTCATTTCAAAAACTGGACCATTTGAGTTTGATTTGGGCCTATCCTTTAGTTCTTTAATCAATGGGAACACATGAATAGAGAAATAAAAAGGAATGGTAAATCAGCTGTCACCCATACAAACTGCATGGCCCGATTTTAAAAAGCGGTTGTCCCCATCTGTCAAGTGTTATTGTAAAGTTTTTACGAAGTCAAGGCCTGGATAGACCTCGGGCGGAATGAGAATAAAATGTTTGTCCGCTGCGATTTTCTCAATGAAAATGCATACTTACTGTCGTGGAATATATGGCAAATGCTGGGGAATTCCATAAGCTACAATGCAAAAACGGTTCCATAATTTTTCTCGGCCATTTCATGTATTATTTTTCGATTCCCCGGTCATTAGATATTTTTCACGGTGAAATGACCGGGGAATCGAAAAATAATACATAAAATGGCCGAGAAATGTTGGAACCATTTTCGGATTGTAGCTTATGGAATTCCTTATCACTTCCGACATGTTCCACGGCAGTAAGCATGCATTTTCATTGAGAAAGTCGCAGCGGACAAAAATTTCATTTTCATTCCGACCGAGGTCTATCGTGCGCTTAAGTGGGGGGAAAGATTGTTGCTGGAGGAAGTCAGGAAGTGTATGTATAAAATGCAAAGCCACCTTCATACAAGCCTGGAAGCAGAGCACGGTCATATACTGAAACGACAATTCATAGGCCTGTTCAGATCGAAAATTTACATTGCGGTAAAGGCAAATAGGGTTGGGTCGCGGCAAACTTTACACGAAAAGTATTGGTTCCCGGTCGATTTTCGTCGCGAAAAGTGCAATGTGTCGTGAAATGAAGTGTCTATAATGCAGTGAAAGAAAAAAAATCCCGATAAAAAGTGAGTTTTCCACGTGTTTTCGCGGTTTTTATCAGAGCAGACCCGTTTTTTTTACATGTGCTGTGCTTGTGTTAGTGCATCGTGCAACGTATATACTATTGATTAAAGAACTAAAGGATAGGCCCGATTCCAACTCAAATGGTCCAGTTTTTGTAATGACACTAATGGCCATGTATTTGACATAAAGGGAACATTGAAATGTAGTTGCGAAATTCACTTCACAAACTTACACTCAGTAACTGGATTTCACTTAAATAACACTGAAATTATATCAGAATTACTTTACGAGTTGTTATCACAAAAAACAAACGCGCGACGCGACAAATATGTTCTTGGGAATTTGCTGAACGTGTAACCGCTGACAAGTGTTGACAGAAAGGGAACGCATTTAAGAGGAATGTTTTTTTTTTGTGTTTCAAACCGGACCATGCAGTGTGTATGGGATGGCAGCGGATTTACCTTTCCGTTTAGCTGTCTATTCCATGTGCGTTCCCTTTCTGTCAACAGTTGTCAGCTGTTACACGTTCAGCAAATTCCCAAGAACATGTTTGTCGCGTCGCGCGAGTTACATTGACCTCAAATAGAACGAACTCCGAAATCAAACACAGGCAATATACCGAGCACATATTGACGGTATATTGCCCCCATCTATGTAAATTGCTTATACAACATTTTGTTCACTGAACTTTGTGACAAAATGATTATGTACACAATTTGCTTACTAAGTAATAATGTAGATATAAGTAAAAACTGTAATTGCAATTAGTTCAGTAATTGGCTTATCGAAATAAAAGATACTTATTAAAAAATATCTTCTCGTTTTCTCGTGTCTTATTGGTGTTGCGGAAAGTAGATAAATCTCGCGTTTGTTTTTTGTGATAACAACTCGTAAAGTAATTCTTATATGATGTTTTTTAAGTGAAATCCAGTTACTGAGTGTAAGTTTATGTGAAGTGAATTTCGCAACTACATTTCAATGTTCCCTTTATGTCAAATACATGGCCATTAGTGTCATTACAAAAACTCGACCATTTGAGTTGGAATCGGGCCTATCCTTCAGTTGTTTAATCAAAGATTATGGAAGTAAAGATCAACTACTAAGAACAAAATAAAATTTAGAGCAGGATGCACTAAATTTACAAACACATGCAATACATCAACTGAGAGTTGAAATGGCATGCAATAGTTTCAAAAACTTCATTAGTGCGACAAGGTCCACCATATACCACTATCAGCTGTGGTATGTACGGCAAATGTCAAATCGATGGAATGATCATTAGTGTGAGTGACCATCACTGATCCTAAAAACTAAGAGGATTGCCCCGTAGAAACGATAAATGGTTGAATTTTTTATATCAGACTGGATCTGACAGGTGGGGACAATTCGTCTTTTTTACCTTTGTGTCGCACTGAAACTGCGATATGACTATTACATTTTATAGATACACTTCCTGACTTTCTCCAGCAACAATCTTTTCCCCCACTTACTTCGTAAAAACTTCACAATAACACTTGACAGATGGGGCAACCGCTTTTTAAAATCGGGCCATGCAGTTTGTATGGGTGACAGCTGATTTAGCATTCCTTTTTATCTCTCTGCTCCATGTCACCGAAATACAGAAATGGAACGACCGATATATTGTACGTGAGCGTACGTTTATGGTCCCCGGACTGATTCCCCTTACCACACCTACACCTCCCTCTAGTCTACCCCAGCGTGTCAATTTGCTCCGCCCACTGAAGACTATTGTCACCCAAACGTCAATTGTCTTTGCGGTCGGCTTACCATTTTTTAACGCGGATTTGATTTTTGAAGTGTCCTTTAACTATACCGTGAAATTTTTTATCGATTACGTATCCCGCAGAATGTGTTCCTGTGGTGCTTTGTAAACAATCATAGTGCAAGTGCTGTTTCTCGTGCGCGATACACTTTCCGTTGCGAAATGATGTGTACAGTGAGTGAATGCTGGAATCTGAAGAGATTCAATCGCCATGGGTTATCTTTTCACAGGTAGTTAGTTATTTCCATGGAATAGAGAAATAAAAAGGAATGATAAATCAGCTGTCACCCATACAAACTGCATGGCACGATTTTAAAAAGCGGTTGTCCCCATCTGTCAAGTGTTATTTATAGATAGATTTTATAGATACACTTCCTGACTTCCTCCAGCAACGATCTTCCCCCCCACTTACTTCGTAAAAACTTCACAATAACACATGACAGATAGGGAACACCGCTTTTTAAAATCGGACCATGCAGTTTGTATGGGATGACAGCTGATTTACCTTTCCGTTTAGCTGTCTATTCCATGGGCTCAACCGATTGTCATGAAATTAGGTAGGAATGTGTAGAATGGTTACAGTCTTTGGCACAAATACCTTAGAAGTTGGTAGGAAGAAGATAACAGGGTGTCCCGAACGATTGAAAAAAAGCCGACTTTTTTAGTTTTTATCGGAGATTGACGTATGGGTATTTAAATCAATGATCTAAACGAGTACATCTCATATCAGTTAAAATGTTCCAGTTTCGTGTAACATTCGATCTCCGGACCTCTAGATTACTAGCATCGTAGAGTGCGATCCAACCAAGTCAGCCACAGAGCGTGTCAACATATCCATCTCTCTCTCTGGTTCCTTTTAACCCCTAGTGGGGCATAGGGCATTGACTACGCCTCTATTCCACCTCTGTCTATTAGCAGCCATCGCCTTTAGCTGGTCCCACGATTTGCCTATAAATTTTCCTCTGCCTCAACAGATCTTCTCCACGTATTTTTGGGTCTTCCCACACGACGCCTTGCATCGGTTCCCTGAGGATTCCAATCTAGAGCCTGTCTTGCAATGTTTTTTGGCTCTTTTCGAAGTGTGTGACCTATCCACTGCCACTTCCGCCTTTTGATGTCGATGCCTATCCTATTTTGGCCAGTAATTTGGAGATTACCTCAGGCCAGCGAATTTGTAGGATGCGTCGAAGGCACTGATTCACGAAAGTTTGTAGTTTGGTTGTAATATCACTGGTCACCTTCCAAGTGGAACACCCATATAAAAGTACGGATTTTACATTTCTTTCGAAGATCCGGAGTTTGGTATTTCTGGAGATGTTTTTGTTTTGCCAGAGAGGAGTCAAACTGAAAAATACTGCTCGGGCTTTATTTATGCGCGACTCTACATCGGCATCAGCCTCACCATCCGCTGTCACTACGCTCCCAAGGTAAGTAAAGTTCTCGACTTTTTCTATCTGCTGTCCGGAGATAGAAATGTTTCTTTGCCTTTCTGAGGTCAAGCTCAGGTATTTCGTCTTAGCGGAATTAATTTTTAAAGCAGCACTTCGACTTTCACGATGCAAAGCATCTGTCATTTGAGACAGAATATCTGCGGTGTTTGAAAGAAGGCAAATGTCGTCGGCATAGTCCAGGCGCTGAAGGTAATCAAATAATTTCCACCTGATACCCTTACTTTTATGGTCGCCTAGAGCGTCGCAGATTACGTCGTTGATGGTAATAAGGAACAGTATTGGTGATAAAATACAACCTTGTCTAACTCCATTGTTCACCTCAAAAGGACTAGAAAATTCGCCCTTGTGCAAGACGTGACATTGGGCTACGTTATAGGACTCCTTTATGATGGCAATCAGTTTCTCTGGTATGCCTCTCCTACGTAAGGCTGTCCAGATATAAGCCCGGTCGATGCTGTCAAACGCCTTCTCGAAGTCAATGAACAATAGATGTAACGGGGATCTCCATTCAGCGGATTGTTCAATAATAATTCGGAGGGTGTTGATATGATCGCTACATGAAAAACCCTCACGAAAACCAGCTTGTTCATTGTTCAAAGTGCGGTCGATCGTTTTCTTGATCCGGTCCAAGATTATTTTGGTCATCAGTTTAGAGACTGCAGGGAGGAGACAGATTCCACGCCAATTATTGCAATCCATGAGACTTCCTTTTTTGGGGATTTTAATAAAGACGCCCTTCTTCCATTCTTGAGGGAGAGTCTCGGTTGTCCAACACTCTTGGATAAGGGGAAGAAGAATATCCGCTGTAGCGTTGATGTCCGCTTTAAAAAATTCCATCGGGATACCGTCTGCCCCCGGGGCTTCCAATGATTGAAGGGCCTTAATTATTTCCAGCTTGGATGGTACGCCGGTGTTAATTCTGGTCATTTGCGGAAGACTTACTGTCTCCGGTGGAGATGGGCTTGAAGGGTTAAAGTTGTTGTTAAGAACCTCCATGAAATGCTCTCTCCATCGGCGCAGTTGTTGTTCATCTGTGACTAGCAGAGACCCGTCTTTATCTTTCACAGGATGCTCATTGGTAAAAGATTTACCAGTCAGTGGCTTTATGAGCTTGTAAAGGGTTCCACTGTCACCACGGTAAGCCGCATCTTCTGCCTCCAAAGCTAACGCGTTGATGTTGTTGCGTTTATCACGTCTAACGCTCCTCTGCACTCTTTTTTGAAGAGAACTATACTCGGTCCTCAGTTGTTGCTTGACTGAATTGTCAGTAGCCGAGTTTATTTGCTCTTTAATCCTCTTCCGTGCAGTTATCAGAGACCATGTATCATCACTGATAAATGGTCTCCTACCTCGCTGTAGTCTGCCCACAAATGTTTCGCCACACGATAGAAAAGCTTCCTTCACAATGTTCCATCTATCATCAATAGAAGAAGCATCTGGCGTTTGTGCATTAGCTACCTCGCCCAATGCGCTAGAAACTGCGCGTATTGTTGATGGTTCTTTAAGCTTTTGCACATTGAATCGCGGCAATACACGCTCGTTTTGTGTGCGACAAACAGCAGCGGTTCGCAAGCTAATTTTTGCGATGACAAGTTGGTGATCGCTGCCTACATCAGCACCACGCTTAGCCCTGACGTCCATGAGACAATTCCTCCATGTCTTGGAGATGGCTATATGGTCAATCTGGTTCTCTGTTCGGCCATCTGGAGATATCCATGTTGCTAAATGGCAAGGTTTGTGTTTGAACAGGGTGCCGCCAATGACAAGCTGACGAGAGTTACAGAACTCTACGAACAACTCACCATTGTCGTTCCTGACACCCAGACCGTGATTGCCCATTAGATGTTCCAATCCAACATTGTCAGACCCAATTTTAGCATTGAGATCCCCCATAATAATTTTTATGTCACCTCTGGGAGCCTTGTCAAAGGTGTCGCCAAGCAGGTGGTAAAAGGCGTCCTTAGCATGCTGGTCGGCTGACTCAGTTGGGGCGTAGCACTGAATAATAGTAATGTTTCTTACTCTGGACTTGAATCTGGCAGTTATTATTCAACATATCCATACCTACATAAATAACGGCCTAAAAACAAAGATAAGAAGTAAACACCTTAATTCCGCCAAAGACGGTCGCAAGCCAGTTTGTAGAGGTGCTGTAATATTCGAAACAACTTCGATGAAAAATATACAGTTCTTGAAAGGAAGAGGGAGGTGTGAAATCCATTTCTTCTTTTCTACATTAATGGAAACAAATAAAAGGTTTCCTGACCAATACCCAAATATTTCACATGATTTATTTTTTCATAATAAAACGCGGATCCCCCTTTTCAACGCCACTATCATTAAGATGAAAAGTTTTCTCGTGTGTGAAATATATGGATCTTTGCAAGAAAAATTGTATATCTAAATTTCAATATAAGCCTCATTCCAACCAAACCGCCGACAGATTATTCATATTCAAAATGTATTAGAACAACAATTCCATACGAAACAACAACCAAGCGCCTATCGTCAGGAAAATTAACCACAAAAAAATAACAATATTCAAATTTTTGGCGCCTTCTTCGTGCCCCTTCGCGACCATGCATACCGACAGCAGCAGTTCTTTTGCTGCCAACATGAGGTCGCCCATTTAAATTGGATTGGACTGCTTTATCGTTGCTGTTGTTGTCGCCATTGTATTTCCAGTGTAATTCCGATAAATTTTATTCAATGTGACTACGTTTTCGCGTTACTATCTACATCCTGGATGTTGGCCTGGAAACCTAAACCGCTACATATTAAGCTCCTCGAAGCGGACTGTGGTCAGTCTTGTCTGCTTAAAAGTGTTTTTAGCAAGATAAGCGCACTTTCAATTGGCAAACGTTCATTTTCGATAGCTCTGGAACTCTTGATCTATTGTTCTGAAATTTAGCATATTTGGCGCTCATAATTCCTCCTCCTCTCCGCGTTCAATAGTTGTAGCTGCCCAAATCGCACTTTTGTCTTTTCTAATCGAAAATTCTCCATAAAATTTGTCCAATAAATATGACATTTGCAAACTTGTGGAACACCGCGCTGCCCATATTTTGTGAATATTCCGAGGCTCAAAAGTTACAACCGTCAAAAGAAGCGATTTAAGGTGTGAAGTTAGACTTCTGTACGATTGATATTTAGCGAGATAGTTGCACTTTTATGTTTGGCATTCGTTAATTTTCTGTAACTCTGGAAAACTTTGAACGATATTTCTGAATTGGCACACTTGTAGTTTGAAGAGATACTTGGCGCTCACATTTCCTCTAAATTTCAAGCTCCTACCTATTCGTTGTCAGGAGTTACAGCTGCCTAAATCGCACTTTTGAAAATTGTCTATAACTCGTAAATTTTTGAGCGGAAAATTTTTAAATTTGGTAGACTTGAATGGAAAACCGAACTGCCCAAATTAGGTGAAAATTTCATCTAAAGCTGCCTAGGTTTAGAAGTTATAGCCGTCATCAAATTCAATAAAATATCCCTAATATAACCATGGAGGAATGCATACTCTCCTCCAGAAACCTCGCAACTACAATAAGCCACCCTGTCAGGAAAGCCGCTTAAGAATTATCTGCACAATGAGGTATCAGTTCATCTATTGCAATAATCGAAACAAAGCTATTAACTAAGCAGGCCGATGATCACGGCATTTTTTCACTACTGTATCATCTCTAAAAAATCTCTGCACTACGATAGTAGAGAACATGAAAATGCGGGTTCGACTCCTAGCACGGCACCAAAATTACCGTACTTCAAATATACAGCTATGGTACATTATTTCTGTTTTAGGGTCTCGGCTAGTCAGAGACAGGGAAAGAGTCATCATCATCCGTACAATGCTGCTGAAACTGCTTTCATTTGTTGAACAAGTCCTATGGGAAACTGAAACTGCGGATCTTATTTTTTTATACTTACCAACAGTCCGTGTTGATAAAAATTGTAAAGGCACAAAATCATTTATTATGTTTTCTGTCTTTTTATTTCTCACTGTTGCTCTTAATTGTATTGTATTCCTCAATTTAAACAGCTTGTTTTTTTCTTTATATTGTATTATATTTTTACGACGTTTCGTATCGTTTTTTGATACATCTTCAGGCTTATATAATTTTATGACGTCGACCATTTAAATTGCATTGGACTGCTTTACCGTTACTGATGCCATTATAATTCCAGTATAATTCCGATAAATTTTATTCAAGTTGACTATGTTTTCGCGTACATACATCCTGGATGTTGGCCAATTAGAGAAAACATAGCAACACATGCCATGCGCTAGTCCAGAGTGGCTATGTGATCACACAACCCATATGTGTTTGACTCCAAATTTATTACACTACACTCCACGAAATAATTCAAATGTGAAAATATTTTCGATGCAATTATTAACCCTTCTGACGCCGCCTACGAGCTATTATGCCTAAGGTGTAGCTGAATCTTCTGTGAAATCATCTTATTTTTTGAGCAGGTCTAATTTTGGTTCTAGAAACAGTTTACATACTGTGTCTTACGATGATGCGCCGTTTTTTCGATTCTTTAGACATAGTTTACATTTCGCCGAACGTTTGATCGCATTTGTGGCCGTCGGTTTCTTTGAAATTTATATGGAAAGGGGTGGAAAATATTATTGAACGATATTTTGCATCAAGATATAGTACTAATGGTTTGTCTGGATCTTTATGCCAATAGAAGGGTTAAATATCACGTCGGCATTTTAAGAGAGTAATGAATATTGCGCGGATTTTATATTCTCAATTGTAAACAAAAAATTGACGTTTGCGTAAAATTTTCACGCATACTATGGACTGCAATAGTGTGAGAACGGTGCCATTTTTATTTTCTGATGCCCACTCTGGACTAACGCATGCTTTCTCTAAGGTTGGCCACAGCAATTTCACAATCAAATTCGAACTAATTTAGAAATTCGTCGATATTTCCGCAATCCTATAGCGGATGGACACGATCGAGATTTCGCCGGACTCGCCACAAAATAGGCTAAAGGGTTGTCGGAGCCTCATTCTCCATCCTTGGGGGTCAGATATAACCATCATCCTATGTTGGCTACCGTGATTTCACACAAAAGAGCATTTCACTTGTTATGTAAGAGCTGGCATTACTGTGGCTATATGCATCTACGCTGTGTGCGTAAGAAAATGATTTTTTCGAAAATCTTAATGGAGAGCACAGGATCTTTCTTAGCGACTTCAATGCCCATCATGAACTCTGGAATTTCGCGCTTCACAACGATACCAGGAGCTATCGCCGAATCTCTTGATGCATCAGAATTCTGTACCCTCAATGAAGACTCGCCAACCCAGATATTACAATTGTCAGCGCCAGCCTAATGAGTGAGATCTCCTGTGAAACACGTACAGGTCTTCCTTCTCATCACCTCCCAATCATAGTCAGAAATGACAAACCAGCTGACCCGTTGAAACAATGAGTGCATTCAGCGAGCACATATTGTGATGTGCTACATATCCCCACCACAAGAAATTGGAAAACTGCTAAGTTTGTGTTCGCTGAATGGACTTGCTACATGAAATGTCAGTTCTCTATAACCAGCTGATACATCCGCAGACATTGCGGCAATTCAAAATTCAAAAAACCTAAAACTGCAACTTTCCTTTCAAAATACGTACTCTCATCGCACAATTTATAACGTTCACTAAAACCTGGCTCAGAAATGACATTTTTTCAGCTGAACTGTGAATAAACAATTTACAGTATTGATGATCGAGCAGCTGTGCGTGACAGTTGATCGAGCAGTCCAAGTAGCAGCTACACATCTAAATGTAGCATTCCAATTCAACGCTATATAGGGGAAATTTTCGATACATCGCATGTGGACCGATTAGCGGGTGAGTGGGACGCGGGGAGAGAACACTTTCCAGTAGCTCTTTCCAATATGTGCTCGCTGAATGCACTCAATATATCGTAGGCCGTGTTTTTTAATTAGCTCCCAATTATTTTCTAGTACGTTTTCCAATGACTAGCAAAAATTAAATTTTGAAATGAAAAGCTCTAAGGTATAGTTTACATGCAACACACAAGTGTGTGCAAAAAATATAGTTTTTCTTTGTAAATTCATGTTAAAAATGTTGTTCGTCGAATTCTTATTCTAACAAAATTATGATTCCTACATAAAAATATGTTTTCATTAAAAAAAATTACATGTTAACTTTTGCGTTTGTAAAGTGAAAACGGGGCTTTAATATTTTTGAGCAATGTTTTGAAATTAATGGCAATGCCTACGTGACAATTTGAAATTTAACCTGGATGCTACCCTCGATAGTTTTTTTTGCGCGTCTGGGTTAGCAAACCTGCCCCCGATGTAAAAAAAACACGGCCGTAGTATGCGCCTAATAATAGATCGCAGTATGCGTCTGAAATACTGAATGGATGTAATTCTTGTTTGTTTCTTCCTTCTTGTGCCAACTAGCGTGAATAAAAGACGTGTTATAACGTGCTACCGAAAATTACGCCCAGTTTTTTAATTTCCGAACATGACCTGACCAAGTCAGAGAAGCGAACGTTTGTCAATCACAAAAAAGCCGATTGGGAACAGGTATTTAAGTAAAAATTGTAAACTGTATTAGTTCAGTTCGGAAATATATTTTTTTAAATTTTAACGTTGCAGTCGCGTTTATTATTGTCTTCTCTCGTTCGTAGCGTGTCTAGTTCACCAGGCTAGGCAGCTAACGAGATTAAAGTATTAGTTTTTCGTCCGATCATAGTTGTCCGTCGAGCCGGATACACCGCGCGCCGCGTTAATATTTTTTAATTGCTATTTACTGTAATGTTAAGGAGAATTAGTACTCCTTGTAAGTACAACGCGTAATCGTGTGTGTGTATTCTTATTTGTTCGCCAACGTCGGGTTTTTTGTGTCCGTTAGTGTTGCTGAGTTGTTATGTGTGTGGTGGATGAATCAGGAAGTGAAGCTGTCTTGACCAACCAGGAGGAAACTGCGGTACTTTAAAATCCAAGGAAGTTTGGAGAAAAAAAAAAATAAGTAAGTCATAAATTTTTTTCTATTGTTTGTGAAAACATTATTTGCCGTGTCGTATCGGTTGTGTTACGGAGGTTTTAGTACTCCGCTTGGTTTGATATCGGTGTTAAACATTATTTGCCGTGTAGTATCAGTTGTTTTACGGAGGTTTTAGTACTCCGCTTGGTTTAATATCGATGTTAAATTTGCCGTGTCGTATCGGTTGTGTTACGGAGGTTTTAGTACTCCGCTTGGTTTGATATCGGTGTTAAACATTATTTGCCGTGTAGTATCGGTTGTTTTACGGAGGTTTTAGTACTCCGCTTGGTTTAATATCGGTGTTAAATTTGCCGTGTCGTATCGGTTGTGTTACGGAGGTTTTAGTACTCCTCTTCGTTTGATATCGGTGTTAAACATTATTTGCCGTGTAGTATCGGTTGTTTTACGGAGGTTTTAGTACTCCGCTTGGTTTAATATCGGTGTTAAATTTGCCGTGTCGTATCGGTTGTGTTACGGAGGTTTTAGTACTCCGCTTCGTTTGATATCGGTGTTAAACATTATTTGCCGTGTAGTATCGGTTGTTTTAGGGAGGTTTTAGTACTCCGCTTCGTTTAATATCGGTGTTAAACATTATTTGCCGTGTCGTATCGGTTGTTTTACGGAGGTTTTAGTACTCCGCTTGGTTTAATATCGGTGTTAAATTTGCCGTGTCGTATCGGTTGTGTTACGGAGGTTTTAGTACTCCGGTTCGTTTGATATCGGTGTTAAACATTATTTGCCGTGTAGTATCGGTTGTTTTACGGAGGTCTTAGTACTCCGCTTGGTTTAATATCGGTGTTAAATTTGCCGTGTCGTATCGGTTGTGTTACGGAGGTTTTAGTACTCCTCTTCGTTTGATATCGGTGTTAAACATTATTTGCCGTGTAGTATCGGTTGTTTTACGGAGGTTTTAGTACTCCGCTTGGTTTAATATCGGTGTTAAATTTGCCGTGTCGTATCGGTTGTGTTACGGAGGTTTTAGTACTCCGCTTCGTTTGATATCGGTGTTAAACATTATTTGCCGTGTCGTATCGGTTGTTTTACGGAGGTTTTAGTACTCCGCTTGGTTTAATATCGGTGGTAAACATTTTTCACCGTGTCATATCTGTTGTTTTACGGAGGTTTTAGTACTCCGCTTTGTGTATAATATAGGTGTTAAATTTGCCGTGTCGTATCGGTTGATTTACGGAGGTTTAAGTACTCCGCTTTGCTTATTAACATCGGTGTAAAATTAGTTGTTGTGGCGCATCGGTCACTTAAAGGAAGATTTAGGAACTCTCTGTTTTTTAACACTTTCCATTTATTGGGGTGAATATTGTCATTATTTTCTGCGTTGGTAACTTGAATTTCTTATTTATTTATTTCTTATTTCTTGTATCTTATCTCGATATGATGGAGATTCAAGAAATAATCGAGAACCAACAGAAAAGGGCCCTCAAAATTGAGGAAATAAGAGAAGGACTATTAAAACTCAATCAGGAGAAAAGATCCTTAGAGAAGTTTGAGTCAGCTTGGCAGGAAATCAACAGAAATTATGTTGATTTTATGGTTGATCACAATACACTCCTATCAAAACCTATTCCAGAAAATCTTGTCTATTTCAAAGAGGACAAAATTTTATTAATGGACGAGGCATATGAAAAGGCGAAAGCGCTAATAATTAGAGTACACCCCAGCATCTTCAAGGGAGGCCCATCAAACCAAATCAGCGCACAGAAACAAGTGCAACCCCAAATGCTTCTGAATAATGGAAATTCCCAGGAGACAGTAGCAACAGTAGCCACACCTACAAGTGGACTCTTCACAGTCAATGATTACCGGCAACGGTACTGAATTATTGCAGAATCCTCGCAGCAGTGACCAGAAAGAGAGAGGAGCCCCTACTTCAGTCGGTACCTCGCCACCAACCATGAGTCAGGATAATTTGGGTACTAACATCGCGGCTGGATTCGGTGGCAGTATTCCCATAACTAACACTATCACAGGTCTCCAAGCTCCACCTATCAGGAATAATAACACGGAATGGGAGACGAATTACACAACCACATTTTCCGGGAACTGGGGTGCATTAAGAGTCAATGAACAGGGCCTTCCTCACTCGGGTGGTGGTCAACGGGGACCAAACTTTCAGAATTCCTGGAATCGCGGGTATCGACCCAGGCCAAATCCAGCAGTGCCAGAGATTCCATCTTTTAGTGGGGACATAAGTCAGTTTGAGTCGTTCCGCTGTATACTTAATTCCGTGTACGATGGAACCGATATTGGGTGGTCGGAACGCTTAATAATGCTGCAAAGTAAACTTCGTGGGGATGCAAAACGAGTGATTGAGCATCTTGGTGTATATGGAGAGAACTATGCACAGGCTTGGGAACTGCTCGACAGAAGATACAGTAATCGTCGAGCGCTTGTGGATAAGGAAATCCAGACTCTGCTGGATTTGCCTCAAATTACACAGAAGGATTCGCGGACTTTAGGTAAAGCTCTGGATACCATGAGGTCAGTAATCCAGAACTTGCGGAAATCCGGTTTCAATGCTGATGAAGGTGTACCTTTTATTCCATTTATTCTTGATAGAAAGATGGATGCCTCGACGCGTCGGGATTTTGATTCATATTTAAAAAATCCAAAGGCGCCAGTCTTAATTTCAGACATTGATCTCTTCCTCGAAAATCGCTATGTTGTAATGACACCTACTTGGGACGGATTATCAGGAATTGAGAAGCAATATGAACACAGCAACAAAAAGAAGGCGCACAAGGAGATAACTCTACTAGCGAATACCTCTGGAGAACAGCGAAAATGGCAATGTTTTATTTGTATGGGAGAACATAATGCATCAAAATGTTCCAAACTTCTCGAGTCGAATGATAAGGAGAAGTTACTACGCCATTATAGGTTGTGCATTTATTGTGCGTCACATAAGTACAAAAAGGGTGAAATGTGCAACAGGCGAAAGCAATTAAAATGTGAAATTTGCAAGGAGCAACATTTGACATTACTGCACCCTTGTAAGCCAAAAATTGAAAAAGCTGAAGAGATCCGTAGCATATCACACCATGCTCTACCGCACTTTCTTCCTCCGGCACAGTTCTTCCTACAGCCCTTGCTAAAATAAAAGCAAGAGATGGGCGTACAATCTCAGTACGATGCTTAGTAGATCAAGGCAGCCAAAGCTGTTACATTACAGAGGAACTAGTCCAAAGGCTACGTAAGCTAAGTAAAAAGAAGACAAATATAGAAGTGTCTGGTGTTGGTGGGATTTCAGCGGGCGTTGTATCTTCTGTAGTACTACAAAAGCATTGGTAGTAAAACGTGTGACCAAAGGGTGTCTCCCACGATTACCTCAGAGAATTAAGTCAATTTTGGGTAATAAAAAATTAGCCGACCCTGCCACCCAGTTTTCTTCACAGATACCAATTCTGCTCGGATCAAATGTTCTTCCTAAACTATTTCTAAATGGCGTAGAAGTTATTGATAATTTCCTGTGTCAGAACACCAAGCTGGGGTGGGTAGTGTCCGGTCAGTCAGAAGGCTCCCTCACTAAATATTCTTCTTCGCATGTGTCACTGATGGAATTTTCTCAGGGGTTGCAAGCATTTTGGGATATGCCGCTAAGTCGAGAAGAAGCTGGCACTATGGAAGATACTGCCTGCGAACAACTTTACGTAGAAAAACACTATCGGTCGGAAAACGGACGGTACGTAGTTCCCACGCCATGGCGCCTAAATGGTGACACATTAGGTAACTCGTATCATAAAGCGGTGCAGTTTTATTTAGGTCAAGAACGACGTTGGATTAAAAATGCAGAATTGAAAGAAATGTCCGATGGTTTCATGAAGGAATACCTATCATTGGAGCACATGTACCAAAAGAACTACAATCTGACACCAGTGGAAATGTTTTTTACATACCATATCTGAGTGTAATTCGCCATGGAGCAACATCAACGAAGCTTAGAAATGTGTTCAATGCATCTAGTCCCTCTGCAAATGGTGTTAGTCTAAATCAGCTTATTCACTCAGGCCCTAAATTACAGAATCATATTTTCGATATTATAACCAGAATCCGCAAGTTTAAGTATGTGTTTTCTGCCGATATCACTAAAATGTATCGACAGATCCTTTTAAGACCTGAAGATCAAATAAAACTACGAATTCTCTGGCGTGCAGACCCAAATGAGCCAATTGAGGAATACTACCTCAAGACAATTACGTACGGGTTAGACTGCGCACCATGGCAGGCCATCAGAACACTACATCAAGTTGCAGACGACAATGCTGAAGATGAAGATACTAAATGGATAATAAAGAACGCCTTTTACATGGACGATCTTTTGTACGGAGCAACTAACATAGAAGCTGCTCAAAATATCGTTCAGAAAATAAAAAACACGTTAGAAAAGGGGCAACTTCCTTTAACAAAGTGGGCGTCCAACCAGGCAGCTGTACTAGAATCTATTGACAAAGAGCATCGGATTGATTCATTTGTGGACGTAGAGAAAGCGGCTGCAGATATCAAGATTCTTGGGCTCCATTACAGTCCTCGGGATGATTGGTTTATGTATTGTATCCAACCTCTGCCGAAAATAAAGTATACCAAAAGGAAAGTACTAAGTGTGACAGCATCATTGTATGACCCAATGGGCTGGCTGTTGCCTGTCATCATGAATTTGCGAGTGGAGATTCAAAAATTATGGGAAGAAGGATATGATTGGGACAAGGAAATTGAAGAAAGTTCTCGAACCAAGCTGGAAAATTTATTTTCTACATTGGGATGTCTAAATACCATTAGGGTTCCCAGATGGTCCGGCTATTGTTCAAATGAAGACATTACAGAGTTGATTGGCTTCAGTGACGCCTCTGAAGATGGATATGCCGCAGTGATATACAGCAGAGTCAAAAAAGGAGAGAGTTATAGCATTACGTTAATAGCTGCCAAGGGACGCGTCGCTCCTCTGAAAACACGGAAAACCCTAAACACTGGCGCTTCTACTATTACTATACCAAAATTAGAGCTAGAAAGTATAGTTTTACTGGCAGATCTTTATCGTGATGTATGCCAGGTACTAGGCGATATTCCGATCACGTTTAAAGCTTATACGGATTCGGAAGTGGCACTGGGTTGGGTTAGAAGTAACAAAGAAATAGACAACAAACTAGTAAGGAAAAGAGTAAAGAGTATCCGAAAGTTTATTCATCCTTCAGATGTGCATCATGTGAAGTGGCAGGATAATCCTGCTGATTGCGCTTCACGGGGTATTTCGCCCATTAAACTTATTTCTCATGAGCTTTGGTTTAAAGGACCTGCATTTCTGCAAGGTAAACTCCCATTAACTCCCATAAACACCGCAAGCGAAACATCAATCTCTTTATTCGCTGAAAATCTTCAAGAAAATTCCGTAGATTTTATATCATGAGCCTCTTCACTTTCTCGTCTCATCAATACGGTGGCCAGATGTCTAAGATGGAAAAATCGACACTGTGGGCCATTCTCAGTTGAAGAATTACATCAAGCTGAAATGGCTATAATTCGGTATGAGCAAAATAGACTTTTTAGTAAGCAGTTAAAGAAAATCAGAAAGGGTATGCCTGTGGAAAAGAACCACTGGCTTTCATCGCTTAGTCCGTTCTTCGATCCTAAAACCGGAATACTTCGGGTAGGTGGCAGGCTGGAAAATGCTCAAGTTCCAATCGAACAGCGGCATCCAATAATTCTACGGAAGTCACATTTGACTTATCTCATAATAATCAAAACGCATAATGAGAATCAACACTGTGGGGTAGGTCTCACCATGACGCTTGTACGAGAAGTGTTCTATATTCCCGCATTACGTCAACAAGTAAAAAAATGGATCAGAGTTTGTGTAAAATGTATTAGAATGCGGGGACAGACTGTGACACAAGCTATGGCATCACTACCTAGCGAAAGAGTTACTCCTTCTCAAGTGTTTGAGAATGCAGGAACCGATTTGTGTGGCCCTTTCGAAATAAAATCGAGCCCTTTAAGGAATGCAAAGCCTGTAAAAGTTTACATTGTTGTTTTTGTGTGTATGTCAACAAAAGCTCTGCATCTAGAAATCTGTAGTGATTTAAGTACGAATGGATTCCTTGCAGCATTTCAAAGATTTGTTAGCAGACGTGGACAGCCGCGGACAGTCCGTTCCGACAATGGAACCAATTTAGTTGGCGCGGCAAAAGTACTAAAAGAGGCATGGCAACAACTTACATTAGGATGTGAAAAATATATGTCTCAGCAGCGAATAGTGTGGCATCACAACCCTCCGAGAGCAAGTCATTTCGGAGGTTTATTTGAAGCTGCCGTAGGTAGTTTGAAGCGCTATATTAAAAAAATGCCCTCTATTTCAAATCTTTCGTATGAAGATTTCCACACTGTAATATGTATGTGGGAAGCCATACTAAACAGTCGACCGTTGTATCCCCTGGCAGAGAACAGTCAGGATTTACAAGTATTAACACCAGCTCATTTTTTAATTCAGCGGAACTTACTCACTCCACCAATGGGCAGGGGTCTCGGATCGAAAGAAAATCTCCCTGTCACTAGACGATGGCTCCAAATTCAGGAGCTTCAGATGAGTTTCTGGAAAAAATTCGAAACCGATTATCTAGTCCATTTGCAGAAAAGATACAAATGGAAAAATCCTGACCGTCAATTAAGTATTGGGGACTTGGTGCTCATTAAAGAAAACGGTCATAGCCCGTTAACCTGGAAAACTGGTCGTGTGTCCGACACTGTTCCTGACAGTAAAGGAGTGATCAGACAAGTTAAACTGAAGATTGTTGGTCGGGAAAATGTTCATAGAGCTGTACATCAGCTAGTTCCTCTGCTTCCAGAAGAAAAGGAAAAACCAAAAACCGAAGCAGAAATAAATCCTGCTTTGTCCCAACCTCACCGTATGACTAGAAGTAAGACAAAGAAATTGGGAATTTCAGTGGGTCATGTAGCGACCCTCTTTCTTCTATGTTTGTTGCCTGCAAAAACTGTTTCTAAAACTTTCGAGCCAATCTTTGAAACAAGTCTAGTAGAGCTCGGTATGGGACAAGTAAAGGCTTTCGACTTGAAATTCACCGTTGCTACAACAGTTAACTTAACTGCTGATTTAGATCTTATTTCCTATCAATTGGAAAGGTTTTCCAAACTTTGCCAACAACAGAAAAATAACAATATTCGAGAGCATTGTCTTGCAATGAAAAACGATAACGAAATTTTAGCAGAAAACGTTAGCCAAGATCTGAAATCCTCGTACGATGTAGAACGACTCAGGCAAGCTCGTGCTCTACCAATTCTGGTCAGTACCGCGTTCAAAGTAGGTGCTAAATATTTACCAGCGTTATTCACTACCGGAGCAGTTACCTATTTAAGTTATAGGGACATTGCTGTGAGACAAGAACTCAACGCCATGAAAAAAACATCAAGCCAAAATCGCATCCCTTATGCTAAATATAACAAATATTGAATATGATCAAGTTGAAGGGCAAGTTAATAAAATCATGGAGCAGCAGGAGATTTCAATGCTTAAACAGGAACTATCAGAATATTCGGTAGGAGTTAAATCCTTTATTGGAGAGATTGTCAGCAAACATCAGCATCTTCATATGATACGACCTTTAAGGGAGTTATCTGATTATGTTAAACGGGTAAGTAAAGAGGTAGCCGGAGTAGGACTTCCGGAATTGGACCAGCCAGAGGATATTTTTTCGGTTCAACCTTCCATTGCGAGAGTGCAGAAGGATTTGGTAAATATTCAATTTTCGATCCCTTTGGCCTACACGGAAAAATTTCATCATGTAGCCGTCATTTCTGTTCCAGACTTAAACAATCAAACATGGGATCTTGGTATTGATTTACCGTTGCGTTTACTTTTCACTAATCCCGGAAAAACTAAGTATTTCTTTGCAGAAGACGCCATCGAGATTCTTCCTGGATTTTTCTCAACTGAACTCATTCGGTCGGGACCCTCTTGCATTTTGGATGTCGTCAGCGGAAAAAAGGTAGGGCTAGAATGGTGCACATTGAAAGAATGGAGCAGCGAAAATTTTTTCTCCTATCTGAAGCCTAATGTCGGGGTGGTTTTCAAGGGTCGGTCGGAGAGTATACCAATCGTCTGCAATAAAACTCAGATAGAAATTCGGTTTGCAGTTTCATTCGTTGAATTGAACCAGTGTTCCCTGGATATATCATTGTTAAACATTAAGGAAATATCACAAAATGCGACGGTCAACTGGACGAGAAAGTTTGAAACTGTAACTCCTCGGTATTTTACGCATCAAAAATTGAACATCAGTACTCCTCAAGTAGACATTCACACTCTGAAGTCATTAAAGCAAGCGTTGGGAGATGAAATATGGGAGCAGACTGATTTTAAACAATACATTCCACACGGATGTGTTGGGGGTGGAGTAATCGTTGGGATCATACTTGTTACAGTAATTGTTTGCCATACAAGAAGGCGATTAAGATCCAACAAAGATACTCCCAGGTTCGTTAGTCACTTAACTGAAGCCGACAAGAGCCCTGGAAGATGGTGCCAGGTACAAGTACAGGAGAGCGTAAGTGGTACCCCTGTAACTGCGGATTCCACCGTTTAAAGAAAAATAATGTCTTACATTGGATTAACTTTCATTTTCTTTCTCTTTTCTAATACTATCAAATTACTTTGCCTAATTGACTCATCTCCAACTTATATCATATTTCAATTAAATTCACATCTGTTCTTTTTCTTTCTTCCTCATAACGCTGTCAATGCAGTTAAATGCATTTATGTATGCAACATGAAAAAAAAAATATAAATAAAGACCGTATCGAGAATTGTGCAAGTCACACAATTCTTTGTTTATTATGGTCACGCGACATAGATTCTAGCTTTTTATTTTCCATATACTTATGCGGGAAATACTTCCGAAAAAAAAAACAAACATTGCACAAAGTTCAGGTTGCAGAAATTTATGCAATGTTTATTTTTCACGGTCAAACAAATTTAGCGCGTTGGTTGATTAAATTTTTGGTTAACCCTAGATGACCAACGAAATTGCTTATACATAGTAATCAATACTAGTCGATTTGATTATTATTGTTTGTACTAAATTTTAGCAAAAAACACGCTTATTCTTTAGGTTATACCACTGATTGTTTTTTTGTTCTATTGTGACTACTTACGGTAGAGGCATATTCTATGGGATTATAAATAAAAATAAAAGAGTGTTAAAAAAAAAAACATCAAATTAACTATCATCCTTAAATTTTTCATTAAAGTATTGTTAAAAATAAATAAATAGATAAATATACAAATAATTGTAGATTTTCAATGTAGAATGAAAAACAAATAAAAAATAAAGTTTAAAATATTGTTAACCCAAATTGGAAAAAAAAGGAAAATTTTAATTATAGTATCACATTATTAAAAAATTTATTCATTTAATTTATTTGAAGAAGCCATCTACGTTCGATGTGATGAAAAGTGCGATCCATAAAACTGTACAGAAGGAAGATCACGACGCAACCAGCAGTCATGCTCTGTGCTGTCGAACTGATGAATTCAGCCGATTTTTCCATGTGATGAAAACTTGCGATCCATCAACTGTTCGGAGGGTAGAAGGAAGGGCACGACTTAAGCAGCAGTCATGCTCGGTGCTGTTGAACTGATGAATTCAACCGATTTGTTCAACCTTTGAACGACTCAGATGCCTTACTAAATATAATTGCGAAAATTTCGATGAGGTACCGTAAAATCGAAGATGTAATGCAGTGCGACTTAGGTGCATCGTACAAGTACGAGTCATCATAGACGAATCGATCTTTCTGCTACGAGTCCAAGTACCGGAAGGATGGCCTGACGATATGAAATGAGGCGGCTATCCAGTATTTTCTATGCCCGTACATGTCATCCAACTACGACCAGGAATGTATCAGGAGCTACAAAGGTCTGATCTTATGGAACTGACGGAGCCGACCGATCATCAGTGATTGTATAAAGGGTGTACACTACTTGTGAATTGCCAGTGTTCAAAAGGGCATTGTGGAAGACAAGCTATGTTTGATGGAGGCCATGCAGGCGTGAATGATGTAATGACCCACGAAGTGAAATGAACTCAATCAACAATATACGATTTCTGCCTGGGGAGAATGTTTGAACGAACTTTGCGATTCTCTTCCGGGGGCAAGATGTTTAAGCGAATGTCATCAGTCTCGTCAGCTACAGACATGTTCTGTGCAACAATAATGTGGAGCAACCAGAAAGTGGGTCGCACTCGATTCGAAGTAGAGCAAATTAATGCTTATTCATTTGGATTGCACTTTTGTATTTTAATTGTGCATTATTGTTTCGATTTATTGTTTATAATTCTTAAGGTATTTAAGTAAAAATTGTAAACTGTATTAGTTCAGTTCGGAAATATATTTTTTTAAATTTTAACGTTGCAGTCGCGTTTATTATTGTCTTCTCTCGTTCGTAGCGTGTCTAGTTCACCAGGCTAGGCAGCTAACGAGATTAAAGTATTAGTTTTTCGTCCGAACAGGAAGGTTCCAAAACATTCACGTCGACGAAGTTCTCCGCGCTTCCGTCTCCCACAAATATACATAAGGCCGAACGGAACATTAGGAGCGTCATTACCTAAGATGCGGCACGTTTCATTCTCGCAGGGCGCATTCCAAAAGTCCGTCCAAATTTTCTGACAAATGCCGCAAAGTTAGCCGATGAACGTGAACATTAGGCGCGCCAACCCTGGTGACCCCAGAATTCGGGAGCTCAATATCAAAATACAACGACAAGTTAAAGACTACAGGAAGGCAACATGGATTTAGCAATGACTGTAACCTGAAGGTACTAGTAAGTTATGGTCTATTGTCCGTGCCCTTTCGAACCCCACAAAAGATAAGGGCAATATAGTCATAACCTTCGCCAAGAAAAAAGCAAGCAATCCTTTTCAGTGTGCGAGCCAGTTCAATAAGAAATTTATTGAACATCCCAAGTCCGATGGCCTCAAGCGCAAAATTACAAGACAAATTCGCAGCCAAATTGTTGACTCCGTACCATTGTACACATCATCATCATCAATGTGGCACGATAGCCCGACGTCGGGCCTTGGCCGCCTGAATCGTTGACCTCCAATTGTCGCGGTTACGTGACCTCGTCCTCCAGTTTCGGAAGCCCAGCAGCTGGTGGGCGTCTTCACCTACGGAGTTCTCCCAGCGAGCTCTCGGTCGTCCACGCAACCTCGCTCCGTCAATTCGTTGTGCGTTCATCACTTTCTTTGGCATGCGATTATCGTCCATCCGTTGTACATGCCCCGCCCATTGCAAACTTTGAAGCTTCACGATTTTCGATACTTCCAGCTCATCGTACAATTGATACAACTCATGGTTGTACCGGATGCGCCATTGGTCTCGCTCGCGAACGGCCCCGAAAATTCGCCGAAGGACCTTTCGTTCGAATCGGTCTAGCAAAATTTCGGAGGCTTGGGTGAGGGTCCATGTTTCGCAGCCATAACATAGCACGGGTCGGATTATCGTTTTGTACACACGGAGCTTCGTGTTCCTGTGCGCAAGTTTCGAATTAATTATAGGGAGGACCGAGAAATATGTCTTATTGGCTAGTTGTATCCGTCGCTTAATTTCGTCGGTTTCGTTGGCGTCCTTTGATAAGTTACAACCCAGATGGTTGAAGTTGTCTACATACTCGATACTAAGGTCCCCCACTGTGATGCTTGAATTTGCTGGCGTCCTTGTTTTCGATTGCATCATGGCCTTTGTTTTGCTTTCGTTGATATGTAGTCCGACTTCCTTTGCGGCGTTATTGAGGTTTTGCAGAAGGCTTTCTGCATCACCCACCCTTCGAGACATGATGTTGATATCGTCGGCGTACACTACTAATTGAGTCGACTTGATGAGTAGCGTTCCGCTGCTGTCCATATTCATGGCTCGAATTACATACTCCAAGGCAAGGTTGAAGAGCGTCGGCGCCAGCCCGTCGCCCTGCTTGAGTCCAGTACGAGTTTCAAATAGGTCAGTGAGTCGATTCTGCACTCTGACCTGCGAGACGGTATTAGTCATCGTCATCCTTGTGAGTCGCACTAACTTTGCCGGTATACCAAAATTCAGCATAATGTTGTACAGTACACTTCGATCGATACTGTCGTATGCCTGCTTGAAGTCGACAAAGATTTGGTATACGTCGATGTTATATTCCCAGCACTTTTGGAGTAGTAGCTTCACTGTGAAAAGCTGATCGGTCGTTGATCGACCAGGTCTGAAGCCGCCTTGATACTCGCCAATGATTCGTTCTGCGTACGGATTAATTCTCTTTTCAAGAATTTTAGATAATATCTTATAGGTTGTACAAACTAATGATATGCCCCTCTAATTCTCACACTTCAGCTTGTCACCCTTTTTGTGGATTGGGCAGATTATGCTTTTGCGCCAATCTTCGGGGATTTCCTCGTCGTTCCATATTTTCAGCAGTAGCACATGTATAGCGTTGGTCAGGCACGTTCCACCATGCTTCAGCAGTTCTGCTGGGATCTCGTCAGCGCCGGGCGCTTTATTATTTTGAAGCGACTGTATGGCAAGACTCACCTCCTCTACTGCTGGGGGTAGAACGGGAGGGCCTGGTTCGGCTAACTGCTCAAGAGCTGGCTCCGCGGGGGATGTTGATGGTGCATTGAGGAGCTCTTCAAAATGCGAGGCCCATCGTTTGTTGACGCTTTCGATGTCGCTGATGATGTTACCATCCTTGTCCTTACATAGGCTTGTCCTGCGTTGATATCCGTTCTTAACATTATTTATAAGTTTGTACGCCTGTCTAATGTTCTTACTGGCTAATCTTTGGTTTATTTGCTGTAACTGCTCGTCAAAATGTTTGCGTTTCTTACGTCTAATTAACTTATTAGATACTCGCCGAAGCTCGTTATATCTTTCTTTCTTGGCTCGGGATGCGCGTTGTGTGTATTGGCGATAGGCTTCATTTTTCGCCTCAATCGAGGCCCTGCATTCGTCGTCGAACCAGTCTGCGCCGGCCTTTATAGCCCACGACCTCTTCTGCGCCCCCTTGATGCTGTCTTTGAGCTCCTCCCAGAACTCATGGATGCCTAAATTGTTGATGTCATCAAGCATGGGCGACAGTTTTTCCTCTAGTGCTGTAGTATACGAAGCCGCCGTGGCATCATCAATCAAATTGTCAACCTCGAAGATCTTGGCAGGGTTGATTCTCGTTAGGTGCACCGAAGAGATTCTGCACCTGTAGGTTGTCTTCACCAAATAGTGATCGCTGTCGCAGTTGGCTCCTCGATAGGATCGAACATCTAGGACATTAGAAGCCCATCTCTTGCTGATCAGTACGTGGTCGATCTGGTTCACGGTGTATTCATCTGGAGACTTCCAGGTCTGCTTGTGGATTCGTCGATGAGGGAAGCATGTAGAGCTTATTACCAGGTTTCTGCCGCTCGCGAAGTCGATAAGTCGCTGACCGTTGTTGTTGTTTTCGTCGTGGAGGCTATGACCTCCAGTAGTTCCCCTATGCCAGCTTTCATTTCCGACTTTGGCGTTAAAGTCTCCTAGCAGCAGCTTGACGTCGTTTGATGGAAGTGAGTCGAAGAGTGTTTCTAGGTCGTTGTAGAACTCGTCCTTAATCGCGTCTTCTTTTACTTCTGTAGGGGCATGCGCATTAATGAGCCAGAGATTAGCGAAACGGGTCTTAATGCGGATCGCACATAGCCGCTCGTTGATGGGTTTGAAGCCGATAACGTGGTCCTTGAGCTGCTTATTCACGATGAAAGCTACTCCAAACTCCTTGTTGCCCTCCTCTTTGCCACTCGTAAAAATAGTGTGCGAATTGAGGTCGTTAATCTCGCTTTTGAGCCATTTAGTTTCCTGGATTGCAACTATGCTCAGCTTGTATTGTTCTACCTGATCCAGGAGGGCCCTTAAGGCCCCCGGTCTATTCAGGGAGCGTACATTCCAGGATCCGAAAGAGTAATCAGTTGTTTGTTTGCGGGGTCGTCGTTGTTTTGTATCCGTCCAATCCGAGGCTTTTGTTTCAGGTTTCTTGACTTGAAGTTTTTCTTAGGATGAGTTGTCGGCACATCGCTAAACCATGATAGGGTTTAATCGTTGAGTAAACCATTGTACACACCAGGTTAAAAAAAAAAAACTAGCTAGAACCCCATCAGCATGGATTTAGACGCATGCATAGTACGACTACCGCTCTTGACGCGATCACTACACATGTAAGAGACGGATTAAATCAGCGTACACCGTGCCATAGAACCATTTTTTGGCGTTAAAGTCTCCTAGCAGCAGCTTGACGTCGTTTGATGGAAGTGAGTCGAAGAGTGTTTCTAGGTCGTTGTAGAACTCGTCCTTAATCGCGTCTTCTTTTACTTCTGTAGGGGCATGCGCATTAATGAGCCAGAGATTAGCGAAACGGGTCTTAATGCGGATCGCACATAGCCGCTCGTTGATGGGTTTGAAGCCGATAACGTGGTCCTTGAGCTGCTTATTCACGATGAAAGCTACTCCAAACTCCTTGTTGCCCTCCTCTTTGCCACTCGTAAAAATAGTGTGCGAATTGAGGTCGTTAATCTCGCTTTTGAGCCATTTAGTTTCCTGGATTGCAACTATGCTCAGCTTGTATTGTTCTACCTGATCCAGGAGGGCCCTTAAGGCCCCCGGTCTATTCAGGGAGCGTACATTCCAGGATCCGAAAGAGTAATCAGTTGTTTGTTTGCGGGGTCGTCGTTGTTTTGTATCCGTCCAATCCGAGGCTTTTGTTTCAGGTTTCTTGACTTGAAGTTTTTCTTAGGATGAGTTGTCGGCACATCGCTAAACCATGATAGGGTTTAATCGTTGAGTAAACCATTGTACACACCAGGTTAAAAAAAAAAACTAGCTAGAACCCCATCAGCATGGATTTAGACGCATGCATAGTACGACTACCGCTCTTGACGCGATCACTACACATGTAAGAGACGGATTAAATCAGCGTACACCGTGCCATAGAACCATTTTGGTGGCGAATGACCTATCAAATGCGTTTGATACGGTCAATCACTCCATGCTTCTGGCAAACATGCGCATTCCGACACAAGAGATACGATGGATTGCCAACTATCTAGCTGAAAGGCAATCCTTCTCCGAGTTTCGGGGCAGTCGTTCCAAGCTTAGGAAGATAAAATTAGGTGTTCCACAGGGCGGGGTTTTCTCTCCCGCCCTGTTTAACATCTACATGGCAGGTCTCCCAACACCACCTGATTGCCCGGCATCTGAAGTGATCTTCTATGCCGATGACTGCACCGTACTCGCCACGGGGCTGATAGGGATGCAATGCGCGTAGATATCAATAGATATTTAGCGCGACTAGAAGCTTTTTTTTCTCAGTAGAAATTTAACCATCTCAGCGTTAAAATCGACCTTTTTTACCACCTGGTCAGGTGATTGTCGGTGACCGGTTGAGGTACGTATTGGCAACAAACCAGTTCCTACTGTTGCAAATCCAAAAATTCTCGGGCTTCAGCTCATCACGCGGAAGTGGTATGTGAAAAGATGCGCAGTAAGAACAAAATTCTCAAAGCACTGGATGGCAGCACCTAGGGCAAAGATAAAGAGACTATGCTAGCCACTTATAAAGCAGTGGGTCAAGAAGCGGCTGATTTTGCGGCGCCAGTTTAGTCGCAAAGTCTCTGTAACACAAACTGGAACAGAATCCAAGTCTGCCAAAATGCTGCTTGTTCGAAAGCTTTCAACAAATTACTCGACGGACCATCAAAAAATTTTTCGATAAACTTCCAATTTCAAATTAAACTCTTGCAAATTAACTGATAATATATATTCGAATTTATTAAAGGCGATGTACACACTTCGAGATCGATAAATCAAGTCAGCGGTGTTCTAATTTTGTCCTTCCTTGAAACCTCGTATCGAACGATTGAAACGTTATTCAAGTTCAAGGTTAAATCTAATACGAATCTAATACATGAGTATGTATTTAATGTGAAAGTATGTACATACATATTAGTAAATATCGTAAATGGTTCAAGTATGTGATAACTTTATCTAATATTTCAATTATATCGTGTTGCAGGATTCTAATGTTCTAATCGGGTCAAATATGTATACATAAGCTGATCAGCTGATATGACATTCAAAGTAAACAAAGCAATAATTCGGAGTAAACAAAAGCAAATGTATATAATTCAAAGGTGAGTAATTTCGGTGAGTTTAAATGATCAAATTAGTTATTAATAAGAATTAAGTTTCCAGATATATGATGATGACGAAGATATATAGCGAGTGGCGAGTGCGAGGATCCCGACGACGACGATAGTTGGATTGCAATAGGCGAAACAATCCTCAGATAAGTATACGATTGTGCGATCCGAGGTGTGCGTGATACTTTGTGTATTGTTTTACTTTTCAGGAACTCTCGGTCGGAACGATGATGTGGCCAGGACGATGAGCAGAGCTTGACTGTGATTCAAGTGGCGATATTGGCGGTGCGGATCAGATAAGTATCCTTGTTCATACATTAGGTGGTGATGCTTTGTGAATTCCTTTTTTTGTCGTTTCAGCTCGTCAATCTCAAACACTGCTCTACGCACAGCTACAGGCTGCCTTCTGATGTCTGCCCTGGATCACCTACATCAGGAGACATATTTGATGCCAATACGTGACCACAATCGACTGCTTGCAAAACAATCTCTTGTAGGTTGCTATCGAGAGGATCATCCTAATTCCCTCCACCACATAAAACGTGGCCTTCGTGACCTAGAGAGAGGTCCAGGTTTACAAACGGGATTCTTTCGACAAAGAATCATACCGGGCCGCCACTGCAATGATTCACACTGAGGAAGTAAGTCGGTCTATTGCGAGTTTAGGTACGAACGGAGTCCTCTCAGCGCTCCCACCTATTTCGCATGAGGAGATTAGGCTCCCGAGAGCCACCAAAGTGACTTTAGCCCAGCTTCCATCAGGCTTCTGCTCACGCCTCAATTCGTATCTATCTCGCATAGACCCGAGCATACAAAACGTATGCCCAAATTGCGGTGCCACGCCTCATGATGTGGCCCATCTGTTTCAATGCCCAGCTGCACCCACTAATCCCACTCCTTTGTCACTATGGGAAAACCCAATTCCAGCTGCCCGTTTTTGTCCCGGGAGATTTCGGACGAAAACGACACAGCGGTTCACACCTTCCTGTGCCGCTAAAAAAAGAAGAGGAAGGCAGCTACTCTTCCTGAAATTGGTAAGCCATTCATGATATGCATATATGAAATGGCAATAAAGCCTCATTTAGACTATGACAAAAAAAATGATGTAATATGTGGTTTCGAGGACGACGGAGAAACTACTACGACGCGGCATTACACATAATTGGAAGCATTTCCTTGGTTATTCGTTCGTAGCTAGAAGTTGTTCAGCCAAAATTACCAAAAGGGTGATTTTTGAGAGCATCCGAGCGAGCTTTAGGCATAAATCCGAAGAACTGGTGTGCGATCAAGGAGCAAACTTCATAAGACTCAAAATTGCTAGGCATATTCGTGGATCACACTTCATTTAAAGTATGCTTGGAGCTACTGCAGGACTTCTGAATAGGGTTTGGCACATTCCTTTTGAATTTCCTGATTTACTTTTATTTCGTGCAGAGGGTCTTTGTCGGCTGACTGAACAGTTTTCTGTAATAGTGTGTAAGGAAATTAGCTAAATTTTTTTAGGGCCTTGACTGCATGCTTACATTGGATTTGTTTAGTTGACCTTCCGTGAAGATGGTGGTACGAGCTGCACGATCAACTCCATTAATGTACGTGAGAACATGAACGGGCAGATCGTATGAGACGACAACATCGACATTTTCAACATCAATTCCACGAGTAGGGACATCGGAACAAATGACTCTGTTCGAGAAGAGCAATATACATAAATGAATGCTGCAAATTCAGCCGAAAGGCGATGTAACTGCCTACAACTTTTGCCCGTTGTGTTTCCGAAAGAAAACATCGCCAATATTGCAAACAAACGAGAATCTGCAATGAATTAAAATAAGTACGAAATGGTGATTCGAGCGAATTCAACGCTTTTACCTGTTTGCTGCTTGATCGTATTCGTAGAGTACAAAATCGCTTCACTTTCGCTCCTCAATAGGACACGAGTGGCCACGGTCAACTGTTTCACGTGCATAACACAACTTTTCAAAAGTTCGGCTGATGTTGTATACCTCTGTACTAAAATAAAATCTCACTGCGCCGCCTCGGCATTGCTGTTTGGCTAATAGCTAATAGCTGAGGCAATTTAAATTTATTGATCGAGACGATTGCGTCTTTTTCTTGTGTTGACAAACATTTTTTGAGAACTGTCAAACGATGTCGACCAATGAAAACATGGAATAGAGAAATAGTAGTTATTAGGATCAGTGAATGAAAACATCTTATCGAAAATTCGTTAAGTTTGTTTTCTTGGCCATATATTGCCGTCTCGTTTCCGCTCATATTGCACATTGCAGTTCGGGCGGCATCTCTTAGTTGAAATAGATTACACGCGTCAGCAGCAGCATCGGCAGAAGTTCATAGCTGACAAATATGCTGAATGCCAAGTCTTCTGCTCGACATTTTTGTCAGCAATATAAAATGCATTGGGCTTGACGTTTAGCGATGCCGATGCTTCTGCTGACGCGTCTAATCTATTTCAAGCATCTTTCTTGAAAATTTCGATGAACACGGACGACAAAAATCCCATACATACGCACTAAGCCTCCGAGCAACCCGTTTTCTTATTTTATAGGCAGTAATAAGTCTATTATAATTCTTAGTCTATTCACATACACCCAAAGATAACGCCATACGTGTTTGTAGTCGTCACTGTCCGCTTGTTACCTAAGCGTTCATGGAAGGGTCCACAATAATCCAATCCACAATTGGAAAATGGTGGTGCAGCTGTCACTCGTGATTTGGGAAGTGAAGCAATCTGTTGATTCTGCATCTTCCGCTGATGCAGACGACATGTGATGCACTCATGAAGGTGACTCTTCACAAGTGAACGACCATGAATAATCCAGAATCGTCTCCGGATGTATTGCAGCATGACTTGAATGCTGTCACTGCGTGGGCATTGCTAACGTGCAGCTTCGCCAATGTACTCGTTCTCGGTATAATGATTGGTTGGCGCGCACCGGTCATCATCGATGAATAATCCTTCTGTCCTCCAGGAAGGGATTCAATGGTAGCAGCTTACTTTGTCCTGTCAAATGTCGTCCATTTCGTAAATCGCTGAGCTCGCTACCAAAATAAGCCCGTTGAGCGTCCCGCACATGTGCCAGGAGCGCGTCGTTTCCGTGGGTGCAATCGTCTTGATGGCGCGAAACTGTCTGCCACTAGGAAGAAAGCGCCTCACAAGCGCAGTCGTGTGTAGGACTCGTTGTAAGGTGCTGAATCTGTCTACTAGTGGGATTTTACGACCATCCGCCCTAGTCGTCGTTATCCTCGGTGAAGGATTTGCGTTGTCTTGTCGTCCAAGGGCTTGATATCATCCTCGAATGGATGATCTGTAGCGTTGTCTCGAATGAACGGTGGTCCTGTCCACCACAGTTCATGTGTCAGAAGAGCAGCAGGTGTGATCTCGCGACTGGCGCAGTCCGCGGGGTTCAGCTTCGACGGAACATGATGCCAACGGCTGATATCAGTGTTGCTTTGGATGAATCCAACTCGATTCGCGACATACTATTTCAATGTCTCTGGAGACTTCCGTAGCCAGCAGAGGACGATGCTGCTATCTGTCCATAGCGTATACTCTGCCCGAGTTAGTTGAAGTGCCTGACATATTTCCAAAAAGGTAGACACCAATAGACTCGCAGCGTTGAGTTCAAGTCGTGGTATTGTAAGTGACTCTTCAGGCGCGACCGTCGTGGACCGTTTCTTCGGCGCGACCTTAGTCTTAGCAATCACCAGCGATGTTCGAATAGTACCATCCAGGTCGGTACTACACACATACACTACAGCAGCACAATCTTTGCTACTCGCATCGCAGAATCCGTGAATCCGGAGGCTGGCTGTGGGGCTCATCCCAAGCCACCTCGGTACGTCGATGGACGAAAGTTGCGCTAACTGGCTTCGGAGTGTCGTCCACTCCGTCCTTAACTCCGTTGGCAGCGGAGTAGGTATCCCATTCCAGTCCTGCTAGCCAGAGAGACTGAATGAAGATTTTGGCTACGATGATGGCTGTGCCAGCAGATCCATCGGATCGTACAACCGTGCTATATCACTGATGACAGTTCGTTTACTTGCGACCGAACATGGTTCGTGAAGCTTGACATTGTACCGCAGCACGTCGCTCGACGGTTCCCAACAGAGGCCAAGAGCTGTATCCTCCTCAAATAGGTCCACTTCAGAAGCTGGAGACGGCGACTCGGAAATAGCGGCGAAAACTTCCGCTGAGTTAGAGTTCCACTTCTGCAATTCAAATCGGCCTTGATACAAGATAGTGCTTATGTCGTGGGCCACAGATACGGCTTCTGTCGGCGTCGCCACACTAACAAGGTAGTCATCCACATAGAAATTCGCCCAGATACGATCACGCGCGTCCTCTGCCCGGGTGGGCTCGCTGATGCTGCACGGCATTGAATGGGCTACATGCCATCCCATACGTGACGGTTTGAAGTTGGAAGATCTGCAGTTCGTCAGAAGGCGCCTCGCGGTACAGGATTTGTTGCCAACAATGATGTCTCGGATCGACTCGAACTTGTCGAAACATCTTCTTGACGTCAGCTTTGAGCCCTACAGGAAAGCGTCGGAACCGCATCCAGATGTGAACCAACGTGTCCTGTAGTGGTGGGCCCACCAGTTGTGTATCGTTCAAGGACACACCATTAGAAGTCCGCGCCGATGCGTTGAATACCACCCGAAACTTCGCGGTGACAGCATGATGCGGAATGAAATACGACTGAGAGGGATCGCCTAGTTGATCCGTCACTGGAGTCATGTGTCCCAGTGAAATATACTCACGCATAAATTCGATGTACTTCTCTCGTAGCTCGGAATCACCAGCCACTTTCCGTTCCAGCTGATAAAACTGGCGTAATGCTGATTGATGTGAGTTCCCGAGTGGGGGTGCATCGGGACGAAACGGCAGTTGCTCACAGTAACGACCATCCTCAGATCGTGTGAAAGTGTCGGTGAAGATCGTCTCGCATAGATCCGGTTGCGTCTCGTTAACCGAAGGCACCTCAGCCTCCCAGAAAGAACGCAGCAATAAGTCCAAGTCCCGATTCGAGCTGCAAGCACAAAGACCACGTCGGTTCCGCGTTGAGTCGGTCGAGAGCATATCCACGGGACCGAACACAATCCAGCCAAGATGTGTATTCATCGCACATGGTTCGTTGACGTCTCCAGTGATGATGCCGTCACAGATAAGCTGACCCCATACGTCAGCTCCGATGAGCAGATCGATTGCACCTGGAGTGCTGAAGTCTGGATCATGTTATGTAGTACTCTTTTTAGTTATATATTTACTGTAGTAAAATAGACGTGTATTAAAGGAACTGCTCAGCTACCGATATATTTTAGGAGGGTTCTCAGGAATACTACGTTTTGCTACACGTCAAGCCCTAAACAAACCTACTAAATACAATGATGAAGCCTTTGGGTCACTGCTGTTGATATGACCAGATCGCATGAGCGCTTCCCTTCCTCCCTGTGCAATTTAGCGACCACCAAAAGATATTGCACCCTAAAATTCAACGAAATTGTTAATCTACCTATACTACATAATCCGGAAGAGAAGTTTCAAAGAGCTGCTGAAAACTAAAAGACCTAATTATCCATGATATTCATTTTTTTAATGATCCTAATAATTATATAAATATAGCATATAGAAATATTTCATATGTCACTATTGAACAGTTATTCATTCACTTTAAGAATTTGTTTGTATTTAGTTTTAATAGAAAAATAACTTGAATCCGAAAACTGTATATAAAAAAATTTAAATATTCGATCATTGAGGCTCCCTAACATCCATGTGCGCACATTGAGAAGGTGGAACCAAAACTTCATCTCAAGGGAAGAAAATATTGCTACCAAGCAATTTTCAGGCCATTACAATTATAACCAATAACCTAAAACCAATATAACTAAAACTTTAAAGAAATACTAGTGTTCCAATTTTAAATAATATTAAAGAGAATCGTTCGTTATCGTGTTACTCGAATTCACGGGAATAACTAAGTAAAATTCCATATATCCCAAATGCGTTCCTTGTGTGCAAATATTCCAGCAAATTCATTCCCATGGTTTTTCCTTTTTCTTTCTTAGAACCGATATTTACTGCACAGGTCCGGGTTAATTATTAAAATGTCGCTTACCGCCAATATGGCTTACCGCCTTACTATACTTTGGTAGTCCGGGACGTTGGTGATAGATGAGCTGTAATTCGGGAGTCCCGTTGCTTTTGATATAACTGAAATGATGGGGTCATATGAGGTGATGCGAACCCACAAATATTTTTCGCACAAGTATCGTCACGACATTCCTAATAAATTGTACAATTAGCCCGGAGAAATCACTTTAAAAAAATTATATACATATATAAGCAAGACTTACGCGGATTTTCAAAGGACACTGTCACACTCACACCCGAACCAATGCACAATTTGTATTTCCCAGACTGCTGCTATTAGTATATAGAAATTAAATTGCTGCAAAAAAAAAACATCGAATGGCGAATATCACCATAAAAGAACTCACAAATATTAAAGAAAAGATGAAAAGATACCTGATTCTGATTTGCTCCGGCCACGATGCCAATCAGTCAAATGGGAGAATAAGAATGAAAGGAATGACAGCAACGTCTGTCTTTTTGATTTCGATAATCGAGTTTCGAAAGCAACAATCAAGACTTGAACCGATTGGACAGTCTGCGCAGAAATAATTATCCATTTAAAAAAAATGTTTTTATTGTTTTTTAAGAATTTAATTATTTCTGAGCATACTGATCTATCTAGCTAAGTCTTGTTTGTCATATTGGGACAGTCATTACTATCAGCCAGCTGTAAACCAGCCAGATGAGTCCATGTTGTATGTTGTAATGTCACTGCAGGTACCAGCGATGGAATGACCGGCAGAACATAGGCATCCAATGTAAGGGCGAAATCAGCCTCACATGTAGAGTTGATCGTGATGGTGGCTCGACCTCTGGTCCGGGTCGAGATAGCAGCGCCAATTCCTTCAATTGGCACCTCGTAGCGCTGAATGCTCAGTTGTAAACGTCGAGCCATTGAGTCAGAGATAAAACTTCTCTGTGCTCCAAGATCACAGAGTGCTCGGCAGGTGTGGGAGAATCCGCCGACATCCGTGATGCGAACTTGCGCAGTCGCCAACAGCACCAGGTATTCGCTGCAGGACTGCGCTGCAGCCACTAGTCACTTTCGGGGAAATGTTGTTGGAGCTGCTGCAGACGCAGCTTCCGTTTTCAGTATGTCATTGCGAATCTCGACCGCAGTGAAATCCGGCTTCCGACACAGGATAGTATGGTGCCGGTGTGTGCATAGGGTGCACACGGTTGATTTGCACACAGATGCTGAGTGGCCCGATCGGAGACAGTTATAGCACAACTTGAAATTCTTTACGACGTCCCATCGCTCCTGCACTCGTAATGTTTTAAATCGCTGGCACCGTGCCAACCGATGATCACCTCTGCAGAACTCGCAGACTAGCACTACACGACCAGTCGACGAGTCATTCGATGCCTGCGAACCTGATGCAGCCACCTTCGCTTTGATGGTCCTTAGTTGGGAAGCTCGTCGCTTGTCCACTGCGTCCACACCAGCATTGTATGGAAGCCGCGCATTCATGGTCCTCCGTTCCACGAAGACCAGTATAGTTGCGAAACGGTTGGGATCTCAGGGCTATGCATGCTCATGCCCCTTCTTGTCGCTGCAGGCAACTTAGGTAGCAGCATCGGTACCAGTAGAGCATCCCATTTGTCTACCGGTAGCGACATCACACTCAGAGCCCGCAAGGAATTGCGGACACATGCGACCAGATCTCTCAGCGTTCCTTGGCGTTCGGGGGGGTTGTCTGGCAACGACAACAATCTGTTCACGTGTGTATCTGCCTGTAGACGGGGACTGTCATATCGCTGCTTCAGTTCGCTCCATACCTCCTCGTAGCCTCCGGAATAGAGACCACCAACAAGAGGTACCTTCTCGTCAATCACGTACTGGCGCAACTTACCCAGTTTGTACGTTGCGGCAAGATCCGAGCGGTTATGCACCAGCGTCTCAAACATATCCTTAAATACAAGCCAGTTCTCGGGCTGGCCATCGAACACTGGAATCGATACTGGTTCTAATCGGAAGTCATGTGCATGTGAGACCGAGGACGACATGTCCCGGTCGGACTCCGTCTGTTGATGGAGCCATCTTCGAAGAATTAATGACAACTCTGTGTAAACATCCTCCACCTCATGGAAGAGCTCATCGTGTGCCTGGTACCCCACAGCCGTCTTCGCGGAACCAACCAACACAAAATAGTTCTCAGTGAACCTGTGGTAGAGCTGCTCCAGCACTACCAGCTTCTGCTGGGCTTCAAGCCCATCCACTTTCGCATCCTTCAGCTGTTCCTGCATTCGCAGGATCGAAGTTTTCGGGGACGCACAAACGCAATATTAATCTCAGCCATGGCAAAGTCTATGAGCACAACCGAACTACACGCGAAAACGATTTGTATAAAAGGTTCGTACACGATCGGACACGTCCTCAACAGAATTTACGTCGCGTACTGCTCGTCGCAGGTACCCGCCGGTCTCGCAATGTCTAATCAACAGACAAAGGAAATAGAGGACAGAGTCATAGACTAAAAATGTGGGACCATTTTCTATCTCATTCATTCATTCAGGCAATATACTGAAATGACAGCCGTACTAAACGAGACTAACAATACATATGGTAAATTGGTCCCCTTTTCGATAGTGCATCTCATTGCTTGGAATACTTCCTTATCTTCTTCTTCATTGGTCTAATCTAAACTCGTCGTCTAGAGCAGTCGCGAGAATGAAACGTGCTCGAACACGATTTCACCATAATGTATGTCTAAAGAAACGAAAAAAACGGCGTATCATCGTAAGACGTAGTATGTAAACTGTTTCTAGAACCAAAATTAGACTTCTCCAAAAAATAAGATTGATTTCACAGAAGATTCAGCTACACCTCAGGCATAATAGCTCGTAGGCGGCGACAGAAGGGTTAATAAATGCATTGACAATATTTTGACGTTTGAATTATTTCGTGGAGTGAAGTCAAAGAGATAGATATGGAGTAGACATAATGATGAAACTGCATGTAAAAACAACAACACTACATGGGACGAAAAATCTTGTCCATGGGCTCTCTCGTTCAGCGGTTCACAATTTCATCACGTCAAATGCGACCAGTTTTGCCGCACACAGCGACAAAATCGACTAGTTCAGCCACTCACATCAATACACACACCGACAAAGTCATCCGGTTCTGCTAGTTCTGTAGCACGCGCGCATTCTATATTGTCAAAGTCGGTAAACGCGGTAAACGATCCTCGCCGCGAATCTCGTTTGATTTAATTCGATTGCGCGAAATAGTTACGTTATTGACTACAACATTACGTTGCTCGGGTAATTTGTGGTTGTTAGGTGCTGTTTTATGTCATAAAATGCAAACGTAGTGTGTTATCGACGGGTTGTTTATGATTCACTCATCAATTAATGTACCGTTGTTTTCCTCTCCCATTAAACAAGCAAACTTGTCCCGTCTCATTTTACGTATGAGATCTCCTTCCTTCATTCTCCCTGAGTGTCGTGTAATCAGAGAGAATGAAGAAAGGAGGGAGTATACGTAAAATGAGAAGGGACTAGCTTGCTTGTTTATTGGGAGAGGAAAACAACGGTACATTAATTGATGAGTGAATCATAAACAACCCGTCAATAACACACTACGTTTGCATTTTATGACATAAAACAGCACCTAACAACCACAAATTACCCGAGAAACGTAATGTAATAGTCAATAACGTAACTATTTCGCGCAATCGAATTAAATTAAACGAGATTCGCGGCGATGATCGTTTACCGCGTTCACCGACTTTGACAATATAGAATTCGCACGTGCTACAGAACCAGCAGAACCAGATGACTTTGTCGTTGCGTGTATTGATGTGAGTGGCTGAACTAGTCGATTTTGTCGCTGCGTGCGGCAAAACTAGTCGCATTTGACGTGAAGGAATCGTGAAGAGCTGAACGAGAGAGCCCATGGACAAGATTTTTCGTATTAATAGATTGAAAACTAGAGGAGCATCGTAAAACGACCCAGCTAGTTTCGACGATTTGCTAATAATCGACGAGTAGTGATCAATAAAACGTAATTTACAATCGAAAACAACCCCTAGATCAGTAATCGCAGAAACACATGGGAGAGGAATAGAGTTTATTTGGTACTGAAAAGAGAAAGGAGTAGATTTTAATGAATACACCATAACGGAGCATTTAGAAATATTAAGATCCAACTCATTTGAGATACACCAAGCAATCTAAATCGGATTGCAAAGCTATACAATCAGAAATTGATGAGACAGCAGAAAAAAGTTTGTTATCATCGGCGTAAAAGAGAGAGTTACAGTTAAGACAAGATGGTAGATCGTTAAAGAAAAGTAAAAAAAGAAGGGGACCTAAAATGGATCCTTGTGGCACACCCGATGATGGACAAAATTCGGAAGAGGTAAAAATTTGGAAAACAACTCTAGATGAGCGATCATTAAGATAAGAGAAGAGCCATACCATAAGATATGAAGGGAATCCCATTGCAATTAGTTTATTAAGAAGAATTTGGTGATTAACGGTGTCAAATGCTTTTGCGAAGTCAGTATAGATTGCATGCACGTCAAAGTGCTTATTGAAAGATTTTGATACAAAATTAACAAGTTCAACTAAGTTTTGGTGACAACGGATTTGTTTTTGGAGATACCATGTTGTTCATCCTTAATAAGATAACTAAAATGTTCATGAATAATGTTATAAACAATCTTTTCAAGAAGTTTCGAAAAGGATGACAGAAGAGAGATAGGTCTATAGTTAGACACAGAGCTAGGATCGCCCTCTTTCGGAATGGGAACCACATGTGACTATTTCCACTGAATTGGGAAAACACCTTCATGTAGGCTCTTAGTAATAAATTTGGGGTTCCATCGGGTCCTTAAGAAGAATTGGTTTTAATTGAGGATATAAGCACTTCAACGTATGACGGTAAAATGAGGGGTGTAAATTGTGCATTTCTTAAGGTACAACAGGAGGACAAGTTAAGAATGATGTTTTAAACGTGCTTATCGTGCTTTGAGTTTCGCGAGTCTCAATTTCTACCTCACTTTCGACTAAATAAAGTGAGGTAGAAATTGAGACTCGCGAAACTCCAAGCGAAGTAATGTCTGAGGTTCCCATTCATGTTTTGACCTCCTTCATTCCAGTTTTCAATAGTGAATCGGAAGATGTTTTCACCTTCATTGAAGCGTGTAATGATGCGATCGATTTGGCATCGGAGACACAGAAAAAGGTATTGTTCAAGTTCATTAAATCGCATATTCGTGTAAACGCGTCCACCATTTTAATGAACCACAACGTTACTGATTGGGAAGGGTTAAAAACGGAGTTATCATCGGTTTTCCGTGATCCACACAGTGGTCTCCAACTTCATTGGGAGCTAATAAGCATCCGACAAGCCAAAGACGAAAGTGTTATTCACTATTTTCAAAGAGTGGAAACACTTCAAAGGAGACTCATACAGTCTAAATTAAATAAATAACAGGTGCGACAATTCAGCATTGGACTAAGGCCGCAGGATGTGTTAGTGACATCCATATTTCCAAGATATTATCTGCTTTTTTGTTGAGGTAATGAGATCAGCATCACGCTCAGCAGTGTTATTTATCCCCATAAATGGGTACTTCTTTAACATCTGAGTGAGATCATAGTCCGTCACTAACTCGTGAGTTCGAAAAACACCATGATCCACGGTTAGATTCGAACTCATGACCCTGTGCACCGAAGGGGCGCGCACTAACCGCTAGACCAGCCAGACTACACACACAGTCTAAATTGGCTATCGCAAAAAAAAAAAACATAAAGAAGGTCAAATGGAATATATCCAAAATGAAACCTTGACTATCTATATAAACGGACTCCAAAAACGTTTATCGACATATGTGATAACACAATGTCCAGCTTCACTTGCAGAAGCAAATTCGTATGTGAAGAAGAGCAACGTATCAATCTATTTCGCAGCAATACTAATAAAGATTACACATTCAACAATCTACCGTATACGAAACAGTATATATGACGATTTCGCATGTCCCAAGTAGGGGACGATATAATAAATAAATAATTTCGCAAATTTCGACTGTTTACAGAACATCAAATATACGGAATTACTAATGAAACTTTGTTTTACGAATAAAATACAATTGATTTAGTAAATTTATCTGCCATCAAAATATTATAATATTTTTTATTGCTTTTCCAAAGTTTTTACGGGTGAACTTATATTTATTTCTATAGTCTAGTCTATTAGTCTATAAATGAATAAAATAAAAACTTTTCAGTTTTATTCAGGACTCAAAGGACTATCTCGTTATATCAATAGGTACGTTTTATTGTGTTTATCCCGTGAAGGTTTGGGTAGAACTTCATATAAAAAAAATGACACTTACCCAGGTAAAGTTCACGCGTGCAACTACCCTACACGGGATAGTACTCAAATGTAGATGGCGGACGCATAGGGTAAATATGAGGGTATTTGATTTTTTAAACCAAATGTGAGAGTTTTTCTCATCACGAGAAAAGATTTTGCAAAGAAATAATCATCTTTTGTGATAAAATCCACCACATCTAAAAAATAAGCCGACGAAGGTGAGTCAAAGATGCGCAAAAACTATCAAATGTCAGCTGTTTGGTCTTAACCGGGATGTTACCCGCGATCGTTTTTTCGAGTCAGATTTACCCGCGATGCGAAAAAACGTCGCTAATGTATGTACATATATTCCTGATGTGCATATCATTGCGAAATGTTTATTATGACCTAACCCAAGCACATTAACTATATTGCAAAATTATATATTAAAATTCGCTATTATATTTTGAAAATGTTTATTATTTTTTACAATAAAAGAAATAATATGACTCTTCACGTATTATTGCTAGATATCGGCACAACTGCGTAATTATTAGTTTAGTGAATCTGTGCATATAGTGTTTCCATGGTAATGTACACCCTGAAATGTGCATCGGTTGAATAAAAACGTCAAAAATGGCGAACACTCTTCGGTAACTAAATGTGTTTTTAATTTCATTTAATCTGACGATTTGCTTCAGGATGTAAATATATGCCCTCCACGCTGAATATTGATGACTCTAGAATTGAAGACAAGAAACAAAAGATTATGCATGAAACGTTAAGTGTATATGTGTATGCTATATTTAAACACAAAAACACATTTTTTCTTGGAATTTCTGTGGCAGCCCAGGACTCCACGGTGCAATTCCCTTTGTTTCACATTATGTTCATACCTTAGAGAAAGCATAGAAACCCACTGCATGCGTTAGTCCAGAGTGGGCGTCAGAAAATAAAAATGGCACCGTTTCCACACTACATATCGCAGTTCACACATATAAACAAAAATGTAAATCAAATGTCAAATTTTTGTTTACAAATGAGAATATAATATCAGAGTAATATGTATTAGCCTTTAAAAATGCCAACGTGATAATTAACCCTTCGGTAGGTACATAAACCTAGACAGACCATTGGTACTATATCTAAGACCGCGCGCAGATTAAAGGCGTATTGGGGAGTAGCGTATAGTAAAACCTGTCGCCCAATACAAGCGTTGTATTGGGCGACAGGTTTTACGCTACGCTACGCTCCAATACGCCTTTAGTCTGCGCGCGGCCTTAATGAAAAATATCGTTCAATAATATTTTACACCCCTTTCCATATATATGTATTTCAAACCAAATGACGGCCACAAATGCGATCAAACGTTCGGCGAAATGTAAACTATGTCTGAAGAAACGAAAAAACGGCGTATCATCGTAAGACATAGTATGTAAACTGTTTCTAGAACCAAAATTAGACTTCTCTAAAAAATAAGATTGATTTCACAGAAGATTCAGCTACACCTCAGGAATAATAGCTCGTAGGCGGCGACAGAAGGGTTAATAATTGCATTGACAATATTTTGACGTTTGAATTATTTCGTGGAGTGTAGTGTAATACATTTGGAGTCAAACACGTATGGGTTGTGTGATCACATAGCCACTCTGGACTAACGCATGGCATGGGTTGCTATGCTTTCTCTAAGGTTCATACATATACATTTATTTATTTATTTAATTCGTAAATATTACAAAACGGGAATAATTCCCCAAAATATGTAATGTAAAGAATTCAAAGTAAGGATAAAAAATATAAAGGAATAACTAACTTATTAAGATCTTCTTCTTTAAAGCACGATAGCCCGACGTCGGGCCTTGGCCGCCTGGATTGAAGATCTCCAATTGTCGCGGTCACGCGACCTTGTCCTCCAGTTCCGAAAGCCTAGCATCTGGTGGGCGTCCTCACATACAGAATGCTCCCATCGGGCTCTCGGTCGTCCACGCAATCTGGCTCCGTCCACTCGTTGCGCGTTCATCACCTTTTTGGGCATGCGATCGTCGTTCATCCTTTGTACATGTCCCGCCCATTGCAGTCGCTACAATTTCACGATCTTCGACACCTGTAGCTCATCATACAGCTGATACAACTCAAGGTTGTACCGGATGCGCCATTCACCTCGTTCACGAACGGCCCCGAAGATTCTTCGGAGAACCTTTCGCTCGAATGTGTCCAACAGGTGTTCAGAGTTTTGGGTTAGGGTCCATGCCTCGCAGCCATAGCATTGCACAGGTCGGATTATGGTTTTATACACGTGGAGCTTCGTCTTCCTGTGCACCAGCTTCGAATTCATAATTTGGAGGACCGCAAAGTAACACTTATTAGCTAGTTGTATCCGTCGCTTTATCTCATCTGTTTTGTTGGCGTCCTTTGACAAATTGCAACCCAGGTAAGTGAAGTTGTCTACATACCCTATATTGAGGTCCCCCACTGTGATGCTTGAATTTACTGGCGTTCTAGTTTTTCATCGCATCATGACCTTGGTTTTAGATTCGTTGATATGTAGTCCAACTTCTTTGGCGGCGTTATTGAGATTATGCAGGAGGATTTCTGCATCACCCAATCTTCGAGACATGATGTTAATGTCGTCGGCGTAAGCTACTAGTTGAGTCGACTTAATGAGTAGCCTTCCGCTGCTGTCCAAATTCATGGCTCGAATTACATACTCCAGAGCCAGTTTGAAGAGCGTCGGCGCCAGCCTTGCTTGAGTCCAGTACGAGTTTCAAATAGGTCAGTGAGTCTGTTCTGAACTCTGACCAGTGAGACGGTATTAGTCATCGTCATCCTTATGAGTCGCACTAGCTTAGCCGGTATACCAAAATGCAACAGAATGTTGTACAGTACACTTCGATCGATACTGTCGTATGCCTGCTTGAAGTCGACAAATATTTGGTATACGTCGATGTTATATTCCCAGCACTTCTGGAGTAAAAGCTTCGCTGTAAAAAGTCGATCTGTCGTCGAACGACCAGGTCTAAAGCCGCCTTGGTACTCGCCAATGATTTCTTCTGCGTACGGATTAATTCTATTTTCTAGAATTTTAGATAAAATCTTATAAGTCGTACAAACTAATGAGATGCCTCTGTAGTTCTCACATTTTAACTTATTTTTTTTTTGTGGATTGGGCAAATTATACTTTTGCGCCAATCTTCCGGGATTATTTCGTCGTTCCATATTTTAGCGATAAGTGTGTGTATAGCCTTAACAAGGCTCCCCCCACCATGCTTCAGCAGTTCAGATGGAATCTCGTCAGCGCCCGGGGCTTTATTATGTTTCAGTGATTGCATGACGAGATAAACTTCTTCTATTGTTGGGGGTTGAACGGGAGGGCCAGTTTCAGCCGTCAGCTCCAGCGCTTCTTGTGTGGGGTTGTTCGGTTGAACATTGAGGAGCTCTTTAAAATGTGAGGCCCAGCGTTTATCAACGCTATCGGTGTTGCTAATTATATTGCCATCTTTATCCTTACAGAGGCTGGTCCTGGGTTGGTATCCACTTTTAATTGAATTAATTAGCTTGTACGCTTGTCTACTGTTCCTACTAGCTAGTCTTTGGTTTATTTGCAACAACTACTCGTCAAGATGCTTACGTTTCTTACGTCTAATTAACCTTTTCGAAAATCGTCGAAGATTGTCACAATTTGTTTTTTTGGCTCTAGTTGCGCGTTCGGTCCATTGGCGATATGCCTCATTTTTCGCAACTACCGCATTTTGACATTCCCCGTCAAACCAATCATTTCGGGCTCGCCGGGCTTTGTATCCCACAACCTCCTCTGCGACCCCTTTGATGGTGTCTTTGAGTGTATCCCAAATCTCAAGGGCGCCTTTGTTGCTGATGTTATTTAGCAAGGGCGTCAGCTTCCCCTCAAGGGTAGTCGTATAAGTGACCACCGTGGCATTATCCAACAATTTGTCAACCGCAAAAATTTTAGCCGGGTTGAATCTCGAATGATGCACCGAAGAAATTCTGCACCTATAAGTCGCCTTCACCATATAGTGGTCAGAGTCAATATTTGCTCCACGATAGGACCGAACATCCATCATGCTCGATGCCCATCTCTTGCAGACAAGGACGTGGTCAATTTGGTTGACGGTATGTTGATCTGCAGATCTCCAGGTCTGTCTGTGTATACGACGATGCGGAAAACACGTTGAGCTAATGACCATGTTTCTGCTGGTCGCGAAGTCTATTAGTCGTTGGCCGTTGTCGTTCTTCATGGAGGCTGTAACCTCCAGTAATCCCCCTATGCCAACTTTCGTTTCCGACTTTGGCGTTGAAGTCCCCCAGCAGCAATTTGACATCGTTTGATTGAAGTGAGTCGAAGAGATTTTATGGGCGGTGGTAGAACTCGTCTTTGGCCGCGTCTTCACTGACTTCGGTGGGGGCATGCGAGTTTACGAGCCAGAGATTGAAGAACCGAGTTTTAATGCGAATCGCACACAGCCGCTCGTTTATGGGTTTGAATTCGATAACATGCGGCTTAAGTTGATTGTTTACAATAAATGCCACTCCAAACTCCCTGTGGCCCGAAGGTTTTCCACTTGTGAAAATTGTGTACGAATTTCGGTCGTCTATCTCGCTACTAAGCCATTTTGTATCCTGGAGTGCAACTAAGCTCAGCTTATATTTTTCAACCTGATCCAAGAGGGCCCTTAAGGGCGAGGTCGTCGTTGAGTTGTATCCGTCCAATCCGAGGCTTTCGTTCCAGGTTTCTTGACGTCGAAATTTTTTTACAAGGATGACTTGTCGGCCCATCGCTTAACCATGATAGTATTCGTAAACGAAAGAGGTCCATCATGGAGGGGCCTCGGAGGTGCTGCTTCGGTGATTGACTATTCGGTTTTTGTCACCCTATTACGTTTAGTAACCTGAGACGCTGAAGTTGTTAATACGCCCCGTAGAGAAACATAGGAATTGGCCGGAGCCGTTCACCCTATGAAACTCCTCCTGCATAGCTAAGGGTCCGCAGTTATGCCGGGTATTGAAGCTAGCAAGCTGAAATTTTGCACGTGTGCTTATTATTGTTACAGGCTGTTTGTATGTTTGAATCACCGAAATTGGATCACTGGGTCAAGGCTGCCATACAAACCTAGCCCCCCTCCCCCATTATATTATTTTTGCAATAAATTTTAAGTTGAATTTGAAAAAAAAACTTATTTGTTAATGAACCAATCTTAATCAAACCTGGGAATTTGATGATATGACGTAGTCTTAGTCTGGTTATCATCCCAGTACATTTGTTGCACTGCTTTTTAGTCAAAGTCATGGGAGTAGGGTACAAAAATGATTAAGGGAGCTGTATTTTCTTGGTCGTAGATTAGAACTCCTCGTTACAAAATAAATTCGGAATTCATAGTCAATTACCCATGCTACATTAAACAGCTTTAACGCAAACAATCTATACTCACCATCTGGTAATTCGTATAGTTTTCTTGGCAATTGTGCAAAGTACGGATGATGTAACGCTTTATTGGCGCATATTCTTTGTTCTGGATTCAACTGCAACAAAGCGGTTGCGATAGCTTCTCCTTCGACTATATCGTATAGTTTTGGAAAACTATGACCTAATTTTCTCGGTCGATAGAAACCTAAAAGATGAAATATTAAAAAAAATATTAATATTAATATACAGGGTGTCCCGCAACTGGTTAGCCATAGACCAATGGAAGACTCTACAGGATGTTTTAGGAAAAATGTCGCCAAAATTATTTCTCTATCTTTTACCGTTAAGAAGTACTTGCCTTTTTTGTGATTCTTGTAAAAAAACACGACTTTTTGCGAAAAACTCCTATTTTCTAGCTTCCACTCTTAGAGAAAACATTGCAACTCATGCCATGCGTTAGTCCAGAGTGGCTATGTGATCACACAACCCATGTGTGTTTGACTCCAAATTTATTACACTACACTCCACGAAATAATGCAAATGTCAAAATATTGTCGATGCAATTATTAACACTTCTGACGCCGCCTACGAGCCTAAGGTGTAGCTGAATCTTCTGTGAAATCAATCTTATTTTTTGAAGAGGTCTAATTTTAGTTCTAGAAACAGTTTACATACTGTGTCTTACGATGATGCGCCGTTTTTTTTAATTCTTTAGACATAGTTTACATTTCGCCGAACGTTTGATCGCATTTTTGGACGTCGGTTCCTTTGAAATTTATATGGAAAGGGGTGGAAAATATTATTGAACGATATTTTTCATCAAGATATAGTACCAATGGTCTGTCTGGATATATACGCCAACAGAAGGGTTAAATATCACGTCGGCATTTTAAGAGAGTAATGAATATTACGCGGATTTTATATTCTCAATTGTAAACAAAAAATTGACGTTTTAATAATATTTTCACGCATACTATGAACTGCAATAGTGTGAGAACGGTGCCATTTTTATTTTCTGATGCCCACTCTGGACTAACGCATGCTTTCTCTAAGCCTCCACTTTAGCCAAATCAATGTTTTTCATATTCTTCTGAAAGTACACAAAATTTCCAATAAAAGGACATATCGAACGTTTCGAACGGTTTCGTATCTTCCGAGATGCGACATTTTGAATTTTGCAGAAATGTCAATTTCAACTTTTAATGTCAAAATTAAACCCGAATTTCGTTGTGAACTTTCAGAAGAATATGAAAAACATTGATTTGGCTAAAGTGGAAGCTAGAAAATATGAGTTTTTCGAAAAAAGTCGTGTTTTTTGACAAGAATCACAAAAACGGCAATTACTCCTTAACGGTAAAAGCTAGAGAAATAATTTTGGGGACTTTTTCCCAAAACATCCTGTAAAGTCTACCATTGGTCTATGGCTAACCAGTTGCGGGACACCCTGTATAGGAACAATTTAATAATATGTAATAAGAAATGCAGAAGATGTATTTTATAAATTAAAACATACAGTTGGCAGGCAGCTCTATCTTGGATTCAATGCTTTGGTTGTTGTAGCTTTGACAATACAATATGAAAACTAAATTTGAATCTAATCTAACTAGAGAACTGGGAATGCATACGCTTATAAGACGTTACGAATTCCTTAAAATTTGCGGTTTATTAAAAAAACTAAATTGTTCACAGTGCACTGTTCATAAGACAGCCTCCAGTTTTATTTTACTTTTCAATCATTTTATCTTAAGAAATGTGCTAGTGAAGCTAAATAATAATAGTTTGGTTTTAAATTCAGCTCCAGGCGAGCAAATTTGTACTGAAAAAAAAAATATAATCTTTAAAGGGAATTATTTCAATTCAACCCTAATTTGCAGTATATAAACATTATCTCAGTGCCATTCACGCAAATTGTTTTTACATTACATTGGTTCATTGCCGTACTCGTCTCTTTATGTTTATCAGTGCAGCTTCAATCTAATATCAAACGGGTGTAATTATATTTATATTAGGCTTATTGTTTGTACTCCTATTAGACTTTTTAATGCAGCGCCAAGTACACTTTTTAGTCTGATGTCATATGGGTATAATCAATATTTATTTGTAACTCATTCCATTTAAAATTGACCGTTCATCCTTTTCCTTTACAGAAATATACTGCAAAAGCAAACCCATGTGCCTTGATAATTTATTCAGCCGTATTTTTTCATATTAAACATAAATATCTTTAAAGAAGCGTGTACTAAAATAAAGAGTACTAAAAAATTGCAACATTTTGGAAAGCACATCGGAAGCAGTTTTTAAAATGGATTTTATATGTTAAGAAGTTTTATTTATTGCTCACAAAGGTCGAGACAACCGTTAAAGCAAAGTTTTAACTACAAACGTATACTTATTTATTTCCAATTCCAATGCTTACCTAATTTTTGAGGCTTATATCCGGGCAGGTGTGTAACTCCTGGCCACATGTCTTCGGTTGGGGTTCCAAGCAGTTTGAATATTTTATCCAATTGGTCATATGTATCACGAATTCCGGGAAATGTTGGCATGCCTGTTATCATTTCTACGAATATGCAACCTACTCCCCACATATCGAGAGAAGTTGAATATTCTGTGCTTCCCAAAAGAACATCTTAGTGAAACGAGAAAACATAAACAAGTGTTACTAGTGTAAAACATTTAAAACTTTCATTATTTCATAGAATCAGGTTGCGACGCATGTGCTTTTGATGATAGATGGATAGGTGTCTTTCAAATCGCCCAGCATAGATGGAATGTTTCCGGGACTTCTGCAAAGAGGGAAAGAGGAACTGATTCCATTCATGATTAGCATATATAGAAGTAGCTTTGATTTGGGATACACCCCATCAGCCTGAAAATCAGTGCGAGTAGTCTCAATTTCAAAAGTGGGTAAAAGAATGTTTCCGGGACTTCTGCAAAGAGGGAAAGAGGAACTGATTCCATTCATGATTAGCATATATAGAAGTAGCTTTGATTTGGGATACACCCCATCAGCCTGAAAATCAGTGCGAGTAGTCTCAATTTCAAAAGTGGGTAAAAGACCGTCGGATGGTCATAAATCGTACCGCTCTATCAGCCTTACATCTTTTCTCATGAAACAAATCGAAAAAATACTTGACGCTGACATTAGGAGCACACTTCTAGCGACGCGGCAGCTAAACCCAAAGCAATTTGCCTATTAACCGGGCAAATCAATGGAATCGGCACTTCATAACTTTGTACAGAAAATCGAGAAGAGGCTATGTTTAATAAAGAAATGGCACTGTGTGCATTTCTTGATATTGAGAGTGTCTTCGACATTACGTCCATCAACCCCATTGAAATGGCATTAATAGACAAGGGCCCGATAATACAATTACTACCTCGGTGCAACGTATACTTTCGTCTAGAATTATTATCTTTACAAGTATAGGCAAGACTACCCACTCTACACAAGCCACTCGATGCTGTGGTATTGGGGAGGGTATTATTTGCTGCTATGTTCTTTTCTTGATCATATTTAATTTTGAAGATTCGAGCCTTGTAAAATATAAAAATGTATTTTAGAACCTTATTTTGCTACCCATCGTACAGAACACGTTTTTCTACGTAATTTTCATAAGATTGGTTTTATTATGTTATTAACCTTATTGAAGCTCCCCGCCAAATAGCGTTGAAAGAAATTAGCTTCCAGACACCACACGAATTGGCAAATTCGGCGTGGTCTACCGCGGCGAAAATAAGGTATTAACTAATTTAAACACTTTTGAATATGCAAGATGTGAGTATTTTGGCGGGATTGTATTTATATCAATTCTTTTTGCGACTCATGACTATTTCTTTGGCGCAAATCTTTTACAACACAGTTGTTTTTTGTGAGATATATATTTTTTGAAGTTTTCGATTTACAAAACACGGATCTTTCTTGCTAATAATTTATAGTGGATTCGTTCATTATGATGGTGTGGATCTTGCATAAATTGTTCGCGGGACACGGGTTGCCCGTACAGCTGAGCTGAGTAGATGGCGTTGGTTGAGTGAAGATGACGTCACAACTAATCTCTTTTTCCTTAATAATTCCTGTATCCTTCCGTTTCCAGGATGAACAAACGCTCTACAAAATGAACAAACGTCTGGCTTTCGATTGATACTAACCCTATACCTTTCCGACCCATATTTAAAAATGACTGGCTAACTTCACACTCACAATTTTAAAGTTGCTATAATTAAATAATTAGAGAAGCACAAACGATATTAATTGGTTAACAATCAAGAACAAACGTAGCCGCTGTAGAACAAACGGTTCACCGAGCAAAAGGACCTAATTTCAAAAACATGACTGGCTAACTTCACATAGCCCATTGCTACAGTCTAGTCCGCTTAAGTTTACCACAACAAAAGGAACAGCTTAGACTACAACCAATCGTTGCATAGTGAATATTATCACCTACAGTGAAGTGGGACTAAAGCCCCGGATAGAGTTCGAGCGGAATGAAAATGAAACGGTAATGAACCGGCATAAAAACCGTGGTGAATTTAAAATTTTAGCTTCGAAAATTGCTGCAAAGGCGTTTTACGTCCTAAATAATCTTAAAAATAACTAAAAAAATAATTTCCCCCTTGTCCGAATGCATTTTCAACGTGAAAATGAGTCGACTCTGTAGCATATTCTCCGTCGGGCGTGGTGAGTTTTGCAAACGTCAAACCGATTCACTGTCCACGACGAGTTCATCGCGGAAATTATCTAATGACCGGGGAATCGAAAAATAACACATAAAATGGCAGAGACAAATTGTGAAAACATTCTCGGATTTTAGTTTATGGAATTCCCCATCATTTACCACATATTCCACGACAGTAAGTATGCATTTTCATTGAGAAAATCGCCGCGGACAAAAATTTCATTTTCATTCCGCCCGAGGTCTATTCAGGCTTAACACTTTATTAGAAACTTTGGAAACATTTTGTGAGTGACAATTTTTTAATTATTTTTGAATTACGGTTTTTCGCGAGTTATAATAATATCATATTAAATCATGTCTACTTTTAACGACAATGACTGCTGCCTTTCTTAAATTCAATTTGAACAAAATGATGAATTTTTCACTTGCGCTCATTGCAAGAGGGAAGCGCATTCAATTTGCGCCAATCTTACAAGAACCCAAACTTAAACTTTGTCGTTAAGATCACACAATAAACCATCCTCGTTTTCGTGTACAATATGTACTGGGAAAAACGAAGTACAGTAGAGCGTCGACTATCCGAACGTCGATTATCCGAACATTCGATTAACCGAACCAGGCAATCAGCATTTTTTTCATATGACAGACATCGAATTAAATGAAACAGCAAGGGTTTCAAGGAAGCAATCTCTCATGCATCGCTTATTTACCTCGATTTTTTTATTTTTGTTCAGTTCTAGTCGTTTTGAACGTTTTCAGTTTGTAGCTTAATTTCATATTTGGACTATTTTCTAATTTTTCTATGGAGCTCGATTAACCGAACTTTCGTTTATCCGAACCGCCCTTGTCGACATTAGTTCGGATAATCGACGCTCTACTGTATTCAAGTCTATACGAACTGATCTTTCTGAACTAAAGGCGGAGATAATTGACCTTCGGGCTGAAATTTCTTCATTGAAGTCAGAAAAACGAAACTCACTTGATATGGAAGATATCATTGGTGAAATTCAGGAACGAGGAAGGAGATCTTGCAACCTTATCATCCACGAGCAGAGAGCACCACAGCCGAAGACAACTCGACATCCTTGAGAATAATTAAGAATATATCACCGCAAATTAATTTAGAATCCAAAGACATCAAGGTAACAATCGGTAAGGCTAAACCCGATAAACCTAGACTTATCAAAGTCACAACCATCAGTTCTTCTATAGTCTTGGATATCATGAGAGCCAAAAAAGATCATAAATCAAGGAAATATCTCAAGAGTAATAAGGTAAATATCTTCTCGGACTTAACGTTACAGCAGCGCAATCACTTAAATTCACTAAGAGCCCGATTGGAAGACTTAAAAAAGAATGGTCCAAATGCAACCATAAAATATGTTAACAATGTTCCATTGTAGGACGCTGGAAAGACGTCTGAGTCATGGCAGAAGTTGAAATTCCTTATTCGACGACAGCGACTTCACCAAGAGGATCAGTTTGCTGCGACATCTTATTTCAATAAGATTGGAGACGAGCAGTTCGATGACATCATACGTCACGCAAATAGTGGAGACTGGGCAGAAATTAAGCGGAACAGGATTTACCATTAATGATGAATGGATTGGTTCCTTGTTATTAGCCGGTTTGCCAGATAAGTATTCTCCGATGATTATGGCGAAAGAACATTCAGGTATGTCGATAACTACGTATGCGATAAAAACTAAATTGCTAGATATGGAGTCGAAGACAGCAGAAAGTGTCAACGAGTTTGAGACGGTAGCATTTGCGGCAAGAAGCTACCATCACAAGTGTAACAAAAAGTTCAAAAATCGCAATAAAGACAGTGTAGCCCCTGCAACGAAATCTGTCAGAGAAGTACGATGCTTTCAATGTAAGCAGATAGGATATTATCGTAATCAGTGTCCCGCTCAACATCAACAACAGTAGCAAATCAACGTGTAAACCAACCAATGCATTCAGTACTGTGTTTCTTTTCCGGACAATTCAGTAAAGCCTAGTATTGACATCGAGAGTGAAATTTTTGTCCGCTGCGATTTTTTCAATGAAAATGTATTCTTACTGTCGTGGAATATGTGGGGAATGCTGGAGAATTCCATATGCTACAATCCGGAAACAGTTCCATAATTTTTCAGTAATTTCGTTTGTGACATATTCCACGGCAGTAAGTATGCATTTTTATTGATAAAATCGCAGCGGGAAAAAATTTCACTCTCGATCTTAATTCAGCTCTTAAGGAAGAAATTCAGGAGCGAGTGTTCGTCTGACTGCCAACGAATCTTGAATGAAGAATGCGTCGTATGAGCGAAATCTCGTCATCACTGTTGCTAACAGTTCGAAAGTGCCTGTATTGTGTTCGGGAGATGAGCATATTACCACGAAAGACGCCAATTTTGACGTGAAAATTTAAATTGTTTTGTGCGTGCCGAGTGTGACGACAAATCTTATCTCAGTCAGTAAATTGATAGAGACCGGTAACAATGTCACATTCAATGACAAAGGATGCAATATTTTTAACCGGAGAAACGAGTGAGTTGAATCAGCGACCTTGGTGAATAGTGTTTACAAGCTACGAACAGCGAAAAATATGTTAGCAGCTACGATAACATCAGTTGGAGTTTGGCATCGAAGGTTAGGACATGTGAACAGTTCCTACTTGAAGCGAATGGAGACTGCAGCAGAAGGGATAACGTTGAGCGGCAAAGCGGTAAGCGCGTGTACAGTATGTTGCAAAGGAAAGCGGAAACGTTAAACATGTTGGGACCCGAAGTAGTGATCTTCTGCATCTTGTTCATGTCGACATCTGTGGCCCCATGGAAACAACGTCTATCGGAGGATCAAGGTATTTTTTACTTTTAGTAGATGATTATAGCCGTATGACGTTTATATATTTGCTACGTTGTAAAAAAAACTGTCGTATAATTCACCAAGGATCAAATCCTTATACGCCAGAACAAAATGGGTTGTGCGAAAGATTCAATCGTTGAAAAAGGGCGATGTTTATTATTTGACGGGAAATTGGGACAAGAGTTCTGGCGAATACCGCTGTTTATTTGCAGAACAGAACAAATTCATCGAATTTAGCTGGAAAAACTCCAATTCAACTTTGGTCGGGTAAAAAGCCGAGATTAGTCACTTGAGAATATTTGGAAGCAAAGTCATGGTACACATTCTAAAAGAGAAAAGGAAGAAATGGTATAAAAAGTCAGATGAATGTTTGCTTGTGGGGTATTCAGACACAGTAAAAGGCTATAGGTTATATAACCCGAGAACAAAGCGAGTTATAACAAGCCGAGATGTAGTCATATTTGAGGAAGATGATTGCAGTGAGCCATGCAGGTTTGGGGCTACAAAAGTATGCGTTGATGATTGCATGCAGAATGATGTTCCCGAAATTTCACTACAGGAAGCTCTAAATAGCCCTGAAAAAGGGATGGGCAGCAGGCAGTTGCTGAAGAGCTACATAGTTTTGAAAAATGCAACGCATGAGAAGTGGTAACCGCACCCAACAATGCCTCTATAGTACAATCTAAGTGGGTTTTAAAAAAGAAGTTCGCCAGTGAAGGCAATGTCAGCTATAGAGCAAGTTTAGTAGCCAAAGCTGGACCTATTTGAAACTCGTACTAGACTCAAGCAAGCAGTCTTCAACTAGGCTCTGAAGAATGTAATTCGAGGCATGAATATGAACAGCAGGGGAATGCTACTCATCAAGTCCACTCAATTAGTAGCGTACGCCGACAAAATCAACATCATATCTCGAAGATTGGATGATGCAGAAAGCCTTCTGCATAATCTCAATAACGCCGCAAAAGAAGTTGGACTGCATATCAACGAAACCAAAACAAAGGCCATGATGCAATCAAAAACAAGGACGCCAGTAAATTCAAGCATGACAGTGGGTGACCTCAATATCGAGTATGTAGACATCTTCAACTACCGTTCGCGAGCGTGATTTCCCACACTAAAGCGAAATAAAGTCAGTTGACATTATTTCATTTTCGAAAAAGAAAAAATGTCAACTACCAAAGAGCAATAATGTCAACTTTTAAACTGTTTCAAATGAAGCTGTTATGATAAAAAATTCGGTTTTTTATTTTTAGAACGCCTAGCAATGTCCTATTGTTACGTCCTAAGTAAAGCCCCGGATAGAGTTCGAGCGGAATGAAAATGAAACGGTAATGAACCGGCATAAAAACCGTGGTGAATTCAAAATTTTAGCTTCGAAAATTGCTACAAAGACGTTTTACGTCCTAAATCATCTTAAAAATAACTAAAAAAATAATTTCCCCCTTGTCCGAATGCATTTTCAACGTGAAAATGAGTCGACTCTGTAGCATATTCTCCATCGGGCGTGGTGAGTTTAGCAAACGTCAAACCGATTCACTGTCCACGACGAGTTCATCGTGGAAATTATCTAATGACCGGGGAATCGAAAAATAACACATAAAATGGCAGAGACAAATTGTGAAACCATTCTCGGATTTTAGTTTATGGAATTCCCCAGCATTTACCACATATTCCACGACAGTATGTATGCATTTTCATTGAGAAAATCGCAGCGGACTAAAGCTCTTTACACACTATTGAAGATTTTGCATAATCTTGAGATTTTACAAAATCTAGGCGAAAATCTTGTAGATTTTCCATACATTTTCATAGATTTTGTACGGAGATTATAACCAAAATCTCGGAGAAAATCTCTACAAAATCATGGTGAAGTGTGGTGAGCTTCGCATTTGACAAATCTACAGTAGAGGTCATCTCATCTATTTTCGCTTGGCACATGGTTTTGTACACAAAAGTGTGATGTTGTCACCTAATGACGAACATAAATCATTGACATAATTCCTATAAGATAGATTCTGCTTCTTGTTTTAATAAATTAATATAAATAACAGTTTCAGTCGTGTATGAAATTGTCGGAGTTTGCAATTTAGACGGATTGTACTGTACTGTCAAGTCGTGGAACAAGATTATGACCATAGTGTGAACAGCATACGAGATTACATAATCTACGTAGATTTTGCGGCTATATGTGTAAAGCGCTTAAAATTTCATTCTCATTCCGCCCGAGGTCTATTCAGGCCTTAAGCCCCGGATAGAGTTCGAGCGGAATGAAAATGAAACGGTAATGAACCGGCATAAAAACCGTGGTGAATTTAAAATTTTAGCTTCGAAAATTGCTGCAAAGGCGTTTTACGTCCTAAATCATCTTAAAAATAACTAAAAAAATAATTTCCCCCTTGTCCGAATGCATTTTCAACATGAAAATGAGTCGACTCTGTAGCATATTCCCCGTCGGGCGTGGTGAGTTTTGCAAACGTCAAACCGATTCACTGTCCACGACGAGTTCATCGCGGAAATTATCTAATGACCGGGGAATCGAAAAATAACACATAAAATGGCAGAGACAAATTGTGAAACCATTCTCGGATTTTAGTTTATGGAATTCCCCATCATTTACCACATATTCCACGACAGTAAGTATGCATTTTCATTGCGAAAATCGCCGCGGACAAAAATTTCATTTTCATTCCGCCCGAGGTCTATTCAGGCCTTTAAAGCGGAAATTTATTTTGCACCATTTTCAAGCTAATTTCCGCTTAACCTTACCAAAAAACCAAAAGGAAAGTTTCGGAAAGTGACTTAATTTCAATTGACTTTATGTCACTTTCCAAAGTGAAATAATATCAAATGACATTAAGCAACGCCATCTAGAAATATCATAGCCGGAACTCAGCTGTACAATGACGTTATTGCTTAGCTCTTAAATTTTTTATTTACAGGAACAAACAACAAAAACAAGTAGTGACGTAATAAAAAGCAAAAACAAAACAGTGCAACGTTGGCGAACATAACCAAAAATTACGAGCTGATTTTGACGTCTAAGATTCTACATTGCGGCCTTAATATCTAGACGGCGTTGCATTAAGTCACGTCTGAAGGTGACATAACGTCAATTGACATTAAGTCACTTCTGAAGGTGACATAACGTCAATTGACATTAAGTCACTTGACGTTATGACACTACACCGATAATCGCATGCCAAAGAAGGTGATGAACGTACGAATTGGAGGAGCGAAGTTGCGTGGACGACCGAGAACTCGCTGGTAGAACTCTGTAGGTGAAGACGCCCACCAGCTGCTGGGCTTCCGAAACAGGAGGACAAGGTCACGTAACCACGAAAATTGGAGGTCCACGATTCAGACGGCCAAACCCGACGTCGGGCTATCGTGCCACATTGGTGATTATGATCGAAAATGCTTAACTCATTTACTGATTGACAATTTTTTTACGACATTACCAAAACGTTGGCTAAGTTTGCGACGTTTACCTTCGAGTTGGCGATGTGCTCAGCTCAACCGCGGAAGCAACATGTACCGCAACCTTACTCTACGAAATTTAATTGTTGAAATAACTATGTGGGATTAGAACATCAAATACATTTTACTATTAATTTTCATTTTATTAGGGACATTTGCAAATCATATATCTAGCATTTGGAAAGTAACTTAAGTCACACAGAGAAAACACGCGTATAGGAAATAATATATGACTGTATTTAGTATGAGAAAATTAAGCCAAAATATGGCCCTCGAACGGCAAAAATCCTACATCGGAATTGGATTATGGTTGGGGATGGTCCCCAGATTATGGGATAAAAAGTCCAAACCGATGGGAGTCGGCAGCCTTAAAAAAAGGGAGGGCGGGTATTTTTTCGTTATTTTGCGAAACAAAAGATACAGAAAAATTATATGTGAACGGAAAAAACTACATAAAATTATCTTTGCAATGATATATGTATAACACATTAGAGTTTAATTGAATATTTCGGGGTTAGACTAAAAAATAAATTAGTATATTTTCATATTAGACCTTTATTAAAAGCTCCATAACTTTTGAAAGACTGCTAGTTCAGCCGTAAAATTTTGTATAAGTATTCACAATAAGTTCAAGATCATTTTAAGGTAAACACTGAGTCGCTCCGATCAAGGACCCCCATTTGAGTTTATCAAAACGGCATGTCCAGAACTCCCCCAAAATTAGAGCAGAGTGCTAAATTTGGGTTTATTGCGATTGGAGGTCATAGTCACCCCATCCACCAAAAATCAGCTCATTCGGAGAAAAACTAAGGGTGCCTCCCTACATTCACCAAAAGAAACTATATGGGAAATTAGATGAATCCGACTTCTGTTCATTAAATGATGACACACAAACCCGCGATGCAGAATCATGTTCTAGTTCGCCTGCCATCTCTATTGATAGTCATGGGCTTCTTCTTTTTACAGAAAAGTGTGAACACCTATATGGATTCGATTTATGGTTCGTCGTCCTCCTCGTCCGTCGTCTCTAGGGACAGGTACGTGGCTGCTGCAATAGGGTTTTCCCACAGTGACAAAGGGGTTAGATCACTGAGAGCAGCTGGGCATTGAAGTAAATGACCCGCACATGAGGCGCGCGAACACAATTTGGGCAGATGTTTTGTATGCTGGGGTCCACACGAGATAGGTAGGAATAAAGATGTCAGCAACTGGCAACCATTGTTTCATTGCAATTCCACGCCTCTCCGGGCGGACCACACCCGTTTGCTACAACAATCGGCCAAGAGTTGCCAAAACGCCTCGCTGGCAAGAGCCGAGAAGGTCTCGATGCAGGAAGGTTGTGTATGGCTGTGTATATGTATGGATCCGATATATGTATATGTTTTTTCGTCATATTGGGAGCATCACATCTCAGCGCGGCTGCTCTCAATTCTTCTTCTACGCGCCGGCATTGAAGCAAATCCAGGCCCAGTTAGGGTATGGATATATAGTGTCTGCAACCGACGTATCGGTTCAAATGCCAGGTCACTTCAATGTAGTTGCTGTTCGGAGTAGATGCATTTCAAATGCTCCGGTTTGAGAAGGATGGGTCATTACATTGAAGGTACATTAGTTGCACCAGGCTGTAGGTTTACTGGGCAGCCTCGGGTAACACCAGGCCCCTCCCCACCACCAATGCCTTGAATGTCAGACACAGTTTAACTCCTGCCCCTCCACCAGCCACTTTTACACCGGTGTCCATACTGCAGTTCAATTGCAATGGCATCTTAGGGAAAATTTCCGAAATCACGAGCTTCTTGACGCATCAGAGTTCTGTACCCTCAATGAAGACTCACCAACCCGTGATGCAAACAATTGTATTAGCACACCAGACATTACAATTGTCAGCGCCAGCCTAATAAGTGAGACCTCCTGGGAAACACGTACTGGTCTTCCTTCTGATCACCTCCCAATCATAGTCAGAATTGACAAACCAGCTGACCTGACCAAGTCAGAGAAGCGAACGTTTGTCAATCACAAAAAAGCCGATTGGGAAGGTTTCAAAACATTCACGTCATCGAAGTTCTTCCCCATCAGCATGGATTTAGACGCATGCACAGTACGACTACCGCTCTTGACCCGATCACTACGGATCACTACGGATTAAATCAACGTACACCATGCAATAGAACCATTACGGTGCCGATTGACCTATCAAACGCGTTTGACAAGGTCAATCACTCCATGCTTCTGGCACACCTTCTTAATATGCGCATTCCGACACAAGAGATACGATGGATTGCCAACTATCTAGCTGGTAGGCAGTTCTTCACTGGATTTCGGGGCAGTCGTTGCAAGCTTAGGAAGATCAAATTAGGTGTTCCACAGGGCGGGGTTCTCTCTCACCCTGTTTAACATCTACATGGCAGGTCTCCCAACACCACCGGAAGGCATTGAAGTGATCTCCTATGCCGATGACTGCACCCTACTCGCCACGGGAGCGGATAGGGATGTCATGCGCCTTCTTATTAACAGATATTTAGCGCGACTAGAAGCTTTTTTCTCATCAGAAATTTAACCATCTCAGCGTCCAAATCGTCTGCGACTTTCCTTACCACCTGGTCAGGTGATTGTCGGTGGCCGGTTGGGGTACGTATTGGCAACAAACCAGTTCCTACTGTAGCTAATCCAAAAATTCTCGGGCTTCACTTTGATAAAATGACGACTTCAGCTCATCACGCGGAAGCGGTATGTGAAAAGATGCGCAGTAGGAACAAAATTGTTAAAGCACTGGCTGGCAGCACCTGGGGCAAAGATAAAGAGACCATGCTAGTTACACATGTGATGTGATAGATAGATAGATAGATAAATTGTTTTATTAAATTCAGAGTTTTACATTATACATATAGCTTAACATGTGATGTGTAAAGACCCTATAACAGAGAAATATAACACCATTATGCAAAAAGTAGAAAAAGATATGCAAGCTGCTAGACATAGCATCAGCAGTTCACGGCAAAAGTTAACAAAATCTGAAAAATAAGAAATGCACGCGTATGCACAAAAAGGAGCATTCTAGAAGTAAGATAGATTTAAGGATTAATTTGTAAAATCAGTTAAGCGTAGACCGCGAGTAACTCAAGTCCGAAAAATAAAAGTGAATTATTAAAAGTACAAAAGTGTTTAATTAATTGAAATTATTTTTTTTTTGATAAAGTGGCGCTCAACTCCTAAACTGGCGCAGTCGGAAATTTTCGTAAAGTCACGAAGAATAAATCGAAAATACTAAAACAAAAGCACTTTTCTTGGTAAGCCGTGAAGGAAACCGAGAAGTAATAAAAACAAATAAAAAGGTGAACCGCGAATGAAACCAAAGTGAACTTAAAACAGATAATAACAGGGAATAGCATAGCCCATAAGCAGAATCTTAGAAGGATTCGCTTCTGGCCACATAAAGTGAGTCAGTTAAAAACAAAGTCAAATAAAAACAGTTAATAACAGGGAATAGCATAGCCCATAAGCAGAATCTTAGAAGGATTCGCTTCTGGCCACATAAGTGAACTAAAAACAGTTAAAGTGAAATAATAAAGAGAAAGTAAAGTGAAAAACTGGAGCAGAAACAAATAAGGAAACAAAAATGGGAAGAGGAATGAAGAAATCGTCGAGGACTAAACAAGATGGAAGACCAAAACATGATCCAACAACTATCACAACAACTGGTAGAGAGGGAAGCCCAGGTACAACAGTTGGCAGCGACATTACAGCAGATGAATTTACAGCAGCAGCAACAACAACCAAAAGGTCGAGAAGCAGTTTTAAAAGAGATCCGGTATATGAGTACGTTCACAGGAAATAACGATATAAGCATCAACAGTTTTGTGATAATGGTTGAATATTATTTAAATACAAATTCAAATATGGAAACGAAAAAATCAGCCGTGAGAACAATTTTTTACGAAAAAATACAAGGGGAGGCCAAGGATACAATCATTAACATTTCGGCACCAGATAATTGGGAGTTAATAAAAGAAAAATTAAAACTACGATATAAACCAGGCACAGACCCAGCAAATATAGACAAACAAATTTCAAATTTAAAAGTTAGTAGTGTAGAAGATTTAGCGTGTTCAATTCAGAAAATAAAAAACAAAACAGATGAGCTAAAAATTTATTACAAAGGTGATAGTTGCATAGATCTAAGTAATGTAGAATCTCTTCTTGTAAACACAAGCAAACAAATTTGTCAAGGTGTATTGTTGACCAAATTTATGAAGAAAAAGATTTAGAAACTATATTATGACAAAAAGAAAATTTGAAGACACATGCATTAAACCCGAATATCAGAAACGTTATTCCAATATCAGATACAGACAATACGAACGAAGTGACCAGAACAGACATTACGGACGTGACCATAACGAAAATAGACAGAACCAAAGAGCACATTTCCAGCCAAGACCAAATAGTAACAATTTTAATAGAGCAGACATTAGAAACAATCAAATATTTTATAACAACCCAAATCCATTCAGAAATAATAATGCAGGCCAACCTTTTAATAACAACACAAATTATTTCAGAAATAATAATTCGAATAATTCAGGACAGTATAGAAATTTCGTAAATTTTGAACAAAATAGAAACTCAGGTCAATACAGAACTAACAACACAGGGCAATGCAGAAATTTTAACTCAGGACCTAACAGAAATAACAATTATCAAAACACAGGCCAATCAAGACAAAGTCGTGAATCAATGGAGGTAGACAATATTCAAAAAGAAAAAAGGCATTACCGCAATATATTCGGAAATGGAGGACAGAAAATATAATATAGTTCAAAATGAAATTAGGGAATTGTTTCGAAATAGCAAAGAAGTCAAATTTGTAAAGTGTTCATTTAGAGCACAAGATCTAGAAACAGAAGTAGAAGCTCTTAAACAAATATCATTTTATCACGTTCGAGTGCGATGTTTGCCAACAGGTCAAATATGATAAGAAACCTATCAAGCCTAAATTTTATCACACGGAAACAGCATCGGACATAAATAAAATTGTACAAGTAGATATTTTTGTAATAATGAAATGTAACTTTTTAACGATAATCGACACATTTTCGAAATTTGGAGCAGCATACTATCTTACAGACAAAAATCACCTGACAGTAATCGAACAGTTGGAAAATCATTTCGCGAAAATAGGGAAACCCGAAAAGATATTGGCAGGGAATGAATTTAGTGGAGCCCTAATTAAGGAATTTTTCCAAAAAGAAAATATAACAATACATCTGACAAAACCACATAGTCATACAGGTATAGCCGATGTAGAACGTTTTCATAGTACAATAATAGAAATATTTACAGCAATCGCGTTGGGAAAGCCAAAATGTTCACCAAAAACGATAATACAACGAGCAGTACGACAATATAATGAAAGGTTCCATTCCACTATAAAATGCACTCCAAAAGAAGTACAAAACCGTCAAGTAAACTGCGAAAAAAATCAGAAAGAATATAGAAGAATTTAAAGACAAATATTTATCGAAACGTGACCGGGAAAATTATGTAGAAAATAGACAGAGAGGTTATATTAAAAACTACAAATCTGCAAGACAAAAACACCTTCCAAAATTCAGAGAGGCAGAACTTAAAAATGTACATCTGACCAACATCAGGAGGAAACTCAAATATGCAAACCAAGAGGAAATCAAAGAAAAAGCAGAACACATTGAGGAACAAATAGTTATACAGGATGAACGAGAGCAGGAAATATCGGAAGAAGAAAAGCTAATATTAAAAAAGGGTCGAAAGAAGGATCAGGGAAACAAGTCGTGATATCCAAATTCAACATTAATAATACGAGGGCAGATATACAGACGTTGGTAGGACTTAAATGGCTTAACGATAATGTTATCAACTTTTATTTTAACCTAATACAGAAGGAAGCATCTTGCATAATAATAAAAACATGCCAAAAGTACTCGCTATGAATACCCATTTTACAACTCGCTTACTAGAAGCAGGGTATAAGGCAATCGAAAAATGGACAAAGAAAATTAATATATTTTCAAACGATATACATAATCCTATTCTCAGTACATGTAGATAACAACCATTGGTGTCTAACAGTAGTTGACTTTAGCAAAAAATCAATAAATTATTATGATTCCTTAGGAAAACCCAACCCAATGGTATTAAACGCAATTGAAGAATATTTAAGAGAAGAATCATTAAATAAATTAAAAGAACAATTTGACACAGGTCCCTTTACCAAAGAATCGGTGGAAAACATTCCCAAACAAACAAATGGCAGTGATTGCGGCGTTTTCATATGTAGGTTTGCAAAATTAATATCCGAAAACAAAAATATGGCATTTACTCAAGAAAATATACCTCATATTAGAAAAAGAATGATATTAGAAATTATGCAGGAGCAATTATCATATTAATAGAACAATTTCATACAATTTTCAGGTAAACAAACTACTTTACATGGTAATAATATTACTTTCGATGCAAATGAATAACAACGAAAAACGGATATACAGTCATAAATATGGGACAGACAGAAATTGTAACGGACACGAAAACATTACTACATATCATTAACACGAACGAAATTAGGATGACAATACATAAGATGGAACAGAACATAAAAAACCTAACAACACAAAAAGGATAGAACCTCACCAGCATGGCTTCAGGAAAAAGCATAGTACCACCACAGCCCTCGATGCGATCACTACACGCATCCGTAATGGGCTAAACCACAGACGTCCTTGCCACAGAACGATTCTTGTGGCAATTGACCTAACGAGTGCATTTGACAATGTCAATCACTCGATGCTTCTCGCTAACTTACTGAATATGCATATCCCTGCTCAAGAGATCCGTTGGATTGCCAACTATCTAGCTGGTCGGCATTCCTTCACTGAGTTTCGTGGCAAACGTTCTAAGCTGAGGAAAATTAAATTAGAAGTTCCACAGGGTGGGGTACTCTCCCCCACTATGTTCAACATCTACATGTCCGGCCTTCCTACACCACTGGAAGGAATCGAGGTGTTTTCCTACGCAGACGATTGCACCGTGCTCGCCACAGGGGAGGATAAGGATGAAATACGCCTCCAAATTAATCGCTATCTCGGACGATTACAGGCTTTCTTCCAAAGCCGAAACCTCACCATCTACGCGTCTAAATCTTCTGCGACATTTCTTACCACCTGGTCTGTGGATTGTCGGTGGGAGGTTGATGTACGTATTGGCAACAATCCAATTCCTACTGTTGCTAATCCTAAAATTCTCGGGCTCCATTTAGAGAGCATGATGACGTCAGCTCATCACGCAGCATCCGTTTGCGAAAAGATGTGCAGTAGGAATAAAATCCTAAAAGCACTAGCTGGTAGCACCTGGGGCAAGGATAAAGAAACCATGCTAGTCACATACAAAGCGGTGGGTCGAGCAGCTGCTCATTATGCAGCCCCAGTTTGGTCACATAGTCTATGTGATACAAACTGGACCAAAATTCAGGTCTGCCAAAATGCTGCTCTACTCACAGCCACAGGTTGCCTCTGCCCAGGATCACTTACATCAAGAGACAAAATTGATGCCAATACGTGACCACAATCTCCTACTGTCCAAACAATATCTTGTTGGTTGCTACCGTGAGAATCATCCCAACAACAGTCTCATGGACCGAATTCCTCCACCACGACATGTCAGGCGTGGTTTACGAGACCTTGAGAGAGAGCTTCAGGGATACAAACGGGACCCTTACGATGAAGTTACATACCGAGCCGCCATTGCAGCGATCCACACTGAAGAAGTGAATCGGTCTATCGCGAGTTTAGGTGCGAATAGAGTCCTCTCAGAGCGCCCACCACCAATTTCGCCTGAGGAGATTAGGCTCCCGAGAGCCACTAGAGTAACACTAGCTCAACTTCGGTCGGGCTTTTGTTCACACCTTAATTCGTACCTTTCTCGCATAAGCCCGGACATCTAAAACATCTGTCCAAACTGCGCTCCGCACGATGTGGGTCACTTGTTTCAATGCCCAGCCCACTGACTTAACCCCTACCTCACTGTGGGAAAACCCTATCGCAGCAGCTATGTTTTTGTCCCTTGACATCACGGACGAAAGCATCGACGAACCATAACTCGAATCCACAAACATAGATGCACAGCGGTTTCACACCTTTCTGCACCGCTAAAAGAAGAAGAACACATAAAGACGAATTTATCGAAAACGAAATTGAAAATATGTACGCAAAAGTGAAAAGTATTGAACCAAACCACGGAAAAAAAGGGGACTCATAAATTTAATAGGATCAGCTCATAAATTTTTATTCGTAACAATGGACGACAATGACAGAAACGAAATTTTACAGCATCTGGTGACAATAGACATAAATCAAAAACAGGAAGTAGACAGTATAAACAAGCAAATAGAGATTAACTCATTCCTAAACAATTCAAACATGAGAAACATTATAGAGGCAGACAGAAACAAAATTTTGACAATATACAAACATACGACGGAAACGGAAAAACAAATTCTTGTGAATCAATAAAATTTAGATCAACTCTTTAAATTAGAAATGTTAAAAGAAAAAATTAACCAGATTATAGATAACGTTGCATTAGCTAGACACGGGATTGTCCATCCTAGTATACTTACAGCAATAGAAATTGAAAAAACTAAACTAGATTTTTACAGACTGAAAAGCATACGGACAGGACTGATAAGAGAAAACAATGACACGATCATATTAGCAATCGAAATTCCAAATGCATATAAATCAGTAGATTTCAAAATTATGACTCCAATACCTAATGAAAATTATACAGAAATCGAGATGAAATATGAATATATAGTTGAAGTAAATCAAATAAAGTATCAGTATAATGGTCAGAGTCAATATCAATCAATTAAAATCAATAAATAATTGTATATCTAAAAAAAATGTAAATTAATAAAGGAAATAGACAGCGAAATAAAAAGAATAGATGAAAATACGATTATAGCTAAAAATATGAAAATTGTGCCAATTGAAAACTTTTGTGACGATCGTAGCATAGTATTAAATGGAAATATATTAATAACAATAAATAACTGTACTATAAAATTAAACAATAAATCATATACTTCAAAGAATGAACAATTTGAAGATAGATTCCTTTATTTAGATGAAAAAATTAATATGAATTTTACAGAAAAAATTAATTTTGAAGAAATTGTATTAAAAAATACTGGAAATTTACAACATATAAAATTACTACATATCCATAAAAACATAAATTACATTTCCATTGATTTAATATTGTTAATAGTAACATTCATTTTTGCAATTGTAACATTTATTTAGAAACAAAAAGCATACGCGAAATCAACTGTCAAAATTAAAGAAAAAATATTCAATAATAGAATTGAGGACAATTCTTTAACCCTAGATAACCAACGTTATTTTTCCTACATTGTAACCAATGTTAGCCAATTCGACTAACACCATATTAAGACTCGTTTTTTGAACCTAGGGATGCATAAAATATAATAAAGGGTTCGCCAATAGGGACGCTCGATCTTTGACAGCTCATGGCGGCCATGTTGTTTGTGGTAGAGTTATCAAACCTAGTTGTTATTATTCAGTGTATCTTCACAAATCCCCACGAACCAATTCAGCCGCGAGCAACATGTGCAAATCATTAAAACTTATTACGAAAATCCTTCATCGGTTCGAGCAACGTTCCGCGCGCTCCGCGCAATAAACGGCGAACGATACAGATCCATGATAACGAACTTTTTCTGGCATGAAATCGACAATATGGATGTCGAGGATATGTGGTTTCAGCAGGACAGCGCTACGAGCCACACAGCGCGCGCCACAATGGATCTTCTGCACGAGCGATTCGGAGGAATGGTTATCTCGCGCGGAGGCGACATCAACTGGCCACCGAGATCGTGCGATTTAACCCCACTAGACTATTTCTTGTGGGGTTTTCTTAAATCGCAGGTCTACGCAAACCAACCACAAAACACTGATGACCTCAAAGTCAACATACGCCACGCCATCGATGAAATACAGCCCGATTTGTGCGCCAGAGTCATTGAAAATTGGACTTCTCGTATGCGCGCCACCAAGCGAAGCCGAGGTGGCCACTTGAACGATGTTATTTTCCATACATAATGCCTTCGAATACTCTTTCAAACAAAAAATAAATTTCATTTATACCTCTCACACAACTTGCTTTATTTCATTTTAAAGTTCGAGCGCGCTTATTGGCGGACCCTTTAAAATACCATCATTATTTTTACTAAATGTTAAACCAAAAAGTATCAGTGTTTGATTTTTTAAAACTAGAAAACTAACTGCCTACTTATTAAAGGCATTTGACCTTATCACTGTAGCAAAATAAGTTGCACAGTACAAAATTTGGTCGTTTTGACCTGCAGTACTTTGGTTTAACGATACACACCTCGTCACTCAAGCTGCAAATAGGTCAATTGCTGATGATATCGATACTTAACTAATTCACCTCCTAGGATGTGAAAGGACACAACTATTGAGTGGAAGAGCAAAAAGCAGTAGCCAAAGGAAACATCAATGGTAGTCGAAACGACTAACATTGGTTATGCAGGGTTAAGTGGGAAGGGGGAAGTTACACATGTGATGTGTAACGACCCCATAACAGAGAAATATAACCCCATAATGCAAAAAGTAGAAAAAGATATGCAAGCTGCTCGACATAGCATCAGCAGTTCACAGCAAAAGTTAACAAAATCTGAAAAATAAGAAATGCACGCGTATGCACAAAAAGAAGCATTCTAGAAGTAAGATAGATTTAAGGGTTAATTTGTAAAATCAGTTGAGCGTAGACCGCGAGTAACTCAAGTCCGAAAAATAAAAGTGAATTATTAAAACTACAAAAGTGTTTAATTAATTGAAATAATTTTTTTTATGAAGTGGCGCTCAACTCCTAAATTTGCTAGCCACTTATAAAGCGGTGGGTCGAGCAGCGGCTGATTTTGCGTAGCCAGTTTGGTCGCAAAGTCTCTGTAACACAAACTGGAACAAAATCCAAGTCTGCCAAAATGCTGCTCTACGCACAGCCACAGGGTGCCTTCTGATGTCTGCCCAGGATCACCTACATCAGGAGACAGATTTGATGCCAATACGTGACCACAATCTCTACTACTACTCTCAAAACAATATCTTCTAGGTTGTTATCGAGAGGGTCATCCCAATCGTGACCTTATGGACCGAATTCCCCTTCCATGCCACATCAAACGTGGCCTTCGAGGTCTTGAGAGAGAGGTCCAGGATTACAAACGGGATCCTTTCGATGAAGAATCTTACCGGGCAGCCATTACAATGATTCACTCTGAGGAAGTGAGCCGTTGTATTGCTAGTTTAAGTACGAACATATTCCTCTCAGCGCTCCCACCTCCTATTTCGCCTGAGGAGATTAGGCTCCCGAGAGCCACAAGAGTGATTTTAGCCCAGCTTCGGTCAGGCTTTTGTTCAAGCCTTAATTCGTATCTATCTCGCATAGACCCGAACATACGAAACGTATGCACAAATTGCAGTGGCACGCCTCACGATGTGGCCCATCTGTTTCAATGCCCAGCTGCACTCACTAATTTCACCCGCTCCCACTATGGAAAAACCCCAATGCAGCTGCCACGTTTTTGTCCTTGCAGATCTCGGACGAAAACGACAACGAACTATAAATCGAATCCATATAGATACACAGCGGTTCACACCTCCCTGTACCGCTAAAAGAAGAAGAAGAGGACTCTATTCGTCCCAAAACTCGCAGAAGACCGACTCACTTCATCCATGTGCATCAATGCAATGGCGGTCCGGTATGCTTCTTCATCAAAATTAGTATACCTGAACCTCAATCTCAAGATCATTTAGACCACGCTTAATATGACGTGGTGGAGAAATGTCTTCCATCAAATCAAATGTGTCTCTTAATACAAGTGATTCTGGGCAGACATTAGGGGGCACCCTGTGACTGTGCGTAGAGCAGCATTCTGGCAAACTTGGATTTTACTCCAGTTTGTGTCACATAAACTATGCGACCAAACCGGAGCAGCAAAATCAACCGCTTGCTCCGCTTTATAATTGGCTAGCATAGTTTCTTTGCCTTTGCCCCAGGTGCTACCAGCCAGCTTTAGAATGATGTCCCTGCTGTGCATCTTTTCGCATACAGCTGTACCGTGATGAGCTGTCGTCATCATATTCGCCAGGTGAAGCCCGATAATTTAGGATTAGCTACAGTAGAAACAGATTTGTTTCCAATACATACATCAACTATGCTAATTTGGTCCGCAGTGCATACTGGTACAGTGTCAACAGTTCGGCTCCGATTTCGTCTTTTAATTTTACGCTTGAGCCCATCAGACTTGCGATGTTCAATAAATTGCTTATTGAACAGGCTCGCGCAGTGAAAAGGAGTTGCTGGTTCTGGGATCATCAATGGAATGTATTGAAATACTATTTAGTTTATTCAAAATGTATCAGCTTAGTACTCTGCTTTATTATATTAATCTACTACTACTATTATTAGGTGTGTTTTTTTTGGTTATCCCGTGTAGGTTTGGGTAACGAAACTCCATATAAAAAAAATGCCAGCTGACCCACCTTTATGTATTGTACTAGAATGACATAGAAATAAACACTTCCGTTGAAGCTGTCAATCAAGTCAGTCGTGTCACTTTGTCTTCGAGTCTTGCCCTAAATTTAATCCCAATGGGCCTGTCTACACGCGGAACAAGAACACCCGTGTAGCTACACGGGGAACAACATTTCGAGAACTAAACCGGTTTTTATATGAAAATTGAATCTTTCCTTGCCTTGCTCCTCACGAATCTCTTCTAAAAAAAACCGGTTTTCATCTTGTTCTTGTTCCGCGTGTAGACAGGCCCAATAAATCTGCTTAAATATAACATATTTTGGCGTCAAGATAACTAAATAGTGTGTTATCAACAGTGCAACAGTGCATCAATATCGTTTATTGTGAAACGTGTTTATCAGCGTTTTGTCTATATGGAAAATAATAATCCCACAGAACAATCATCATCGTAGGTTAAAAGTGAAAAAGAGACTCAAAAAATGACGAATAATTCAATTGTGGGAACAATGGAAACATACGTTCCAGGAGAATCTTTCACTGAATACAAGTAAAGATTGTAACAGTTTTTCTTGCTAAAAGATATGGGCGGATCTAAAAAAGTGGCATTCCTCATTACAGTTATCGGCAGTGACACATATAAAATCTTAAAATCACTAATTATGCCGGATAATCCATCGTCTAAAACTTATGAACAATTAACTAGGGCATTAACCAAACATTTTGCGCCTAATATTAATACTATCGCGGAACGTTATAAATTCCATAAATACCAGCAGCAAACGGGTGAATCAGTGTCAGCATATATAATTTCATTCAAAGCCCTTGCGCAATCGTGTGATTTCAAGGATTTTTTTAAAGATGCGCTACGCGATAAGTTTGTTTGTGGCATTCAAAATTCTAAACTAAGAACACAGTTGTTAAATGTCAAAGACTTAACGTTCGAAAAAGCCTGTGAAATGGCATTAAATTTCGAAATGGCGGAATGTGAAAACATGGCTCTTCAATCAACGTCGCAACCATCCGTTTATTCCATTCGTCCAAAGTCTAAGCAATATGCGAGTAATACAAGAAGCGTCAGGCGCCTACCAAGGAAACTTCAAACGCAAAACATGTCACCGATGTCTTGAAGATCATCCTGTCGAGAAGTGTCCATCCAGCAAAGCATTTAGAATGTTTCAAATGCAGTCGGAAAGGTCACACGTCGACAGTTTGTAATCAGCCCAGAAAGTAAAAAATTGGCACCGTGTCCTCGGAATTAGTGTCGGAGCTGAATTACTTCGGATCAATTAACACCATGTACCAGAGTAATAGTCCTGCGGAAATCACAGTCCTAGTCAAAGATGTCGAGTTAGTCATGGAAGTCGATACTGGAGCCAGCACATCTATAATTTCGAAAGAAATATACAGGTCGATGTTTTCTAATTTAGATATTAAAGAGTTAAGTAATATTCAATATATGTATTTCAGTTACTGCTGATGTAATTAAAAATGACGGAAAAATCATAGTCAGAGTGAGGCTGCCGAATTCCCCGGATGAACATTTGTTGTTTCGACTTTTCTGAAACCTTCAATTGCAAATACGCTCCCGAGAAATCAATGACGCAATAATATGCAGAACTCGACAGATTTGCAAAAACGTCATCGATTCTTGGTAAAGGGTAATGTTCGGTCTGAACAAAACGATTGATCGTGACTTTGCAATCAATACAGATTCTTACAGAGTTGGGTTTTGGGACAACGACAATGGGTGATGCCCATTCGCTATATTTTACTGGTTCCAGAATTCCGACTTGTACTAATCGGTTCAGCTCATCTTCTACAATGGGCTTCAATTTGGAATATTGGTTTCGCCTCTGGCTTAAGGACGATTTCTGCCTCATAGTTTATATGTTTTTGAACACTTGACGAATTTATAATACAGTAAAACTTCGTTATAACGCTCTTCTGGGGTGTAAGCCAAAAAAGCGCTATAACCGGGAAAACGCTATAGCCGGGAAGTCTAAGAAATATACTTCATAGACTTAGGTGACAAAATTTATTATTCGATTGATACATGGAATGAAATTGTAAGAAATGACAGTCAATTGATTACAGGTTTAAGAAAAAACAGACATTTGTTTTTCTTTTAGACTGGCAACAGACTTCAGTAATACTGAGGTTTTCAATTTATTGAAAGATTCCTCTATGTCCATGCTATAAGCAAAAATTGCTCGAATCTTCTTTATTGCAACTAAGGCTGCAAATGTTTTTGGCATGCTTGAAGCCTCTTTCTTGCTCTCTTCGGTGTCGACGGATGCTGATGCAATTACGAGATCTTCAATTATACTTTCAATTGTTGTTATGTCTTTCCCTTTTCCAGGAAATTTGATCTTGATGTGAATTAACGGAACAACTTGTGCATCATAGTTTTATTTGTGATTATTACAATGGCCGTGTTTTTTTACATCGGGGGCAGGTTTGCTAACCCAGACGCGCAAAAAAAACTATCGAGGGTAGCATCCAGGTTAAATTTCAAATTGTCAAGTAGGCATTGCCATTAATTACAAAACATTGCTCAAAAATATTAAAGCCCCGTTTTCACTTTACAAGCGTTAACATGTAATTTTTTTTAATGAAAACATAGGAATCATAATTTTGTTAGAATAAGAATTCGACGAACAACATTTTTAACATGAATTTACAAACAAAAACTATATTTTTTGCACACACTTGTGTGTTGCATGTAAACTATACCTTAGAGCTTTTCATTTCAAAATTTAATTTTTGCTAGTCATTGGAAAACGTACTAGAAAATAATTGGGATTGCATACTTTTAGGCAAGTTTTGGAAAACTCATTAAATCTGGATAGCAATATAATTTCTAACCTGAATGAAGTCACAGGTTAGCGTTTGTATGAAAATTACCCCGGATAGTGTAGGTTAGCTAATTAAAAAACACGGCCAATGTAAAGATAGACAACGTGCTCAATGAATTTGTCAATATAAATTGTTTTAAGAAAATGAGACTGGGAAAAGAGCGTTATAACCGGGAAATAGTAACGTTATAACGAATCGAAATTCCCTGTAATAAATGCTAATGGGACCGGGACCGAGAAAAAAAGAGCGTTATAGCCGGGAAAGCGTTATATCCGGGAGCGTTATAACGAAGTTTTACTGTATTTGGGAATTTTTGTTGAATGGTTCCCAAAATACAATCATGTTTGTTCAAAAAATGAATCTTATACGGACTTTCGAATAACGACATCCAGTTCGGATACAAAATATTTAACCACGATCGACCAATTAAACATTTGGGTGGTTTTGAATGGGTCTTGACATTCGACAAAACGATTAATTCCAATAAATGTTCATCCGGGGAACTCGGCAGCCTCACTCTGACTATGATTTTTCCGTCATTTTTAATTACATCAGCAGTAACTGAAATACATATATTGAATATTACTTAACTCTTTAATATCTAAATTAGAAAACATTGACCTGTATATTTCTTTCGAAATTATAGATGTGCTGGCTCCAGTATCGACTTCCATGACTAACTCGACATCTTTGACAAGGACTGTGACTACCGCAGGACTATTACTCTGGTACATGGTGTTAATTGATCCAAAGTAATTCATGCTATGTTGTAGCTCCGACACTAATTCCGAGGACACGGTGCCAATTTTTTCCTTTCTGGGCTGATTACAAGCTTTCGACGCGTGACTTTTCCGACTGCATTTGAAACATTCTAAATGCTTTGCTGGATGGACACTTCTAGACAGGATGATCTTCAAGACATCGGTGACATGTTTTGCGTTTGAAGTTTCCTTGGTAGGCGCCTGACGCTTCTTGTATTACTCGCATATTGCTTAGACTTTGGACGAATGGAATAAACGGATGGTTGCGACGTTGATTGAAGAGCCATGTTTTCACATTCCGCCATTTCGAAATTTAATGCCATTTCACAGGCTTTTTCGAAGGTTAAGTCTTTGACATTTAACAACTGTGTTCTTAATTTAGAATTTTGAATGCCACAAACAAACTTATCGCGTAGCGCATCTTTAAAAAAATCCTTGAAATCACACGATTGCGCAAGGGCTTTGAATGAAATTATACATGCTGGCACTGATTCACCCGTTTGCTGCTGGTATTTATGGAATTTATAACGATCCGCGATAGTATTAATATTAGGCGCAAAATGTTTGGTTAATGCCCTAGTTAATTGTTCATAAGTTTTAGACGATGGATTATCCGGCATAATTAGTGATTTTAAGATTTTATATGTGTCACTGCCGATAACTGTAATGAGGAATGCCACTTTTTTAGATCCGCTCATATCGTTTAGCAAGAAAAACTGTTCCAATCTTTCCTTGTATTCAGTGAAAGATTCTCTTGGAACGTATGTTTCCATTGTTCCCACAATTGAATTATTCGTCATTTTTTGAGTCTCTTTTTCACTTTTAACCGACGATGATGATTGTTCTGTGGGATTATTTTTTCCATATAGACAAAACGCTGATAAACACGTTTCACAATAAACGATATTGATGCACTGTTGATAACACACATTTAGTTATCTTGACCCCAAAATATGTTATATTTAAGCAGATTTATTGGGATTAAATTTAGGGCAAGACTCGAAGACAAAGTGACACGACTGACTTGATTGACAGCTTCAACGGAAGTGTTTATTTCTATGTCATTCTAGTACAAGGTGGGTCAGCTGGCATTTTTTTTATATGGAGTTTCGTTACCCGAACCTACACGGGATAACAAAAAAAAACACACCTAATAATAGTAGTAGTAGATTAATATAATAAAGCAGAGTTCGATCAAGGTTTGTAATTAGTGTCTTTTAATGTCCTTTTTCAGAGCTTTCCAATAATTTTTTGCTTAGCAAATTTAATGGTAGAATCTTAACCTATTATAGATTCGGAAAAGTGAGAAACGTAGTGACAACTTGAATTATTCTCGTAGTTATGGCTTTGGAAAGATACACGGGAAACACAATAATTCTCCATTTAATCTCGATTTATTCCGTTGAGGGTCCTTGAAACATGGAACAAACACCAGATATGTAATGTACTCGGCGTCCCCTTTGATATGATACCCTGCATGCCAACATACGCTCAAGGATTAAAGAGTATCCTTTTTTGTCCTTTTTGGGACCTTTCCGATCAATTTTTTTTAGCAAAATGAGTTTTAGATTGCTGGGAGCCCACTGATTTAAAAACAACAAAAATTAGCCTTACTCTATTTTTTTCTATTTGAAATGCTAATATGAATGCACTACTACTCTCAACACAGTATCTTGTTGGTTGCTATCATGAGGATCATCCCAATCATTATCTCATTGACCGAATTCGTCCACAACGACATGTCAGGCGTGGTTTACGAGATCTTAAGAGAGAGATTCAGGGATACAAACGGGACCCTTACGATGAAGTTACATACCGAGCCGCCATCGCAGCGATCCACACTGAAGAAGTGAATCGGTCCATTGCGAGCTTAGGCGAATAGAGTCCTCTCAGAGCGCCCACCACCAATTTCGCCTGAGGAGATTAGGCTCCCGAGAGTTACCAGAGTAACACTAGCTCAATTTTGGTCGGGCTTTTGTTCACGCCTTAATTCGTACCTTTCGCGTATAAACCCGGACATCCAAAACATCTGTCCAAATTGCGATGGTATTCCTCATGATGTGGGCCATTTGTTTCAATGCCCCGCTGCGCCCACTGATCTTACCCCTATATCACTGTGGGAAAACTATCGCAACAGCTATATTTTTGTCCCTAGACCTCATGGACACAAACATTGACGAACCATAACTCGTACCCACATAGATGCACAGCGGTTTCACACCTTTATGCACCGCTAGAAGAAGAAGAAGAATGAATGGAATGAGTTGTCGTCGAAACGTACGAACGAAATTGGACCACAAAATCACAAAGAATATGGTATCTATTTAACACACATATTCAACTCTACCGTACGTATGCTTTTCTTACAAAAGTACTGGAGCTATTTGCTGAAATTTGGTGTGTAGGAACTTTTCTAATAGTTTCAGATCTCAATATAAAAGGGTACATGTTTTAAGTCACTGGGCTGCCAAAGAAACCCAATCAGCGAAAGTAGGTTTTTTCTAAGAAAAAGATTTTTCTCATTTTTCTTTGCAGGCGAATCCTAATCAAAATTCACATAACCATATTCTTATCGGAGATACAACACATATCTAGGAACGAGCGAGAATCGATCATTGAATGATGCGGCTGTCATAAAAACCCTACTTCAAAAATATGTTCTTTCTAAAAAGCCTTTTTTTCGTGAACCCATACTAACCAAAACTCAGTGAGCGTATGGAGCACATACAGTGGAAACTCGATAAGTCGAAGCCCAAGGGAACCAAACTTTCTTTCGGGTTATCGAAATTTCGACGTAAAGAGATTTCGAGATATCGAGTTTATTTATGAAAAAATTCGACTTATAAGAGTTTTTTTTCTTTTTGTGTATTTTTATATTTTGGTATTTTTCCGACATTATACCCTTATAAAATAGTACATGCATTTTTTCCTCTCTTTTCCGATAGATGACAAAATGTTTTTTTTTTCCTTTCTTTAAAATCGTAGAAAGCGTACTAACCGGAATTTTGAATTCGGCGGCTATACCCTTTTTTTCGACCTTTTGCATCAACCGCTTTTATAAGTTCTTTCTTCTGCTGAATAGTCAGGGTTTGTAGCGTTCTTTTTGACGCAGATATGTTTAATTGGCTGAATTCCTCAAACTGCACGAAACGATTATTCTTTTGACAGTAACAAAACAACCTTACGATGAACGCTATATTCAAATGCAAACTGAAACATTTTATCGCAGAAAAGTACCGTTATTCTCGTTTCCGGAATATGCAGCAATAAAATTCTAATTTCAAACAGAAAAATCGCCATTAGAGGAATAAAAAAATCGATTTATAGAGTTTCGCATAGCAAAGCTTTGACTTATAGAGTCTCGCCCGTTTACCGATAAGAAATTTTAATTTGACCTGGAGAGTATCTGAAATTTTGACTTATAGAGTCTCCAATATCAGCACTTCGACTTATAGAGTTTCACAAGCAGTGAAATCAAAAATTTCTCTTCGAGTAATAGAGTTTTTGGTTTGAGTTATCGAGTTTGTTTTTCATTGTTTTTTGTTCAAATGTGCTGGGGAAGCAGATTTTCTTCGACTTAAAGCGTTTTTCGAGTTAAGGAGTTTCGAGTTATCGAGTTTCCACGTATATACACATCAAGTTTAATTGGTTCATTTTCCACATGATTTGCAAATGTTCCTGATAAAATGGTAACCCATGTATGTGGATGTCACAAAATTATTTATGCAGCCAGCGATGGAAATGTAATAAAAAAGAATTGGACTACTAAATATTAATACTAATTATTTTTTTTTTTTTCAAAATAGACAAAAATTTACCTGGGGGACGGTACCATAATGTAACTACTTCATGCGAATATGTGTGACTTGGAACACTTTTCGCTCTTGCTAAGCCAAAGTCTGCCAATTTCAATTCGCCTAATTCGCTAATTAGCAAATTTTGTGGTTTGACATCTCGATGAAGCACCCTCCGCTTATGACAATATGACAATCCACGTAAAAGTTGAAATAAAAATAAACGTGCATTCCTATGATCTAGACCACCAGGGGTTTTCTCCATATATTGCGATAAATCTGTGTTCTGAAATATACAATATGTGAGATTATTTCACCATTGCGAGACATCAATGCTGGAAATGATATAACGAGTGATTCAACTAAACAACCAAAAAAGCGTTTAATTGTAAAACTCTAATGTTCTTAAAAAAAAGTAATTTTTGTATACTGACGCGTCCAACTTTCTCCTTACAGCGTATCAAGTTGCACGATAAACTGTTACACTATAGTGCATCCCAACAAGTTGGTCTTTTGTGATGCGGTGCAAGCAAAAGTTGGACAATTTATCCAAGTTGAAATTAAGTAGGGATTTGGAAAGCTGCCGCTATCAACTTTTGAAACATTGTAAACCGCGCAATAAAATTAAAACCAGTTATATGAAATTTGGTTAAGATTAGTTAATAAACATAAATGGTATAAAGGGTGTCCGGAAACTGCCGCATAAACGCACCGGATTGAGATTCCTCATATGATTTCCAGCAAAAAAGTTGTACGGAACATACCCCCTTAGCTTAACTCTTTAGCTTCTTCAGGCATTTGAAAAAATCATTTTCTTGCACGACTTAAAGCTCAATACGTCCAAGCTAGAATAGTGAAACAAAATGATTATTACAGCCAATAAATTTAGGTATAAAATGAAACTAACCACACTTAAATCCGATAAGAGGTTTGGTTTTTACAGAGCTTCAAAGTCAAATTTGTTTGATTTGACCCAAAAACAAAATTAACATGATGTAAAAAAGAAATGATCGTCAGACTATGGGCCAATTTTTAAAAGAATCGTACAAGAACCTCACCTTGGCAGAAGTTAGAGAAGATTGAGATGGAAAAACATATTGTTTTTGGGTCAAATCACAAAAATTTTACTTTGAAGTTCTGTATAAACCAAACCTTTTATCCGATTTTAGTGCCGTTAGTTTTTTTTAGGTAAATTTGTTGGCTGTAATAATCATCTTATTTTGCTATTCTAGCATTCTTTTGAGATATTGAAGTTTTAGTCGTACAAGAAAATGATTTATTCAAAAATCTTCAAATGCCTGTGGCAGCTAAAGGGTTAAGCTAAGGGGGTATGTTCCGTACAACTTTTTTGCTGGAAATCACGTGCGGAATCACAATCCGGTGCGTTTATGCGGCAGTTTCCGGACACCCTGTATAGTGCCCAGTACACTTCTAAAATATTTGGAAATTTCCTTTGAAAATAAAAGTCCAATCTTTTATACTAAATCGCATGTATCTGGAAAGCATAATACATGTTGACACGTCCGTTCAAGTTAACCCGGCCGTATACATTCAGTTATTCAACTTTATTCGTATCTACAGGGTATCACGAGTTTCCAAATACATATAGGCAGTATGCGGGTTTTGCCGGGGACAGCGTTGTCTCTTTGTTTAAATTCGCATATGCAATGCATATGTATATGAATTCTATAGACAAGCTACCGTGGGAGTCCCAAAAGTCAACCTCAAGACGGATACAGATAATGGCGCATGTGGTGCGCAAGGCTCGCGAATTTGGTCTAAACTCCATAATTCCATTTCTAATTTTATTCAGACTATCAGTTACCATGGTAAGTTTAGCTAAATAATTGCAAAGTTCAAAAGGTAAATAGCTTAGGGTCCGTAAAGTGCACGGATCTCGAGGAGCCTAATGGAGATCACAAGGTTTAGCTTTCTTCTTCCTTGCCTCGTTCTTTGTATTGCTCCGTGGTGTCGCGTCGCTCGGCCTGCGGTGTAGGCACATAGACCGTTCTGGCGGTAATGTCTCAGCCTATTTCTACAGGCAGCTCTATCTTGGATCGTGTCATCGGCAAAGCCAATGCGTTGTTGTTGCTTTTTCATATGACACATCCAGGTGTTCTTCAGTCTGCATCTGGCCTTGGGTCCATCACGTGGAACTTCCATTGATATCGCCTTCTTTGCGGGGTTCATAGCAACACCAATACATTTGTCGGTCTTCGATATTTGGTGATTGGTTGGTCTATAGACAAGCTGCCACGGATGCTGCTTTAGATGTGGTCTATTTTGTTTACACCAACTGACATGCGTAACATTTTTATATCAGTCGCTGTCATTTCTTTCGCGTAACCTTCATACATGGTCTAGCATTCAGATCCACGCATGCGTACGGGACGTACAACCGGTTTTGTACAACTTCCCCTTTAGGTTCAGTAGTATTTTCTTATAGCGGAAAACCCCAGAGTTTTGTCGCCACTTCATCCATCCAACTTTTCTGCGATGTTTGATATCATTATCGCATGTAGCTTCTTCTTTTCAAAGGGTTTAACTATGGGCCGACAACTCATCAACTTAGAAACAAATCCACGTAAAAAAATCAGGACTGGAAGGATACACCTCACCGACGACTTCGCAAACGAACAAGTGATGCCAATGAGTAGCTCGACCATTTACAATGTGTTTTGCGTTCCAACAGAAACATAATTCGCATTGTCGTAGCCGGTTTGACACTATAAACGTGCAAGAGAAAATACATATACATAGTGGTATATTCCATCGAACGTGTTGGAATGCACAACACATTGTAAATGGTCGAGCTACTCGTTGGCATGGTCAAAGGCGTGCCAACGGACGAAACCATCGAACCATGTTGAATTGCTTTAAATGGTGACTATTTTCGGGGGTTTTACTAGTCAGTTGATAAATCTCGTTACTATGACAACATACCCCACTTCTATTTTCAAAACAGAAATTGCTGTATAGTGAATATTATTTTACACAATTGAAGATGAGCATAGTTGAACTCCAGGAAACAAAATTACTTAGTAGCGAGATTGACGACCGGAAATCCCAAGTGAAAAACCTACGACAATCGACTAAAACTGCACGTCATCGACCTCAAACCCATAAACGAGCGGATGTGCACTAGAGCGCATTAAATCCCGGGTCTTCAATCCCTGACTCATCAATGCACATGCCCCCATTGAAGTTAAAGAAAACTGGCAACCATTGCTTCACAGCAATTTCAAGCCTCTCCGGGGCGAACCACACCTGTTTGTTATGCAAGAGCCTCGAAGGTCGCGATGCAGGAGTGTTTTAGTGCCGTTAGTTTTTTTAGGGAAATGTTGGCTGTAATAATCATTATATTTTGCTATTCTAGCTAGTCTAGAAAACAGTTTTTTTTATTTGGTGCAATTTTGTATCTCCTCCAGAGCCATTCACGAGTTTTAAATAAAAGTTAGCTTTTAGTTAGTTAGTTAGTATTTCGGGCGAAATGCCCATCTTCAGGGTTTACTATAAGATAAACAAAAATTTATAACTTTATTATTTTCTTCACATGAAAAATAAATAAATTCAACCATTTACCTATTTTCTATTTTTTTTAAAAAACTAATCCAAACAAAGAGTTTTTTCCGAACAAAGAATGACAATTAGCTAGCGAAAATTGACAGAACATTTAGATATTACGACATGTGTAAGTACTAGGTACTAATGTAGTACAATCCAAAAATATAATTATCGTTCAGTCCAAATTGAATTAAATTATAATACGTATTGGAATAATCTTTTTTGTCACTTTTTTCACTGCACGCTGTTTCTTCGAATTCAATTATTTGATTGACCTCTTTAATTTGTAGTTTGGTTTTATTTTTATAGCTGGATAAAACTTTGGCCTCCTTGAAATTGAATTGGTGTTTGTTCTTAATCGCATGTCTGGCTAAGGCCGACAAATTATTATTAAGGGTCTTTTTCGTATCATTCTCATGTTGAGATAAACGAGCTTCTGAATTGTTTCACCCACGTAAGTTGCTTCGCAATTTTCGCAATCTATCTTGTAAACTACACCTGATTTTTCTTCTTTAGGAATTTTTGACTTTAGGTTGGTGAACATAGTCTTGTTTTTTAGGTGTGGACGCATGGCTAAATCGAAGTTTGGAACGAAGTATCTACATCGACGAGATATCGATTCACTTAGCTTAGGCACGTAGACAAGATATGCGAACATTTTATCCGAGTCTGCTGGACGAGCTTTCGAGCTTTCATCTGATGACAGGAAGGCGTAGCTAGTGGTATTGGCATTCCGATTTTGTTTTACTTCGCCAATCATTTTATCAATTAATGCTATCGATAGTTATTGTTGGCAAGAATCTCCTTTATTCGTACTAAATTGTGATTTCAAAATTTTCGGTGGCTTATTTTGAAAACTTTACGAGTAAATGATTTTGCTACGTTAGTCTTCATTTTCGCTGGGTGGTCCGAATAATAATTGAGTAGTCTATTCGAGGCAATTGGTTTATGGAACCAGTTTGTAATGACACGACAATTGTTAGTTCGGTGTAATGTTAGGTCCAAATAATCTAGTTTGCCGTCTTGCTCACTTTCATATGTAAATTTAATATTTGGATCGTATTCATGTAGAGCATCGAGGACCTTATCGATTTTATCTTCAGGAACGGCTGTAATATGATCGTCTACATATGAAAACTAGAACAATGGTACGAAATCTAGTTTAAACAGCGCTTCATTAACAATATCTTCAAGCATTCATTCGGCTAATATTGGTGCAAGACTTGACCCCATAAATAAGCCAGATTTCATTGAATACAGATTGCCTTCGAAACTTAGGTGATTGCAATCAATGTGATCTTGAATATTAGACCCAGTTTGACTCCTGCCCCTCCAAGCAATTTTTACACCGGTGTCCATATTGCAATGACATTCTCAATAACGTACCTGAAATAACACACTTCTTGAGTAAGTACAGAATTCTGATTGCTGCCATCCAAGAGAGAGAGAGCTCCACTCGAACTCGCCTCTTAGCGTCGAAGGTGAATATATGTATAATACTACGGAAGGACACAGAAGGCGCCAAGAATGATTCTCACCCTGGAGGAGAACTTGCCTTCCCAATACAAAAGCCCGTACATTACAGTGTAGAAGATATAGTTGCTGACGGTACGGCGAAACAGCTTCCGTCTGGCTATCATTTCGATATTGGTTCTCTTCTTCCTGGAGAACAAAGTTGTTAGTGCTAGCGTAATTAGCGAAACTTCCTGGGAGACACGTACTGGTCTCCCCTCCGATCACCTGACCTGATAAAGTCAGAGAAGCGAAAGATTGTCAAAAAAAGCCAATTGGGAAGATTTCAAAACATTTACTTCGGCGAAGTTAATCGAGCTACCTCCTACCAATGTGCATAAGGCCGATTATTAGGAATGTCATTGCCAAAATAGCGGCTCTTTTCATTCCCGTTCGACCAAACTTCCCTACAAGTGCCGCAAGGTTAGCCGGTGAACGTCATAACACCAGACATGCTCACCTTGGTTACCCTAGAATTCAGGAGCTTAACATCGAAATTAGACGACAAGTTAAAGACTACCGGAAGGCGGAAGGAAGGAACCCCAACACGGATAAGGGCAATATCGCCATAACCTTCAGCAAGAAAGAAACCAGTAATCTTCTTCAATGCGCGAGCCAGTTCAATAAGCAATTTATTGAACATCCCAAGTCTGATGGGCTCAAGTGCAAATGTAGCGTTTCCTTCTGTTCCAAGGGAGCAACTGGTTAACTAGCGCTCCCGATGTCGTAAGAAACGTGGAGGAGCGGCTTCGTTTGGGACTGGAGCAGCTAAAGAGCTTAAACTCCCTAAGTGTAGGCGAAGGAGCAGCTAAAGAGCTAGAACTCCTAAGTGTATGTGGAGGAGCAGCTAAAGAGCTCGAACTCCTAAGTGTATGTGGAGGAGCAGCTAAAGAGCTTGAACTCCTGAATAATACACTGGTAAATGTGCCCAGCCGACTGTGTCTTTATTCCTTATTTGCATACTGTATTTATACATTATTTAGTACTTAAAATTAGCTTACCTAATCGTGGGGATTTCATAAAGCGAACTTTACTTCACGTGATGGAATTCCCATATACACAATTGAAGATCTCGTATTTCATCTGCACATTGTCTGGGAAATGTCGCGTGCTTAAGAATAAGATACAATTAAATGTATACGCGATCGGAAAATATTTCCGGTAGGTGAGTGCGGTGTTCTACTGTCTATTTGTTTTTAAATTATGTTGCATACGACACAAAATTAGAAGACGGATTCGCAGCCGAACTGTTGACACTGTACCATTGAACACTGCGGACAAGGTTAAGAAAGACATTAAAAGAAAAAAAAAAGAAAGACATTGAGAATGCTAAAAACTCCATTGAACCTGTTCCTACTGTAGCTAATCCCAGTCCCGCAGGGGAAGTGCGTTCATGTGACACACATATTTGGTGAGTTGCGACACCACGGACCCGAGCAGCGCAGGGAGGCCCCTGGTATGGTTGATACGCCATGGCGTGGATCTGTACAAAAGACCTTCGGGAGTTGACGGTCCCGAGCTCCCGAGCTCGTCATGTATGGGTGACACAGCATAGCTTGACTTTTTCCCTATTCCTCCAAAAAGTCAGCTATACAAGCTCACACGACGCAGTGCTTCCTCGTAGGGGAGAAACCACATATAAGCGTACGTGTCTAGTCTCGGAGTTGGCGGCTTCGCAGAACCCAAGCCTCGAAGGGGCCAGTTAGGGAGAATGGCCTTTGCGCCTATACCTAGCTGGCTTGTGGATTGATGACCACACGGCCCGAATCAAATTGCTGCTTAGTAAACGGACGGAGGCCAAACCTATGTGAACGGTAGCGCTACGAGTCTGCTTTTAGCCGACGAGTAGTAAACAGGCATAACGATCCTGCGGAGGCGTCCGAATTCGTTAGGTCTTCCGAAAGGGGGCCAAAGGAGGATCACACCTGCTATAGAGAAATCTTTAGCGAATAGTGTACCTCGGGGATGGGCGTGCCCAGGGGACCATGGTCCCTACCCATCTAGGCGTTGGACTCGAGGGGGTTCGTGGTGATAGACAAGTCGACCAGCTAGAGTCGCATCCCAAGGTGGGGATCCAAAGGGAGGCATCCCGGCGGAGAACACCATTCCGGCTTTAAGCCGGATAAATTCTCGTCGTCCCGCAAGGGAGGGAGGTTATGGCTGCATAGCTCAGGTACTCCTAATGGCGAAGCGTAGTAGACGCAGGATGGATGTAGTTAATCCCAGATCTTCGGGCTTCACCTGGAGAAAATGATGACTTCAGCCCATCACGCTGCAGCTGTATGCGAAAAGATGCGCAGACAATTCTTAAAGCACTGGCCGGTAGCCCCTAGGGAAAAAAATAAAGCGATGGGTCGAGCAGCGGCTGATGTTGCTGCTCCAGTTTGGTCGCATAATTTATGTAACCTCAACTGGAGTTTTGTTCTGCAAAACGGCCAAAAGCTGCCAATATGCCTTCCTGGCAAGAGCCCCGGCAGGAGCCCTGAAGGTTCGATGCAGGAAGGTTGTGTTTGTCTGTGTATATGTGTGGGTACGATGTATGTGTTTTTTCGTCATATTGGGAGCATTACATTTCGGCGCGGCTGCTCTCAATTTTACTAATTCGCGCCGGTATTGAAACAAATCCAGGCCCAGAGGTATGGATTTGTAGTGTCTGCAACCAACGTATCGGTTCGAATGCCAGATCAGTGCAGTGTAATTGCTGCAGGGAATGGGTTCACTTTAGGTGTTCAGGGTTACGAAGACAAGGTCAACACTCTTTAGCATATGTTGCGCCAGGTTGTATAAATTCCGGGCAACCCAGGGCTGCTCCCAGCCCACCTTCCCCACCACTGCCCCCTACACCGCCAAACAATATGATAAGGAATGCCAGACCCAGTCTTACGCCTGGCCCTCCCCCTCCAGCAGTTTTCACTGCACTATCTATATTACAGTTTAACTGTAATGGCATTCACCGAAAAATCGCTGAGATCACACACTTCTTGAGTTCCAACAGAATTCTCATCGCCGCCATCCAAGAGACGTTGCTTCACGCAAACTCGTCTCTAAGCGTCCATAGCGAATATGTTATACTGCGGAAAGATCGACCGGCCGCCACGGATGATTCTCACCCTGGAGGTGGGCTTGCCTTCCTAATACACAAGTCCGTACATTACTGTGTATTCTTCTTCTTCTTTTAGCGGTGCAGAAAGGTGTGCAACCGCTGTGCATCTATGTGGATTCGAGTTATGGTTCGTCGATGCTTTCGTCCGTTATGTCAAGGGACAAAAACATAGCTGCTGCGATAGGGTTTTCCCACAGTGAGATAGGGGTTAAGTCAGTGGGCGCAGCTGGGCATTGAAACAAGTGACTCACATCGTGTGGAGCGCCAGCGCAGTTTGGACAGATGTTTTGAATGTCCGGGTTAATGCGAGAAAGGTACGAATTGAGGCGTGAACAAAAGCCCGACCGAAGTTGAGCTAATGTCACTCTGGTGGTTCTCGGGAGCCTAATCTCCTCAGGCGAAATGAGTGGAGGGCGCACTGAGAGGACTCTGTTCGCACCTAATCTCGCAATAGACCGACTCACTTCTGCAGTGTGAATCTCAGCGATGGCAGCTCGGTATGCATCATCGTCGTAAGGGTCCCTCTTGTATCCCTGGACCTCTCTCTCTAGGTCTCGCAAATCACGCCTGACATGTCGTGGTGGAGGAATTCGGTCCATGAGACTGTTGTTGGGATGATTCTCACGGTAGCAACCAACAAGATATTGTTTGGACAGTAGGAGATTGTGGTCACGTATTGGCATCAATTTTGTCTCTTGATGTAAGTGATCCTGGGCAGACATCAAGAGGCAATCTGTGGCTGTGCGTAGAGCAGCATTTTGGCAGACCTGAATTTTGGTCCAGTTTGTATCACATAAACTATGTGACCAAACTGGGGCTGCATAATCAGCAACTGCTCGACCCACCGCTTTGTATGTGACTAGCATGGTTTCTTTATCCTTGCCCCAGGTGCTACCAGCTAGTGCTTTTAGGATTTTATTCCTACTGCGCATTTTTTCACAAACGGATGCTGCGTGATGAGCTGACGTCATCATGTTCTCTAAATGGAGCCCGAGAATTTTAGGATTTGCAACAGTAGGAATTGGATTGTTGCCAATACGTACATCAACCTCCCACCGACAATCCACCGACCAGGTGGTAAGAAATGTCGCAGAAGATTTAGACGCGGAGATGGTGAGGTTTCGGCTACTGTGTATTAGATGTAGTTGCTGACGGTACGGCGGAAATTCAAGCCATCTCAGTTCCATCAGGGAGTACCAATATCGAAATTTTTAATATATATGTACCACCTCACTCTAGTTGCCCTTCTGGCTATCGTTTCGATATTGGTCCTCTCCTTTCCGGAGAGCACAGGGTCATCCTTGGCGACTTTAATGCGCACCATGAGCTCTGGTATTCGGACCTCAACAACAATGCCAGGGGTATAACTATCGCCGAATCACTTGACGCCTCAGAATTCTGTTCACTTAATTCGCCGACTAGAGTCGTGGGCACTTGCAGTAGTTCTCCTGACATAACTATTGTCAGTGCCAGTCTAATTGCTGCTTCCCGATGGGAAGTACGTACCACCCTTAAATCAGATCACCTCCCAATCATTATAAAGATTGACAAACCAGCGAACATGACTAAGTCAGAGAAGCGAACGTTTGTCAATCACAAGAAAGCCGATTGGGATGGTTTCAAAGCTTACTCGTCGGCGAAGTTCACCGAGCTAACATCACCTATCACCATTCATGAGGCCGAGAAAAATATTAGGAACGTCATTACCACAGCCGCGGCACGTTTTATTCCGGCAGGACGTATCCCGAAAGTTCGGCCTAACTTTCCCACTAGTGCCGCCAGATTAGCCGATGAACGTGATCAGATCAGAAGCGCTCACCCTGATGATCCCAGAATTCAGGAGCTTAACTCCGAAATTGACCGACAAGTTAAAGACTATAGGAGGGCGAAATGGAATCAGCACCTCGATGAATGTAACCTCAATGAAGGTGTCAGCAAATTATGGTCTACCGTCCGCGCCCTTTCCAATCCTCGGAAAGAAAAGGGCAACAACGCCATTGAATTTGGCAACACTAAAACCTGCGATCCTCTTCAGTGTGCTAGCCTGTTCAATAAACAATTTATTGAACATCCCAAGTCTGACGGCCTCAAGCGCAAAATTAGAAGACGGATTCGCAGCCGGAATGTTGACACCATACCATCTTTTACAGCGGACCAGGTTAAAAAAGTCATCGAGAATGCTAAAAACTCCAAGGCCCTCGGACCAGATGGCATTTCGATGACCATGTTGAAACATCTCGACCTTCCAGCCATTGAGTATCTCACGGCCGCCTTTAACTTGTCGATGTCCACGCTTGCCATCCCTGAAATCTGGAAAACAGGTCGAATTGTTCCCTGTCTCAAGCCAGGGAAGAGCGCAAATCTCGGGGAATCCTACCGCCCCATTACGATACTTTCTCCTGTCGCAAAGACGCTGGAGGCCCTTATTCACCCCACTCTTGTTGCACATCCGAAGCTAGAACCTCACCAGCATGGCTTCAGGAAGATGCATAGTACCACAACTGCCCTCGATGCGATCACTACACGCATTCGTGATGGGCTAAATCAACGCAGTCGTTGTCACAGAACTATTCTGGTGGCAATAAACCTATCAAGTGCATTCGATAAGGTCAATCATTCAATGCTCCTAGCAAACCTGTTGAATATGCATCTTCCTGCACAAGAGATCCGTTGGATTGCCAATTATCTAGCTGGTCGGCACTCCTTCACCGAGTTTCGAGGCAAACGTTCTAAGCTTAGGAAAATCAAATTAGGTGTTCCACAGGGAGGGGTACTCTCCCCCACTCTGTTCAACATCTACATGTCCGGCCTTCCCACACCACCTGAAGGAATCGAGGTGATTTCCTATGCTGACGATTGCACCGTACTCGCCACAGGGAATGATAAGGATGAAATGCGCCTCCGAATTAATCGCTATCTAGGACGATTACAGGCATTTTTCCAAAACCGAAACCTCACCATCTCTGCGTCCAAATCTTCTGCGACTTTTCTAACCACTTGGTGGGAGGACATCAGATGGGAGATGGATATACGTATTGGCAACAATTCTGTTCCTACTGTTAAAAATCCCAAAATTCTCGGGCTTCACCTAGAGAACATGATGACGTCTGCGAATCATGCAGCTTCAGTATGTGAAAAAATGCGCAGTAGGAACAACATCCTAAAAGCTCTAGCTGGTAGCACCTGGGGCAAAGATAAAGAAACCATGCTAGTTACTTATAAAGCGGTGGGTCGAGCGGCCGCTGATTATGCAGCCCCAGTTTGGACACATAGTCTATGTGACACAAACTGGTCCAAAGTTCAGGTCTGCCAAAATGCCGCTCTACGCATCGCGACAGGTTGCCTTCTGATGTCTGCCCAGGATCACTTACATCAGGAGACAAAATTGATGCCAATACGTGATCACAATCTCCTACTCTCTAAACAGTATCTTGTTGGTTGCTACCGTGAGGATCATCCCAATAATCATCTCATGGACCGAATTCCTCCACCACGACATGTCAGGCGTGGTTTACGAGACCTTGAGAGAGAGGTTCAGGGATACAAACGGGACCCTTACGATGAAGTTACATACCGAGCCGCCATTGCAGCGATCCACACTGAAGAAGTGAATCGGTCTATCGCGAGTTTAGGTGCGAATAGAGTCCTCTCAGAGCGCCCACCACCAATTTCGCCTGAGGAGATTAGGCTCCCGAGAGCCACCAGAGTAACACTAGCTCAACTTCGGTCGGGCTTTTGTTCACGCCTTAATTCGTACCTTTCTCGCATAAACCCGGACATCCAAAACATCTGTCCAAACTGCAATGGCACTCCTCATAATGTGGGCCATTTGTTTCAATGCCCCGCTGCGCCCACTGATCTTACCCCTATATCACTGTGGGAAAACCCTATCGCAGCAGCTATGTTTCTGTCCTTAGACGTCACGGACACAAACATTGACGAACCATAAATCGTACCCACATAGCTGCACAGAGGTTACACACCTTTCTGCACCGCTACAAGAAGAAGAAGAACTGGAGTAAAATCCAAGTTTCCCATAATACTGCTCTACGCACAGCCACAGGGTGCCTCCTGATATCTGCCCAGGCTCACTTACATGAGGACACACATTTGAAGCCAATACGTGACCACAATCGCCAACTTTCAAAACGGTATCTTGTAGGTTGCTATCGAGAGGATCATCCTAATCGTGACAGAATTCCTACTCCACGCCACATCAAACGTGGCCTTCGGGACCTTGAAAGAGAGGTTCAGGGACACAAACGGGATGCTTTCGATGAAGACGCATACCGGGCCGCCATTGCAATGATTCATCCTCGTATAGACCCGAGCATACAAAACATCTGCCCAAATTGCGCTGGCACACCTCATGATATGGGTTAATTGTTTCAATACCCAGCTGCGCCCATTGATCTTAACCCTTGATCACTGTGGGGAAACCCCTATCGCAGCAGCCTCGTTCCTGTCCCTGGAGACCACTCAACCAAGTGAGCGGAGATCACATCCTCTATAAAGAATTTAAGCATATCTGGAGGTCTCCAGATCAACAATGATAGGGTCTAATCGGTGAAGAAAAGTGATCATGGAGATGCCTGGAAGATACTGCTTCGGTGGTTGATTTAAATGTTTCCTGTCACGTATCACATATGTAGGCTGAGACGCTGAAGGTATTAATGCAACACTCAGGCGCAGCGGTGCTTCTTTCAAATGTCGCATCAAGTGATTTGACTTAGCCGTCAGAGGTTTTACCCACTACCGTTAGTTTCAGTCGGCACAAAATCGTTGTGCCTATTTGGTCCATTTGGCGAGATGACAACTTGGTGGAGAAATTAAGTAAAATTCGCTGTGCTTCAGTAATTTATTGGAAACTTTACAGTGCACGTAAAAATTAACGGAACGCTTGAAATAGAATTGAAAAAATGGATTTATATTTGTTTCAATACGCAACGCAATACAGCTAAAACCGGCCGTGTGGTGTCGGATGTGGCGCCATCTTGTTGAAACATATTGCTTAGATCAAGAATTCCAAGTTCGGGATAAATAAAAAGTAAATGATCATTGCGACATAGGGCCGAAAACGGACAGATTCGACAAATTGGGGTTTTTAACAACACTCTCACTCACAGCGGCATTGTTTTCGGTCGAACGGTTAAAACGATGATGCACAGGTCTTACGACGTCTGTAATCGACGCAAATTCTTTGAATTTTCCTATTGTGTTGGCTATTGTTTGCTGGATGGGTCGATTACGACAAGTTTACCATCTACGAGGTTTACCGTCAGGGGAGCACCTAGCCTTTCGACTGTTTGGACCTTCGGCGTTTTACTGGGAAGATGTTGTTGCCAGAAGGGGATTTCTCCATCCGGCGAATGCACTCACCTTCAGGAACCCAACTCCGGGGTTGCATCACTAGCTGGGTGACTTGGGTAGCAACCTCCAGCCACTACGAGGCCAACATCTTGATGGGCAAGGACCATGGTCCCCTGGGCCCACCCATCCCCGTAGTACACTATTCGCTATAGACTTCTCTATAGCAGGTGTGATTTGGGTCGATTACGACATCCACAATCTGGTCGTAAGGCGTGAAATGTATTCGCTCAAGATTCACCATTTTGGTTAAAACCTTTAACCATTTTCGCGCGTTGTGCCACGGTCAAACGATCTATATTGTGAAATGGCAAACCTTAAACTAAACAAATACTAGACTGGTTCACAATTACATTTGACAAAAATTGTCAGATGGCAGGGCTGTACTTTCCATACAGATGCGTAGCGACTCACACCTTTCTATACCGCTAAAAGAAGAACAAGGGCTGCATTTTCCCCAACCTCGAAATGGAAAACCCCGTATAAATGTGTCTTTATCGAGACCACAAAACATATGTAAAACAAATGGAGTCCCACTATGGGGCCATGGGGTTAACATACAAATCCCCCAAATAAAGTATGCACTTATTCCCAGGTTAGGCCTTTTTTTGTAAAGTTGTATTGGCCTATGTGGCGTATTGTAACACTCACTTTACAGTATTTGCGTAATTTAAAATTTTTTAACAAAAATAGGCATTCACATTTTGTTTTCCGTCAATCGGCCAAATGGATCTCTTCTAGCTCATATTTGCTTTACGTGAGCTATTATATAGTCTAAGAAAAATGGCATATTTTGTCGGCAAAAATCCTACATCGGAAATTTTTTTGGATTATGGTTGGGAATGTTCCCCAGATTATGGCATTAAAAGTCCCAACCGATCGGGGGTCCGCAACCTTAAAAAAAGGGGTGAAGGGGGGCATTTTTTCGGTTTTTTGCGATTATTTCAAAAACGGTAAGAGATACAGAAGAATGATCTGAGGACGAAAAAAACTACATGAAATTATCTTTACAATGATATTAGAGTTTAATTGAATATTTCGGCGTTAGACTAGAACATAAATTAGAATATTTTCAATTTAGACATTTTTTAAAAGCTCCATAACTTTTGAAAGAATGCTAGTTTAGCCGTAAAATTTTGTACAAGTATTCACAATAAGTTCAAGATCATTTTAAGGTAAACATTGAGTCGGTCCGGTCAAGGACCTCCATTATCCCCCCATTTCAATTTGTCAAAATGGCATGTCCATAACTCCCCCCAAAATTGGAGCAGAGTGCTAAATTTTGGTTTGTTGCGATTGGAGGTCATATTCACCCCACCCAACAAAAATCAGCTCATTCGGATAAAAACTAAGGGTACCTCCCATACAAAGTGACCCAAGACAACTTTGTTCTACAGTTTATAAAATGAGTAGTACGTAGAACAAACTCCTGATGGGTCACTTTGTATGGGAGATACCCTTAGTTTTTATCCGAATGAGCTGATTTTTGATGGGCGGGGTCACTATGACCTCCAATCCCAACAAACCAAAATTTAGCACTCTGCTCCAATTTTGGGGGGAGTTATGGATGTGCTGTTTTGAAAAATTTAAATGGGGGGATAATGGGGGGTCCTTGACCGGAACAACTCAGTGTTTACCTTAAAATGATCTTGAACTTATTGTGAATTCTTATACAAAATGTCACGGCTGAACTAGCATTCTTCCAAAAGTTATGGAGCTTTTAAGAAAGGTCTAAAATGAAAATATTCTAATTTATTTTGTTAGGCTAGCGCCGAAATATTTACTTAAACTCTAATGTGTTTTATATCATTGGAAAGGTAATTTTATGAAGTTTTTTTCGTCCTCAGACCATTTTTCTGTATCTCTTGCCGTTTTTGAAATAATCACAAAAAAAAAACGAAAAATACCCCCATTTCCCCCCTTTTTTAAGGTTGCGGACCCCCGATCGGGTGGGACTTTCTATGCCATCATCTCGGGACCATCCCTAACCATAATAAAAAAAATTTCCGATGCAGGATTTTTGCCGTTCGATGGCCATATTTTGGTCCAATTTACTTAGACTAATACAGGGTGTCCGAAAATTGCTCCATAAACGCATCGAAAATTGATTCCTCAAGTGTTTTCCAGCAAAAAAGATGTACGGGACATATACCAAATTCTTAACTTTTTAACTGCCACAATACTTTAAAGATTTTCGAAAAATTAAATGAAATGAGCTAGGCTCATTTTAAAGATATGGAGGCTTAAGTCATGTAAGAAAATGCATTTTATTTTAAATTGTTTAAATGACTGTGGCAGGTGAAGGTTTAAGGAATGGTATGAGGAATCATTTTTCGGCGCGTTCATGTGGCAGTTTTCGAACACCTTCTATATTTGAGTAGGACTTATACCGTTTGAACCGATTTACATCACACACTAAAGTTATTACCCTTGAACCTATTCATATAAATTAAAAAGTTTACTTTTTTATGTCGTTCAGTAAATAATTGTAAGTAGAACTATTTACACTGTAGTTATTTATGATTTGCCCAGATCTGAACGAAGTTCACAATATACGGATAGTTTTTCATTTTGGTACAGATAGATCCAAGAGGAAAAACTAAATGAACTTGAAATGCGCTTAGCGTGCCGATGTAGAATCACAATATCCATTTCATATTTGTATAATTATAAAGTAGCCACCGAACGATCGAAGTCGTTGAGGTAAATATGTAAATTGTTTCAATTAACTGTTCGGTTAATTTATTTATTTAGTCGTTCGTCCTTAAAAAGTCGCATTAGATCACAAACAAATAATTGATTAGGGGAATTAATATTATGACAAAAGATTCTCATTTTATACTTACAACATATTCAAATACAAATGTTAGCGTTTCCCGCGTATGTACAATATCATGTAATGTTACAATGTTCGAATGTTTAAGTTCTTTTAATAATGAGGCCTCGCGAATAGCCGTAAATGGCGCCCCTTCCTCTTCTTGTAATCGTATTTCCTTTAGCGCGACAACTTGATGAGTTAAGCTAAAATGCAAAATGTGATAATTATTTGTAATTAGATGGAAACCCAATGAACTTACTTGCTGTATCCCTTAAAAACGGTTGCATAGGAGCCCTCACCAAGTTGCTCTAATTTTATATAAGCTTCCGTTTTCCCAAATGGCGAATCGCCCTAAAACAAAAATGCAATGCATGTAAATTGAGAATTTTGTATACCCTTATCCATCAATGTGTTAAAAAAAATGAAAATTTATATGTACTTTTCTTTTTTTATAAGCTATTCTTTGCTCTGCGTAAACAGGTACTAATACACAGGTCGTTGTAAACACTTGTCACTATTGTAATGTCGAAAGAATGACCTTTATTTAAATGCTCAACTGCCAAATTCAGGTTGACAAACTACGACCAAGAGTTGCCACAACGCCTCCCTGACAAGAACCTTGAAGGTTCGATGCAGGAATGTTGTGTTTGTCTGTGCATATGTGTGGATTCGAAATACATATGTGTTTTTTCGTCTTATTGGAAGCATTACATTTAGAAGCGGCTGCTCTCAATTTTACTAATTCGCGCCGGTGTTGAAATTTCAGGGATAATTATCAATGCGGATTCCGCACTGGCTACAATACGAACCATCAACTGAAAAGGCTAACTAAAGACATTAAACAAGAATTTAATAGTGAACTTGCAACTGGCGCAATCTTCCTGGATATCGAAAAAGCTTTTGATAGAGTCTGGCAGGATGGCCTATTACATAAAATGCTTATTCTTAATTTTCCATTGGAACTCATTAAGATCATAAAAAGCTTCCTAACAAATCGTAATTTATATGTTTCTAGAAGTGCAGAAGTTTCTAATCTGTACCGAGTAACCGCGGGCGTCCCGCAAAGTTCAGATTTGAGTCCATCTCTTTTCAATTAAATATTGAAAAGAGATGGACTCAAATTACCAGTGACATATCAAAGCATACCATCATGTAATATTGCACAATTCGCCGATGATACAGCCATCTACACGAGTGACATAATGCCGCAGTCTATTCTAAATCGTCTAGAAGAATCATACAATACTTTAGAAGAATACTTCTTCTTCTTCTTCTTCCTTGCCTCGTTCTTTATACCGCTCCACGGTTTCGCGTTGCTCGACCTGCGGTGTAGGCACATCGCCCGTTTTGGCGATAATTTCTCAGCATATTTCTACAGGCAGCTCTATCTTGGATCGTGTCATCGCCGAGACCAATGCGTTGGTTGTTGTTTTTTCATTTGACATATCCAGGTATTCTGCGGTCTGCCTCTGGCCTTGGGTCCATCAAGTGGAACTTCCATTGATATCGCTTTCTTTGCGGGGTTCTCAGGCGGACGCCTTTGAACATGGCAATACCAATCCATTTGTCGGTCTTCGAGCTTTTCGGTGATTGGTTGGTCTATGGACAAGCTGCCTCGGATGTAGCTACTCTTGATGTGGTCCCTTTTGGTTACACCAACTGACATGCGTAACATTTTCATTTCAGTCGCTGTCATTTCTTTCGCGTAACCTTCATACATGGTCCAGCATTCTGATCCATACATGAGTGCGGGACGTACAACCGTTTTGTACAACTTGCCCTTTAGCTTCAGTGGCATTTTCTTATCGCAGAAAACTCCTGAGTTTTCTCGCCACGTCATCCACCCAACCTTTGTGCGGTGTTTGAAGTCATCATCGCATGTAGCTCCGCTGTTCACCACCGAGCCAAGGTACTTGAACTTGGTACAAGACTTAAGCTGCTCTCCTTTGACGTACATATCTGGTATCGGTGCATCTGGGTCTGAGAATGGGCAGCATAAGAACTCAGTCTTTGTTATACTTACCCTCAGTCCATGCTCCTCCAGAATGTCACACCATTTTGTAAGTGCAGCTTGCAAGGCAACATGTCTCGTATCATCCTGACGTATGCCTCAGGGACATTAAGTGCTTTCAAGGCCAACCATATCAGATCACGAGGTACTCTATCGAATGCTTTTTCCAAATCGATGAACACAAAGTGCAAGTCCTTTCGTGCTGCTCTATACTTTTCCATCGCAATACGAATGCACTGAATCGCATCGACTGTAGATCGACCCTCAACAAAGCCGCATTGATCGTCATTCAACCGCACAATCTTTCTCAATCGGTTGCAGACAACTCGCTCGTAGATCTTCAGTGTGAGGTGTTAACTTTATAGCCCTATAGTTGTTGAATTTGCGTGAGTCTCCCTTGTTCTTATAGAAAGGAAGAAGAAAACTTTCCCTGAAAGCATCAGGCATCGGTTGCCCACCTTTGATTTTGTTGAAGAGGACTGTGAGCCAACTAAGCCCGACATTTTCCATTTTCAACCAAAATTCCGCGGGGATTTTGTCCGGTCCGACTGCCTTTCCGCGTTTCATTTGATGCATTGCCTCCATCACCTCTTCATCTGAGATATCTTCAATATTGGTGGTATTTGGCTCAACATCTTGAAAAGCTGCTCGAGGAAATTCTTCATTTAGAAGTTCGTCAAAATACTCTCGCATCCTGCTACAAATTGCCGTATCGTCAATCAGCAACATTCCTTGCGAATCCTATACGTACTTTGGCGCCTGTATTTCCCTAGCGTTCCTTCTCCTTTGGGCTGCGACCCTAAATATCCTGGCGTCGTGCTTAGGTCTCTCGCGCAAAGACGGTCCTTCGGTCGCAGTCTGAGTCTCTAATTCTTGGTAGAATTTCTCAGCTGCCTTCGCCTTTGCTTGGGCTACCAAGCGCTTTACGTTCTTCCGACATTGCATATAATTTTCGCGAAGTTGAACCCGTTCGGTTTCACTGCTTGACTCACATTTCGTCCATGCCTTAAATGCGTTCGATTTGGATTGCACTGCTTCCTTAGTTTCGGTGTTCCACCACCATGTTTCTTTCTTCATGTGGAGTGGACCTTTCGAAACTCCAAGTGCCTTTTCCGCCTCACCTACTGACATTTCAGCGAAATTTTTCCACATTTCTGTTGGACTGTGCTCGGTGCAGTTGGTGTTGTTTTGAAACCACTCCGTCATTTTATCAATGAATGGAGTTACTACAGGTTCAAAGTTGTCGTTTGTGAGATTGTGCCGCTTTATTTTTTCGACAGGCTTGGGAGTTCTTCTATTTCTTGCTCCTCCTACTTTCAAAATAAATTCTGACAGGAGCAAACGATGTTGGCTAACGACAGATTCACCCAAGATCACCTTGCAGTCTTTTACCCACCTTCTCATAAAATCGAAGCAGAGGTGGTAATCGATCTGCGTTTCGTGTTTCCTATCTCCGTGTCCACTACTGTAGGTGATCCGGTGTCTCTCGTTTTTCACAAACCATGTGTTTAGGATGACCAAACCGTGCCATCTGCACATAGTCAGAATAGCTTCACCTTCGTCATTTCTGACCGTTGAAGGGCTACCCTTTCCACCATGGCAATCCTCGTAACCATATTTATTTATTTATTAAAAGTTGTAAAATAACAATTGAGTTAAATACAGCTTATATTAGAGCACTGGCGACTGAGGCCTTAGGCTTAAGTTAAATGAAGGAAACTTAACTAATTTTTAATAATTAATTTTTAATACTATGTACTTATGTATGACAGGTTTGTTTGTTTTGAGGCAGGAAAAAATTAAGAATAAAAATGAAAAAAGAAGAATTTTAAATTTGAATTTTCACATGATTTAATAATAGATAGTATGGTGGTAGTGTCTGAAAAGTCACCCAACAATGGTGTTATGTTATTCGGCAATTTGAAAATAGGTTTTAATTTGTCGATGAACTGACAATCGTTGAGAAGGTGAGTGATGGAAATAGGCTCCCTGTTGTTGCAAAGATTGCAGCAGGGCTTGGGTTTACGTTCCATTAAATGGCTGTGAGTTGCGAAAGTATGACCGATGCGTAGTCTGCTAAAGGCTGTAATTTGACAGCGAGTGAGCGAATTGGGGAAGTCTGCGGCGTTACCTGAAGGATTTACACATCTGTAGTGGTGGCGGTAATTGGACCAGTCTGATTTTAGTTCGTTGTGGATAGTTCTTTTTATTAACTTACGAATGTCGGATCGATTAAATAAAAAGTTGTTGAAGGCGGGTATACGATGTACTTCCCTTGCAGTTAGATCCGCGAATTCATTGCCCTGAATACCTGTGTGGCCTGGAATCCAGATAAGTTTTAGTTTGTTCCTGTACTCGATCAGTTTATCCCGAATAAATGAGACCGATGGTTCCAAATTGTTAACGTTTATTACAGCGTCGATGCAGGATTTACTGTCTGTGCATATGATGAATTTGCCAGGGCGTGCGTGTACTGATTTGATAACGTTAACTATACCCAAAAGTTCCGCAGTGAAGGTGGAGTTGTAGTTGGGAAGTAAACCGAGCAGTATAATTTCAGTTAATGAAGTGACTGCGTAGGAAGTATAATCGAGGGTTTTAGACCCATCAGTAAAAATTAGTTTCCAACCTTTTTGTGTGAAGGGTTTGATTAATTCGTGAAACGTTTGTATGTATTGTTGGTTGTTGGTGTTTGATTTCTTCAACAACATTAGGTCTTTGATGATACTGGCATCTGGAAGGTGCCATGGGGGATTATTGGGTTCTTTCCATGGCAACGGGATTGCTTGAATGTTCATTTCTTCGGCAAATTCGATAATGCGTAATAGACAGGACTTCAGCTTTGGCCTTGTCTTACGGCGCAGGATTGATTTAGTGTCGTTTATCAGTATTGAGTTGTTGGCCATAAAAACCTTGAGTATATGATATCCCAAGAGCTGTCTATATCTAGTCTCGATGGATGGAGTGCCTGCTTCAGTTAAAATGCACTTGATAGGCGATGATCTGAAGGCGCCGATGGATTTACGGACGGCTGCGTGATAGATAGTTTTTACCTTCTGTAGTTGTGATTTCGCGGCAATTCCGTAAATAGGAAGACCATAGTCGACTTTCGCCAAAATAAGGGATTTGGTGACGCTGACGAGGGTTGTTGGGTGCGCTTTAGACTTAGAGCTACTTAAAAATTTATTTATTTATTTATTTATTTATTTATTTATTTAAAGAAGTTATTGAACGGGAATGAATCCCATAGTACAATAATATACAATGACCAGTATCATGAAGTATCATGGAATAAAAAGTATAAAGTAATGAATTTGAATAATAAAGAAAATTAAAAATCTAAGTTTAGGTAAAAAATTAAAAATTAAATAAAAAGAAAAATGAAAAATTAATAGGATCAAGTATACAAAAGTGAAAGAAAATAATGATTAATGATTACAACTCAATCGTTTCAATTTGACGAAGAAGTTTTGTTTTGAAAATTGTAAGCGAAGGAGGTAAAGGACCAAGCTGTAGTTTGTCATAGTTGCTTAGCATGCGAGGCATTGGAGAATTGTGATAAATCGAGAGTTCGGCAGCTGGTGGATAAAAAATTGCACTACTACGTGTAAAGTGACTATGATGATTTCTAATAACAATGTTCTCGGTAAGGGAAGATTTGATCTGATTGCAACACAATTTATACAAAAAGCACTCATCTAGATAAGCTCGACGTTTCTTTAATGACATAAGTTTAAGAAAGCTAAGTCGTTCGGGATAGGGTAAGTAATCTAACCTGAATTTAAAGAAGACACCACGAGTGAATTTTCTTTGGACTGACTCAATTGCATCTGACGAGCAGGAAGTATACGGATTCCAAGCTATGGAAGCATACTCCAGGATGCTACGAACGAGCGAAATGAAGAGGTTCACCGATGTAGAAACTGATTTAAAGTCATGGCTTGATCGCAATACAAAACCAGAGAGTTTTGAAGCTTTTTTAACCGTTGACGAAACGTGCTCAGAGAAGTTGAGTTTTGTGTCAAAGGTGACACCAAGATCTTTGATAGTTGAAACGGAGTCAGTTGGATGTCCATTTAGGAGATAGGTGAAGGAAATCGGGAAGAATTTAAGGGAATATTGCATCACAAAGCATTTGGATATATTGAGAGGTAGGTCGTTGGACACACACCAATTGTATAACACATCAATATCCGATTGGAGCAAGATGCAGTCATTGATGTCAGAAATGGCGCTGAATACTTTGCAATCGTCAGCATACAGCAAAGATTTGCATTTAAGGCGCTCAGGAAGATCGTTCACGAAGAAGACGAATAGAAGAGGACCTAATATGGATCCCTGAGGAACCCCAGATGAAGGGCAAAAACCAGGAGAAAGAATGTTATTAAAAATGACATAAGAGGTTCTTTCGGAAAGGTATGAAGAAAGCCAGGTAGTCAGATAATGAGGAAAGTTCAATCTGACTAGTTTCTCCAATAATATTCTGTGGTCTACAGTATCAAAAGCTTTTGAAAAATCTGTGTACAACACATGTACGTCTTGATGTTTGTTGAACGCTTTAGCAATGAAGTCTACTAACTCAACCAAATTGGTGGTGGTAGATTTGCTTTTACAAAAACCATGTTGGTTAGCACAAATAATAGAACCGAAGTTCAGACTGATGTAGTTGTGAACTATTCTCTCCAGCAATTTCGAAATGGAGGACAAAAGGCAGATAGGGCGATAATTTGAGGCAACATTTAGATCACCCTTCTTCGGAATAGGGACTACATAAGACGATTTCCATAATGATGGAAATTTACCTTGCCTGATGCTTGTATTAAATAAGATTGAAAGAGGAGTGGCAATGGCGTTAGAGGTTCTTTTTAAAAAATTATTGGGAATGCCATCTGGGCCGACACAGGAGCCAACTTTGGCAGAGCGTATAAGCAATTCAACATACGAAGGTAAAATAAGTGGTATTGAAACATCGCTGTTAGGAGGGAGGGTGGAACAATTTACAGACGATGAAAATTTAATTATGTTTAGCCTAGGAATTAAAGAGTCTACCAAATGCTTGATGTGAGGGTTCCAACAAAACTTACTGTTAAAAACCAGTCCAAGAATATTTAATCTATCTACATTACTTAAAACTACATTACTTATATTGAAAGTAGGGGGTGAGCAGCTGAGCTTCCTACAAAAGTGTAGATGTTGACATTTTGGCATAGAAATTTGTGCGCCAGATTGTATTGACCAGGTGGAGATTCGCTCGAAAAGACCGTTAATTTTGTTTTGAAATTCATGGGCTTTGTCAAATTTTGAGAAAATATATAAATCATCTGCATAAAGGCAAAAACGAAAGTATTTAAATTCATGAAGGATTTTGTTGACTTGCTCGAAGGCGATTAGAAATAATGTCACAGATAATGGAGAGCCCTGTGATTAGGCCTGTTCGGTACTCAGATTTCAGTATCGGATACCGGTTTTCTTCAGTACCCGGTACTACACCCGGTGCACCGGCACCCGCCGGTTTTTTCAACCATGAGCCGTTTTTTTTCAGTACCGGTTCTTTCATCCGGTGTTTTCAACCATGAGCCGGTCCCGGTGCACCGGTTCTTTCATCCGGTTTTTTCAACCATTAGCCGGTCCCGGTGCACCGATTCTTTTATCCGGTTATTTCAACCATGAGCCGGTCCCGGTGCACCGGTTCTTTCATCCGGTTTTTTTAACCATGAGCCGGTCCCGGTGCACAGGTTCTTTCATCCGGTTTTTTCAACCATGAGCCGGTCCCGGTGCACCGGTTCTTTTATCCGGTTTTTGTTGTAGCGTAGCACTTTTTAGTACGGTGTTTTTATTGGATAGCCATGATTCAATATTTATGTAAATGATTTTTTAGCTGCTATGAAATTTATATAAGGTAATTGTCGCGATGAGAAAAAAATTATAAAGAATTTCTAATGTTGAGAAAATTTTAAAGATATATATTACACATTCTAAAAGACTTAATAGAGAGTTTTAGCATCTCTTTCAAAATATAACGTTCGGGGTTATATATTCAAAGAAGAATACGATATATGTTCGGCAAAAATCCCATATCACTGGATTTTGGCAAAATGGTTGGGGATGGCCCCCGATAATGGGAAAAAAGTCCCTACCGATTGGAAGTCCGTGACCTTAAGGGGGGTATTTTTTCCGTTTTTTGCAATTATTTCGAAAAAGGCAAAAGATACAGACAAATTTGCCGTTAGTTAAAAAAAAATAATGATTTATTGCCAATGGGGAGCACCCACCAAAAATCAGCTCAATAGGATAAAAACTAAGGGTACCCTCTTACAATGTTTCACAACTCATTTTATAAACTGTAGAGTAAAGTTGTCTTGGGTCACTTCACTTTGTATGGGAGGTAGTATCCTTAGTTTTATCTGATTGAAGTGATTTTTGGTGAGTAGAGATAGAGTGATGCCCTCCATTGATATTAAACCGAAAATTAGGTCTCTGCTCCAATTTTGGGGGGAGTTATGGACATGCCGTTTTGCCAAATTCAAATGGAGGGATCGTCTTTAATCGGAGCAACTAAACTTTCAATAAAATACTAATGTGTTACATATACATACATATTTCATTTCAAAGGAAATTTGATGTACACTGGTCGGCATATGTATTTTGACATCTCATACCCTAAAGCCCTGACATTGGTTTTGTTTAACTAAAGCCAATAACGGTAAATTTCTTTTATCAAAATTAAAGCACATATCGACAGCAATAAATATGCTTAATATTTTCCCTGTCCTCTTTCGGACTCTCATCCTATAGAAAAGAGAAAAGATGGAGGCGTAATTCTGGTGTGCCATAAGTATTTTGACAACATTTAACTCTTTGATTGCACCCATTTTTTCGCAAGAACTGATGCACAAAACATGTTTTTATTAATTTTTGAGTTTCCCATATTAATTTTCAATGATAAAAAATATCACTAGTGGCTCGAAACATAAACAAAAATCAGAATTTAGAAGATTGGTTTGAGCATCGATTGATGCAAGCCTTAGTCCTGGTTTACACATTGAATACGCTACTATTGAATTTTATTTTATACGGTAAACTGTTTATTATAAAACAACAAATGTTTTAAAACAAAATAAAAACAAATCTTGGCGCTCTCTGAAAGAAAGCGAATATGTAAACCCCGAGTGATGAGTGAGCCACGATGAAGAACTCTGAGAAAGAAGTGAAATTTAAACCAAATTGTGCCGCATAAAAACCAAAATAACTTCCGACGATTCAATGACGACCAAAAGAAGCTTTGGCCATGGAAACAGTGATTTGAACTTAAGCAGCCTAGGCCATTGTAAGCAAAATATCCCTGCAACATGAGAGAGCCTCCACTGTGGTATTAATTTTGATAACCACGTATCCGTTTTTCCACATAAACTGGGCATTTTCTTTAAATATTTATTTTTTTTTGTAAGAATGTAATAAAATAACGAATATTAGCTGAAAAAGCTTTTTCCGAAAGTTGCAGTAGCTTGATATTTTTCCTTAGTAACAGAGGTTTGCTTTTGGTATGGGTTTTAAATCTTTCTTTGATTTCAGTTTATCTGCGTATGCATGCAATTTTCCTTTTTTAGTTCTAGACCGAAGGTGGCCGTTATTATCTCTGCCTCCGATGGCACATTCTTCATATTCATAATATTAGAACATTTTCCCTAAATATTTGGAAGATTTTTCGGTAATGATTCGATATACACATCCCATTTCTGTGATGCATGGAATACGTTTACTATTTCTTTTCTCTTATTCAATTCTGGTGTTTAATAATGAACAGTCTACCTTATGAAATTAAATTCAATTGCAGCGTCTCCAAACTTTAAACCAGAGATGAAGTTTGCCTCTACGGAGGCTTAAACCAAACTTCGAATTTCTGATTTTTTTCCAATGTTTCAAGCCACTGGACACATTTTCAGCTTGGAACTCAAAATATAAACACAAATCATCAATAAAATTATGTTTTATCCATTTTTTTCCAGAGAAATTGGTGTACAATTAAAGATTTAAATATTGTCATAATACTTATGTCACATCAAAATTTCGCACCAATCTGTTCTCTTCTTTATAGCAAGAGAGTGCGAAAATGGACAGGAAAAATATTGAGCATATTTATTGCTGTTGATACGCACTTTGATTTCCTTATAAGAAATTTACCGTTATTCACTCTAGTTAAACAAAATCAGTATCTTGGCTCGAGAGTACCAGATGTCAAAATACATATGCCGGCTAGTGTAGTTTCGTCCTCAGACCATTTTTCTGTATCTATTGCCGTTTTTGAAATAATTGCAAAAAAACGGAAAAAATACCTCCCCCTCCTTTTTAAGGTGGCGGACCTCCAATCCAAAAACCGGATGAAAAACCGGTGCACCGGTGTTGGAGAAAAAAAACCGGGACCGGCCCATGGTTGAAAAAAACCGGGATATCGGTACTTCGAAATATTGGTACCGGTACTAAGTAAACACCGGTTTTAAACCGATGTAACGGTGTTAGGAACAGGCCTCCCTGTGATGCCCGAAATTAACGTCAGTATCGTGTTTTTTTGTTCTTTTTTTACTAAAAAAATCTTGTTTACTAAATAAAACTCGTATAAAAATTGTGGAAATGTTTACTTTGCTTTTCTCTTGGAACCACGTTTTTTTCTCTTTAACACGTGGGATATGCAATTTTTCAAATACTAAGACCCTAACTTATATATGTCGTTCGAAAGCTAACATTATGAGGCAACTTTTATCAACTTTGCACATTTGTCAGTTCAAAGTACCGTTACTATTTTACAATTTAAATTTTCAATGAAAAATCAATTTTCGAATTTCTTAAAAGTTTGAACGGTTGTATCTGGGTAGGGTTTTAAATTATTTAATTGACAAAACAGTTATTTTATGTAGAATTTTGTGGAGTTTCAGAAAGTAAAGTCAAATCTCGGATGAAGTATTTGGGAGTGTGGCAAACAGTGATTTTGCTCTGCAGGTCGAGGTTTCTGACACTATTAACGAAAAATGCTATAACTTTATAACGGTTAAAGATAGAGGGGTCATGTAGAACATTAATTGTACCCAAATGAGCTGTACTATCACCCATTATCGTATGTACCAAGAGTCGTGGGACACCCTGTATAATATAATATTTTTCGCCCTGACATTGCTCAAGTGACACTATTTAAAATGTATAAATTTTAGAGAAACGGAGGTTTGCGATTTGGAGACATAGTGGTTCAAAAAATTAAATAATTTCGGGGTTGCCCGCCCCAAAATGGTACCCTGGTTTTCTCGTCACCGTACATGTTTCCACAACTGACCTATCTACCGCTACCTTCAATAATCCATTACAAATATAGCGCTGTTGTCCGAAACTTGCCTATACGTAAGCGTACGCTGCAAACCGGGTTGTGCTGCACTGCATATTTAGGCAAATGTTATTTCATTGACCCATTCATAGATTTATACAGCAACAACTGTCAAATCCGAATACATGCCTCTCATGTCAATATCTCCCTATCAGCATCAAACCGCACGAAGCCCATATCTCTATTCATATGTACATACATACAATACACCATACCACTACGAAACCGATCTAAACACAAATCGTATCCTCCATGTCGCTTTCCTCGGCGACAATACTCATTACATCGTCTGAAACGGTCGATGATTCGACATAGAAAAGTTCTCCATCGTCCAACCCGACGTCGCATCGAAAGCAGTCTGAATGGTACAAGCAGGTTCGTGCTGGCTCCTATTTATATGCTAGATTTTCCTTCCGATGCACAAAGATCTCGGATTATTCCCTTACAAGGTCCAATTGACTCAGCAATTAAAGTCGCACGACCATCCACTTCGTTATCGCTTTGCAGTTTGCGCCTTAGAGCAGCTTGAATTGGACAACGATTTTGGGCGAAAAATTATCTTTTCTTTCATTTTCATCTCGGCGGCTACGTTAATAAACAAAATTGCCGCATCTGGGGCTCGGAAAACCCGCACGTTGTTATCGAGAAGCCAATGCATCCACATAGAGTGACAGTTTGGTGCGGATTGTGGAGTGGTGGCATCATTGGATCATTTTTTTCCAAAATGAGGCTGGTAACAACGCTTCGGTCAACGGTGCGCATTACCGAGCCATGTTATGCGATTTTTTTTTACTGAAATTGAAGACATGGATTTGGAAAACCTCTGGTTCATGTTGGATGGCGCGCCATGCCTTTACGCACCAAATTCCCAAATCGTGTTATCAGCCGTCTTGGCGATGTCAATTGGCCGCCTCGGAGCTGCAATTTGACCCCTTCGGACGTTTTTTTGTGAAGAACCGTGAAGGACCGATGCTATGCCAACAATCCAGAAACGATTCAAGCACTTATGCCCAATGTCATCCAAGCAATCCGTGAGTTACAACCTGAAACCATCAACAGGGTCTTAGGAAATTGGTGTGACAGAATGCGCTACTGCGACGCCAACCGGGGCAGCCACTTGAATGAAGTTGTGTTCCATCATTAATGGCAGCTTACTTACTTTCTAATAAAGCCATAAGACATGGAAGAAAAATTTAATTTTGTTTATTTTATTGCATATTTAAAAACGAACTTGTAATTGGCCCCCCCTGTATATGGCAGATCTTCCAACACCACCGAAAGGCGATGAAGTAATTTCCTATGAGTATCTACAGTACCGTACTCGACACGGGGGCGGATGATATGCGCCTCCTCATTAGTCATATCATACATATCATATATATCCATATATATATGTATATATGTAGGAACGAATGGAATCGGACCATGGCGTCATGGGGCTACCATAGAAGCCAACATCTGAAAATAGGTTCTTCTAAGATTTTTTTTTTCTTTATGTACCAATCTTAACCAACCTTCACTCAAGTGTGTTCCTAGTAAAGGAACGGATGGAATCGGAACATAACGTCATAGGACTGCCATACAAAAAAAATCTGAAAACTAAGTTATTCTAAGAAAAAATTGTTTCTTTATGAAACAAACTTAACCACACTTCACCCAAATGTGTTCCTAGTAAAGCCTCAAAACATATCTAGGAACGGATGAAATCCTAACACTACGTCATGGGACTGTCATTCAAACCAACCCCTGAAAATTTATTTATTTATTGAACATAAACGGACGAATGTCCTTTTTACAAATTAAAATTACAAACTAGCTGCCTAAAAATAAAAAGTATCCGATCAATAAAATTCTTAAAAAACTTAGGCCCGTATTTATGAACATTCCTTAACTCAATGAGACCTTGAGTCCAGGATGCTGAAATTCAATAAATTAAATGTCATTTCCCATACTTTTTCATAGAAATCGTTTATATTCAGGAGTCAATGCATCCTTGTTTTAAGGCGAAACTCAAGGAGACCTTAAGTTTTCAATAGACTTGAAATATTATATTTCAAGACTGCAAGTGAAGTTGACTATAGAAAATTTCAAGGTCTCCTTGAGTTTCTCCTTAAATCAAGGATGCATTGACTCGTGAATATAAGTGATTTCTATGAAAAAGTATGGAAAATGACATTTAATTTATTGAATTTCGGCATCCTTGACTCAAGGTCTCCTTGAGTTAAGGAATGTTCATAAATACGGGCCTAAAAGTTTTTTTATTTAGTAAATTACACTAAAAATTCATAAATAAAAATAATTGTACTAAAAACGAGACCGAGGCTAATTCGGGTGGGTCCAAAATTTGGATACCCTAAGCTCCCCACGGGCTAAAAGTTTTTTTCGGGCGTACCTACGACTTGTATTTAATCCCCCCCCCCCACAACTTTATTCCTTCCGTCTTCACAAAAGTTCCGTTGCGTCGACAAAACAATATTTATGTTGGGTTTGGTTGGAATAAGTGGGCAAATAAAAATATATACTCAGAAAATTTTATTGGGGATACGGGAGCATGGCCCCATAGTACGATCCCATTTGTTCTGACCTTTTTTGTTGCTTTGATTAAGACACATTAATTGGGTTGGGTTGTATGTTGGGTTTGTATGGAAGGCCCTTGACCCCATGGTCCGATTTTATCCACTCTTACATATGTTTTGTTTCATCAATAGAAATACATTTGTGCGAAATTTGGTCGTAATTGGTGCGCAAATAAAAAAGTTTTTCTTAGAAGAACCTAATTTGGGGGGTTAGCTTTGTATGGCAGCCCATATTCCGATTTCATCCATTCTTAAATATGTTTTGTGCCATCAAGTTTTCACATTTGTGTGAAACTTTGTTCAAATTCTTGCACAAATAAAAAAAATTTTCTTAGAAGAACCTAATTTGGGTGGTGTGGTTTGAATGGCAGCCCCATGACCCCATGGTCCGATTTGATCCATTCTTACATATGTTATGTGGCATCAGTACAATTACATTTGTGTGAAATTTGGTTGAAATTGGTACACAAATAAAAAAGTTTTTCTTAGAAGAACCTAATTTGGGGAGTTGGGTTTGTATGGCAGCCGCATGACCCCATTGTCCGATTTTACCGATTCAAACATACAAACTGCCTGCAGCAAAAAGAAGCTTTTGTGCATTTCAGCTTCATAGCTTTTAAATTGGCCGAGTAAAACGCGTCGCAACAGACGGACAGACTGACATCGCCCAATCGACTCCCCAAGCCATGCTGATCATATATGTATACTTTTTATATGGTCGGAGATGCTTTCTTCTTCTTTCTTCTTCTTCCTTGCCTCGTTCTTTATACCGCTCCATGGTTCCGCGTTGCTCGACCTGCGGTGTAGGCACATCGCCCGTTTTGGCGATAATTTCTCAGCATATTTCTACAGGCAGCTCTATCTTGGATCGTGTCATCGCCGAGACCAATGCGTTGTTGTTGCTTTTTCATTTGACACATCCAGGTGTTCTTCGGTCTGCCTCTGGCCTTGGGTCCATCAAGTGGAACTTCCATTGATATCGCTCTCTTTGCGGGGTTCTCAGGCGGACGCCTTTGAACATGGCAATACCAATCTATTCGTCGGTCTTCGAGCTTTTCGGTGATTGGTTGGTCTATGGACAAGCTGCCTCGGATGTAGCTACTCTTGATGTGGTCCCTTTTGGTTACACCAACTGACATGCGTAACATTTTCATTTCAGTCGCTGTCATTTCTTTCGCGTAACCTTCATACATGGTCCAGCATTCTGATCCATACATGAGTGCGGGACGTACAACCGTTTTGTACAACTTGCCCTTTAGCTTCAGTGGCATTTTCTTATCGCAGAAAACTCCAGAGTTTTCTCGCCACCTCATCCACCCAACCTTTGTGCGATGTTTGATGTCATCATCGCATGTAGCTCCGTTGTTCACCATGGAGCCAAGGTACTTGAACTTGGTACAAGACTTAAGCTGCTCTCCTTTGACGTACATTTCAGGTATCGGTGCATTTGGGTCTGAGAATTGGCAGCATAAGAACTCAGTCTTTGTTATACTTACCCTCAGTCCATGCTCCTCCAGAATGTCACACCATTTTGTAAGCGCAGCTTGCAAGGCAACGATGTTTGGGCTACTGAGGACTATATCATCAGCAAAAAGAAGAGATATTTCTAGACCGTCGGAGACACGTGTTAATAAGTAGCACATGATGATGTTGAAGAGCACCGGACTCAATACACTGCCCTGGTGTACTCCGACATTCACCGGAAATTCTTCTGATTCACCGGCTGTGCATCTAACCTTAGTCGTAGCTCCATCATACATGTCTCGTATCATCCTGAGGTATGCCTCGGGCGGAGATGCTTTCTTCATTGCGTTACAAACTTCATGACAAAGTTAATATACCCTTTCACTCTATGATCGAAGGGTATAAAAACAAATTTAAAATATATAGAAAAAATATAAAAAACGCTCAAATCGTAACCTTATTATTAACTTGATCCAATCATTCAACTATATGTATACTTTTTTAATTCATCCTTAGTGGAGCTAAATAAATCTAAATTACTAAAAGCTAGATTTCTTTTCCATGTGGAATCACTGTGCTGTTTAGACTATGCAATGTGCATTGCCGCGGCTGTAGTCTTCTACAAGCGACATGGGGGATGTGATTTGTGTTTGGATCGGGTTTGTAGTTGCACGGAGTTGTACGATGTCGATTCACCGTGCTGTTTAGACGATGCAATGTGCATTGCCGCGGCGTAGACTTCTACCAGCGGCTTGGGGTATACGATTTGTGTTTGGATCGACTTCGTAGTGGCATGGTGTATTGTACAGGGTGGGCCAATTACAAGTTCGTTTTTAAAAATGGTATAAAATGAACAAAATTAATTTTTTTCCATGTCATATGGCTTTATTAGAAAGTAAGTAAGCTCCCATTAATGATGGAACACGACTTCATTCAAGTGGCTGCCCCGACTGGCGTCGCAGTATCGCATTCTGTCACACCAATTTTCCAACACCCTGTTGATGGTTTCAGGCTGTAGCTCACGGATTGCTTGGATGATATTGGCCATAAGTGCTTGAATCGTTTCTGGATTGTTGGCATAACATCGGTCCTTCACGGTTCTTCACAAAAAAAAAAAAAAGTCCAAAGGGGTCAAATCGCAGCTCTGAGGCGGCCAATTGACATCGCCAAGACGGTTGATAACACGATTTGGGAATTTGGTGCGTAAAAGATTGTGGCATGGGCTCTATGGCATGGCGAGAGAGAGGTCGTCGAAATCCATGTCTTCAATTGCAGTAAAAAAAAGTCGGATAACACGGCTCGGTAACGCGCACCGTTGACCAAAACGTTACCAGCCTCATTTTGGAAAAAAAATGGTCCAATGATGCCACCACTCCACAATCCGCACCAAACTGTCACTCTCTGTGGATACATTGGCTTCTTGACAACAACGTGCGGGTTTTCCGAGCCCCAGATGCGGCAATTTTGTTTATTAACGTAGCCGCCGAGATGAAAATGCACCTCATCAGAAAAGATAATTTTTCGTCCAAAATCGTTGTCCAATTCAAGCTGCTCTAAGGCCCAAACTGCGAAGCGATAACGAAGGTGACGGTCGTGCGACTTTAATTGCTGAGTCAATTGGACCTTGTAAGGGAAAAATCCGAGATCTTTGTGCAGAATTCTTCTTAGGCTAGTGCGTGAAATGTTCAACTGTTGAGATCGATGGCGTGTTGACGTTCGTGGATAGAATCTCACACTCTGGGCTAGAGCAGCCACATTTTCATCTGTGCGCACCGTACGACGACGGGGACCGTGAGTGTTGTCCACTAGCATGCCAGTCTCACGAACAGTTTGGCCAAACTTGCGTACGTGACGCTCGGTGGGTGCTTAATTTCGGCCAAAACTTCTTTGCAATAAACACACTGTTTGGGCTGGACAGCACTGAGTTTGAAAATAAGTTTCCAATATTTCCCAACGTTGTTTAAGCGTAAAGCGACTCACTTCGTTCAGCGGAGGTATAATACTGACTTTCTATCCAGATTCCGAGCGAAAAACAGCTCTCAGGGTCAAACTAACCAATGATTTAAAAATTAACTTGTAATTGGCCCACCCGTTATGTCCATATGAATGGAGAGGTTGGTTTCGTGTCGTTTGCTGTTTGATGCTAATAGAGAGCAGGATTTGTTTCAAATCGGCTTCCATTGCCATATGGAATTTTTATACTATATACACATACACACGTGTCGATGATCATGTATACACTGAAAAAAATCATTTGCCTAAAACAAGAAAAAATACAATAAAAAACAGCCGAGGAATAATTTTTCCTGATTTAAGATGTATTTTCTTGTTCCAAGAAAAGTTTTTCGGATTTAATATGTATTTTCTTGTTCCAAGAAAAGTTTTTGCTTAAAATAATGCTTATTTGTTTAATGCTTTGCTTAAGCATTTTCTTGGAACAAGAAAAAACATCTTAAAACAGAAAAACTTTTCTTGGAACAAGAAAATACATCTTAAATCAGGAAAAAATTTTCCTTGGCTGTTTTTTATTGTATTTTTTTCTTGTTTTAGCAACTGATTTTTTCAGTGTAGTGTTATAGATTTGCATATTATTAAATGAATGGATAGTCGTAAGAAATGTAATAAGGGATTGGTCTACTACATTTACAGTGCTTTCCAACCAAGTTAGTAGCGTACAACCAAGTTAGTAGCGTACAACCAAGTTAGTAGCGTACGTGTACCCACAAAAAAGGGCGGAGTTTGGATTTGGCAAGAATTGTTTTTATACAAATCTATGAATGGGTAGCAATGCAGTAACATTTGTGGAAATATGCAGTGCAGCACAACCCGGTTAGTAGCGTACGCTTACGTATAGGAAAGTTTGGGACAGCGCATATATTTGCAATGAATTATTGAAGGTAGCGGATACGTCACTTCCGGGAATATACGGTGATGAGAAAACCGGGGTACCATTTTGGAGCGGGCAGCCCTAAATTTTTTTTCTTGTTTTTGACCTCAAATTCGGAATCAGCGACCCAAATTTACCTAGTGTTTCTGCCACGCCAATTAAACGAGTATTTCCCTGAGAAAACAGTAGTGCCATTTTGTGGCGGGCAGCCCAAACATTTTTTGTTTGTTTTGACCTCAAATTCGGAATCAGCGACCCCAAATGGCACCCCTGTTTTCTCGGGGAAATACTCGTTCAATCGGCGTGGCAGAAACACTAGGTAAATTTGGGTCGCTGATTCCGAATTTGAGGTCAAAAACAAGAAAAATAAAATTGGGGTTGCCCGCCCCAAAATGGCACCCCTGTTTTCTTACTCGTCCAATTGGTGTGGGAAAAAAACACTAAAAGAATTATGGGCCGCTGATTCCGGATTTGAGGTCAAAAAAAAATTAGGGCTGCCCGCCCCCAAATGGCACCCCTGTTTTCTCGGGGAAATACTCGTCCAATCGGCGTGGCAGAAACATTAGGTAAATTTGGGTTGCTGATTCCGAATTTGAGGTCAAAAAACAGATTTTTTTGGGGTGCCCACCCCAAAATGGCACCCCTGTTTTCTCGGGGAAATTCTCGTCCAATCGGCTTGACAAAAACACTAGGTAAATTTGGGTCGCTGATTCCGAATTTGAGGTCAAAAACAAGAAAAAAAATTGGGGTTGCCCGCCCCAAATGGCACTCCTGTTTTCTTGGGGAAATACTCGTCCAATTGGTGTGGGAAGAAACACTACAAGAATTATGGGCCGCTGATTTCGGATTTGAGGTCAAAACAAAAAATTAGGGCTGCCCGCTCCAAAATGGCACCCCTGTTTTCTCGGGGAAATACTCGTCCAATCGGCGTGGCAGAAACATTAGGTTAATTTGGGTTGCTGATTCCGAGTTTGAGGTCAAAAACCAGCATCTTTTTAGGGTTACCCACCCCAAAATGGCACCCCTGTTTCCTCAGGGAAATACTCGTCCAATCGGCGCGTGGCAGAAACACTAGGTAAATAAATTTGAGTCGCTGATTCCGAATTTGAGGTCAAAAACAAAAAAAAATGTAGGGCTGCCCGCCCCAAAATGGTACCCCGGTTTTCTCATCACCGTGTTTTCCCACAAGTGACCTATCCGCTACCTTCAATAATTCATTGCAAATATACACAAATGGACATCACTAACGGATTTTCGCTTCGCTAGTTACCGATCTTCTCCATGTGTTCCTTGGCCGCCCAACACGGCGTCTTGCTCCGGAGTCCTGTGGATTCCAGTTTAGAGCCTTTTTTGCAACGTTTTTAGGCCCTCTTCGGAAGGTGTGATCTATCCATTGCCACTAGGTGGTCAGTCCGTAAGGTGATATTGGTTTCAATACCACCATTGCGGGAGGTGCTCACAGTACCTCTACGTGGTGGCCACTAGTAGCTTCACCTTGGTGAAGGCCAAACTGTGAGGGCCGGTTGGTGGGAGGATCCACATTCAGACATGACTCACCTGGTGCGTGGAGTTATTCTACCTACTAGGCGAGTCGGGAATGGGGGTCTGAACATCCAGTGTATACATCCGGGCTGGGAAAATCTCACATTCATTATATGTGTTAGTTAGGATCCGATGTTAGATTTGTCCTAAATCCCCGGGGTGTTATGCGACCCGTGCCCATCGGAGGAAGATGTCCAGGGACACAAATGGACATCACTAACGGTGCAGCCGGATACCAGGCGACCTCCGGTAAAATCCAGCCTTACTGCACCAAGCGGGGCTCTGGTGTGGCGGACCTATATTCCATAGCTACTCGTGGGACCCAAATGAGTAAGGAAACAAAAAACAAACACCCAACTGCAGATCTGCCTGAGACTACCTCAGACTCAGATCTGGAGGCAACTAACGCCTCATCTTCCGTCCCGGCGGAACTATACCTTTCTGATGTGGATGATCCGCATCAGATAGAAGCCAGTTCTAGTGGCCAACTCAGTAAAGATGGGAAGCAGGAACCAAGGCTTCCACCTAAAAACTCACCGGGGGGACTTCGGAACCCACTACGAAAAGGCCTTGGAGGTGCAGCCTGCAAGAGGTACCAAGGTATCTCTAGCAGGGGCATGCCCCCGAGAAAGCCAGATCTATAGCGGTCGACCGCAAAGTCCCTCCCCCCAAGCGGCAGCGCTCTGAGGAGAATGGTGCTTCCAATCCCGAGAAGCAGGCCAAATCCGACAAAAAGCAGAAGACGACAACTCCACCTTCTGTGAGCGCTGCCTACAAACCGAGCACCTCAGCAGCGTGCAAAGCATCACCGGTAGCAGGTCCATATGGACCAGCCGGCCCCCAGACAGTACCCGGAAGGAGGGACCGCAAGGTACCCCGGCGGCGACAGTAGCCGCTACTCGGGCACCTGTCAGTGGGAGCAGTGATACCCGCAAGCCAGCTGATGGTGTAAATTATAATGCAGGCCCTTCCAGACCAGCTGCCGCCCCGTCAGCCTCCGACAGTAGGAGTAGGGGCAGCTATGCACAGGCAGCATCCTCAGTGAGGGTTGCCATTCTTGCATCTTGCTACCCGGACGGACTGTTAACCCCAGATCAGTTGTCCGCGGTGCAAGATGCCATTATAAGTCATCTAATTGACGATCCGCCGAAGACGGCAATTTTTCCGGAGTTTGGAAGTATCCGCTTCCGCCCCGGATTTCTTTTAGTCGACTGCGACAATCAAGCCACGGCCGATTGGTTAATTGGCGTCACCCCCACCCTTGCCCCCTGGGAAGGTGCCTCGCTGCGCGCCGCAACGGGAGACGACATACCGCGCTCCACTATAGCGACGCTACATCTTCCGAAGAGCACTGACGCCGCCAACGCCATCACCCTCCTCCGCAGACAAAACGAGGGGCTGCACACCACCGAGTGGAGAGTGATTAAGGCCGCGGTGGAAGGCGACAACCTGACATTGAGACCATTTCCAGGCGACGCTTCCAGGTATCTTACCGTTTCCGTAAGGTGCGGGTTTATCCCAAGAACTGGAAGGGCGCCCCAGCCAAGAAAGCAGCAGATACAGTCGAGGTGGAAACTGCACCGACTGTAGAAAAGTCGGACAAAGAGGAGCCTAACGTCGCCATGGCCGAGGTTCCCGACCAAGCAGACGCGGAGATGCTCGAAGACGCGGAGTTATTGCCTCCAGATCCAATGGAAGCCGATGTCACCCTCACAGCAGGAGACGATGTGTCCGATGAGGAGTTTAGCTCTTAGCGCGGGAATTGGCGTGGTGCAATGCAACCTGCACCATGCGATTCGAGCCTCGGATACAATTACAGCACGGTTCTCTAGCGAATCAGAATTTACCAACATTAACATGGTGGCCATCGAGGTTAACACCGCTAATGAGGGCAGCCCTAACCTAGTGCTTGCTTCCTAGCGGGGGACAAAGAAGTGCCGGCGATGGAACTCCAGCGGCTAGCTTTTCACTGTCATGCTAACAGGAAGGATCTCCTGTTGGGATGCGAATGCCCGTCACACGCTTTGGGGCACCTCAGATACGAACAGAAGGGGTGAGTACTTGCTTGATATCATTACCTCACTTGGACTTGACATTCTTAATTGGGGATGTCCGACCACTTTTGTCACAAGAGCAAGGAAGGAAGTCCTTGACATAACTCTGTGCAGCAATTCGATTACGGACAACATCCGCAACTGGCATGTGTCGGACGAACCGTCTCTGTCCGACCGTTTTAATATAGCCTCCTCGGGCCCTGTGCCCATTGAGCGGAGGGTCCCTCAGCTCACTGACTGGCCTGGATATTCTGAGACACTCAGGGAACACCTGCAGCACATAGACAGAAAGGCCCCTGGGTGGCTGAGCTTAGAAAGGCTAGTCGACGATACTACCAAGGCAATTGTATTTTCATACGAAGAAAATTGCCCTTTAAAGATCATTAAGGACAAGAAATGTGTATCGTGGTGGAACAAAGATCTTGCTCGTCTCCGGAAAACGTGAGAAAATTATTTAATCGGGCCAAGCGTAACGGGGACTGAGACGTGTATCCTTCCACTCTGACAGAATATAATAAGACGATTGGGGAAGCGAAACGGCGCAGCTGGATGACCTTCTGCGACAATGTTAATAGCACCACAAAAGCGGCTAGGCTGCATAAGGTGCTGGCGAAAAATGGTGCTAATGCGATCAGCACACTCAAAAGGCCGAATGGCACAATCACTGAAAACTCGAGCGAGACAGGTAGACTGCTCCTGGAAACTCATTTCCCAGGATGCAGATTAAATCAGACCGCTTTCCCAAAATGCTGTAATTCCTTCAGGAGGTACAACCGGATTGGAGGGCAGCAAGGGCTATATTTACCTATGATAAGGTTAGATGGGCGATTGGGACCTTTGATCCCTTCAAATCGCCTAGCATGGATGGTATCTTTCCAGCGCTATTACAGAAGGCGCAAGAGGAGTTGATCCCATTCCTAGTCAATATATATAGAAGTAGTTATGCGTTGGGATATATCCCAACAGCTTGGAGATCGGTGAGGGTGGTATTCATTTCCAAAGTGGGAAAAAGGTCGGTAGACGATTCGAAATCGTATCGACCAATTAGTCTAACCTCGTTCCTCATGAAAGCAATGGAGAAGATATTGGACGCAAACATTAGGAGTACGCTTCTTAAGACGAGTCTGCTGCACCCCAGACAATTCGCCTACCAACCCGGCAGATCCACTGAATCTGCACTTCATACCCTAGTGGACGAAATCGATGTGGCCATATCAAAGAAGGAGCTAGCACTTTGTGCATTCCTGGATATAGAAGGGACCTTCGAGTCAATCGGTACGGCGCTAAGAACAAAAGGGGCAGATGTGACAATGATTACCTGGGTGCAACGCATGCTTTCATCGAGGAACATTTATACCAGCATCGGCGGGTCCACCCTCTCCGCCTTAGCCACTCGTGGCTGCCTACAAGGAGGGGTACTGTCCCCCCTTCTGTGATGTTTAGTTGTAGAGATGGATTGTTGTAGAAACTAACCTCAGAGAGGTTCTCCACCCAAGGGTACGCAGACGATCTGGGAGTCACTCTTGATAGCAAATTACTCTGGGATGACCACCTGAAATCAGTCACGGAGAAGGCGATCAAGGCATTATGGACCTGCAGAGGTTATGTAGGTATGACCTGGGGAATTAAACCACATTTAATTCTGTGGATATACAAGACAGTTGTTAGACCTATAGTGGAGTATGGGGCGGTGGTGTGGTGGAAAAGGGCTTCAACGAGCACCGGTAAGTCGGATCTAGGTAAGGTCCAGAGGCTTGCCTGTCTAATTATCACTGGAGCTATTGTTTCAAGCCCCCACCGCTGCCCTGGAGGTTCTTCTTGACCTCACTCCACTACACATTCACATTGAAGCATCGGCGAGGCTGGCTGTTGGCAGGCTCAGGGCCTCCAGCACGACAGTCACTTTTAGCCCTGATCGGCTAGGATTGTTACAGGGTAGCAATACCCTCTGCCTACCTTCTGACTACCTAGTTAGGACATTACGCTTCAACGCGTCCTTTAAATCAGCAATCTGGGCGAGGGAAAGTTGGAGGGGTATGTTGACTATCATCTTTTACACGGATGGATCCAAAACTGACACGGACATTTAAGAACCATGCGCTTAGTCGCAGACGCGACCTGCCGCTTCTGCGAGGCCGATGACGAAACATCGGTTGGTGCCCCCGACTAAATTCTTATTTATCGCGTATAAATAATGAAGTTGCAAACACCTGCCCAGCCTGCGGAACCAGTCCACACGATGTAGACCACATTTTCGATTGTCCAGCTGCTCCCACGCAACTTACACCACTTGCGTTATGGTTACAACCAATCGAAGCAGCTTTCTTTCTAAACCTCGACCTCGAGGATGGAATGCCCACCATCTTCGAATAAATATGATGCAACAAATTAAACGTTTCCTGTCTGTGCCGCTAATACAACAACAACAACGAAACATCGACTCACATACTTTGCGAGTGCGAAAGACTGGCGATGCGACGAGAGGAGTGCTTCGGCATAACTTTCCCTCTTACAGAGGACATCGCCTCCCTTAGTATGGGACAAATTAATCGATTTATCGACAGATGTCGGTTAGATAAATTTATCTAACCTGTAGCGTGGGCAAAGGCACAATAGACCACCGGTCGTAGTGCTTATGGCAAATCTGCCGATGCCCTTATTTAATCTAATCTAATCTAAAAATTGCCACTTAAGTCTTTTGATCGAAGTGCCTATCCTTTCCTGGCCAGTTATAGTAAGGAGATCCTCGTTCGAAATGATCACGGTCAACGAATATTTAGGATGCGCCGTAGACACTGATTAACAAAAGTTTGCAACTTATCAGTGATCAGTGACCCATTCATAGATTTGTATAAAAACAATTCTTGCCAAATCCAAACTCCACCCTTTTTTGTGGGTACACGTACGCTACGAGCTTGGTTGGAAAGCAGTGTAAATTTAGTAGACCAATCCTTATTACATTCCAATCCCTTATCCATTCATTTAATAATATGCAAATCTATAACACTACTCGTATATTTGTTTATTTATATATTTATTCAAGAATACCAAAACAGGAAAATATAATCCAAAAACGGTATAATTAACAATATGACGTTAAAGAGTATTAATTCATATGTTCAAGCACTAAGTAAATGCACCTAAGTAAAATACTAAAACAATAATATAAGCACATTTTGAATTAATGTAAAAAAAAAAGTAGAAAAGAACAAATTAAACAAGTAATAGAAAAAGATACACAAAACGAAAATCAAAAATTACCAAAAATGTCTGTTACTAACAGTTTACTGTGTAGTCGATTTTTAAACGAAAAGAGCGAAGTAGCAAAAGGACCGAGTTGCAGTCTATCATAATTGCGCATGGAACGAATATGAGGCGAATTCATGAAGACCGAAAGTTCCGCTCTTGGTGGGTCAAAAACTAGAGTTGAGCGCGTGTTGTACGACTGAACACGGAAAATTATATAATCAGTCAGCGATTTAATAGACCACGGCATAATTTAAAAAGGATGCACTCATCTAGGAATACTCTCAGCCTTTGAAGGGATAACAACTTAAAGCAGCCAAGACGCTCAGCCAGCATACGGTAGATAAGGCTGATTGAACTTTTATAGTAGAGCCCTTTTAAATTTTTGTTGTACGGATTCTAAGGCGGTAGTATATGTGGAAGATGTGGGAGACCATATGAAGGAAGCATACTCTAGCCCACTGCGAACTAACGAAACAAACAATTTGATGGAATAACAAATAGAGTTAAAATCGCTAGAGCAGCGTAAAACAAAACCTGCAAGCTTAGATGCTTTCTTTATTGTGGCGAAATAATGTTCGTTGAATTTAAGACGACTCTCAAAAGTAACTCCAAGATCACTGAAAGTAGAGACGTAAGTTAAGTCAGTAGTGTCAATTTTGTAAGGGAATGACAAAGGAATGGGTTTTAGGGAATATATCATGGCACTGCATTTAGAAGCGTTAAGCTGAAGATGATTGGAACTACACCACGTTGATAATGTATTTATATCAGATTGCAATGATAAACAACGGTTATTCATAAGAGCAGGTAACTCATTTATGAAGTAGCTGAAGAGGAGAGGCCCCAAAATAGAGCCTTGTGGAACTCCAGATGAAGGGGAGAATGGCGGAGAAAGTGTGTTATTAAATACTATACGAGAAGAGCGTCCGAGGAGATAAGAAAAGATCCATGATACAAGGTAATACGGGAAATTAAGTGACAACACTTTATCAAGTAAAATCCCATGATCAACAGTGTCAAAGGCTTTAGAGAAGTCCGTATAAATTACATGGACAAAAAAGTTTGTCAAACGATCTTGCGATAAAGTCTATAATTTTAGCCAAGTTAGTGACTGTAGATTTTTGTTTGCAGAAACCATGTTGGTTGGGGCAAATAAGGTGCCCAAAAGATTCGTAAATGAATTCGTATATAAGGCGTTCAAGGAGCTTGGAACAACTTGAAAGAAGTGAAATGGGCCTATAAACAATTAGAGACCTCATTACTATCACCTTTTTTAGGTAAAGGTACGATGTACGACTGCTTCCAATCAGATGGGAATATTTCTTCTTGCAGACTTTTATTGAATATTATAGCAAGGGAAATGGCCGCATTAGTTTTCTTAAGAAAATCATTACAGATTCCGTCTGGACCAGATGATGAACTACATTTAAGAGAGGAGATGAGGAACTGGACGCAAGTTGGATATATCGGCGAGAGATTAGACATAATATTCGGTAGAACAGGATTTACAAACCTCGAAGTGTTAGATTGACGAAAATTGCTGGAAAAGAAAGAAGCAAAAAGTTTTGCAATTTCATCTGGAGAGCTGGCAGTCAAATCACCATAGGAAATGGAAGCGGGGTTAGAGCTGGACGAACGCATATTTTTCACATACGACCAAAATAATTGGTTTACATTATTTCTAACACTGTTTTTGATGGATTCCAGGTAAGCAGCCCTAGCAGTACGGATGAGCCGTTTAGTTTCAGTACGTAACTGACGGAGAAGTATGAGATCAGGGGGCCTATCATGTAACTCGTTCGTTTCGAGTAATTGGTATTGCCTCACGAATTAGTCAAAATTCCCTTCATGTACTAGACTGAATCGGCTAACGTAGTAGACCATGTCACATGATTCAAAGTCAAATTTAATATTTTTGTGTTTCGGTGTGAAAAACAAGTTAAATTAAAATATAAAATATAGCATTTTTGTAGTATTCGGTTAAAAAAAGTGAAATAGTGACGGAGAAAAGACGTTAAATTGTTCGAGTCGCGATTGTATATCAGGTGATCGATGGAAACAAAGGCGGAGTCGAAGAAGAGATGGGAAGTCCGGATTCATTTGACCAGTTTATACTGGGAAGATTGAAGTCACCGCATATAATTATATGGGTGAATTAGGATAAAGGATATTTATTGTCTCCGATATGTAGGTAAACAGTTTCCCAAAGACAACTGAAGATTAATTCCAAGGAATGTAGATACAAGAAATGAGCAGGAGAGTACTGCTAGAAGAGCGCAATTCTACTGTTACGCAATCAAAGGCGTCGTTGGAAGAAGTTAAAACTATTGCTCGTTCGTAATTGAGATCGCGCCGTATAGCAATAAGGACGCCGCCTCCAACAGACATTCCAGACCTTTCGTTATTACGATCACAACGAAAAATGTCATAGCCTTCAATAAGTTCGCCATTATAGAAAGAAGAGTTTAACCATGTTTTGGTCAGACAAATAACATCGTGCTGGTTAGACAAAACAGAAAGATTTAAGACTTGCAACTTGGTTCTTAGAACACGAACATTTTGATAATAAAAGGAAAAATTGGTGAAAATGACAGAAGTATTTATTTCGGTATTCGGGCGATACGACGACCTTGAAAATTTCGTTTCAAAGTCCATAAGTAGCATCCCAGGCGGCCAGAAAGATTGTTTGCAAGGAGCATGTAGGCCGCTTAGTAGGGTAATTTTGCATGACGAGACGACCTTGTTGGGAATATTCTCCTTAGTTAACTTCGAGCAAATGAGAAGGGATTATCTGTAGCCGAGCTTTCCGATTATATAGTTGGTTATCTCAGTCTCTGTTGTGTCATAAGTCAACCTAGAGCAACCTTGCTATTAATATTAAGAAGCGGTGGCTAATACAGGTTGTAAACGCTCTCTTACGGTTGACGTAATTCATGAAATTTTTTTTCTTGCGATGGGAAGCTTATCGCTTCTTATCGCATCGCCCGCAGTGTGAAGGGGCTGTAAGGCATGAATGTTATTGAATTCCGTGGAGTTTCTAATAACGAAGCCAAGCATACGACGAGCTTGCTCTGGAATGTCCTGAAGATGCTCCTTGAAATTTAAGAATGTATCCATCAGTATGCCGAGATTTTTAATTAAGGTTACTTGTGCCAGTGGATGAGTATCCAAATAATAAACACATTGATGTTTTGCTGGACTTTTACTAAATACAACAGACTGACACTTAGATAAATTAAGTTCTAAACGATTTTGTATACTATAGGTAAAAAAATGGTTTAGATTCCTTTGTAGAAAACAAGCATCTTCATAACATTTGATTTCCTTAAATATTTTACAGTCATTAGCAAATAATAAAAATTCAACTTCTTCGAAGATAACCGACAGATCATTAATACATATTAAAAATAAAACCGGACCTAGATGTGATCCTTGAGGAACTCTAGATGTTGCCATAAATTGCGTTGATAGGTTGTTATTTACGTTCACAATTAAAGACGGATTTCTCAAATAATCGTTTATCCACCTTATTATCGAGCAGAAAAAAACGAAATTTTTCAACTTTTTAATTAGTATATAAAAATCCAGTTTCTCGAACACCTTGGCAAAATCGCTGTAAGCCGAATGAACTTCGGATTTATTCTTAAAAGCATAGCGAAGCCTCTAGTAATAAAAATATTAGTTGCCAAAGACGCAAATCAGGTAATTTAGTACGTATTCCTCGCGTATTTTGATAGTATATGCTCAGTTTCATGTTTAGTTTTTTGATTTACCACGAAAAAGCCCGGAATACTAACTCAAAAAATTATTCTGTTACAGTAACAAAAAACACTAATTATTTTAACAGATTTTTCTTTTGATTTCGAGCTTATAGAATATTCTGTTAGTTCAACTAAACCAATTATACCAACACAGAAAAGAGCTTTGTATTTGTAACGGAATTGTCTATATTTTTAACATATTGCTTTGATTACGTAACAGAATGTTACTCCCTAATTTTTCGAATATCAACATTATTTCCCGTTTGGATAAAAAAAAAGCAATTTTCACTGGGAAAGAACATTTAACTCATAAATGAGTTTTGTATAACCAGCATTGACCTCTCTATTGGTGTTGGCGACATTTAATTTACCTCTTAACGCTCTAAAATGCATAATGAATTACCTACCTACAGCGGGATTCGATCCCGTGAACCTATGATTTGTAGACGAATGCCCTACCTACTAGACTAACCAGACTATATAAGTGTGTTATTCAAATAGAGTATTTGTTAATGCTGCTCTAGTTCTGTGATTTCAACAGAATATATGTTAAAGAAATTTGGAAAATACAAAACGATTCTGTTCGGCCAACAGAACAATATAATTTTTTTCGGTAATTTCAATGTTAATAAAAATTTATGTTAAAGCAACAGAATTTACATTTGTTAGAGCGAAAGTAGACGAATTCGGTTCTGGCAACACTTTTGCCAAATGTCAACTGGCACTTCAAACTTCCCACTTCCGCGCCAGTTCTCGTCGTCGTCGGACGTGCGGCTACGTATCAAAATCTAATTCTTAACTTTTCTTACATTTATTCTGATTCCATTTTGTCATTGATATTATCATTCAATAAAGCGTTCGGTTATAAACGATAAGCCCGTGTTCGTTCTTAATCGGTGGATTTGATCAAACCCTTCCCTTTCTACAACATTAAAACTCTTAACAAGACGTTTAATCAAATTTCCATCCGTCAATTAACAGAAATTCTGTTGATTGGAAAATTAAGTTAAGGAGGTATTACACTATCAAATAATGACGCAAAAAGTTTGTCCCACTAGTATAATAGCAAAATAAATTACCAAAAATGTGTTTGACCAAAAATGAATGACTATCGTGGTCATTCATTTCTGGTCAAACATATGACCTTAGTGTAATAACAAAACAAATCTGTGGTCAAATTTATTTTGCAGTTTTTGGTCACACGGTCATTCAAAAATTACCAATTTTGTGTATGGCCCATGGTGGTCAAACGAAATGATTCGATTGGGTGCATTTAATGTACAATATAAAAAATAAAGACAATTTTATACTTTTTCGCAAGCTTTGGGATATTGGAAAATTCAAATTTTAAATTAATCCGTGGAATTACATCGGAGAAAAGATTTTTGATAGTAAAATTTAACTCTCGGTAATAGCTCCGAAGTGGAACAATCTGCGTGTTCAGTACACAACTCTAGTTTGGCGATCTCATCTTTATCAAAGAATTGTGGTAGACGCCCGTCGGTTCAATCATTTTCTCGACTTTTCCCGTTCTAAAAGTTTTTTTTTCTCAACAACTTAGAACCTCTTGGCCTTAGTGTCAATAATAAATTCAATTACAATTAGTAACAATTTATAAATGAAATAATATTTTTTTCTGGAGGAAACAAAGTACATATGTATGTATTTCCCAATTAACTATGTGGACAAAAAATTTAAAGAATGAAAAAAATTTTTTTTTGTACATTTGGTTTAACTGCTCAGTATTTAAATACTGTATCTTTGCTACCAGATATTCGCAACAAATCGAGCTTGTTTTTCTTAATGGTCGAACGGACTCACAATAAAGTTATTATTTGAAACTAGTGGCAATCCTACATATATGGGTTTGGGACTTTCGACCCCCTCCGAAATTTGGTGATGATGTTTGGATGAGAAATCAGGCCCGGCACACAAACCTACCTAATTAACAGTGAGCTACCTAATTAACAGTGAGCTACCTAATTAACAGTGAGCAAGAGCAAGGGATACAACATTACATGGACGATAGCAAGATGTTTCTGCTGTTTAAAAGCTGCTTCTTTTTTCACAAAAATTATCACGTAATTACTTTCAGAATTTTATTATGAACCAAGGCTGATCACTGGACAAAGATTGAAGGTGGAGAACATTTTTTGAAGGTTTAAGGATCTGACGGTCCCTATACTGAAGATGATTTCCCAGTGCTCTTCAGTATAAACTCTGGGATTTGGATGGACAGTTATTAAATTTGAGCACCGTCAACCTTATTCCTAAAACCCTTTCGAAATATTTTCTTATGTCTGCCTCTGTCCACACAGAAAATTTGTGAAAAGAGCTGGCTGCTTCACTTATTTTCCCTAAGAAAGGGGTGTAGGAAGCCCTTTTCTGTTTCTAGCATTCACAATCCCAAACTTTTCTTTTGAATTTCTCGAAGGCCACTTTTCATATTCTTAAATAACACGAGCACTTTAATCAACAAGAGGCAAAATTGCGCCTTCAAGCAAAATGAAACTGATTTTCTATAGTACAAAAATTTAGTCAACCTTTGCAAATTCGACAAATAAAAATGAAACAATGCCAAATAACCACTAAATGCATATTGAAATGAAGTTAGCTTTGGTCATTTTTTCTGAAACGGTCATAGTAGTGTGATAGGCAAATATACCTTGGTCAAACAAATGACACAAAACCCGACTGACTACGTCATGGGCCAGCCAAAGTGTTCATTTGTTTTTCCCATAGTGTAATAGGTCTCGAGAAACACTTTTGGTCATTGGAAAAGTTAGACAAATTTTGTATGACCCACTGGACAAATTTTATTTGATAGTGTAATACCACCTTTAAGTGATGCCCACACCGGCGCGTCAGCGAATAATCGCGGCGAATTTTTCCGCGGCGTCAAAATTGTAACACACTGCGTTGTATGGAGATGCCCACACCAACGCGAATAATCGCCAGTTTTGCAGTATTTTTTCCGGTTCGAATATTTGCTACCTAATGTCATTTTATCAAAATAATTTATTTGACAGGTGCAGTGTAGTACAACTTGATGTTGGTGTACCCGAAAAAGATGTAGATTTGGAATGAGTTGTTTAGGAATTGACGGAGCATTTAAGTTTTGAATGTTTTATGGTATAAGTGGATGAGTAAAAGAAGTAACCTTTTTGGAAACATGAATTCCAAGGAAGGAAGGTTTTTACCCATTGTTTGGACTTACACAAATAAATTGACCTATTGTGGTAAGTCCGGCGACACCCCGACCGTATCGCTCGGCCGAAGAATTGCAGAGATATCAACTATTTTCCAAATCGACTATTTTCCAAGTGCATCTAGGTTGGCAACTAACAAAAGCTTACATTTTGTGAATTATTGTACTTATCTGGGTTGTCCCCTTGTAAGCTTCGCAGGAAAGATGCTCCGACGCCACCTTAGAGAATTTTGTTGCGAGTCCAGCGAAACCTTGATCGTTTCGTTGGACTCAAGGATTCCAAAGATATCGACGGATTATCGAAGTAGTACGAAGTTGATTGTGAAATTGGTCTGGCCAACATCCGCGTTGACCGTTATCTCTGACCACCCTGTGCACTGACCGGAAAAATAAAGAGGATCCGATGACCCTTTCGGGAATTTTATGGTGAGTCTAGCGCCACCTCGGTCGATCCGCTACACCAAAGGATTGCAGAGATATCGACGGATTGCCGAAAGAATACAAGGTCAATCGTTTCATTCATGAATAGTATACGATAGGAAATAAAGATCCTGGTGGTTCGGTACTTGCGCTTGTCCCTAAGTAGTTACATACACGCTTGAATATTCTATTGAATTGAATATTTACTTTGCATAGTTACGCCATATTTTGCTTGGTTACGCCATCGTAAGGAATCACGTAAGGATTCTACTAAAAATTATTATGCAATTTCATACGATGGCGTAACCAAGCAAAATATGGCGTAACTGTGCAAAGTAAGTACATTCAGTTCAATAGAGTATTCAAGCTTGTATGTAACTACGCATTTTGCGTAACCCATGCTAAGTAAACAGATACATCTATTCAATTCAAAACAGCTACAAAACAATGTTCAGGGTTTGTGTCTTTTCTATACGATAAGACTAACCATTCGACGGGCACAAGATAAGATGTAAGAGCTTTCGGTTACGCGATAGTCAATTCAAACAATCAAATCGAACACTCCCGCAACTCGTAACTTTTTTTTAGGGTACGGTTTAACAAGGTTGTACTGCACTGCATATTTCCATCAATTTGCGCATGTCAATGATTTTATCCTTAGAATAAGTATAGAAATGGAAAGGGAAAATGTCGAATTTCACGTTGCATGCTTCCGCTTACGCTTTTACATAATAAGTAAAGATGCTGCGACATTTTGATGTAGTGCACCAAAATTGCAGAATGATTATAAATGTTATAATAATTGTATTTGGTTAGTTCTTGCAGTTATTCTCTATCATGTCTAAGTTCCTTCCTTACATAAATCTAATACCTTTTCTAAGGCAACAACATGATATCAGCTGTGAGTGACAGTACCCAGCGAATTATTCGCGCCGCGCCGGTGTGGGCACCCAAATATGTGCCGCGAATTTTCCGGCGCGGATTCGCGACGGAAAATTCGTGACGCGTTGGTCTGGGCATCACTTTACACTTGAATAATCCAACTTGAATGTTGAACTAATAAATATTTTGTTACTACAACAGATTTCCCCGTTATTTTTTTAACAGAGAGATTATGTCAGTTCAACCACAAAAAATTCTCTCAGTGTATATTAATATAGTTAATCTTAGCTTCCGGATCATCTTTTTTAATGTTTATGAGCTCATTATTAAGTGAGTTTAGATGTTCACGCTGTTTTAATGTTTAATCAGAGACAATTTTGACATTATTTGTTTGCAGGTATTTTCTAGAATTATGATCTTTTTTACTTTTTATTATTTCAAAAGCAATCGACGAGCTTGATGTTAAAACTTTGATCGGTGTCGGTTTGTCATTTTTTGGCTTACCGATTCTAAACGTTTTGATGTATTTTGCTTCCAAATTAAGTGCATGTGATACGGGTTTAATTATTTCAAGCGATTTCAAGGCATTAGTTTGAGAATTGCTTTCGACAATGCCATGAATGATTATGTTGGAAGATATTTTACTTCGGTCTTCAATTTCAGCAATGATATCCTCCATGTTGCATGGATTCGCACTGGAGGATTTCAAAACGTTGATTTCTGAACGAAGATCTGCAATTATGTTTTTCAAATCAGCAAGACCGAGACGAAGTGATTTGATGGTATTGTCTTTTTCGATGCAGATTGTGCAAATAAACAATGGCGGGTTGTCCGATTGCGAATTAAGTGTTTGATTTCTCGATAATTTAGCACAGCTAGCTCTAGCTCTATCCCCTTGCAAGATGAACATGAGTAAACGTCGTCATTATCCTTTAAAGCAATATTCCAAAAGCAACATTCGTTTTGGCTGATGGTCGACATTGTGTTGTATTTTTTGTGAAATCGATAATCAATGATACAATTTCCAACAGCTGTCAAAGCTGTCAAAACAATACTCACAAAAATACTCAATAGATTTGCTCAATTACAAAATCACTCATCCGCCAAGAAAACGGAGAGAATAAGATGTAAACAAAGTACAGATGATAATCACGACTCCGGACAGTCAGCAAGCTGGTGATGCTGATTAAGCAGATGAAGAGAGCTTACTTGCTAAGCATATCGGTCGTAGCAGCTGTTCGATGTTGATAATACGATGACAGCAGATTCTCGAGGAAAAGTCCGCTAGTTGTGCCGCAACAATGGAAACTCGAAAAGCCGATAAATCCCACAGATCGCGCAGAAACTTCACAGGATTTTTGTCGAGATTAAAATCAAGCAACTTCAACTTGGTACGTATTGGTGATTTTTAAAAGTCATAAAAATCACTAAAAACACAATTAAATGTTTCAGGTGATAAATCGGCTATGGTTAGTCTTTGACAGCTGACGTTAAATTAGGTTCTTCTAAGGAAAACTTTTTTTCTTTATGAACTAATCTTAAACAAAATTCACCCAAATGTGTTCCTAGTAAAGCCTCAAAACATATCTAGGAATGGGTGGAATCGGAACAGTACGTCATAGGGCTGTCATACAAATCAACCTTATAAGAAAAACTTTTTTTCTTTTTGAATCCTAACCAAAATTCATCGAAGTGTGTTTCTGGATTAGCCTCAACGCATCCAGGAACAGGTGGAATCGGAACACGTCATAGGGCTGTGATAGAAATTATTAACACAAAAGAAGCTTAAGTTTCATTCAAATGTGACGGGTATTCCAATTTCGGACGCGCCCGTTTAAAAATAAATATTTTACAATTGAGAATTTTGAGATGTTCAATAAATTGTTATTAAACAAGCTAGCGCAAAGTTTAGAATTCGCAGTAGACGCGCAAAAAAAACATCGAGGGTAGCATCCAGGTTAAATTTCAAATTGTCACGTAGGCATTGCAATTTGTTTTTTAAATATTCTCATTTATATTAAAGCCCCGTTTTCACTTTACAAATGCAAAAGTTTAAATGCTATTTTCTCAATGAAAACATATTTTTATGCGCGAACCATAATTTTTTTTACAATAAGAATTTGGTAAACGACACTTTCAACATGAATTTACAAACAAAAACTATTTTTTTTTGCACATACCTGCATGCAACATGTAAACTATACCTTAGAAGCTTTTCATTTTAAAATTTAATTATAGCTAGTCATTGGAAAACATACTAGAAGTGATTTACATTTAGGCGAATTTTGAAAAGCTGATTAAAACTAGATAGCAAGCTATTCGCATCGATCGATCGTGCGGTTTGACCCGGATATACTTTTCCTGTGGGGTTTCCTGAAGTCGCAGTCGCACCAATAACCCGCAATCGACGAATGCCCTAAGACACACCGATGGAGACACCTCCAAAACATGGCTTTGGAACGCTTCAACAGTTGCTTATGCGGGATCTAACGGGAACAAAACTATTTTTAAGGCCAAGTGTTCATGCAACATCGAATGTATGGCCGGGGAAGAAATGCCCAAGGATACCTCTATCTCTCGGTATGTCACAAGGTGGTCTTGCGTAATCATTTCACGCACGGCACGACGTTTTCCGGCACAATGGCTGTTTTTGGACGAACTTCACGAAACTCGTCCTTTAGTGAACTACGCTCACGTTTGAACTCGTTAAACCAGTTATAAATTGTCGGACGAAATGGTTCTTCATCACCAAATGCAAAATGAAGCCGATCGAAACACTGACGTTGTGGTAATCAAGCTTTAAAATCGTAGGAAATCATTGCACGAAAATGTTCACGTGTTAATTCCATTTTTTTGCTAAATTGACTTTTTTAACTAACTGTAACATACACGGTCAAACTTTTTGTTGTAAATAACATATTTGACGAAAACGTACTAAAACATGCCTAATCTAAAAACTTTTGTAGTAGCCTACGTATCTGTAACAAGGACTTCGGTCCCTTAAATTAGTAATAAATAAATAAATACAATAATGGCGGTAGGACAGTACCTTGGGGAAGGCCAAAGGAGTCGTTAATTTTCCATTTACCAATTTTGACGCATTGCTTCTAGAAAAACTATAAAATATCCTAAGTGGTGTGCTAAAAATTCCAATTTGTCGCATTTTTTTAATGAGCTTACTATGTGGAATCGTGTCGAAGGCTTTGGCCAAATCCAAAAAGATAACTATCGGTTTGTTTTCAATTTCAGACTGAAGGAAATCACATAATTCAACAATAGCACTTTCTGTATTTATTCCTTTTCTGAATCCATATTGGTTTGAGAATAATATATTATTTTCATCTAGGAATTTTCCAATCGCGCCCTTATGCAATTTTCAAATAATTTTGAAAATATCGGTAGTAATGAAATGGGTAGTTTAATGGTAAGTTTTTTTCAATTTTAACTACCGACGAGTTCGGACGTGTTTCTCCCCTTTCTGCAACAGTGCAATTTAGCCACTTTTCATTGTTTTTCCCCAAACACTTCTGTTTTAAATATACTTTTACCTTTGAACTGTTTTTGTGTATAATAATCTTTTGCTGTGCGGTATAACTTTTTTTATTTATTGAACAGTCCAATACATATAACAATTGTGCAAGTCTCTATAAACATTGTCCCCATTTCCATTTGACTGAATTGGTGTGTGCGTTTTTTTTTTCTGCTTTGTAGTGTTATTTTATATTGAACAGTCCCGAACAATTGTGCAAGACCCTATAAACAGTGACCCCATTTCGTTTTAACTCAAATTGAGTGTATCTTTCTTTTTTTTCTGCTTTGTGGTGTTATTATTTTTCTGCATCGATAATGAGTTATAGGTGTTCTTTGGCAAATTGCATGGCCTACGACAACAAATTCAAGGTCGTGTCGTGCAAAGGCTTTTGTCAGAGACGACTTCATGGTACATGCATGGACGCTCCCAGAGATTGGTACTCGCCATACCTCGCCGAACACTTTATCTGCTCCGATTGCCAGAATACGGAACTAGCATTAACATCAATGTTCCGTAATATCGTCGAGCACGTTGACAGCCTCCACACCGATAAAGATGTCATGCTTTCAAAACAAGTAGCCCAAACAAAAGCCAACGGTGAGAGTTTCTCAGAAATGGCGAGATGTTTTGACGGATTGGTTAATATTATTTCAAATAATACCCATATCCATAACATCGAGAAAGTAATGTCAGGCATTGAAAAGAAAATTACCTCTATAGCAGAAAATATTAACATTAAAACACCATGTGAAATCAGTGATAGTGATTATAACAACGCGAAAGATCTGAAGTCTGAATTCATTGAGAAGCTATATAGCAAAGTGGAGTGCCTTGAACGTAGCTTCACAGGTATCGTGGACAGACTGAATAGCGCGTTTCCTGTGACTTTATCCCCCTTAAATGAACTTACCAGTTGTGATAATCCCGTTCCCCTAACAAAAAACCCCACCATATTAAAGACATCCATCTTAAAACCATCAACATCAATCAACGTTCCTTCGGCTATGCCTTCAATCGTCCAAGAAACGACCGTCAAACCAATTTCACATTTTGGCACACTGTGGTCCCAAGACGAATGGGATAAACGCATCAAAAGGATCAAAGCCCTTGATAACTCGGCCCGCAAACGAGAATCGACAAAATACAACAATGTAGCTCGCACTACTTTCTTTGTGAGAGGTGCTCCAAATTTCGCCGATGAATCCTGGTTACACGGACTTTTAAAAAATGAGCTATTAATTGACGACTGCAGCTGTCAACTGATAAACCTCCACTACATCTCAAATAAAAAATCCAAATCATTCAAACTGTCCATCCCGACGCGTTACGATTGGCTGCTACGTAATCACGAGCCAATAGATGATGATGTGTATATTTGGAAGGGTATGCAGTTTAAAATTTGGAGGACGAAACTTTCATCCTTACCAACGTCAAGAAGATCCAAAGAACGGAAAATAGATAAGACAAATATATATTTACCTAACAATATTTCTAAGTCCAAATTAAGCTCTAACTCAAATCCCACTTTACAACAAAACTATGGTCCCTCCAGCTCTAACCCTGCCCCTAAGCCTATCTCTAAAACTATGCCATCTTCAATGTCTAGTAAATCGAATAGTCTAATTAAAAATAAAAACGACAGTATAGCTGTATCAGCTTCGGTCCCAAAATCGTCTAAAGTAAAACTTTGCGACCCGGAGAAGCCGCCGGAAGCAGGCGAAAATTCAAAAGCTTCTAATTATAACAATTTTATTCGAGGTGATCCCCATGTGCCTTCTACAACCGGTTCAATACATATTCCTTGCGTTTCCACTAATAATCAAACCAGACCCACTTTTCTGGACCCGCTTACACCACCGGTGGTCAAACTAACCAAGAACTCAGTCGATGACCTAGATAGCAGATATTTACTGTCAAGGTTCAGGGAACATAAAATCTACGACAGCGTTCGTTTGTTCCTTGCATATATGCATGATGCTCCCGATAGTACTTGCATTGATGGCAAAACTAAGACTAACCTGAAAGTCTTAATTCAACAAGAAGGTCTGCCTACTGATGTCACTTCGCTGCGTAGTTTTTTCAACAAATATCATGAAGGTCTCGGAATGTCCCACGATCAGGTAAAATGTGACCTCGAAACCTACCGATCCTTCGTAAGTTCAAAGCACATGTCCCGCTTGCAGAAAATTCGCGAAGACCATAGAAAGTATTATTCCTAATAAGATAGTTGCCCAAAATATCCCCAGATTCATCTACCATAATTGCAGCGGAATGAGAGGTAAAGTTAACTCTCTTTTCCTCGATGCAAAATCATGCTTTTTCAACATCTTAATAATAACGGAAACTTGGTTAAATGATACATTTAAAAATGAAGAAATCCTTGATTCCAATTGGTCCATTTACAGATGTGATCGCAACTACACTATATCAGGTGGCTCAAGGGGAGGTGGGGTACTTATTGCTTCACACAATTCTTTCCAGAGTGAGCTTATTGTAACCCATTCTTATACAACATTTGAGCACATATTTGTGAAAATTCGTCTTGGAAAACACTATCTCTATATCGGAGTCTTTTACATTCCCCCCCGTTCTGTTCAAAACACTTTTAACGATGTATGTGAAATAATCACTTCCATCACTGCCTCACTACACGTTAACGACAAAATAATAGTGTTTGGAGATTTTAATCGTCCGAATATAAAGTTTGTAATTGACGAGAATGACAATCGACTTCTCCCAGTCAATCTTATTGATGACTCAGATTTTAACCTCATCGATACATTTTACGGCAATGACTTGCAACAAGTAATTTCGACTTCTAACCAGAATGGAAACTGGTTAGATTTAATTTTCACTAACTCTTATGACGAAGTTGTGGTCAGTCCAACTACGGAGTCCGAAAATCTTTTCTCCAACACGCATCACCATTTTGCGATTACAGTTGAACTTTCAACAGCTGATATTTCTTTTACCCAAACCTACCAAAATAAAACAGTCTACGACTTTTTAAATGCAGACTATGATAGCATCTGTAACCATCTTGATTCCATAGACTGGGCAACTATTTTATCTAATTCTAACCTAGATGTCACTATATCTTCATTCTATAGCATAATTCTAAGGGTAATTAATATGTATGTTCCTAAAATTCGAAAACGCAACCCGCTTTCCGAACCCTGGCTCGATCGAAACCTCAGAAGCCTTAGAAACCAAAGAAATAAACTCTACAAAATTATCAAAAATGATCCCAATGTTTGCCCCGACGTTAAGAAACAGTATGATGAGCTTGCAAATGAGTTCTCCTTGAAATCCCGTGACGCATATGAAATGTATGTCAACATAATGGGTGAGAGAATTATCGATGACCCGAAAAAATTCTTTAACTTTGTTAACATGAAACGTAAAACTGCTGGTTTCCCGGTTTCCATGTCCAGCGGCTCCGTTTCCTCCTCTTGCCCCCAAGAAATTTGCAACTTTTTCGCTGACCATTTTCAAAACAGTTTCTGCTCATTGGGAAACTCGAGTTCCTCATTGCCCCTGACTGACAATCACTCAATAAGTCTTATTAGCGAAATTACAATAACAATGGAGGAAATATCTAAAGCAATTAGAGAGCTAAGTGTAGACAAAGGACCTGGCCCCGACTTAATACCTTCCGTCTTTGTTAAGGAATGTTTGAATCAATTGCTCATTCCTCTACATTTTATATTTAATAAATCCCTACGATCAGGCGAATTTCCTTCGTATTGGAAATTTTCTCATGTTACACCAATTCATAAGAGCGGGGACAAACGAATAGTCGACAATTATCGGGGCATAGCCATTCTATCGGTAATTCCTAAGCTATTTGAGAAATTGGTTTGCGATAAGCTGACCGTTGTCGCTGAACCTCTTCTTAATGAACAGCAACATGGTTTTCGAAAAGGCAGATCGACCACAACCAATCTAATAATCCTGGTATCAGAGGTCTTGTGTGAAATGGAAAAGGGGAATCAGATTGATGCAGTTTATACAGATTTCAGCAAAGCCTTTGATAGAGTGGATCACCTAATCCTAATTAAGAAATTACATAAATTCGGGGTAACTGGGTCTCTTCTTAGTTGGCTCCGCTCATATCTTCTTAATCGAAATCAAATTGTTAAATTCCAAGGTTATCTATCTAAAAATATATCTGTATCCTCTGGTGTACCACAAGGCAGTCATTTAGGTCCTCTACTCTTTAATATCTTCATTTCAGACCTATCTCATTTATTATCCGATATACCCCACCTACTCTATGCTGATGACCTAAAATTGTACCACATAATTCAATCACATTCTGACGCTGCATTTCTTCAACTCAAGCTTAAATCCCTTGAGGAATGGTGCAATCAAAATTATTTATATCTCAATGTTAACAAGTGCCAAGTAATAAGCTTTTCCCGTAAGAGCCTAATTATAACCAACCCCTATAATCTAAATAACGTTGCACTTAACCGAGTTGACCACATAAAAGACCTTGGTGTTGTTTTGGACAACAAACTACGTTTCAATTTGCAGTATGATATGGTACTGTCTACTGCTAACAAGCAACTCGGCTTCATTAAAAGGCGAGCGAGAGAATTTAAGAATCTTTGGGTTACGAAATCTTTGTATACCACATTAGTCCGACCCCTTCTTGAATATGCTTGTGTTGTTTGGAATCCGGTGTATGAAATTCATCGCAACAGATTTGAGTCGATTCAAAAACAATTTCTCCTTTTTGCTCTAAGAAATCTATATGATCCTGCCGATTTCCGTAATCTTCCCTCATACGAATACAGATTAGGTATTTTAAATTTAATGTCACTCTCTTCAAGAAGAACGCTTCTTAGTGCATGTTTTACTTTCGATGTAATTAATGGTCCAGTTAATGTGGATTTTCTATCCAACAAAATAGTTTTCAACGAACAAATTAGACGTACTAGACATACATCTCTCCTGAAGGAGTATCAACACCTAACCGTTTATGGCTACAATGAACCCATAAACAGATGCTGTCGTAATTTTAACTCTGTTAGTGCCCATTATTCCCAAGGTATTTCCAAACTTACATTTAAGCAAAATTTGGTTAAGTCCCTTACTATATCCTAGTTTCCCTAGTTTTATATAAAATGTAATTATTATTGTAAAACCTTGATTTGGTTAAATAAATAAATAAATAAATAAATAAAATTTTCTTAGACTAAGGCCCGTATTTTTCAATAAATTAAATGTCATTTTCCATACTTTTTCATAGAAATCACTTATATTCACGAGTCAATGCATCCTTGATTTAAACTACAGTCAGGCGGTGCTAGTTACTAGCTACTAGTGCATGCATGCGGGAAATCTCCACGGTGACGACGACGTCAACAACGAGAGAGTGTCATGTAAATGGGTGACTGACTACGCATTGTTAAGACGTTGTCACCGAATAGTTCAGTAATATCGTGTCGATTTAGTACCAATCCGTGAAAAAAATACAGAAGTTTTTTTCTCACTCTTTCTTTATGTATTATGGGGCGCTGATTCCGATTATGAACTTTGCACCCTAAAAAAAGTGCCGCAACCTATAAAAAAGGGGGACATTTTTTCGTTTTTTTGCGATTATTTCAAAAACGGTAAGAGATACAGAAAAAGGGTCTGAGGACGAAAAAAACTACATAAAATTATCTTTGCAATGATATATAACACATTAGAGTTTAATTGAATATTTCGGCGTTAGAATAGAACATAAATTAGAATAAGGTGACCAGATTCCCGAAGGCCCAATGCTGTACACATACTTGCCGAGCTCGGATTTTAGGCAAATCCTCAGCCATACTCATACATACATACCTCATTTTGGCCGAGATTACTTAAGCTGATAGTGGCTTTCGAGGTAGTTTCATTGTGAAGTGGAGTCCATGGAGAACCTCCAGAGCGGTGGAAGGGTGGCTTATTCTGGTTGCAATATTTCAGGAGAAGAGTATGCATTCCTCCATGGTTATATTAGTGATGCCATGCCGGTCTTCAGGACTCGCCAATTGTAACGGATTCGAAGGACATATCGTGGGAAAAAACTTTATTTAAAAACTATTTCAGAGTCCTTGTTTAGTATGCATTTTCCTAAGAGGTTAATAGGGAATCGGATGTGGCGGATTTTCCATCGTTTTCTGATAGAAAAAAAATGAAATCGTATCTTTCGCCGCGTTTAACTTTAGAACTTTGTTAGCTAAAGCCTTGAAATTTTGACCAAATATGGACCGAGCGATGTTGTACAAGTCTACCAAATTTCAAAATTCCGGTCAAGAATTTCCAAGTTGTGGACTATTATCGATTAGAAAACAGATATGGGCAACTTCCCAGCGCGGATAGTTATGACCAGCGCCCGCTCTAAGAGGGACAAGCCGGGCTGTCGCCCTGGCGGCATTTTGACCAGCACTTCATACAAATAAAACTACAAGAAATTGCGTTTCACTTTTCAGATATTTACGTCATTCACCAATAGACATTTTTGATTGGGTCCAGGTTTAAAGCAGCTTTTATGCCGATAATTTTGTTTTTTTATGTTCAGATTTTTTTTTCGTAAGACAAAGCACCCGAAGGAAGCCACTATGTTATTGTCCTGTATAGCCAAAGAAACTCAGCCCAGCAAACTAGATAAATTTTCAAGAAACGGGAGTCTGAGCTGGCATGTTTCGTCATCTCTCAGTCTCATCTCATTCAGAAGAAACCCGTAAAATTACCAATGATAAGGTGGTACGGACTGAGTTTTGCTCAGACTTGGATTTCTTTGGCCATAAGAACGTATTGCCTTGGAAATTATTCCAGTAATGCAGTATTTCGCAGGCAGAATATATTCTTCCACTAACGAACTAGTAGTAGCACAGCCCAGACCGGAGTTAAATCTACCGAAAAATTTAATACCGAGTTTCGTCTAATTATGTGGCTATCTGACAAAAAAGTACAAGTCGAAAATACCGCTACTTTCTTGTGCTAAATCTTTCTGGCGAAGTTCGCACACCAGAACCAATTGTTGATTGGATGCTTAATGTTGTAAGCTCCTCGGAAATTTCTTGGAGAATTTCATCCTAAATTGGTGTTCTGAGTCTGCAACTGAAAAATAATGATCCTTTCCTAGAAGAAGGTTTTTTTCAAACTTTAAAAATTTTTCCTCACACATTTGTACTAATTAGCAGACGATAAGCATCAAGAAAGCATATCAGAGCTTTGGACTTGCACTCATGGGCGCAGCTAGGATTTCGTTAAGAAGTGGAGGAGGGAGGACAATACTAATTAAGTTTTAAGTTGTCAAAAATAGGGACAGAAAAAGTGTTAAAAATTTTAAGAAAATACAATTGAGAATGACCTTTTTCAACCTTTAACGATAAATGGTAACTGAATGTTTTACTCCTGATTACCTTCACCTCGGAAGGATAAAAGGATATTAAATAATGACACGTGGACGTCGGTTTTGGCCTGAAAGTACGAGCATAAATTTTGTCTTCGAGATTACAGTCGCGTTTAAAGCGTTGCAAATCCTGCCTAATGAAATGAAGTCAATGCATCCCTTGAATCCTTGCAAAACAAAAAAAATCTCATAGGCGGCAATTTGATGTCTTGCCCGGGGCGGCATAAGTGCTAGAGCGGGCGCTGGCCTTCACTTGGAGGAAATGTGCGCCAAGTAGCTCTACAAGTGTGCAAAATTTCAGAAATTTCAGTCGATTCCCGAGTTATTGAAAATGAACGATCGAAGTGTTATTATCTCACTAAATATCGTTCGTTCATGTGTAAAACAGTAAAACTTTACACATTAAATCGCATTTTTCGAAACTTTCACGAAATGTGTTTGGTGCACTTCAAGTTTTCTAAATTTCAAAATTTTTCCCTACGAATTTCCAAGTGATAAACAATTTTCAATTAGAAACCTCAAAATTGCAAATTTGGGCATCCGTAACTTCCGAGCGCAGATAGGTAGGATCGATTATTTTGGTAGAAATGTGAGCGCCAAGAAGCACAGATATCAAACCTTACACCTTAAAAGCAGACAAGACTGATCACAGGCCTCACCGAGGATCTTTTTATGTAGTGAGTTAGACTTTATTGTGTGGCATGGAAAATGCTGTACATTTTGCTGTACATCTCTCAATGCTGTACGGCAGGTCAAAATGCTGTACTGTACAGCAAAATGCTGTACGTCTGGTCAGCTTAAATTAGAATATTTTCATTTTAGACCTTTTTTAAAAGCTCCATAACTTTTGAAAGAACGCCAGTTCATCCGTATAATTTTATATAAGTATTCACAACAAGTTTAAGATAATTTTAACGTAAACATTGAGTCGCTCCGGTCAAGGACCTCCATTATCCCCCCATTTAAATTTTCATAACTGCATATCCATAACTTCCCCCCAAAATTGGAGCAGAGTGCTAAAAATTGGTTTGTTGCGATTGGAGGTCATAGTCACCCCACCCACCAAAAACCAGCTCATTCGGATAAAAACTAAGGGTATCTCCCATACAAAGTGACCCATCAGGAGTTTGTTCTACGTACAACAACGTACTACTCATTTTATAAACTGTAGAACAAAGTTGTCATGGGTCACTTTGTATGGGAGGTACCCTTAGTTTTTATCCAAATGAGCTGATTTTTGGTGGGTGGGGTAACTATGACCTCCAATCGCAACAAACCAAAATTTAGCACTCTGCTCCAATTTTGGGGGGAGTTATGGACATGCCGTTTTGACAAATTTTAATGGGGGGATATTGGGGGTCCTTGACCGGAGCGACTCAGCGTAAATACACCCATGCCTACTTGGGACATGCAAAATTATGATATACTGTTTCGTATACGGTAAGGAAGCGAATTTTTATATGGAATGTCAAATTATATCGTTCTATTTGCAATGACATAGTAAAACTCTCTAATAACACCATAGATATAATTAATGAAAACAAACTTACGCCAAATGCACTGAATCTTTTCCTTTTGGGGTGTGTATCCTGTTTGTTAAGAAAAACTTCTGATTTAGGCCTAGGCGGTTTTTTGGGTCTCAATATCACGCGAGTCTCTTCCCTGATATCATCATCAAGCAATTTACTATCTGATGAAACAGAAAGTTGTCGTTTAACGCGCTCGTGATCAGTACCACCACTTCTCCAATCTGTAAATAATTTTAGGTTTGGAAATATTAAACATGTTTTTTTGTGTATCTAGACAGGTTATTTTTGGGCAACATCATTGAGTCGAACGGTAAGTTAATGTTTATAGTTCAATTATTCGGGAAATAAGAGCGGATTAACACAGTGCCGGAACTGTCAGCTGTTCGGCCAGAGCTCATCAAATTGCTTTTTGACAACTAAATGTATGATTTGCAGTGAGGCAGTGAGCCCAAACTAGAATGTGCCAATTGTAATGACAATCACAAGTTGAACGATATTAACTGTCCTACACGGAAAGAGTTCATAGCACTGCGCGAAAAAAAATAGTCAACAAACATATCCCACGAGCTTCCCCATCTGGAAATCACCTTAAAACAATACAAACTGCAAACAGCCACTAAAACATCGCGCTAAATAATGTCTCAAACTTTTCGTCTCTTCCTTTGCATCCTGGTACTGACAGTGAGTGCATTCAGCGAGCACATATTGTGATGTGCTACATATCCCCACCACAAGAAATTGGAAAACTGCTAAGTTTGTGTTCGCTGAATGGACTTGCTACATGAAACGTCAGTTCTCTCTAACCAGCTGATACATCCGCAGACATTGCGGCAATCAAAAATTCAAAAAACCTAAAACTGCAACTTTTCTTTCAAAATACGTACTCTCATCGCACAATATTATAACGTTCACTAAAACCTGGCTCAGAAATGACATTTTTCTGCTGAACTGTGAATAAACAATTTCCAGTATTGATGGTCGAGCAGCTGTGCGTGACAGTTGATCGAGCAGTCCAAGTAGCAGCTACACATCTAAATGTAGCATTCCAATTCAACGCTAAATAGGGGAAATGTTCGATACATCGCATGTGGACCGATTAGCGGGTGAGTGGGACGCGGGGAGAGAACACTTTCCAGTAGCTCTTTCCAATATGTGCTCGCTGAATGCACTCATTGTAATGTAAACGATACAACAATTAGAGATGGACAAAAAAAAACTGAAACGGGTTTAAAAAACCTTTCTAATTAATAACGAAAAGAACGGTTTTCGAAAATTAAGAAAAGCCGTTTTTTTCAACTACTTCACTCTACTGAAACTTGCCTATGAATTGAGTGTACCAGCAAAACATTTAGATTTTGTACGAATATGTTTCTATTTATATTCTCTATGTGCTTTCCTTTGCATATTTTATTAACCTATAGTCAGATACCTCATAACAGGTGTTCTGCATTTACAACCAAACGCGAACAAGACTCAAAAGCACGATTATATTACGAGTATGTACGAGAATGTACATAAAACATACATATGTACATACTAGGCCAGTCAATTACCGATTTTAGGTCGCAAAAAATTGCTCGGGTCTGGTTTTTTGGGATATTGTTAGGATGGATACCAGAAGTGTACCACTAAAATTGCAACTTCGAAAAACCTGTGCTAACCCCGTGACCCTCAAAAAACCTCAACATTTTCGGACTTTCTCATATTTTTGTTTGTAATTTCTAAAAGGTGCTTCCTAAAAGTAAGTCGTCCACTGCACTTTTAAAGTTAAGAAAATCTTCTTTAATTTGAGTGTAACTCCAGCTTTGTAGGTGCAAAGGATCCCAAGATACAACACTTTAAAAAATGTGATTTTTTTGTAAAAAAAAGTCCGAAATTGTATTTTAGGAGGTTTGTATGACAGCCCTATGACGTAATGTTCCGATTCCATCCATTCCTAGATATGGTTTGAGGCTTTACTAGGAACACATTTGGGTGAGGTTTGGTTAAGATTGGTTCATAAAGAAAAAAATTTTTCTTAGAAGAACCTGATTATCAGGGGTTGGTTTGTATGACAGCCCTATGACCTAGTGTTCCGATTTCATCCGTTTCTAGATATGTTTTGAAGCTTTACTAAAAAACACATTTGGGGGAAGGGTGGTTATGATTGGTCCATAAAGAAAAAAGTTTTTCTTAGAAGAAATAATTTCCAGAGGTTGGTTTGTATGACAGCCCTATAACGTAGTGTTCCGATTTCATCCGTTCCTAGAGATTTTTTAGGCTTAACCAGCAACATACTTGGGTGAAGTTTGGTTAATATTGGTACATAAAGAAAAAAGTTTTTCTTAGAAGAACCTAATTTTCAGGGGCAGCCCTATGACCCCATGGTCTGATTCCATTCGTTCCGACATATATACAGCTAAGGAACTGGTATATAACTTCATGTCACATGACTTTCTCTGTAAAATGCGCATTTAAGCCGATATTCAGCTCGGAACATAACTGAAATTACAATTTCGAACTTTTTTTCAAAAAACAATGTTTAAAGTGCTGTATCTTGGGATCCTTTGCGCCTACAAAGCTGGGGTTACACTCAAATTAAAGAAGATTTTCTTAGCTTTAACAGTGCAGTGGACAACTTACTTGTAGTAAGCACCTTTTAGAAATTACAAACAAAAATATGAAAAAAAGTCCGAAAATTTTGGGTTTTTTGAGGGTCATGGGGTTAGCACAGGTTATTCGAAGTTGCAAACTTGGTGGTACACTTCTGGTATCTATCCTAACAATATCCCAAAAAACCAGAGCCGAGCAATTTTTTGCGACCTAACGCCTTATTTTTCGGTTTATTGACTGGCCTTTTGGATGCTGGTAGATATTATCTGACCAAAAACAACAAAGTTGTAAAAGTTACCCCGCCAAAGAAAAATTCATCAGCCGCAAAAAGAATACATATCACTCCAATCCGCTGCTCATATCTAATTTTGTTTGCTGCATGTACATTTGTTTTAGGTGTAAATGCTGGAGAAGTTTAAATGTACAGGACTACTTCTTAAAGTAATTTGGTGGGAGCTTTAACATTTTATTCAGTGCCACTTTGACGGCTCCCTCCAAATTACTTTAAGAAGTAGTCCTGTACATTTAAACTTCTCCAGCATTTACACCTAAAACAAAAGTACATCCAGCAAACAAAATTAGATATGAGCAGCGGATTGGAGTGATATGTATTCTTTTTGCGGCAGATGAATTTTTCTTTGGCGGGGTAACTTTTACAACTTTGTTGTTTTTGGTCAGATATCATATATTTTTGCATACTTAAATAGCCAAATAATATTTTTGTTTTGGGAAAAGTTTCAATAGGTTTTTGTTCAGCATATTCCATAAATTTAATATCATAAGTTATATTCACAGGGAGCAAGAAATAGAAGAACTCCCAAGCCTGTCGAAAAAATCAAGTGGCACAATCTCACAAACGACAACTTTGAACCTGTAGTAACTCCATTCATTGATAAAATGACGGAGTGGTTTCAAAACAACATAAACTGCACCGAGCACAGTCCAACACAAATGTGGAATAGTTTCGCTGAAATGTCAGTAGGTGAGGCGGAAAAGGCACTTGGAGTTTCGAAAGGTCCACTCCACACGAAGAAAGAAACATGGTGGTGGAACACCGAAACTAAGGAAGCAGTGCAAGCCAAATCGAACGCATTTAAGGCATGGACGAAATGTGAGTCAAGCAGTGAAGCCGAACGGGTTCAACTTCGCGAAAATTATATACAATGCCGGAAGAAAGTAAAGCGCTTGGTAGCTCAAGCAAAGGCGAAGGCAGCTGAGAAATTCTACCAAGAATTAGAAACTCAGACTGCGACCGAAGGACCGTCTTTGCGCGAGAGACCTAAGCACGACGCCAGGATATTTAGGGTCGCAGCCCAAAGGAGAAGGAACGCTCGGGAAATACAGGCGCCAAAGTACGTGGAGGACTCGCAAGGAATGTTGCTGATTGACGATACGGCAATTTGTAGCAGGATGCGAGAGTATTTTGACGAACTTCTAAATGAAGAATTTCCTCGGGCAGCTTTTCAAGATGTTGAGCCAAATACCACAAATATTGAAGATATCTCAGAGGAAGAGGTGATGGAGGCAATGCATCAGATGAAACGCGGAAAGGCAGTCGGCCCGGACAAAATCCCCGCGGAATTTTGGTTGAAAATGGAAAATGTCGGGCTTAGTTGGCTCACAGTTCTCTTCAACAAAATCAAAGGTGGGCAACCGATGCCTGATGCTTTCAGGGAAAGTTTTCTTCTTCCTTTCTATAAGAACAAGGGAGACTCACGCAAACTCAACAACTATAGGGCTATAAAGTTAACACCTCATACACTGAAGATCTACGAGCGAGTTGTCTGCAACCGATTGAGAAAGATTGTGCGGTTGAATGACAATCAATGCGGCTTTGTTGAAGGTCGATCTACAGTCGATGCGATTCAGTGCATTCGTGTTGCGATGGAAAAGTATAGAGCAGCACGAAAGGACTTGTATTTTGTGTTCATCGATTTGGAGAAGGCATTCGATAGAGTACCTCGTGATCTGATATGGTTGGCCTTGAGAGCACTTAATGTCCCCGAGGCATACGTCAGGATGATACGAGACATGTATGATGGAGCTACGACTAAGGTTAGATGCACAGCCGGTGAATCAGAAGAATTTCCGGTGAATGTCGGAGTACACCAGGGTAGTGTATTGAGTCCGTTGCTCTTCAACATCATCATGTGCTACTTATTAACACGTGTCTCCGACGGCCTAGAAATATCTCTACTTTTTGCTGATGATATAGTCCTCAGTAGCCCAAACATCGTTGCCTTGCAAGCTGCGCTTACAAAATGGTGTGACATTCTGGAGGAGCATGGACTGAGGGTAAGTATAACAAAGACTGAGTTCTTATGCTGCCAATTCTCAGACCCAAATGCACCGATACCAGAAATGTACGTCAAAGGAGAGCAGCTTAAGTCTTGTACCAAGTTCAAGTACCTTGGCTCGATGGTGAACAGCGGAGCTACATGCGATGATGACATCAAACATCGCACAAAGGTTGGGTGGATGAGGTGGCGAGAAAACTCTGGAGTTTTCTGCGATAAGAAAATGCCACTGAAGCTAAAGGGCAAGTTGTACAAAACGGTTGTACGTCCCGCACTCATGTATGGATCAGAATGCTGGACCATGTATGAAGGTTACGCGAAAGAAATGACAGCGACTGAAATGAAAATGTTACGCATGTCAGTTGGTGTAACCAAAAGGGACCACATCAAGAGTAGCTACATCCGAGGCAGCTTGTCCATAGACCAACCAATCACCGAAAAGCTCGAAGACCGACGAATGGATTGGTATTGCCATGTTCAAAGGCGTCCGCCTGAGAACCCCGCAAAGAGAGCGATATCAATGGAAGTTCCACTTGATGGACCCAAGGCCAGAGGCAGACCGAAGAACAACTGGATGTGTCAAATGAAAAAGCAACAACAACGCATTGGTCTCGGCGATGACACGATCCAAGATAGAGCTGCCTGTAGAAATATGCTGAGAAATTATCGCCAAAACGGGCGATGTGCCTACACCGCAGGTCGAGCAACGCGGAACCACGGAGCGGTATAAAGAACGAGGCAAGGAAGAAGAAGAAGATTCACAGGGTCTTCTTTAAAATAAATAGATACTGCGAACGCAATTGCAAATACGCCACAAATGGCTGTTGCTGAGCTTTTTTAAAAATAATTTTGGGATGAAATGGGTACAGTTTATTAATATGTATTTTGTGCAAAATAGATTTGTGTTATCTTTGTGTTATGGCTCTGCTAACATTCTGTTAGTAATCTGTTAATTTTTTGTTAACTCTGTTAATGCTCTATTAACGTTATCTTAACACTCTATTATCTTTTCGTTAATGCTCTGTTAACGTTCTGTTAATGTTCTCTTAATTCTCTTTAATCATTCGGCTAACGCTCTGTAAACGGTCTGTAACCTTTCTTTTATTACTCGATTTACGTTCTGTTAACGTTCTGTTAATTTTCTGTTAACACTCTGTTAACGATCTGCTAACGCTCTGTTGTTGCCTTACCAACGCATTGTTTACGTTCTGTTACTGATCTGTCTTAATGCCCCCCTGACCCAGTGTCCCAATAATGTCACATTGTCCCAATGTCACAGTGTCCAAATGTCCTAATGCCCTAAGGTCCATTGTCACAGTGTCCTCATGTCCCAATGTTCTAATATCCCAGTGTACCAATGTCCTAATATCCTAATGTGCCAATGTCCCAATATCCTGATGTCCCAGTGTCCCAATTTAGGTCCTATTGTCCCAATGTGCAAATATCACAGTGCCCCAATGGTTTAATGTCCGAATGTCCCACTACCCTAGTGTCCCAATGTCCCAGTATCGGAATATCCTAATGTCCCAGTCTCCCACCTAATGTCCTAATATACCAATGTCTAACTGTCCTAATGTCCCAAGGTCCTAATGCCCCAATTTCCTAATATCCCAGTACCCCAATGTCCCAAATGTCCCAGTATCCTAATGTGATAATATCCCAATGGCCCAATGTCCTAATGTACCAGTGGTCAGTGTCCCAATGTCGCAGTATACCAAGTGTCCCAAGGTCCCAATAGCCTAATGTCCTAATATCCCAGTGCCCCAATGTCCCGGTATCTCAGTGCCCTAATGTCCCAGTATCCCAATGTTCCAATATCCTAATGTGCCAATATCCCAATGTTACAATGTCACAATGTTCTAATATCCCGATGTCCCAGTGCCCCAATGTTCCCACGTCCCAGTTTCCCCAGTGTACCTAATGTCCTAATGTGTTGATGTCCTAATATCCCAATGTCCTAATGACCCAAGACCCTAATGTTCACATGTTCTTATATCCCAGTGCCCCTATGTGCGAATATCCCGATGTCCCAATGTTACAACATTCCGATGTCTCAGTGGTCCAATGCCCCTATGTACCAGTGTCCCAATGTCCGATTGTACCAATGTCCCAATGTCCTAATATCCCAGTGTCCTAATGTCCCAGTCTCCCAGTGTCCTAATGTCCCAATATCCCAATGTCCCATTGTCCCAATATCCTGATGTCCCAATGCCCCAATATCCCGATGTCCCAATGCCCTAATATGCCGATGTCCCCACGTCCCTGTTTCCCCATTGTGCCTAATGCCCCAATGTCCTAATGTCCCAAGACCCTAATGTCCCAATTTCCTAATATCCCACTACCCCAAGATCCTAGTCTCCCAGTCTCCCGGTGTCCCAATATTCAAATATCCCAAAGCCGCAGTGTGTTTTAAAAAATGGTCAATGCGATGAGCCGATAGACGCAATTGTTGGAAATCTTTTGTTAACTTTACCTATTAATTTACCGTTATTCCATCCACTTATCTAAATGGAAGACATTGATTCTTTAGAAGGACCACCAGAGGATCATTCGTTCCAAATTTCATAAAAATTCCATCACGAAGAGAGACAGTAGAAGCAAGTCTTTCTGCAACTGTAGACTTCATTCTGAAATTGGGTTACTCGCTTAAGTCTGTGAGGGTGAAAATTTCACCGTTTATTGCATATATCTTACCCGTTATTGTGCCGATCGAAGATTTGATTTGGAAAGGCACTAGAACAGGATATGTGGAATATTTTGGTAAAAAAAATTTTTTGGGGGCTGTTGCCTGGAAGGCTGTAGCCTGATCAAACAAAAAAGCAAGTTGTCTCCGGTAATCATAGACTTGTTCGCTTTCGTTTTTCTTTTTTCTTTGGCGGGCGAGACGCTTAGACTTGTTCGCTTTCGTTTTTCTTTTTTCTTTGGCGGGCGAGACGCTCTCGCGTCTCTTGATATGCTACACAGACGTATGTGTAGCATATAATATCTACCAGCATCCAAATTTTCCTCCCAAACAAAACGCTTGCCGTAAAAAAAAAACCGTTGCTAAAATCACAGCAGTTCTTCCAAAACGAAAGCATTTTTCTCTTCAAAACGCTTTTTCGTAAAACTGTTTTCTCTAATCTCTACAAAGGCGTTCTTTTCCGAAACAGTTTTTTCCGCAACCGTTCTTTTCAAAGTCGTTCTTTCCCGAAACAGTTTTTTCCGCAACCGTTCTTTTCCGAAACATTTTTAACTTTGTCATGAAGTTTGTAACGCATTGAAGGAAGCATCTCCGACCATATAAAAATTTAAAAGCTATGAAGCTGAAATTTTGCACATATGCTTCTTTTTGCTGCAGGCAGTTTGTATGTTTGAATCGGTGAAATCGGACAATGGGGTCATGGGGCTGCCATACAAACCTAACCCAAATTAAATTAGGTTCTTATAAGAAAAACTTTTTTATATGTGCACCAATTTCAACTAAATTTCACACAAATGTGTTTCTATTGATGACACACAACATATGCCAGAGCTGATCAAATCGGGCCATGGGGTCATGGGGCTGCCATACAAACCCAAACCCCCCAAATTAAGTTCTTCAAAGAAAAACTTGTTTATTTGTGCACGAATTTCAACCAAATTTCACTCAATTGTATTTCTATTGATGACACAAAACATATGTAAGAATTGATCAAGTCCGATCATGGGGTCATGGGGCTGAAATACAAATACAAACCCAACCCCCATTTTAACTCTTCTAAAAAAAATTGTTTACACTAATTTCACAAAACCTTGAATTAATGTGTCTTAATCAAAGCAACAAAAAAGGTCAAAACAAATAGGGTCGTACTATGGGGCCATGCTCCCGCATCCCCCAATAATTTTTTTTGAGTAAATATTTTATTTGCCCACTTATTTAAACCAAACCCCACACAAAAATTGTTTTGTCGACGCAACGGAACTTTTGTGAAGACGGAAGGAAAAGAATGGGGGCTCAGAGGACACCGAAGGGTATCCAAATTTCGGCCGCGCCCGAAATTAGCCTCGGTCTCGTTTTTTCTGCAACCGCTCTTTTCAAAGTCGTTCTTTTCCGTAACAGTTTCTTCCGCTACTGTTCTTCTCAAAGTCATTCTTTTCCGCAACCGTTCTTCTCAGTCGTTTTTTTCGAAACAGTTTTTTTCTGCCACCGTTCTTGTGCGAAACTCTTCTTTTTCCGAGTTCGTTTCGTTTCATTTTAGTCCAGTAAAAATTTAATTCGAAGTAGAAAATTAGATTATTTAGGATTTTGTTGTTTTGGAATCTATAGGATGCTTTTTAAGGACATGATGACGACAATGACTATACAAGGTGTCCGGAAACTGCCGGATAAACGCACCAGATTGTGATCCCTCATGTGATTTCCAGCAAAAAAGTTGTATGGAACATACCCCCAATTCTTATACTCCAATCAACGGAGAGATTTTACCTTGCAAAAATTGGGGACTTCTCAAATTTTTGATATGTTATAAAAACAGGTGGGGTAAGTTGAAATCCAAGTTTGCGTCACTTTCCCCCCTGTGCTCCCGCCGCTATCTTGAAAAAAAACCATCTAAAATCGGCTCTTTTATCAGTTTGCGGTCTATAACTCTTCCCCAGTCCATTTGAGCACAAAATGTACTGTCAGTTGGCAATTAAATTGCACCAAGTCTCTGGAAAATCCACCAGAATTCATATAGACGCAAATTTTGTTTGTGGCCCTGTACATTTTATAAGGAAAAAAATGTTGAACATAACCCTTTCCTAACCCTTTCCCAAAATTTGATAAAAGTTAAACTTAAAACAAAAGGCGTTGAAACATTCGATTCTAATATCAACATTCCTGCAACCTTTATTTTTATATAAAATTCGAATGCTAGATAAAATTGACTTATCTTACCATATCTAACACTGGGTTTGTCCACTGGTATATTTCCATTCTGCTCCAGTCTATCAAGGTATTCTTCGGAATTATAGCCATTGTATGGTACTTTGCTTGAACAATGCTTATGAGCTCTGTGATGATGAATGTCGTCATCATCCTCCCGTGAAATAGCTGAAATGAATATTTTTATTTTAAAGCAATAGGAAGAAAATAAAAAATGTACATATTCATTGATAGTTCATATACATAGATCATACAGGAAAAAATACCCACAGAGAAGAATAAATTAAAAATCCGTTCCTCGATATGTTTTGAGGATTTACTATGAAAATACTTGGATGACCTAGGAGGCAATATAAACCTGTCTAATCAAATAATTGGTCCCGGCAACACAAAATAACCCAATTTTAATAAATTGAGTTACATCAACATACTTGGATGAAGTTTGGTCAAGATTGGTTAATAAAAAAAAGTTTTTCTTACAAGAACCTAATTTTCAGGGGTTGGTTTGTATGACAGCCCTATGACATAGTGTTCCGATTTCATCCGTTCCTATATAATGATTTGGGGATTTCTCGAAGCAGACCACTACTTTTTTGGGTCCATTTTCGTCCCCTTACAGTTCTCAGTTATTTCCAGAAGTCGACTGATATCGACTAGTATCCTCAGCTACTCCTCCTGCCTAGTGGGCACTCACCCACAATGTGTGCTGCCGTTTCAGCCTCTTCCAGACATAGTCTGCATAAATCATCCTCCACGATTTTCATCGAAGAAATGCGCTTTCAAATTACCATGCCCTGTCACTAAGGCAGTTATCCAACTTAGGCTACTCCGTGTATAACTGAGTGTCTGTTTGGTTTCGCTCCCTTCTCTTCTTCTCAGTACCGTTTATCCCCATGTGGGCCATGGTGCGTTAACTCAGCCGTTTATAGGCAATTTCGAGTCAACGGTACATTGCACATCATTTCGGAGTGTATATAATGTTGCAAGCACTATATATGTATTTCCTATCCGCACAGGCACGGACATTTTGAATCACGCCGAGATTCGATCTCCGGACCTCTAGATTAATAGCATCGCAGAGTGCGACTCAACCAAGTGAGCCACAGAGCGTGAGCGTGGTTTGACTCCCTAGTGGGCTGGTAATTGCTAGGTTTAACTGCTTCTTCTTATTCTTTTAGCGATACAGAAAAGGTGTGAGCCGCTGTGTAGTTATATGGATTTGAATTATAGTTCGAAGTCGTTTTCATCCGAGATAACCTCAGACAAAAACGTGGCAGCTGCAATGCGAGTTTCCCAAAGTGACAGGGGAGTGAGATCAGTGGGCTCAGCTGGGCATTGAAACAAACGACCCACGTCATGAGGCGCACCGCCGCAATTTGAGCATACGTTTTGTATGCTCGGATATATAAGAATCCCGGTTGTAACCCTGGACCTCTCTCTCAAGGTCTCGAAGGCCACGCTTGATGTGGCGTAGAGGGGGAATTCGGTCCATAAGGTCACGATTGGGATGACCCTCTCGATAACAACCTAGAAGATATTGTTTTGAGAGTAGTAATAGAGATTGTGGTCACGTATTGGCATCAAATCTGTCTCCTGATGTAGGTGATCCTGGGCAGACATCAAAAGGCACCCTGTGGCTGTGGCCTAGAGCAGCATTTTGGCAGACTTGAATTTTATTCTAGTTTGTGTTACATAGACTCTGCGACCAAACTAGAGCAGCAAAATCGGCTGCTGCTCGACCCACCGCTTTGTAAGTGGCTAGCATTGTTTCTTTATATTTGCCCCAGGTGCTACCAGCCAGTGCATTAAGAACTTTATTCCTACTGCGCATCTTTTCACAAACCGCTTCCGCGTGATGAGCTGAAGTCATGATTTTCTCAAGGTAAAGCCCGAGAATTTTAGGATTTGCTACAGTAGGAACTGGTTTGTTGCCAATACTTACCTCAACCGGCCATCGACAATCACCTGACCAGTTGGTGAGAAAAGTCGCAAAAAAGACTAATTTTATTTTCCTAAGCTCGGAACGACTGCCCCCAAACTCGGTGAAGAATTGCCTACCAGCTAGATAGTTGGCAATCCATCGAATCTCTTGCGTGGGAATGCGCATATTTAGAAGGTTTGCCATAAGCATGAAGTGGTTGACCTTATCAAACGCGTTTGATAGGTCAATTGCCACCAAGATGGTTCTATGGCACGGGGTACGTTGGTTTAGTCCGTCTCTTAGGCGTGTAGTGATCGCATCAAGAGAGCGGTCGTACTATGCCTTCGCTTTAATCCATGCTGATGAGATTCTATTTTCGCATGGGATACAAGAGGGGGATGGATAAGGGCCTACAGCGTCTTTGCGACAGGTGAGAATATTGTCATCGGTCTATAGCAGTCATTCCCAAACTTATTTTGACCGCGGACCCCTTCACACATGAGAAGCCTGTTTAGGGACCCCCTACTGAATTCCAATCCTTGAATGTTTAAATTGTTTAATTTAATTTAAAAATAGGTACACAATAAAAATAGTTTTGATGTTTTGACAATTTTTTTATTGTGTAATATTATTAGTAGTACATACATTAATACACTTATCATATCCAAAAATATAACAAAAAGTCGCATCATAATGGTCAGTGGGATGGGTGCACTTGGTGGGACTATATGAGTTTGTTGATGTCGGGTTCCATGTTTGTTAATAAAAGCCTTTAAGTCCCCACGAGCACTTATGTCTAATCGGTTTCTTTTTTTAGTTAAAAGCCTCATAATGGCGCTAAAACCATGTTCAACTAAATACAGACTTGGTATGGTATTTTAAAGTCAAAACTATTGATACCCTTCCTCGAATTTAGGTTTCAACTCCTCATTCGTCGACAATTCAATGAGTGGCTCTTGCTTGAGAATGTCTTCTTCTCGACTATATGAAAACGGATTCAACACTCAATCAGGAATATTGAGTTTAAGAATAACTTCGAACCTTTTTTCAAAATCCGAATTAAGTTCATCGAGGTGCTCGCAGTTAACCAAAAGCTCTTCATTTTTTTTAGGCAAATTTGGAAACTGAGAGCATTTGCCTCTTCCTATGTTCTGCTTGAACAATACAAGCTTCGTCACAAACGGGGATATAATACTTTTCATCATCATCAATGTGGCACGATAGCCCGACGTCGGGCCTTGGCCGCCTGAATCGTTGACCTCCAATTGTCGCGGTTACGTGACCTTGTCCTCCAGTTTCGGAAGCCCAGCAGCTGGTGGGCGTCTTCACCTACGGAGTTCTCCCAGCGAGCTCTCGGTCGTCCACGCAACCTCGCTCCGTCAATTCGTTGTGCGTTCATCACTTTCTTTGGCATGCGATTATCGTCCATCCGTTGTACATGCCCCGCCCATTGCAAACGTTGAAGCTTCACGATTTTCGATACTTCCAGCTCATCGTACAATTGATACAACTCATGGTTGTACCGGATACGCCATTGGTCTCGCTCGCGAACGGCCCCGAAAATTCGCCGAAGGACCTTTCGTTCGAATCGGTCTAGCAAAATTTCGGAGGCTTGGGTGAGGGTCCATGTTTCGCAGCCATAACATAGCACGGGTCGGATGATCGTTTTGTACACGCGGAGCTTCGTGTTCCTGTGCGCAAGTTTCGAATTAATTATAGGGAGGACCGAGAAATATGTCTTATTGGCTAGTTGTATCCGTCGCTTAATTTCGTCGGTTTCGTTGGCGTCCGTTGATAAGTTACAACCCAGATAGTTGAAGTTGTCTACATACTCGATACTAAGGTCCCCCACTGTGATGCTTGAATTTGCTGGCGTCCTTGTTTTCGATTGCATCATGGCCTTTGTTTTGCTTTCGTTGATATGTAGTCCAACTTCCTTTGCGGCGTTATTGAGGTTTTGCAGAAGGCTTTCTGCATCACCCACCCTTCGAGACATGATGTTGATATCGTCGGCGTACGCTACTAATTGAGTCGACTTGATGAGTAGCGTTCCGCTGCTGTCCATATTCATGGCTCGAATTACATACTCGAAGGCAAGGTTGAAGAGCGTCGGCGCCAGCCCGTCGCCCTGCTTGAGTCCAGTACGAGTTTCAAATAGGTCAGTGAGTCGATTCTGCACTCTGACCTGCGAGACGGTATTAGTCATCGTCATCCTTGTGAGTCGCACTAACTTTGCCGGTATACCAAAATTCAGCATAATGTTGTACAGTACACTTCGATCGATACTGTCGTATGCCTGCTTGAAGTCGACAAAGATTTGGTATACGTCGATGTTATATTCCCAGCACTTTTGGAGTAGTAGCTTCACTGTGAAAAGCTGATCGGTCGTTGAGCGACCAGGTCTGAAGCCGCCTTGATACTCGCCAATGATTCGTTCTGCGTACGGATTAATCCGCTTTTCAAGAATTTTAGATAATATCTTATAGGCCGTACAAACTAATGATATGCCTCTGTAATTCTCACACTTCAGCTTGTCACCCTTTTTGTGGATTGGGCAGATTATGCTTTTGCGCCAATCTTCGGGGATTTCCTCGTCGTTCCATATTTTCAGCAGTAGCACATGTATAGCGTTGGTCAGGCACGTTCCACCATGCTTCAGCAGTTCTGCTGGGATCTCGTCAGCGCCGGGCGCTTTATTATTTTGAAGCGACTGTATGGCAAGACTCACCTCCTCTACTGTTGAGGGTAGAATGGGAGGGCCTGGTTCGGCTAACTGCTCAAGAGCTGGCTCCGCGGGGGATGTTGATGGTGCATTGAGGAGCTCTTCAAAATGCGAGGCCCATCGTTTGTTGACGCTTTCGATGTCGCTGATGATGTTACCATCCTTGTCCTTACATAGGCTTGTCCTGGGTTGATATCCGTTCTTAACATTATTTATAAGTTTGTACGCCTGTCTAATGTTCTTACTGGCTAATCTTTGGTTTATTTGCTGTAACTGCTCGTCAAAATGTTTGCGTTTCTTACGTCTAATTAACCTATTAGATACTCGCCGAAGTTCGTAGAATTTTTCTTTCTTGGCTCGGGATGCACGTTGTGTGTATTGGCGATAGGCTTCATTTTTCGCCTCAATCGAGGCCCTGCATTCGTCGTCGAACCAGTCTGCTCGTCTGCGCCGGCCTTTATAGCCCACGACCTCTTCTGCGACCCCCTTGATGCTGTCTTTGAGCTCCTCCCAGAACTCATGGATGCCTAAATTGTTGATGTCATCAAGCATGGGCGACAGTTTTTCCTCTAGTGCTGTAGTATATGCAGCCGCCGTGGCATCATCAATCAAATTGTCTACCTCGAAGATCTTGGCAGGGTTGATTCTCGTTTGGTGCACCGAAGAGATTCTGCACCTGTAGGTCGTCTTCACCAAATAGTGATCGGTGTCGCAGTTGGCTCCTCGATAGGATCGAACATCTAGGACATTAGAAGCCCATCTCTTGCTGATCAGTACGTGGTCGATCTGGTTCACGGTGTATTCATCTGGAGATTTCCAGGTCTGCTTATGGATTCGTCGATGAGGGAGGCATGTAGAGCTTATTACCAGGTTTCTGCCGCTCGCGAAGTCGATAAGTCGCTGACCGTTGTTGTTGTTTTCGTCGTGGAGGCTATGACCTCCAGTAGTTCCCCTATGCCAGCTTTCATTTCCGACTTTGGCGTTAAAGTCTCCTAGCAGCAGCTTGACGTCGTTTGATGGAAGTGAGTCGAAGAGTGTTTCTAGGTCGTTGTAGAACTCGTCCTTAATCGCGACTTCTGTAGGGGCATGCGCATTAATGAGCCAGAGATTAGCGAAACGGGTCTTGATGCGGATCGCACATAGCCGCTCGTTGATGGGTTTGAAGCCGATAACGTGGTCCTTGAGCTGCTTATTCACGATGAAAGCTACTCCAAACTCCTTGTTGCCCTCCTCTTTACCACTCGTAAAAATAGTGTGCGAATTGAGGTCGTTAATCTCGCTTTTGAGCCATTTAGTTTCCTGGATTGCAACTATGCTCAGCTTGTATTGTTCTACCTGATCCAGGAGGGCCCTTAAGGCCCCCGGTCTATTCAGGGAGCGTACATTCCAGGATCCGAAAGAGTAATCAGTTGTTTGTTTGCGGGGTCGTCGTTGTTTTGTATCCGTCCAATCCGAGGCTTTTGTTTCAGGTTTCTTGACTTGAAGTTTTTCTTAGGATGAGTTGTCGGCACATCGCTAAACCATGATAGGGTTTAATCGTTGAGTAAAGGCCATCATGGGCATGCCTCGAAGATGCTGCTTTAGTGGTTGACTTAAATGTTTTCTGTCACCTATCACGTTAAGTAACCTGAGACGCTGCAGATGTTAATACAGCACTCAGGCGCAGCGGTTACTCGGATAATGCGGGAAAGTAACGCCCCGTAGAGAGACATAGGAATTGTCCTTTTCCTATGAAACTCCTCCTGCATAGCTAAGGGTCCGCAGTTCCGCAGAAGAAGATATAGGAATTAGCCGAAGCCTTTCAACCTTTATCTTCTCCCTTATAATACTTTTAGTTTGAATTAAATTTAACTTATCAACTTGCAGTTGTAAATTGATTTCATTAAATTTACCGAATATGCCGGTCATGTTAGCTAAATCTAGCTTAATACTTAAATTGAGTGTTAGCTCATAATCGTCTCATTCTAAAAATGTTTGCAGCTACAGAAGCTACAAATTCGTCATGGACGACTTTACATCATACACCCCCGTTACAGAGATATTCACGAAAAAAAAAACTGGATGAGATAGGCACTTCTGTCAAAAGGCAAAAGTGGCAATGGATAGGTCATACTCTTCGAAGAGGACCAAAAAATATTGCAAAGCAGGCCCTAGATTCGAACCCCCAAGGAGTCAATGCAAGACGCCGCGTTGGACGACCAACAAACACGTGGAGAAGTTCAGTTAATAGCGAGGCTGACCACAAACAGTGGTCAGACTTAAAAAAGATGGCACAAAACATAATGAGGTGGAAAGTAGGCGTAGTTCATGCCCTATGCCCCACAAGAGGCACTTTCTTCAGAACCATATTTGCTACGAATTAGCCGTACATCTTACAGCCAGAGTTACCGTTAAAGAGATTTTCGTGAAACCTATTTAAAAATACCATTTGACATGCTGGCACCGTTAGGAATGCTCGAATGAAAATCGACTTTTGACATTTTATTCTGAAAACACAAGAGCTACAAATTTACCATACACGACTTTTCGGCGCATATTACTTTATCGAGATATTCGAAAAAAAAACAGTTTTAGATGATCTTTGACCCTCTGTAGCACCGCTAGCGGCACTCGTACAGACGGGGGCTTTTGGGGTCTTGTGTAGGACCTCGAAAGGAAGGTTCATCCAAAAATACAGCTTTCCCCTAATTTTTCCGAAGTTCTTAATTTTTGTTCGAATTCCTTGGAGTATGATAGTGTCTCTCGTAAAAAAAAATTGAAATGGAATACAAATGGTTAGTAAATATTTCATTTTATCGAAATCTTTCGCGGACCCCTAATCGGCTTCACGTACCCCCAAATTTTCTCATACCTCCCGCGGACCCCCAGCACGGCTTCGCGGACCCCAAGGGGTCCGTAAAGACCACTTTGAGAATGCATGGTCTATAGGATGTTCCAAGTTTTGCGCTTTTCTCTGGTTTGAGACAAGGGATTATGCGTCCAATTTTCCAGATGTCGGGGACATTGACAAGTTAAAGACCGCTGTGAGATAGCTGGAAGGTCAAGATGTTTTAACATGGCCATCGAAATGCGATCAGGTCCGAGGGCCTTGGAGCTGTTGGCATTCTCAATGGCTTTCTTTACCTGGTCCGCGGTGTATATTGATACGGACTCAACAATTCGACTGCGAATCCGTCTTCTAATTTTGCACTTAAGGCCATGATACTTGGGATGTTCACTAAATTGCTTATTGAACTGGCTCGCACAGTGAAGAGGATTGCTGGTTTCTTTTTTGCCGAAGGTTATGGTTATATTGCCCTTATCTTTTGTGGGGTTCGATAGGGCACGGACGATAGACCATAACTTACTAGCACTTTCATTAAGGTTACAATCATTGAGGTGCTGGTTCCATATCGCCTTCCTGTGGTCTTTAACTTATCGTTGTATTTCGATGTTAGGCTCCCGAATTCTGGGGTCACCAGGGTTGGCGCGTCTAATGTTGTCACGTTCATCGGCACTTTTTGGGAAGTTTGTTCGAACCTTTGAAATGAAACGTGCCGCAGCTTTGGTGATGACACTCCTAATATTCCGTTCGGCCTTATGTATATTGGTGGGAGGGGGTAGCCCGATGAATTTCGCCGATATAAATGATATGAAACCTTCCCGTTTTTTTCTGATTAAAAAACGTAACGTTTGCTTCTCTGACTTGGTCAGGTCAGCTGGTTTGTCAATTCTGACAATGATTGGGAGGTGATCAGAGGGGAGACCAATACGTGTTTCCCAGGAAGTCTCTCTTAGGCTGGCGCTGAGATTTGTAATATCTGGGGAGCTAATACAATTGTTAGCATCACGAATTGGCAAGTTCATTGAGGGTACAGAATTCTGACGCGTCAAAAGATTCGGCGATAGCTAGACCCCTGGCATTGTGAAGCGCGAAATGCTTCATGATGTCCTCTCCATTAAGAAGAGGACCAATATTGAAATGATATAGTCTAATGAACAGCTAGAATGAGGTGGTATATAAATATTAAAGATTTCAATATTGGTGCCCCCTGATTAAAATGAGATGGCTTGTAACTCCGCCGTACCGTCAGAAACTACATCTAATACACTGTAATGTACGGACTTGTCTATTAGGAAGACAATTCCACCTCCAGGGTGAGAATCATTCGTGGCGCCTTCTCTGTCCTTACGTGAGATAATATATTCGCCTTCGACGCTAAGAGGCGAGTTCGCGCGGAGCTCCGTCTCTTGGATGGCAGCGATCAAAATGCTGTACTTACTCAAGAAGCTTGTGATTTTCTTAGAAGAACCCAATTTTCTGGGATTGATTCCTATGGCAGCCACAAAACGCCATGGTCCGATTCCATTCGTTCCGACATATATACAGAGTACACTAAAAAGAAATTTGTATACAAAATTTCAGCCCGATAGCTTCAAAACTGAGGGACTAGTTTGCATTGAAACAGACGGACATCGCTCAATCGATTTCTCTCGTCACACTGATCAATAATATATATACTTTATACAGGGTGTCCCGCAACCGGTGGTACATAGGATAATGGGAGATAGTACAGCTCATTTGAGGACAATAAATGTTCTACACGACCCCTCTATCTTTAACCGTTAGAAAGTTATAGCATTTTTTGATAAAAGTGTCAGAAACCCCGACTTGCCGAGCAAAATCACTATTTGCCACGCTCCCAAATATTGGATCCGAAATTTGACTTCACTTTCTGAAACTGCACAAAATTCTACATAAAATAACGGTTTTGCCAATTAAATTATTTAAAAACCTACCCAGATACAACCACTCAAACTTTAAAGAAATTTGGAAATTGATATTTTCTTGTAAATTCAAATTGCAAAATCGTAACGGTACTTTGAACTGACAAATGTGCAAAGTTTACAAAAGTTGCATCATTATGTCAGCTTTCGAACGACATATAAAAAATAGGGTCTTAAGGACTGAAAAATTGAAAATATTACGTGTTTAACAGAAAAAAACATGGTCTCAAGAGAAATTCAAAGTATACATTTTATTAAGTAAACAATATTTTTTTTATAAAAACTAAAAAGAAAGATTATTGAGAATAGGAACTTTTATATTATAAATGCTGTTCAAAGTGTCCTCCTCCATATCGGACACAAATTCGGCACCTTCTACCAACAGAAGAGACCGCCTTAAGCATCTCTTCCCTTTTTTCGCGCAAATTATTGCAAGCCATTTTAATTTTTTGCAAAAGATGTTCCCGGGACACTATTGGCTCATCGTAAACTTCATTTTTGAGTCTACCCCATACATGGAAATCAAGCGGCGTTAAGTCGGGACTTCTAGGAGGCCAAGCGACAGGCCCGTATCGTCCAATCCATTTTTCATGGAACTCACTATTCAAAAATTCCGTAACAATTCTTCCGCTGTGAGCCGGACATCCGTCCATTTGCCACCATATTTCTGATAATCTAGCTAATGGAATTTCATCTACGACCTTCGGCACGACTTCTGTTTCGAGAATCTGGTGGAACGCGGATGAATTGAGTCTTTGAGGAAGAATAATTTCAGGTAGTAGTTCATCTCCAAGAACACCGATCCAGATATTTGCACTAAACTCGTGCTGGTATCTCGAAGTACGAGTTTCGCGGGGGTTCTGATGAGACCAGAAATGGGTGTTGCGGGTATTGAATACACCACTCCGAGTAAAAGTAGCCTCATCTGTCCATATTATTTTTCTTTGGAAGTGCCGATCCGCTGCCAATCTTTGTATGAACCAACTACAGAAAGTCCTTCTTCTTTCAAAGTCGGAAGGCAGTAGATCTTGCACTTCCGTTAAATGATATGGATATTGACTATCCTCTTGTAGTGTTCGGTGAATTGTCATACGAGGCACACCCATTTGAATAGCCGCCCTTCTCGTGCTTGAATCCGAGTTCGTCCTGAAGTGACGAAGAATTTCTTCTTGCAGCCGTGCCGTAGTACGTTGACTTCGCTCTAACGTGTAATGGTTCGGTGTTCTACCAGTTTGTCGCAGTGTGTTAAACGCCCTAACAAACGTTCGGCTGTCCGGAACCTGTCTTTGGGGGAAGCGACGACCATACTCGCGAACTGCTTCGCGTCCGTTACATCCAGCTATACCATACACCAACACCATATCAGCGTACTCGATATCCGAATATTTTGTCGCCATCTAATAAAACATCACACTAATAACGATTTTAATAAATACTACTAATAATAATACCTGTTTTAATATTAACGTTCTAGCAACAGATCAATTGTGTGATAATCAATGCTAATCAGTTGAATTAAACTGGTGGAATAACGAACTGAAGCAAATGACTTTAAAATAACAAGGATTAACCGTTAATATTACCGTTTTCTCAACAAGTACATTTTCACATTTTTCCAGAATGAAACATCTTCAAGGCAAAGTTCGTTGACACCTTAATTTCACTATTTTTTGAAAACCATTAATAATAATTGAAGTATGTATGTATTTTAATTAGATTTGTTCTGCTTTAGTTTCGCGTTTTTTTTTCTTTTACACGTAATATTTTCAATTTTTCAGTCCTTAAGACCCTATTTTTTATATGTCGTTCGAAAGCTGACATAATGATGCAACTTTTGTAAACTTTGCACATTTGTCAGTTCAAAGCACCGTTACGATTTTGCAATTTGAATTTACAAGAAAATATCAATTTCCAAATTTCTTTAAAGTTTGAGTGGTTGTATCTGGGTAGGTTTTTAAATAATTTAATTGGCAAAACCGTTATTTTATGTAGAATTTTGTGCAGTTTCAGAAAGTGAAGTCAAATTTCGGATCCAATATTTGGGAGCGTGGCAAATAGTGATTTTGCTCGGCAAGTCGGGGTTTCTGACACTTTTATCAAAAAATGCTATAACTTTCTAACGGTTAAAGATAGAGGGGTCGTGTAGAACATTTATTGTCCTCAAATGAGCTGTACTATCTCCCATTATCCTATGTACCACCGGTTGCGGGACACCCTGTATAGTCGGAGGTGCTTCTCTCTGTGCGTTGCAAAATAATTACAAAGTTACTATACCCTTTCACGGGTATAAAGATGTAAGACGAACTAGGTCGTTAGAGTATGCGCTAATTTTTGGTTAAAGGTGAAATTTTTGGAAGTTTTGGCTTTATCTCGAAAACGGACTCGTAAGCAAGAATTAATGCTCGCTAAATTTCCTATAAACTTGTATGTACATACATATGTTAAATGCCTAACATTTCATTTTGAAAGTTTTCATACATTTATTTATGAAAATCGGACACTGTGCTTATGTTGTTAGGTCATTCGGCAGTTTTATAGCTTCAAACAAAAGTTGCAAAATTGTCACATGTTGTCATATGTTAAATGCCTCACGGTTCCTTCGATATAGCTTAATTAAAATCGGCTTTTTCTAATTTTTTGATGCTGATGCCTCTCGTCTTTTAAGAAACGTTTGCAGTGAAAAGTTGCACAGTATTCAGTTTCTTTAATTTGATTCACTGGGGAACACAATTTTTGTCACACGAACTTTGTGATCATTTTTGTTTAGTTTAGTGTCCCCTCATTACAAAAACAACATTACTTCGTTCCAGTCACGTCCTGTTATCTTTTCACCGTTATGTATTAATTTTCCATAATTTACGTGGTTTGGTGTTATTCTTTTAATTTTAAGTGACGTTATTACTATGAAATAAATTATGCAAGGACATCGAAATTCTGAAAACATACTGCTGGTGTACCCTGGAGAAGAATTGGACGCAGTTTGTATGAAAAATCCGTCCTTTTAGCGAATTTCACAAGTCCTAATGGACGAAAGTTGTGCTGGTTTTATTCCTTAGATGAAAATTCTCTAAACGGGTATATGTGAAGGATAATAACGGGATATAATGAAGGATGAAAACAGCCAACAGCAACTAAATGATCCTACAGGATCCTTTGGGAAATATTTGGTTAATATTGTTAAAAAAAAGTTTAGGAAGCAATGGAGCTGAAAATTTCTAACATTTATTATGAACTTGAACTATACGAAGGTTTTCCCTGCACCAAAATGGAAAATATAGCAAAAGCTCCTAATTTGTTGTAGAAAGCTCTAAAAATGTGGAATTTAACCACTGAATCATACTGCTACGTAACCTATGGTTCCACGGGGGTTTAGAGAGTCCTACGTGCAAGAGAGATAACGGATAACTAACGGAAGCTTGAAAGCTTCCTACAAGAAGCCATATCCCCAAAAAAATCATAACTGCTTACCTACAGTATGAAATAATTTATCTTAGTTCCGTCACTTTTGGAACTTATAATTCCAATTTTGGTTAAGCTGTCACAAAGAATCCTGACGTGTCAATTTTTTTTTCATTTATGTAGCATTGTTCAGGGGTCACAGTAGGTTCAAAATATGATATAAACTTTTGTGTGACAAAAAAAAGTTTGAAAATTGTAGACCAGTATTTGTTGCCTTGTCTCCTATTATTCGAAATTTAAGAAGTTTCAGGCCCATATTTATAGACGTACCTCGAGAAAGCCTCAACTTAACTCAACTTCGTAGAGAATACATTTCATATAGAAACGCTTTAAAATCGCTCATTCGCCCCGCCAAACATAACTTTTATAAAACGAAATTTGAAAACTGTGGCAATAATACTAAAAAAAAATGGGATACAATAAATGAAGTTACAGGAAGACAAGTAACAAAGGGGAAATTTAATTCTAACATTTTTGTTGGGATTTATTTGAAAAGAGGAAAAACACCGTACGCGATATATTCGGTTGAGTTGCTTTATTGGAACTGAACAGATAATTCGAGTATATAATGATAATACAAGTTCGCAAGTAGTTTTAATAACCAGTTTAGAATCGTATGATTTTTACTACTACTAACATAATACTATATAATAAAATAATGTTGCATACTTCAATACTCTTTCTCAACATATTTTAATTTCTTTAGCAAAGTTTTATAAAGTATTAATTAATAAGATATTTCCTTCTAATGCAAACCCATGGAATTCTAAATTTACAATGCTTTTCTTTAGTTAAATTTTTGGTCAAAACGTCTGCAACCATTTCATTTGTGGACATATATTTTAATTTGATATCGTTTTGTTTGAATAATTCGCGTATATGATGAAATTTTATATCAATATGCTTTGTTCTGGAATGAAAAACGTTATTCTTCGGTATTTGCTGCGCGCTCAAATTGTCACAAATTATGGTTACAGGCGATTTGGTATCAAATACTCCAATTTCGTTTAATAATTTCTTTAAATATAATGATTCTTTAGCACTATTAGATAGAGCTATATACTCAGCCTCCGTTGAACTCAAAGCTACTAACGGCTGTTTCTTTGACTCCCACGATATGGGTCCTCCACCTAGCATGAAAACGTAACCCGAATAAGATCGTCTTTCGTTTGGATCACTGCCCCAATCGGCATCTACGTAGCCATAAATCGGTTCGCCGGTATGCTTGTAGTGAAGTTTCCAATTAAAAGTTTTAGATAGATACCGTAGGATATGCTTAGCCGCAGTCAAGTGTTCAGCAGTTGGATTAACATTGAATTGCGCTATCTTGCTGACAGAATGAATGATATCAGGTCGTGTTGTCACAGCCAGATACAATAATGCGCCCACAATATATTGATACGCCTTTTTATCACAACTTCCGTGATCACAACTTCCGTCGCTTTTCTTCAGCTGCTGACCAGGATCTAGCGGTGTGGAGACTTCTCGGCAATTTTCCATACCATATTGAATGAGTAAATTTCGGATGTACTAAAAAATTCAAAATTGTTTTGAGAATAATTTTCTCCCTTTTCAGGGAGTGCAAAAAAGTTGATTCGACCGGTTTCGACTGGCGGTGCACGGCTCTTCTCATCAGATGCCATCTCAGTAGAGCCGTGCACCGCCACGAATGGCATTACCGGGAATGACCAGGCAGCTGGAGGATCCACTCTTATATAGCGTGGCCGAACCTCTCTGCTGGCGAATCATTAAAGTGTGAGCTACCACTTGCAGTTCTACTGATCCGCCACTCAAAACATACACATTTTCGCTTTTACAGCAATGGTGCATTCAAAACGAATGCTGTGTGACACAGCCACCGCACACCACACAACTTGTATGGGGCCACTCACGCTGTCGTCACTTCTATCCATAGTGTGGATATCACGCTAAAAAATTCAAAATTGTTTTGAGAATAATTTTCTCCCTTTTCAGGGAGTGCAAAAAAGTTGATTCGACCGGTTTCGACTGGCACCGCCAGTATCCTTATATCCGTGTCGGTGATATCATCATCGCTAATTAAATCTTTTTTCCGACTTTCACGGAGCATTTCTTCATTATTTGAATCATGTTCTAACATAAACTCTATGTCATAGAAGCCTTTCTCGCAATCGCCAACTCTTGATTCATCAAAAATAACGTCACGCTATTCTAATATCCGCCGTGTTGATGGATCATATAAGGGGCACGCTTTCGAAGTTACTGAGTATCCGACAAAAAACAGGTCTTTGCCTTTAGGTTGCCACTTACTTTTGTGATTTTTGTCACCACTGCGAGAGAACCAAAAATACGCAAATGACCGACTGCCGTCTTTCTGCCACACCATGCCTCGTACGGTGTAGTGTTTTCGAGTGCCCTCGTAGGACAACGATTGCGAATATACGCCGCAGTGTGCATCGCCTCAGCCCACAAATAAGTATGCAAGCCTGAGTGGCATAACATACTCCTCGCCATCTCCACCAAAGTTCGATTGCATCGCTCGGCCACTCCGTTCTGTTGAGGACAATAGGCTGTCGATAGCTGCCTCTTGATGCCTTGTTCAGTTCAGCCAAATAATTGTTGAAAGTTTTGTTTACATACTCCCGTCCGTTATCACTGCGTAAAATTTTTATTTTTAGACCCGTCTGTTTTTCAACCATTTCTTTAAATAGTCTAAACTGCTCAAACACTTCATCCTTCGATTTAATGAAATAGACAAACATTTTTCGCGACATGTCATCTATAAAGGTAACAAAGTATCTGGATCCACCAAGGGATGCTGTTCTAAATGGACCACAAACATCACTGTGAATTATATTGAGCGGCTGGTTGGATTTATGGTCACTCGCGGCGGGGAAGGGCAACGAATGGATTTTGCTTCGCATGCAAACAACGCACTTCGAATCATTTTTACAGTGTTTGTTGTAATTAAAGTCACGCATTAACATTTTTTCCGAAAGATCTGCCAAGCTTTTAAAATTTAAATGTCCAAATCTATAGTGCCACTTCACTTCATTATTTAAAGATAGTAAGAACACTTTGGCCTTTCTTCCTCAAATATATATAAACTGTCAATCATTTTTGCTTTTAATATCGTTTCATTGTTTGTGTCTTTTATTACTGCACTTTTATTCGCGAATATTATCTTGAATCCATAGCTTTCAGCTTTACCGACAGAAATGAAATTCGTTTGCCAATTTGGAACATACAAAACATCCTTTAGTTTCAGACTACAAGTTCCAGTTTTTAATCGAACTTCTCCTTTGCCCTGTGCAATAATACTATTATTGCCTGCTAATCCGACTACTTGTTGGATCTCTTTGAACGAAACGAACAAATTCTTGTTTGTGTACATGTGGCTAGTGGCTCCGGAATCAATGCACCATTGCTCTGAATTTTGCTTAATGTTCTCGGTATTGGCAACAAATGATAGCTCTTTCTCTCGTTCAAATTTCTTCTTCGGTGCCTTACAGTTAGCAGCAAAGTGCCTCTTTTTAACGCAATTGTAGCATTTGCTATCTCCTTTCGACTTGATTTTTTCATCTTAGGTTGTGCGATAAATGCCTTTTGAGCACCTTCCTCCAAGTCCGCCATATTTGCGTTTTCCTTCCGTTGACTTTCCTCCAAAAGTTTCGATTTTAAGGTACTTAATGAAGGCAATGCATCACGAACTTCCATCGCAATTACAAAATTTTCGTACGATTTGGATAAACTCGAAAGTAGTATTAGTACAAGCAATTCGTCAGGAATTGGAATTTCCATTTCACTAAGTTTATCGACCAATTCGGAAAATCGATTTAAATGGTGTGAAATGTTATCGTTATCCGACATGGATAATTTCATTAGTTGCTTGTACAGAGATACCTTTTTGGACGGACCTTTCGGTGTGTGAACTTCCTGCAGCTTATCCCATATGGCTTTTGTAGTACAGTAAAACACGAATAAGTGCACACACTCAGAGAAAAAAATGCACATTCATATTAAAAGCTCCACATTTAAATTGAACGCAGTATTCGTTTGAAAAATCTCGTTTGATTTGAACGAGTTCTCATTTACGCTAAGAGGATTTCTTTAAAAACAAAAGAGCAGCTAAACCCCAAACGGCGGTCGTTTAAATCAAAAGATTCCGCATTACATAGTAATGTGTATACATTCCTTTACGTAACAAATACACATACCTACATCCGTAACTCGTTCTTTGTCATAAATGCGTGTAACTCAATTTGTGCAATGAGAAAATACATACATTCTCTCTCTACAACAAAGGACGCGATGCCAAAATATGATTTGTTTCAACGTAGCACAACATCAGGTAGTAAATACTACTGGCCGGTCCGATGAGTCTCACGTATTCATGTTCATTCCAAACAAATGTGTAGTGTAACAACAAACGCGTGTGTCATTAGAATCTTCGTCAATGTTAGGATTATTTTCAAGAATGTACTTTTGCATTAATCTGGAGGAATATGTCCAAAGCTCACTCAAAATCGAGTCCACTTTGTTTTGGCCCAAACTCCCAATCTGCACCCAATGTCACAAATACGACCAAATAGACACACACAGGCTATTAAGCTATTTGCTCTTTTGCTACACAGTTCAAGTTGAAGAGAGTTTAGATACTCTGCCAGAGCAGGTTTTCGTGCATTTGGCGACTTCATGAGTGTATGTATCTTCTTCCACTGACCCATGCCATCCCAGCAAAAAATTGAAGGCTTATTTAAGGTTTGTATCCATACGCTGTATACCTTTGAAGTAAGGGAAACCTTCGGTAAGGAATTACGCGTTGCAAAGGCATTAACCTGTCAGATACCTTACCGAAGCACAGGCCATGTCATTGGCGATAAGGTTTAAGCTCAGATACGTAACTTTTACCTTATAACCAAACTATTTAAGCCTTTAAAAAAGATTAGCAGATTAGCAGATTAGCAGTAGCTTTAAATAAGTTATACGGATGCCTGAAAAAAAAAGATTATAATACCTTTTCATATCCTTATGTAAATGGTTTGATAATGTTTAGAGAATTATAAAAAATTGTGATTTTTCTGAACTATTATGGCATTATTCTTCTTCTGTGTACCCCCCCTTGTGGGACATAGTGCATATCCGCACATGCCCGGAAATGTTTGACCACGCCGAGATTCGATCTCCGCACCTCTAGATTACTAGCATCGTGACTCAACCAACTGAGCCACAGAGCCTGTCATAGTAATCTCCTCGCAAAATGATACTTAATTTCATTTTGGAAAGAAACTTAAAATAAGACTTATTTAAGAACTAAATATATTTTTAATAAGGGAATGGAAAGGTTTTCAGAAAAAAACATTTTAGATACCTTATACAAAGGCTTACAAAAACTTTAAATTACTGAAATGTAATTTTGTCTTATTTCTGGTATGAATTAAAGTTTGAACTAAATTATAAAGAGCCTTACGTAACCATTATTATAATTACTATTTATACCTGTCTGGAAGTAAAGCTGGCAATAAACTAAAGTAAGTCTGAATTGTGCCTTAGTTTAATATTAAACAAAGCGAACGCGAATTATCCATGACAGAAAGAAGCAATAAAGCTTTCGTAAGAATTATTATAAGGCCAAGGCTGAAATCGTTTTCCTTACCTATTCCTTAAACCTGATAAACCTGATCAGATTTTTTGCTGGGAATGGACGCTTGCACACATGCAATTTAAGCTTAGCGGGTGTTAAAATAAAAGTGTAATGTATTAATCATATTAACATTAGACCTAAATAAAAAATAAAGTGTTTTTCTGAAGTTTTATTCTTCATTGATTTGTCAACCCAGGTAACAGTAAGTATCTAATCGAATGGGGAATGGACAATCAAACGGAATGTTTTATTTTATTTCAGCAGAGTTTGCTTTTAATTCCATATAAAACTCAATTATTTTGAATGGGTTAATATCTATGAAATGAAAACGGGATTCGTTACTTTCGAAATACATACCGTTTCTTTAAAAAGAATGCTTCGTTTAATTTAAATAACAAAAATGTTCAATATAAAAGCGGAGACGTTTGATACAATTGCCTTCCATTTATTAAAAATGTGTTACCCGTTCATTATCAAAGAATAAGTGTTTATTTCAATGAAGGATACGTTTAAATGACTGGCTCCTTCTTTTCAGGTAAACGCAAATTCTTTAATTCAAACGCTTTTTTATAACTCATTATGCTTTTGAAAAAAATGCCGCTCGTTAGAATTAAACGCATTTGCTTGTGGAGCAAAATTAAAAGCGCAAATCGTTTGAATTAAATATATTTTGTTCAATATTAATGAATTTTTCTCTGAGTGCATCGATAATGCACAATTTTTTCGTGCACTTAAGCGTGTTGTGTACTTATCAGTGCTCCATACAAAGTATCTAATTTACGTAGCGGAAATGGAAACTAGAGGTAACAACTGATATTGTGTGGCTATACTTTGCAACGCTATAGTCAGGGCCGGCCCTAGGGGTGGACGAACTGGCCAGTCTGCCAGGGCCACCACTTTCAAGTGGACACCACACCATGGAACCTTTTATTTTCGGGGGGCCACCACTCAGAAAGTGCTCCACTCTCTAGGGGCCTTCACGCAACAAGATAATCAAAGCATACCTGATGCAAAATCAATTGAATCGCTGGGCGATGTTGTCAAATAAAAATGAGGTTGCAAACACGCTGGATGTTTCACATCATATCGGAAATGTCCGAACTACAAAAACTTCAGGACAAACCTAAGTCTATTCTATAAAAAAATGCCGTATTTCAAGTAATGCTTATGCGTAAATATTTTGAAAAATCGCTGTTTTAAAATTCTAAAGCTTAGGCTGCCTACTACAAGCACTCCGATATGTGTACCGATAATGAGCATAAAATTCTTAAAGAATGAAAGCCGCAGAAATGGAGTTTCTGGACTCAGAGTCATTTAAACGCGTATGCTGATGATGAGTCATTAATTGACCCGAAATGCATTTATAATAAAAAAAATTTTAATTCATTAAATCTCCGTTTTGTTTTGTAATAAAATTGTGTTTAATTAACTAAAAAAATGTGATTTTCTGCGATCCATAAAGGGTTTTAACGCACCAGACTGAAATCAATTTGACGTATGTGCCAAACACATAAAACAGATCAGGAAAGTGTGTATGACCACATTTTTGGGATTTATTTTGAAGCGCAAATAGTCCGACAATTAAATTTTTCTCTCAACGAAAGCTCGACAAAATAAATCAACATTTGCTGTGATGATGACAAAAGTTTAAAAATTTTACAGAGTAAATAAATACGTAAAAAGAAAGAGCAAGCTGACAATGGCAGCAATTAAATTTTTTTCCTTAAACGTAAAAGGGGTTTTATGAAACATTTACAACTCACCAGTCGCAGAATTTTAAAGCATTACTTTTTTGGCCTATATACGAGTATAAGGAGCCAGTAAAAATGTAAGAAAACGGCTTTGTGGCTTATCTTTGTAACATGTTTATAAGGAAGGGGATAATTTTCAATTGCCATTCCCAGCTCTCGTGCTTGCAGTATCGCCTTACTAGAATATATATAACTATATATGATTAACTATCGAAATTTTATCTAAAAAAAAACATTGGCAAAGCGATATAACGTGTGCAAGAAACATTTAGGCCAACAAGGTCAGACATTGGGGTGTCGTGCTACATCAACACAATAAAAAAATATTGACTATCAAAAATTGAAAAAAAAATTAAGCCAAAATTTTGGTTGGAAATTGGGGCTACCAAAATGCTAAGGCCGGCTATAGTTTTCAACAATTAAATTTGACCACGACATATACAAGCGACCTTGTAAAGCTTTCGAACTTTGGCAACAAATATTAACGAATGGGCACTATCCATCTTTTTGAAATGTGATCAATGCAGGGGTCACCATTATCAAACTAACAGCTGATTGCAACAGTCAAAGGCGCCGGCTTTGAGGGATACATCGAGGGAAGAACATCGAACATAGATGTTGCAAATCGAGCTTTTTGTAGGCTTTTGACACGTCAAATTGTGTGTAGCCTAAAATATTTTTTTTTGTACATTTTCAATGAGAATTTTTGGATTATTATCACTTGCTTGCAGAAATGGGAAAACAACATCCAAAAAAAATGTGTTCGCAAAAAAAAGAGAAACCAAAATTTTCTAACAACCTAACGACTATCTTAGTGGTGTCCTGCGATCTAAAGGAGGAGACTGACTGAGACTGCTAACATGAAGGCTGGAATGACAGAGAGACTGCCACTTTTGCTAAAAAATTTTATCCAAACATTGTTTGATCTTAGCCTTAAGCTGTTCCCAAAAAGAGCAATTTTTAACTCTCACATTTTCCTACTTAAAGACAAAATTTATCCAGTAGACCTGATTTCAATAAATATAAGATATCTCGGGCTAGGATCGAATAAATTCGTAAGGTTTTCACAGTTGTACTTAATCTGGCCAGATTACGTAATCTGCGGTGTAGTGAATTTAAAAAGTATGGAATTTGACAGCTGAAATTAATTAATTTGCACAGATTACATAATCTGGCCCTAAGTGTGAAGACCTTCTAACATAGTCTTGTTCGAAACGTCTGCACTAATAAATTTGTCAAATGCAAATGTGCACTTATCCGTCATGAATCGTGTCCAAGTGTTGTTAACCCTACCAAAAAATTGCGTGCACTTATTCGTGTTGCACTTATCCGTTTTGAAATGTATTGAAAATCCCATTGAATGGATGGTGCCTGAAAATTGTGTGCACTTATCCGAGATGATTAATGCCGCCGCTTTTTCATCTCCGGTAGTCCAAGTCTCACTATTAGTTTCAGGCTTTACCATTTTGCCACGCGGATATTTCCATAAACCGCCACTCACAAGCACACTTTTCATCTGAATAGCCCAATAATAATAATTGCTCTCGTTGAGCTTATCAATTTTGTCAATTAGGGCCATTTTATCTTTTAGTCCGAATTATGCACTATCGCGCTATTAGTTTCCACGAGTTTTTCACTTTTTAAACACTTTTCAAATTTTCGCGTATTCTGGGCCCATAACCTGTTGGGATTTATTTGAAAAGAGGAAAAACACCGTACGCGATTTATTCGGTTGAGTTGCTTTATTGGAATTGAACAGATAATTCGAGTATATAATGATAATACAAGTTCGCAAGTAGTTTTAATAACCAGTTTAGAATCGTATGATTTTTACTACTACTAACATAATACTATATAATTAAATAATGTTGCATACTTTAATAATTTTATCACCCTCCGGTGAACTTTTAGTACTCGAAAGAACGAAATACAAATTGCAACGGAGTTTAACAAATATTTCACTGAAGTAGGCCATAACACAACTTTAGACATACAGGTTGATCATGACAATTATCGACGAATTTTTCCCCACCATAACGCTCACACGAATTCCAGATCTTTCTTTTTCCGCCCGGTCTCAGAACACGAAATGTTAGTCCTTATTAGTAACCTTAAGTCAAACGTAGCACCCGGCATAGATGCTAAATCTTTTAAAATAAATTGTGACGTTTTATCTATGCCTCTTACGCATATTATTAACATGTGCTTTGTGCAAGGAGTATTTCCAACCCAGCTGAAGGAAGCCGTAGTCGTTCCACTACACAAAAATGATGATAAAACGGATATGCATAACTACACGGAGAGAAAAAATGTAGTGAAAGGCATTAAAACTGTAATAAAAACTATTGCATTTGTAATGATTTTTGACCCTATTGCAACTGATGTAAAAGTTATTACATCTGTAATGAAAAATGTCATTGCGCTGTAATAAAATTAACAATTGGTTGGTAATAAAATTTGCCAGGAAGATAATTTGGCGATAATAGAAAAAAATACAAAAAGTGATTTTTTTTATTTTTTCCTTTTTTTTATTTTTACCTTTTTTTTATTTTTTACTTCTATTTTATCCTTAACTTCTTTTTCCTTATTTTAACTTTACCTTTTTACAATTTGCTTCTACTGGGAATTGAACCGGGAACCTATCGTTTCGTATCGGCAATTTTATAGCTTCAAACAAAAAACGAACAAAAGTTGCAAAATTGTCACTATGTATTCGATAGATGGTGCACCGCTGTACAATTGACAACTGAATGATACACCACTGCATAGATAAATTGGATATCTAAATTTGGCAGCGAGTGAGATTGTTGCTGGTGTTGAAGCGATGACTGCTTCCAATTGACTTCACGAGCTACCAATTGGCAGCCCGTGTGGATACCACAGACAGGTCCAATATGATGGTTCGGATATTTAGGCTAGTGAATGGTATGATTTATAGATTTTAGACCAAAAAAGTTTACCCGGATGTTGGGACACTTTTTAATTGGTCTAAGCGTATTCCATAGTGTAGAAGTTCGATGCATCTGGGTAAACTTGTTGAATATTTAGACCAGATTTTCAAATGTTACTAGCAGGCGAGGTGTTTAATGTTCCTTTTCGAACTGAAACAGCATCCACACGGGCTGCCAAATTCCAATCGGAAAATGATGCAATCAAAATTTAATTTTGAAATATTTCATACACAAATTGTACACTGTGTTTGCCTATTCCAAAATTTACTTTTTTCTTATAGTGAATTAAATGTTCAATTTAAATTGATTTACCATTTCTTGTTGTTGTTGTTGTAGCGGCGAAAGAGGAGGGGGGGGGGGGAAACTTGTATCATCATTCATAAATCGTAGGCATCCTCTCCTCAAGGTCAAGACCTAAGAAGATCGCAACTTCGATGGGGTTCTCCCATAGTGCGATAGGTGTTAGATGCGTAGGTGCGGCAGTGCAGTCAAATATATGATCCACGTCGTGTGGGCTGGCTCCACATGCTGGACAAATATTTCCAATGCTTTTGTCAATACGTGACCAAAACGAATTTAGTCTGGAGCAAAATCCAGAACGAAGCTGAGCCATGGTGGTACGTGTGGCTCTCGGTAGTTGTTGTTCGTCGGCTGAGATGTCGGGTGGTCGAGCGCGAAGGACGCGGTTTACGGATAGCCTATTTGTGGCTTTGGTTACCTCGCTGGTGTGCAGTTGATTTAGGGCCGCCTTGTATATGTTGGAGTTGTCGAGAGGAACTCGTTTAAACCTTTGGACTTTCCTTTCCATGTCCCTTAACGAACGTCTTACATGACGTGATGGTGGGGTTTTGTCCATGAGGTCATGATTTGGGTGTAGGCTTCGATGACAACCAACAAGATATTGCTTAGCCAGGAGATCATTGTGTGCCTTGAGGTCTAGCAGCTTGGTTTCTTGGTGCAGGTGGTCTTGAGATGACATGCGAACGCAACCAGTAATGGTACGCATGGCTGCATTTTGGCATGTTTGAATCCGTTTCCAGTTGGTTTTGCATAGGGTATTTGTCCATATCGGTGCTGCATAATTTACCACAGAACGACTGACGGCTTTGTAGGTGGTGAGTAAAGTCTCCTTATCAGTGCCCCATTTGCTGCCAGCAAGGGACTTCAAGATCTTGTTTCTGCCCTTCATTTTGTCACTAATGTTGTCGGCATGGGTGTTGAATAGGCCGTGATTATCAATTGTGACGCCAAGAATTTTGGGGTGACGGATAGTGGGAACTTCAGTGTCATTTACTCTGATGTTAAGCCGTTGGTTGAATTCTTTGTTGTATGTGGTAAAGAGGGTGGCCGAAGATTTGGGCGCTGATAGCATTAGGTTCTTGTTGTTGAAGAAAAGGTTGAGCTCTTCCAAGTAACCGTTGATGAGATCGCACATGTCGGGAATGTCGTTGCCAGATGTCATTATGGTGCAGTCGTCAGCATAGGATACAATGTCGATTCCTTCGGGTGGGGTGGGAAGCCCTGACATGTATAGGTTGAACAAGGTGGGGGAAAGTACCCCGCCTTGTGGTACGCCTTGTTTTATCCTTCTTAGTTTAGATTTCCCATTTCTAAAATCGGTGCTGGATTGACGTCCGGCAAGGTAGTTTGCGATCCATTTGACTATATGCGGCGGTGTGGCGAGTGGTTCACCGTATCAAACGCTTTCAACAGATCTAAAGCCACAAGAATGGTACGCTTAAACGGCGGGGGTTGGTTGATCCCAGTGAAGACCTTAGAGATGATTCGGTCTAGTGCAGTGGTGGTGCGGTGCATTTTCTGGAAGCCGTGTTGGTGATTAGCGAGTTGTATGTGCGTCGCAAGAGTCTTGTGTATCAGCGATTCCAATATTTTCGCCACAGGGGATTAAAGCGTGATTGGTCGGTAGGATTCTCCTAAGGAGTGTTGTTTACCAGGTTTGAGTAACGGTATGATACGGCCTTTCTTCCAAATTTCTGGTATGATGAATGTTCGTAACGAAAGGTTCATCGTGGCAGTGATATACTCTATGGCCGGTGTGTCGAGGTGTTTGAGCATGATCATTGCTATACCGTCTGGACCAAGTGCTTTTAATTTTTGGCATTCTTTATGGCCATTGCAACTTCTGTAGAGGTGATTTGGAGATGTTCATCAACTTTAGTGTTTCGGATGTCTCGTGTGATTTTGCGCTTGAGTTTATCCTTAGTTGGGTGTTCGACGAATTGTTTGTTGAATAGGTTTGCGCATTTATTATCGTCGCTCACGGTTGAGTTACCAAACTTGATAGAGAACCTCCCTTGAGTTTTAGTGGGGTTGGATCGGTTTCTAACCGTGCTCCAGAATTTAGTTTTCTGAGATGTGATTGCCATATGCCTCTCCTGTGGTCGTTGACCTGTTTGACTATGATGTCATTAAGGTCGTTTATCCGTGGGTCACTTGGGTCTGCACTTCTGAGTTGATCCCTAGTTTTTGCCAATTTAGCCGCAGATGTTGGGAAGTTGGGTATTAGGCTGGGAATGCGGCCTGCTGGAATGTATCTCTTAGCTGCAGTGAGAATAATTCGTCTAATTTGTTTTTCAGCCATACGTACATCACTTGGAGCGGAGAGACTAGCAAAAGCCTCGTTGGTGAACCTTTTAAAGCTGTCCCAGTCAGCTTTGTTGAAGTTGGTGTACGTTTTCTTATCGGGATGGATGAATTTCGACGGCATATCCAGAGTCAGAATAATTGGCAGGTGATCAGATGATGTTGTGAGGATTGGTTCCCATGAGATGTCATTAATAAGTCCAGGGCTGGCGATGGAAATGTCAGGTGAACTTGTGCAGGATCCAGTGATACGGGTAGGTTTATCGTCATTTAAAGGGCAGAAATTTCTTCGTTCTTGGAAATAACATAAATTGAACTATTGGAACGAAAAATGCGATTCTTGGAAGCAGTAATTTAAAATAAATAATTTCGTCGATATTCACGTGATGTGAACGACGTCTATTAATTAGGATTCAACTCTAGTCTAATCAAAAATATTTTCACAAAGAAAGAAAGAAAATGAGCTTTATGGTACAATCGATTGGACTCTAAAATGTTGTTTTCACGTTGTATGCAAATGTGCACACAAAAATAGCCTTGTTTGCAAATTCCTGTTAAAAATATCGTTTGCCAAATTTTAAATTTAAAAAAAAAATACGGTTCCAGCCAAAAAGACGTTTTTAGTGAAATTGCATGGCAATATGTTTGGCACGTGCAATCAAAAAATTGGATTGGATCGGCATATACACCACCTAATTTATCTGACAATCAAAAAGATTGTACAATCGATTGGCCAGTGTATGTTGACTGACTCTTAGTGTTACAAATCTTTTGAATATGCAATGCCAAAAGACGTACTTATTCAGGAGGGTAAAAAATCTTACCTAATCGTCCAAAACTGTGTGATAATCTTTTTTTTAATTTTTGCAGAGCCCCTCCTTTTTTTTCACGCATTGTAACACCTAGAAAAAAATTTAGTATATTAATTGAATGAAACCAAAGTCGTTTAAAGTGTAGTACAAATGCTTATTTTCGTTGTGAGAATATAGCACCTCGTGGCATATTTAAAAATATAAAAATACATATCTTTTTTGAGAATAATAACAATAATAATATAAAGGATATTTTTTTCAATGATAGAGCTACTTCAAATTGAAATTAAGCACGGAGCAGGTTTTGCCAATTATGTTTGATCATGATTTTTGGACAGCCAAGCAACTTGGATTTTTGGAGGTAATTTTTTGTAGTAATTTTGACATAAAACCTTTTTTTAATATTGGAAAAATAAACTAGACTTTTAAGACTTGTTGGCATATGGTACCAAGTAGGTTCGTTTTAGAAAAGAGTGATTTTTAGCATTAGAATATAAAGCGTCTTTTTGCGAGGTTTCCGATCTAAATTAACCCTAACTTGTCAGTTTGACAATAATTTTTTTTTCAAATTTTAAGAAAATAAACTAGATTTGTAACAGTTTTTTTTACCTAAACAGCAGGTAAGTCATGCTAATAAGCCGAGAACCATTGCGGCACCAAGAGAAAATATCCGTTCGGAAATGGGCTATACAGCAAGAGGCATTGCGAAAATTAATGGAGCATACGATAGAAAGAGCTCGGCTTTGACGTAATTTCAAAGAAATAATCTTCCGAACATGTGCGATTCAGTGAATTCGTATTCCGATGGAAAATCAAAGAGTACCACAAAAGGACATGCACTTTGTATTCGATTTGGAAAAGGTATTCGATAGAGTAGCTCGTGATCTGATATGGATGGCCTTGAGAGCACTTATTGTCCCTGAGGCATACGTCAGGATGATATGAGTTATGTATGATGGAGCTATGACTAAGGTTTGATGCACAGCCGGTGAATCAGAAGAACTTCCGGTGAATGTCAGAGTACAGCAGGGCAGTGCATTGAGTTCTTTGCTCTTTAACATCATCATGTGCTAACACGTATCTCCGACGGCCTAGATATATATATAATTTTTGCCGATGACATAACATCGTGTAACATTCTGGAGGAGCATGGACTTAGGTTTAGTATAACAAAGACTGAGTTCTTATGCCACCCGTTCTCAGACCCAGATGCACCAAGGCCTGTTCGGTACCGAGATTTCAGTACCGGGTTTCGGGTTTTTTCAATACCCGGTACCACAAGCGGTTTCCCAGGTTTTTTTTTCAGTACCGACGGTTTTTTTTCAACCATAAGCCGGTTTTTTGAGTACCGGGTTAAAAACCGACTCAGGTTTTTTTCAGTACCGACGGTTTTTTTTTTAACCATAAGCCAGTTTTTTTGAGTACCGGGTTAAAAGCCGGTACCAAAAAAAAACTGAAAAAACCGGCTCATGGTTGAAGTGAATCGTTCTTTTTAACTCGGTACCAAAAAACCGACTGGTCGGTCGGTTTTTTTAACTCGGTACCAAAAAAACGGGATATCGGTACTTTAGAATATCGGGTCCGGTACCAAGTGAACACCGGTTTTGTTCCGGGATCCCGGTTTTTGGAACAGGCCTAGATGCACCGATACCATTTATGTATGTTAAAAGAGATGTCTTGTCCCAAGTTCAAGTATCTTGGCTCGATGGTAAACAAAGGAGCTACTTGCGATGATGATATCAAACATCGCGCAAAGGTTGAGTGGATGAAGTGGCGAGAAATCTCTGGAGTTTTCTGCTAAAGGGCAAGTTGTACAAAACGGTTGTACATACCGCACTAATATATCAATCAGAATGCTTGAACATGTATGAAGGTTACGCGAAAGAAATGACGGCGACGGAAAAGAAAATGATACGCATGTCAGTTGGTGTAACCAAAAAGGACCAAATCAAAAGTAGCTACATCCGAGGCAGCTTATCCGTAGACCAACCAATCACCGAAAAGCTCGAAGATGGATTGGGGTGGAACCTTTCTGCGCCGCTAAAAGAAGAAAAAGATGGATTGCCATGCTCAAGGGCGTCCGCCTAAGAACCCCGCAAAGAAGGCGATGTCAATGGAAGTTCCACTTGATGAACCTAAGGTGAGAGGCAGACCGAAGAACACCTGGATGTGTCAAATGGAAAACCAACAAAAACGCTTTTGTATCGGCGATGACACGATCCAAGATAGAGCTGTAGAAATAGCCTGAGACATTACCACCAGAACGAGGCAAGGAAGACGAAGAATACGCGGCAGAACATGAGCCACATTCACAAGGTCGCCGTCGGTGAGTGCACATTTAAGAGACTATTAAGGCAGTTGATCGACATCTTAAGATGACCTCCGCCAGGTTCCAAATTAGACATGGGGCCCGATATAGCGTGGCCATATATTCAATTCATTCAATTTCAGCCTATTCGGGGCGGACCACACGTTTTTATACAAAAATTGTTGAGAGTTGGCGTTGTGGCAAGAGCCTTGAAGGTTGGATGCAGGAAGGTTGTGTCTTCTGAGACATGTGTTTTTTTCGTCGTATTGGGGACTTTATTTCTCGATGCGGCTGCTCTCAGTTTTACTAATACGCGCCGATGTTGAAAGAAATCTAGGCCCTAGTAGTCTAAGAAAATTACGATATTTGGCCGGCAAAAATCCTACATCGCCCCACCCACCAAAAATCAGCTCATTCGGATAAAAACTAAGGGTACCTTCCATACAAAGTGACCCAAGACAACTTTGTTCTACAGTTTATAAAATGAGTAGTACGTAGAACAAACTCCTGATGAGTCGCTTTGTATGAGAGATACCCTTAGTTTTTATCCGAATGAGCTGATTTTTGATGGGTGAGGTGATTATAACCTCCAATCGCAATAAACCAAAATTTAGCACTCTGTTCCAATTTTGGGGGAGTTATGGACATGCCGTTTTGACAAATTCAAATAGGGGGGTAATGGGGGTAATGACCGGAGCGACTCAATATTTACCTTTAAATGATCTTGAACTTACTATTAATACTTATACGAAACGGCTGAACTAGCATTCTTTCAAAAGTAATGGAGCTTTTAAAAAAGGTCTAAAATGAAAATACAGTCGGACCTCGATAACTCGATTCTCAAGGGAACTACAAATTCCTTCTTCTTCTTCCTTGCCTCGTTCTTTATACCGCTCGACCTGCACAACGGCGGTAATATCTCAGCATATTTCTACAGGCAGCTCTATCTTGGATCGTGTCATCGCCGAGACCAATGCGTTGTTGTTGCTTTTTCATTTTACACATCCAAGTGTTCTTCGGTCTGCCTCTGGCCTTGGGTCCATCAAGTGGAACTTCCATTGATATCGCTTTCTTTGCGGGATTCTCAGGCGGACGCCGTTGAACATGGCAATACCAATCCATTTGTCGGTCTTCGAGCTTTTCGGTGATTGGTTGGTCTATGGACAAGCTGCCTCGAATTTAGCTACTCTTGATTTGGTCCCTTTTCGTTACACCAACTGACATGCGTAACATTTTCATTTCAGTCGCTGTCATTTGTTTTGTGTAACCTTCATACATGGTCCAGCATTCTGATCCATACATGAGTGCGGGACGTACAACCGTTTTGTACAACTTGCCCTTTAGCTTCAGTGGCATTTTCTTATCGCAGAAAACTCCAGAGTTTTCTCGCCACGTCATCCACCCAACCTTCGTGCGATGTTTGATGTCATCATCGCATGTAGCTCCGTTGTTCACTATCGAGCCAAGGTACTTGAACTTGGTACAAGACTTAAGCTGCTCTCCTTTGACGAACATATCTGGTATCGGTGCATCCGGGTCTGAGAATGGGCAGCATAAGAGCTCAGTCTTTGTTATACTTACCCTCAGTCCATGCTCCTCCAGAATGTCACACCATTTTGTAAGTGCAGCTTGCAAGGCAACGATGTTTGGGCTATTGAGGACTATATCATCGGCAAAAAGAAGAGATATTTCGAGGCCGTCGGATATACGTGTTAATAAGTAGCACATGATGATATTGAAGAGCAAAGGACTCAATACACTGCCCTGGTGTACTCCGACATTCACCAGAAATTCTTCTGATTCACCGGCTGTGTATCTAACCTTAGTCGTAGCTCCATCATACATGCCTCAGGGAAATTAAGTGCTCTTAAGGCCAACCATATAAGATCACGAGGTACTCTATCGAATGCCTTTTCAAAATCGATGAAAACAAAGTGCAAGTCCTTTCGTGTTGCTCTATACTTTTCCATCGCATCGACCCCTCCCAGCACATCGTCCCCGACACTCTGTCTCGAGTCCACTGTGCGGAATCTCTGTCGCTACAGGAGCCTTTCGAGAGCTCAGCGGAACTCGACCTGAACTCCCCGCATTTTCGCTCCTCGAAATATCAAGAATTGATAGATCGAATCGACGCCAACAAAAATCAGTTGCCGGATCTGAAAACGCTCGACGGATACGTGCACAGGCGCAGTGAGTACGCCACCGGAAACGAAGTGCAGGAGCAGTCGGCATGGAAACTTTGGGTCCCAGAGGAGCTTTCAAACGATCTTATTAAACGCGCCCACGAACACCCGCTTTGTGCGCATGGTGGAGTAGCGAAGACACTACAGCGGCTTAAGAGTCCTGTACTTCTGGCCGAAAATGGCAAAAGACGTCAACAAATTTGTTTCAACCTGCAACCTATGCAAGCAGTCGAAAGCTCCTAACCTATGTCTCCGGCCACCCATTGAGAACCGCTTCGTTTCCGAACGCGTCTTTCAGCGCCTGTACATGGATCTGTTGGGTCCGTTTCCTCGGTCCAAGTCAGGCAATATAGGGGCAATAGTCCTAGTCGATCATCTATCGAAATTCACCTTCGTCGAGCCCATCAGGAAGTTCACGACAGAGATTCTGACCAGTTGGCTCGAGACAAGAGTCTTCCATGTTTTTGGAGTCCCAGAGTCTATCGTGACTGACAATGGACAGCAATTCAAGGCGAACGTCTTTAATTCATTGTTAGAAAGGTACGGAGTGCAGCATCTATATACGGCCGTCTACTCACCTCAGGCTAACGCGTCCGAGCGAGTTAATCGATCTATAGTGGCCGCCATAAGGGTTTATCTACGAACTTCGCAACAGGAATGGGATAGTCGTATATCCCATATAAACTCTGCACTCCGATCATCTCATCATACTTCAATCAAAGCGTCCCCCTATTTCGTCGTCTTCGGGCAGCCCATGGTCAGTCACGGTGCAATAGTGCAATTTATGAACAATGTGACATAGTCGCGCTTCAATGCTATACTTTTCTCTTAGTGCTCAAAAATATAAAAAGTGTATACATAATAAATTTGTATTTTTATATTGTGGACACTTGTGTTGGCACCACCGCAAACCAGGGAAACCGAAGAGCGAATCGAAGATTTTATTGGATGAAACGTTTTGAAATTTGGATGAAATTTTAAGACGGCCAGGAATTTGTGATTTTCGAAATATGAAGCTTCAATATACATATAATATTCTGCAGTAGCAATTGGCATTTTATTTAAGTCTGGACTGGAATTGTAATTTCTACGGACGAAAAAGGGCGCAATCAAGAAATCGAAAAAGAAAGATCATATTCATCGAATGTATTTATTATTGTACATCTATACATATAAAAATGGAGCGAAAAAAAATTATAGTAATTCATCATATTCTGCAGTAGCAATTGGCATTTTATTTAAGTCTGAACTGGAATTTTAATTTCTACGGACGAAAAAGGGCGCAATCAAGAAATCGAAAAAAAAGAACATATTCATCGGATGTATTTATTATTGTATGTATTGTATGCATAAAAAATGTTTTTCAGTTGTTTGCAATTACCAGGAGAAAGTTTTTACGAACGAAAATTTTGGGAAAACCGTCCGGAAAAGTCGAAAAATTGGAAAAATCTAAGTAATTCATCAATTGAGAACGGCAGCGCCGATTTAGTTCAATTTTTTTTCAGTTGTTTGCAATTGCCAGGAGTAGGTTTTTACGCAAGAAAATTTTGAGAAAACCCTCCGGAAAAGTCGAAAAATTGGAAAAATCAAAAATTAATTTTTTTGCTTGCAATTTTGTGAGCAATTGTTCCACAATAGCTTTTCGAATGAAAAAATATAAAATTCTTAGTAAAAAACAGGATAAAAGTCGAAAAATTAAGAGTTTTTTCGACGTAGTTTTGCATATTATCAAATGATGTGATGATTTTAGACGATGAAGGTGAAAAATTCGTTGTAAAGCTTTTGATAATTTCGAATAATTGTGGAATTCATTGTGATAAAAGACGCTTTGCGTTAAATTTTGGGTGAAGAAGCTAACGTGATAAATAATTGCTGTGCTGTGAATAACTATCACTTATCCCACGAATTCCGATTATTCGAACTGATTTTCCATTCCAATTCAAGCGGATTCAGTTCCCCGTTGGGTTTCTGCGATGACAATAAATCGCACGGCCAATCGTTGGAAGTCTGTGGGATTAACCGTAGAAAGATAACCTACGTCTAGGAGGCGCCTAAGAAAAATTTAAATCGTTTTCACTACTCATCCGACAACTGTGTTAAGTTGTACTTTACGGCCAACTCTAACGTCCAATAACACTTTACCTGGGCAATTTCGTTAAGTTGGTATGTATCATAGTTTCGCTGTTATAGAGGGGTCCTGCGGGGGAGTGGGGGAGAGTACCCCACCCTGTGGAACACCTAATTTGATTTTCCTAAGCTTAGAACGTTTGCCACGAAACTCGGTGAAGGAGTGCCGACCAACTAGATAGTTGGCAATCCAACGAATCTCTTGTGCAGGAATATGCATATTCAAGAAGTTAGCGAGAATCATTGAGTGATTGACCTTATCAAATGCATTTGACAGGTCAATTGTCACAAGAATAGTTCTATGACAAGGACGACGTTGATTTAACCCATCGCGAATGCGTGTAGTGATCGCATCGAGGGCAGCGGTGGTGCTATGCATTTTCCTGAAACCATGCTGGTGAGGTTCTAGCTTCGCATGTGCAACAAGAGTGGGGTGAATAATGGCCTCCAGCGTCTTTGCGACAGGAGACAGTATCGTAATGGGGCGGTAGGATTCCCCGAGATTTGTGCTCTTCCCTGACTTGAGACAGGGAACAATTCGACCTGTTTTCCAGATTTCAGGGATGGCAAGCGTGGAGATCGACAAGTTAAATGCAGCCGTGAGATACCCAATGGCTGGAAGGTCGAGATGCTTCAACATGGCCATCGAAATGACATCTGGTCCGAGGGCCTTGGTGTTTTTAGCATTCTCGATGACTTTTTTAACCTGGTCCGCGGTAAATGATGGTATGGAACATTCCCACTGCAAATCCGTCTTTTAATTTTGCGCTTAAAGCCGTCAGACTTGTGATGTTCAATAAATTGTTTATTGAACAGGCTCGCGCACTGAAGAGGATCGCAGGTTTTTTACTGCCAAATTCAATGGCGTTATTTTCCCTTTTCTTTCCTAGGATTGGAAAGGGCGCGGGCAGTAGACCATAATTTGCTGGCACCTTCATTAAGGTTACAGTCAACGAGGTGCTGATTCCATTTCGCCCTCCTATAGTCCTTAACTTGTCGGTAGACTTCAGAGTTAAGCTCCTGAATTCTGGGATCATCAGGGTGAGCGCTTCTGATGTTATCACGCTCATGGGCTTTACTTGTCTTTGTGGGAAATGCACAATTACAATTCTCACGAAAACTGCAAGTTAATATGCAATTTAAAATAGCAAAATTCTATGAGGATCGGATGGCGTCTGGTCATCCCATGCTCTAATAGAAACGTTGAGATTTTTTTGTCTTCCGAACATCTCATGTTTCTGTTGGAATTTATATTTTCGTTAGTTGGCAAATTTCGAAAATGATTTTGATTATGTTGTTTACAAACTTCCGGTTCGAAATACTGTTACTTTGGAGAAATCATTTCCGTCAGTTTCACTAGAGTGTCAATAGTGTCCGAATCGTGCGTTAAGTGTTGCGAAATATTTATACATTCACGTCCGTTATTTTTCAATTTCTCGCACAGGAAGTATTTTTGTTTGTGGGAAACAGTCTGGTAACATATAAACGAAACTTAACAAAGAATTTTTTTTTTTTGAATTACTGGTTGTTTCAGTTTGTCTTTTTTTTTGCAATATGCCACGTGGTGTCTTCCTTACAGTCGAAGAACAAGGTGCAACAATAGCGTATAAGGATTGCGGCCTTTCAAACCGCAAAATTGCAGACAAAATTTGCAGATCATCATGTGTCGTCAACAATTTCCTCCTGCTTCGTGAAAATTATGGAAAAAAACGAAGATCTGGACGGCGACCAGCAGTTACTGCGAGAAAAAAAAGACTTATTGTCCGAAAAGCTACTGAGGAAAAAAATTCGCATCCGAAATCCGTAGCGAAATGAATTTGCCTGCAAGTGTGCGTCGTGTCCACCAGATTCTACACTCCAACAAGGACCTCAAATTCGTCAAAAGGCAGAAAAACCACCTTTGACCCAATATCATAAGGCGAAGCGTCTTCAATCGGGCCAACATATGGATTTCGGCGAAAAGTGGAAAAGCGTTATTTTCAGTGACGAAAAGAAGCTTAATCTGGATGGCCCCGTTGGTGTTTATTATTATTGGCACCATTTAGGAAACAAACGACAACAGAATGGTTCCAAGAGAAAAACTACAGTTTTAGATTGAGCAGCCCGTAGCCCCGACCTCAACCCCATTGAAAATTTATGGAGAATACTTGTTAGGAAGGTTTAGGCCCATGGAAAACAATATCAGACCGTATCGGAACTCAAAGGAACGATCCGCCAAGCTTGGGAAGAAATTGACCAAAATATCCTGGAAAACCTAGTAAATTCAGTCCCAAGACGAGTTTTCCAGGTAATTAGAAACAATGGAGGACCGACATATTCATTTATATCAAATCGTAAAATTTTTTAAATTATAAGCTAAAACAATAATTAAACCACCAATATTTCAAAATGAATTTATAATTATTTCGCACTAAAATTTAAGTTTTCAATTTTCTTTAATTGGATGTACATTTTTTTAAATCTTATAACCTATAAGAAGTATTATTTCCCTAATAAATAATTTGTAGTCGATCGATTTAATATTTAATTTGTTTTTATTGATTTTTGAAGCTTTTTATGGGTCAACTTATAATTATTTCGGTGGCTCTACAAATTATCTTGATCATCAGATCAAGATGATCAGATGATTTGCATTACAAGAAAAGCAGGTTTTTTTTACCTTTGAAACGTCACAATCGCAAATTTTCAAATTATAAGCCTTTATAAGTTTTATATGTCATTCGAAAGCTAATACACATAGCTAATAAACATAATGAGGCAACTTTTGTCAACTTTGCAGATTTGTCAGGTTCAAAGTACCGTTATGATTTTATCATTTTAATTTTTAATGAAAACCGATTTTACAATTTCTTTAAAGTTTAATCGGGTGTATCTCGAAAGATACGAAAAACTTCGTAACGGACGAGGTGTCGTTTTATATCGTTTCAGTAAACAAGCAACGAAAGTGGAACACTATTTGCTAAGAAGGGAAACGAGAAGGTCAAGTATACCAGAAAAAAAGAAAACCAGGTACTTGGTTCTTGTGTGGTAAAGATTCCTATTGGTAGAGGGATTGGCCCCAACGAACCCGAAACGTTCATTCTAATGCAAATGGGAAGAACCATAGAAGGCTCTTGTTAGTGAATGTTTATCCACCTTAAACTGCTGGTACGCCTCATGATGTAGGCCATTTATTTCAATGCCCAGCTGCGTCCACTGATCTTACCCTTTTATCACTGTGGGAAAACCCTATTGCAGCAGCCACGTTTCTGTCCCTGAAGACCACGGACGAGAACGATGACGAACTATAAACCGATGCACAGCGACTCACACCTTTCTGTACCGCTAAAAGACGAAGAAAAAGTTTATCCAGTGCGAATCGGAGATGGTACGCGCATCAGTGCAGTTGGCAGAGCTAGCATTGACGTCATAGCGTTTAATAGGGAAAAATGGCTACCCAAAACTCTAATAAATTTTTATATGTGCCAAATGTTCATGTGAACTTGTTTTCACAGGGTCGTATATGCGATAAAGGTTGATTCCTAATTTGCAATGATAAAAAGTGTAAATTTGTCGACAAAGATAAGGATGAGGTAGTTGCTATCGGTGTCAGGGAAAAAGAACTTTTTTAAATGCTAATTAAAGCCAATAATCTTGATAGTGCTAACGTGGCTTTTAAATGTGAATCTCTTCGCTAGCACATCAAAATATCACGCATATAAAACGTTTCCTTAACATTCGTAACATTTATACCCTATATTATTTATCAACGAGCGGCTATCCGCATTAAGACCCGTTTCGCTAATCTCTGGCTCATTAATGCGCATGCCCCTACAGAAGTAAAAGAAGACGCGATTAAGGACGAGTTCTACAACGACCTAGAAACACTCTTCGACTCACTTCCATCAAACGACGTCAAGCTGCTGCAAGGAGACTTTAACGCCAAAGTCGGAAACGAAAGCTGGCATAGGGAAACTAGTGGAGACCTCCACGACGAAAACAACAACAACGGTCAGCGACTTATAGACTTCTCGAGCGGCAGAAACCTGGTCATAAGCTCTTCACGCTTCCATCATCGACGAATCCATAAGCAGAACTGGAAGTCTCCAGATGAATACACCGTGCACCAGATCGACCACGTACTGATCAGCAAAAGTTGGGCTTCTAATGTCTTAGATGTTCGATCCTATGGAGGAGCCAACTGCGACTCCAAACACTATTTGGCAAAGACGACCTACAGGTGCAGAATTCCATCGATGCACGTAACGAGAATCAACCCTGCCAAGATCTTCGAGGTTGACAATTTGATTGATGATGCCACGGCGGCTGCGTATACTGCAGCACTTGAGGAAAAACTGTAGCCCATGCTTGATAACATCAATAATTTAGGCATCCATGAATTCTGGGAGGAGCACAAAGACAGCATCAAAGGAGCCGCAGAAGAGGTCGTGGGCTATAACGGCCGTTGCAGACGAGCAGACTGGTTCGACGACGAATGCAGGGCCTCGATTGAGACGAAAAATGAAGCCTGTCGCCAATACACATAACGCGCATCTCGAGCCAAGAAAGAAAGATACAAAGAACTTGGGCGAGTAGGTAATAGGTAAATTAGACGTAAGAAACGCAAACATTTTGACGAGCAGTTACAGCAAATAAACCAAAGATTAGCTAGGAAGAACATTAGACAGGCGTACAAACTTATAAATAATATCAAGAACGAACCCAGGACACGCCTATGTAAGGACAAGGATGGTAACATCATCAGCGACATCGAAAGCGTCAACAAACGATGGGCCTCGTATTTTGAAGAGCTCCTCAATGCATCATCAAAATCCCCCGCGGAGCTAGCTCTTGAGCAGTTAGCCGAACCAGGCCCTCCCGTTCTACCCCCAACAGTAGAGGAGGTGAGTCTTGCCATACAGTCGCTCCAAAATAATAAAGCGCCCGGCGCTGACGAGATCCCAGCAGAACTGCTGAAGCATGGTGGAACGTGCCTGACCAACGCTGTACATGTGCTACTGCTGAAAATATGGAACGACGAGGTAATCCCCGAAGATTGGCGCAAAAGCATAATCTGCCCAATCCACAAAAAGGGTGACAAGCTAAAGTGTGAGAATTTTTTTTTTTTTTTTTTTTTTGTAAGGAGTTTTATTGAGCCTTTACAATATCATCTTACAGTCAATTTCTTATCTTATATGATAATTATACATTTGTTTGGGGCGGCTGTATGTATTTGGCCTTCCCTCTGCGTGTTTGGCCGGAAGCCTCATATACTTTATGCTCTGATGTGTTGTTTTCTTTTTCTTTGTTTGTAGGCAATTCACAATTTTTTCTAGCTTGCTTAGCTAAATACTTAATTAATTTTTTTTTTTTTTTTTGTTTTTTTTTTTTTATTTTTTATTTTTTTTTGTTTTTTTTTTTTTTTTAATATAAAAACTAAGAATACTTAAGCTAAACTTAATCCTAAATAAAAGGTAGCATTAAACGATCGTTCGCTCTATAGTTTGTAAAATTAAGTCTTATCAGGTTCTGTGTGCGAGTGACAATATATTTTCAGTCAATGTCTCCTATATTTTCGACCGTTGTATTTATAAATATTTTGGAAAATAATTGAGTTGCTAGGCTTTATGATGTCGCTAGGTCGAAAACACGATGCTGGTTCAATTAGTTCAATATTGGCGCGAGTAGTGGCTTTTTCGTATATGTTTTTGATATTGGTGTTAGGATGGTCGCGGGCTCCATTAAAAAAACGACGAGTAAGCTCTAGAATCCTACATTCTAAGGTATTCAGTTTCGCACAGCTGTAGATATAAGTGGAACGGTAGTATTTTTTACTGGCTGTCCAATATCGTCGGTGCTTGCCCGTGCAGTACCGTAAAATCTTCCTTTCAAACCGCGACGCGAGCTCTACAAATGATTTGGAGCAAGTAAGCCAAGTCGGGCAGGCGTATGTTAAGATGGGGCGTAGGAGAGTTTGGTAGGCGATAATTTTGACCCTCCGGGATAGCCCTATTGGTCGAGAGAATAAAAACCGAATTTTGTTGAAATTTAAATATGCTTTTTTTATTATACTTTTGACGTGGGGATTGAATTTCAAAAATTTATTGAAGAGGACTCCTAAATATTTCAGTGAAGGTGACGCGCAGGTGGTACTATTTCCGATCTTAACGATCGCTTTATTCGCATTTTTGTTCAATGATTGTGATCCAACATATTTTCCTGGGTTCCTAAAAACACATAGTTGTGTCTTGTCCTCATTAATTCGGATGCCCCAGCTTTTGAAATAGTGATCCAATTGAGCCAAGTGGTCACTAACCTTGTCGGCTGCTATTTGGGGCTTTTTATCGGCGGCGTACACGAGTGTGTCGTCTGCATATTGAATAATTCCCATTTGTGGATCTGTCGGGGTCGGGATATCTGCCGTGAAGATGTTATAGAGCACCGGACCAGCGATTGACCCTTGTGGGACCCCCGAAGAAACTGGAAAGACATCGGATTCATCGTCTGAAAGTGCAACTAGGAATTTCCTATTTTTGAAAAAATTAATTGCAATTCGAATAACCGGAGGAGGAAATCTGAACTTTATTAGCTTATATACGAGACCTTCATTCCACACGGAATCAAAGGCCTTCTCTAGGTCTAGAGCACAGACTACTGTGGGAATGTTTTCGTTGTCGAGATTCTCTAGCACAGTATCGTGCAAATAGGCGAGAGCATGTTGGGTGCCATGTTTTGCTCGGAAGCCAAATTGATGTTCTGGTATAATATTAGCTTCTGCGCAGTGTTGTATGATACGTTCTAGCCAGACTCTCTCAAAAAGTTTGCCCACATTTGAAAGCATGGAAATAGGACGAAAATTACACGGTTCGTAGCTTTTGCCCTTTTTATGTATTGGAACTATTTTAGCAATTTTCCATCTATCGGGGAAGTATCCATTGTTAAGGCAGTTGTTGAATATTACTACTAGCAGCATAATTGCTGCCCCGGGTAATCTTTTTATTACGAGATTAGAGATGCCATCCACACCAAAGGATTTCTTGTTGTTCAAGCACGTTATAAGACTACTAAGATAATCCGAAGAGATAAATATATCACTACTGTGGGGGTGGCTTGATTTGTTTTGGGGAGAAAATATGCAGATTGTGTTCGTATTCTCATTTTCGAAATTTGATACTGCTAGTCTTGCCTGCGCAGTGGTTTCAAATGTTTCATCAGGGGGTGGTAAATTGAGTTGCCTCTGAAAATTTTCCGTGAAAAGCTTCAGCTGCTCTTCTTTACTGTTCACCTGAGCCCCATTGATGATGACCTTGACCTCTGGAACATTGAACTTTCCGGAAAGCGAGTTAATTTCCTTATACATTTGAGGCCCGGGTTTGACGCACGAAAGTCGGTGCGTCATTTGTCTACTACGGAAGGATGTTATATTGTCTGAAATTATTTTGCTCAAAATATTAATTTCTTCCACGATGGATCGGTATTGATCACTCATCCTGTTGCCGTACCTATGATATGAATTTTTGAGCTTGCGTCTTTTTAATTGCCGGATTTTCAAAAGTAGGATAAGCTCGGGGGGAAGAGGATAGTGTTTTAACCTGGTGGGAATGATGCGGGTTGTATTGTCTTCTATCGCCTTAGCTACGGAATCGTCGAAAATCGTGATTAAGGAATCAATCTCATCATTGGTCAAATTTTGATTGACTGGAAATATTGTTGGTCTTAAGGCTCGTCTAACACTTTCTCCAAATGAATTCCAGTCTGTATTTTTATATGATAAAAATGAGGAGGGAGGTCGCTGGAGCAACTCCGTGAAGGAAGCTGTTGCCAGGTTTAGTATAACTGCTAAATGATCAGACATACCAGGGCTGGTAGTACAAGTGTTGGATAAGCTAAGGTGAGTCAGATCGTGGGAAATTAGGAAATAGTCAAGAATTGACGAGCTTATCATTCTAGTTGGTGTCATAGGAGAAATGATAGAGTATTCGGTTGGTGGAGTAGTATCATTGAGCCATTTGAAAAGGACTTTGCCGTTAGCATTGCAAATTGTATCACCCCAAGATGTATGTCGAGAATTCAGATCTCCTCCTACTACGATATATTTAAATTCATCGTGCAGATCGTTAAGCGTCTTGAGATCATGTCGCAACTGGCCTGCAGTGGTATCAGATCGAATATAGAGTGATACTATAAGAATTTTTCTGTTATCTCTGGTCTTTAGAATGGCTGCACAACCCGAGGCTGACTGAAGCGATGGTAGCTCATAATGCTCAAACGCGTAGAAATCTTTTATTAAAATGGCGGATCCACCATTTTTGTCATTACGAACAATGTTATAATTTGTGAATCGTACAACGTGGTTGCTCCTCAAATGTGTTTCTGTGATGCAGAAAATATCAGCTTTAATGGAATTAATTAGCTCTTGACAAGTTGCTCTTTGAGCGTGTGATATTAGATATCTCGCATTAAAGGCCGCAATTTTAAGCTCCATTGACGGAGTTTAATATGACCGCAATAGTGGCCAGCTTAGTCTCTGCCTGCGCAGAGGACGTTAGAACCGCGCGAAGAAGCTGATCTACATTCGAGGAAACCTGTCTTGGAGAGTTGCTTGTACCTCGCGCTGTACTGGCATATGAGACACCGTTGCGAACGTAGTTCGTGGGAATCCTGGAAGGGGTGGCTGAATTGTTATTAAATTGATCATGAGACTGTTTCACTCTTGGACTGACTTTTATTTTGGACCCACCTACCCATTCTTTGTATGCAGGGCATCCTTTGTAATTCGCAGGGTGACCGCCATTTCCACAATTGCAGCAATCAGGTTTATCTTCTGGCTCCTTTTTGCACTCACCAGGTTTGTGCAGGCTAGCACATTTCACGCATCGATGTGGTATGGTGCAATTCAGTGCTATATGGCCGAAGTTTTGGCAATTATAGCACTGAACTGTTTCTTTGTTAATGATTCTCTCCCAATAAACTGATTGAGAAAGAATATGTTTTATTTTCCGCACTTCATTCAAGTCTTGAGAAGGCTCGAATCTGGCTATAAACAACCCAGAGGTTGAAATTTGATTTGATTTTGGATTTTTTCTGTTTTCGGCCTTGTCTTTTTTGGTGATGAAGTGCGAGATACCATTGATCATTATGTGTGGATATTTAGCAGAAATATCATCCAATATTTCCTGGGGATCCCACCTAAAGTCAAGACCTTTTAACACTAATGATTTTAACATCTTGCTTTTAGGGGTGCGGGTTGTTGCATGCAGCCCTTCGGTTTTTAAAAAAGCGAATACTTTTTCATGGTCGATGGCTGAATTGCACAATATATGTGATCTCGACTGATTCAGACTTTTTGCCACTACTGTAATACCTTTATTTTTTAATTTTTTTAGAATATCAGGTATATTGACATTGTAGCATATTATAGGTGGAATCTTCTCTATTTTATCTATATTGAGGGAGGGGGGAGGGATAACTTGCTGACTTGGCTGGCTTACCTTTACTTGAATAGCTGCTCCCTTTTTTGAGCGCTTCTTTCGAGCTACGAAATTAAACATTTCTACAGCTGTGTTAACGTTATCATTGATATTGATTACATCGTGCTCAGCATCGATGTCTAGCGAGGTCGATGTGATATTTCTATGTGACATTGCATGTGTAGATAACATAGTCGTCATCGCATCAGAGTCTGATGTCGAACTAAATACTACTGGAGACGTTGCTGTCGTTGAAAACGATGATGTGTTCGGGATTGTTGAAACTTTAGCTGTCATTTTGGCCGATACTTTAGTTGGATTCGCGCTTGTTTTCACGTTTCTATTCGAGGTTAGAGACGAGTTTGCGCCGTTCGGTGAATTAGCGACAGTTATTGTTGATACATCTGCCTTCTTTTGGGTTATAAAAGAGAGTGATGTCGACTTTGAAGGCACCGCATATGGGGGAACATTTGATGATGTAGTCTTGGTCGGTGATGTCAAAACTGCTTCATGTATCGTCGGGACAACAAATAGAGCGCGTAGTTCTTCGACTTGCAATTTGAGGTCGCGGATCACTAGGTCCATTTCATGATTTTCTTTTTTCAGATTTGAAATCTCTCGCTTCAACTGTTTGTTCTCCTGCTGGATATTTTTTCTTAGCAGCGATGATGCAGTTGATAATACTGTACCGTTGCTTGTAAGTGACCCATCAGAGTCAGTTTCGTCATTCGCTTGGGTGCAGCGCGGTCTTTTAGCCCCCTTTACTTCCTTCGGTTCCGTTTCATTTTGGGGCCCTTCAACCGGGTGCTGAGGTCTTCGCTGCTCCACCTCCTCCTCATCATCCATATATGAGCCTAGATAATGTTTTAGGACGGCTCGTCAAGACTGTTGACGACCGCCCAGCCGATGTGTAGATTATTTTTCGCAGATGTCGTACTGTACTCAATGTTTTTTCAAGATATGCACTGACTCGGGCACAACCGTTTCATATAACTGTTTTATAATTGGTGTGATAAACGTGTTTATTTCCACTACGATAACTTTAAATCATTACGCAGAATTTCAGTATTAGTTCTTCGAACACACTATGAAATTATTATATTTACAAATGTAGTTATTAGGCACACTGAAAATGATTTTGCACTGGATGCAATGTACTTGTGCACTCTATGAGTGTCCAGGGAGAACCAAGTGTGAGAATTACAGAGGCATATCATTAGTTTGTACGGCCTATAAGATATTATCTAAAATTCTTGAAAAGAGAATTAATCCGTACGCAGAACGAATCATTGGCGAGTATCAAGGCGGCTTCAGACCTAGTCGATCAACGACCGATCAGCTTTTCACAGTGAAGCTACTACTCCAAAAGTGCTGGGAATATAACATCGACGTATACCAAATTATTTTCGACTTCAAGCAGGCATACGACAGTATCGATCGAAGTGTGCTGTACAACATATTGCTGCATTTTGGTATACCGGCAAAGTTAGTGCGACTCACAAGGATGACGATGACTAATACCGTCTCGCAGGTCAGAGTGCAGAACCGACTCACTGACCTATTTGAAACTCGTACTGGACTTAAGCAGGGCCACGAGCTGGCGCCAACGCTCTTCAAGCTTGCTTTGGAGTATGTAATTCGAGCCATGAATATGGACAGCAGCGGAACGCTACTCATCTAGTCGTCTCAATTAGTAGCGTACGCCGACGATATCAACATCATGTCTCGAAGATTTGGTGATGCAGAAAGCCTTCTGCATAAACTCAATTACGCCGCAAAGGAAGATGCACTACATATCAACGAAAGCAAAACAAAGGCCATGATGCAATCGAAAACAAGGACGCCAGCAATTTCAAGCATCACAGTGGGTGAAGTGGGTGGGTGGTAATATTGAGTATGTAGACAACTTCAACTATCTGGGTTGTAACTTATCAAAGTACGCCAACGAAACCGACGAAATTAAGCGACGGATACAACTAGCCAATAAAACCTATTTCTCGGTCCTCCCTATAATTAATTTTAAACTTGCGCACAGGAACACAAAGCTCCGCGTGTACAAAACGATCATCCGACCCGTGCTATGTCATGGCTGCGAAACATGGACCCTCACCCAAGCCTCCGAAATTTTGCTAGACCGATTCGAACGAAAGGTCCTTCGGCGAATTTTCGGGGCCGTTCGCGAGCGAAATCAATGGCGTATCCGGTACAACCATGAGTTGTATCAATTGTACGATGAGCTGGAAGTATGGAAAATCATGAAGCTTCAACGATTGCAATGGGCGGAGCATGTACAACGGATGGACGATAATCGCATGCCAAAGAAAGTGATGAACGCACAACGAATTGACGGAGCGAGGTTGCGTGAACGACCGACAGCTCACTGGGAGAACTCCGTAGGTGAAGACGCCCACTAGCTGCTGGGCTTCCGAAACAAGGAGGACAAGGTCACGTAACCGCGACAATTGGAGGTTAACGATTCAGGCGGCCAAGGCCCGACGTCGGGCTATCGTGCCACATTGATATTTTTGATTCTTCCTATTCCTCGTTCGCACGAAAGTAAATGCAAATATTCGCACGAGAATATGTAGAGACATTGAGTGTACACTGGTTTGAGCATAGGGTACTCGTCCGAAAAACTGGGGAATTATCATGTAATTGGAAACGAAAACGAAAGTCCCGGCACTTTCGTATTCGATTCGAAAGCAATTTGGTATCATGTAACTCGTTCGTTTCGAGTAATTGGTATTGCCTCACGAATTAGTCAAAATTCCCTTCATGTACTAGCCTGAATCGACTAACGTAGTAGACCATGTCACATGATTCAAAGTCAAATTTAATATTTTTGTGTTTTAGATTATATTTTAGTGTTTCGGTTTTAAAAAAAGTGAAATAGTGACGGTGAAAAGACGTTAAATTGTTCGAGTCGCGATTGGGATTCGAACACACGCTCGAATTCAGTGTATCGGGTCAGACGGGAGACAACGCGCCCCCCATCGTCACGACGAAAATTGAATAATTTCATTAAAGCAATTTTTATGTAGATGCGATTTTTTTAATTGTGGATTTTTGTATTATGTAATTTCAAACCAAAAATATAAAATTGTGTATGTGTGTGCTAACTGTATGTGAATAAAGTGTAAATATCCATATACGAAAGCCTTTATTTTTAAGAAAAAATCCTTAAATGTAATTTGCATTCTGAAACGAAATCCATTTTTGTTAAACCGAAGTTATTCAATTCATCTTGTCCTCCTTGGTAGCATTCAAAAATACACGAAAATTCCCGGAATACAACATTATTCTATTCGTCCTATAAGTTCATTATTTTGAGGAAAACTTCTAGTCTTTGTCTTAAGAAGTCCATAACATTTGTGCTAAGACTCAATCTTCGCTTAAAACAAAACATATAAACGATTGCTTTTCGAGAGTACCCTACCTTTCGAATGCATTTTCGATGCAATCGTCCATATTCTCGAACGCTTTCGAATTACATGATAGGGGATTTTCGATTCGTATGGTCGAAAGACGAAAGTCCTATTACTTTCTAATAGATGTTATTCGTTTTCGAGTTACATGATACCACTTTAGTCGTTTCGAAAGCAATTCCTTTCGAATCGAATTACATGAAAGGGCCCCTGAAGACCTAGTTGCGGGCTATTCTCGCCTCGCGCGAGTTTTTTGACAGGATTCATATGGAAACTCGGGCGAATCATCGAACTGATTACTATACTATACTTAAAGATAGAAATGAAACTTTTTTTTTATGAATAAAATATAATTGCATTCGTTAATTATCTGCCATCAAAAAATTCTAACATTCTTTCTTTTGTATTGCTTTCTCGAGAATTTTACAGGAGAACTTAAGTACATATGAATATTTATTTGGCGCAGGGAGTAGGCGTACTTATTCTTACAGAGTCAACAATGGATCAATACGTCTCTTTACGCATTCTGAAAACCAAAAGGAGACACGGCGCTTAACAGAAGGGGCTTTGCGAGGCTTCTTGGTTCACAGAAAATAATGGTCCCTTGCACTTGGCTTTAATTGTGACGCTTCTATCAATTTTTAAAACAGAACGTAAGTCCCATACGCTATCCCAATTTCGAGAGCGTAATCCCACCGAACATTTTCAGAAATTGAAAGCGCACAGGTACCGTCAGCACATCATAACCTAGAAGGGATGAAGCATTCCCAAGCGCCATTCTCTTCAAAGGGGGCTAAATAACAGGCCAGGGGTCGGCCAAATTGATCCAGTCCATGTTTAATCAAAGCATGGAGGTCCTCCTCCAAAAATGTTATCCCTAAAGCTAGTGAACTCTTCAAAATTCTGTGAAAAAAAACTGAATAATTGTAAAAAATACGGTCGTGTACGGAGACTTTTTCTAATTCGTTTTTTAGTTTTTGTTCTAGAAAATCAAGAGACGCGAGAGCGTCTCGCCCGCCAAAGGAAAAAGAAAAACAAAAGCGAACAAGTCTATGATTACCGGAGACAACTAGCTTTTTTGTTTGATCAGGCTACAGCCTTCCAGGCAACAGCCCCCAAAAAATTTTTTTTACCAAAATATTCCACATATCCTGTTCTAGTGCCTTTCCAAATAAAATCTTCGATCGGCACAATAACGGGTAAGATATATGCAATAAACGGTGAAATTTTCACCCTCACAGACTTAAGCGAGTAACCCAATTTCAGAATGAAGTCTACAGTTGCAGAAAGACTTGCTTCTACTGTCTCTCTTCGTGATGGGATTTTTATGAAATTTGGAACGAATGATCCTCTGGTGGTCCTTCTGAAGAATCAATGTCTTCCATTTAGATAAGTGGATGGAATAACGGTAAATTAATAGGTTAAGTTAACAAAAGATTTCCAACAATTGCGTCTATCGGCTCATCGCATTGACCATTTTTTAAAACACACTGCGGCATTGGGACATTTGGATATTGGGACACCGGGAGACTAGGATCTTGTGGTAGTGGGATATTAGGGTCTTGGGACATTAGGACATTGGGGCATTAGGCACAATGGGGAAACAGGGACGTGGGGACATCGGCATATTGGGGCATTGGAACATCGGGATATTGGGGCATTGGGACATCAGGATATTGGGACATTGGGATATTGGGACATTAGGACACTGGGAGACTGGGACATTAGGATACTGGGAATTAGGACATTGGGACATTATGACCTTGGGACAATCGGACATTGGGACACTGGTACATAGGGGCATTGGACCACTGAGACATCGGAATGTTGTGACATTGGGACATCGGGATATTCGCACATAGGGGCACTGGGATATAAGAACATGTGAACATTAGGGTCTTGGGTCATTAGGAAATTGGGATATTAGGACATCAACACATTAGGACATTGGGACATTAGGTACACTGGGGAAACTGAAACGTGGGAACATTGGGGCACTGGGACATCGGGATATTAGAACATTGGGACATTGTAACATTGGGATATTGGCACATTAGGATATTGGAACATTGGGATACTGGGACATTAGGGCACTGAGATACAGAGACATTGGGGCACTGGGATATTAGGACATTAGGCTATTGGGACCTTGGGACACTTGGTATACTGCGACATTGGGACACTGACCACTGGTACATTAGGACATTGGGCCATTGGGATATTATCACATTAGGATACTGGGACATTTGGGACATTGGGGTACTGGGATATTAGGAAATTGGGGCATTAGGACCTTGGGACATTAGGACAGTTAGACATTGGGATATTAGGACATTAGGTGGGAGACTGGGACATTGGGATATTCCGATACTGGGACATTGGGACACTAGGGTAGTGGGACATTCGGACATTAAACCATTGGGGCACTGTGATATTTGCACATTGGGACAATAGGACTTAAATTGGGACACTGGGACATCAGGATATTGGGACATTGGCACATTAGGATATTAGGACATTAAACCGAGTAATAAAGGAAAGGTAACAGACCGTTTACAGAGCCTTAGCCGAATGATTAAAGAGAATTAAGAGAACATTAACAGAACGTTAACAGAGCATTAACGAAAAGATAATAGAGTGTTAAGAGAACGTTCATAGAGCATTAACAGAGTTAACAAAAAATTAACAGAATGTTAGCAGAGCCATAACACAAAGATAACACAAATCTATTTTGCACAAAATACATATTAATAAACTGTACCCATTTCATCCCAAAATTATTTTTAAAAAAGCTCAGCAACAGCCATTTGCGGCGTATTTGCAATTGCGTTTGCAGTATCTATTTATCTTAAAAAAGACCCTGTGAATATAACTTATGATATTAAATTTATGGAATATGCTGAACAAAAAACTATTGAAACTTTTCCCAAACCAAAAATATTAGTTGGCTATTTCTCTCTCGATTACCGTAACTCCTAGTGGAGCATGGTGCGTTGATGACTACCGTGTGTAGTTCATCAACGTTACAAAGACAATTGAATTCGGAGTGTGATACGGTTGTCAGCCATACCACTTCCTAGTCGCATTGTTAGTTTATTATTCTACGATAAGAATATTTCTTATCATCTTCTTCTGAATAATAAACTTGCGACGAGTCGTGCCGAGTTTGGAAACTCGTTTCTCTATGAGTGTCTATTTCACAGAGTGGCGACCGAACGATCACGGCCACATATCTAATTTTGTTTGCTGGATGTAGTTTTGTTTTAGGTGTAAATGCTGGAGAAGTTTAAATGTACAGGACTACTTCTTAAATTAATTGGGAGGGAGCCGTCAAAGTGGCACTGAATAAAATGTTAAAGCTCCCACCAAATTACTTTAAGAAGTAGTCCTGTACATTTAAACCTCTCCAGCATTTACACTTAAAACAAAAGTACATCCAGCAAACAAAATTAGATATGAGTAGCGGATTGGAGTGATATGTATTCTTTTTGCGGCAGATGAATTTTTCTTTGGCGGGGTAACTTTTACAACTTTGTTGTTTTTGGTCAGATTTTGTTTACAGCTGATTTTCAGTAAAATAATGTGTAGAAATATTAGTTAACAAACTAAATAAGCGTTTTAGATAACCAATTTAAATCTAAGGTTTTCATTTCCCAGTTCTTCCGTAATATGCAGTTTCCCTTACATTTATGTACGGAGACTTTTTCTGGAAAGTGTATATGTATGTAAATGCAAAAATTACTCTAACCATGGGTATGTAAAAGTTTCATTTGATACCAATTTTTTTTTTCTAATTTGTATAAAGGAGAATTGTTTATCTGATAAGCCGCTGGACCTTTTCGCCCGTCACGGCTGTAATACAAGCACAAGATTAGTCCAAGCTACATCTTTGAACATTTTATCGAAAATTGTTTCGTTTTTAATAAAACCCATTCGTATGTACATATATCCAGTAGTTTTCATGATAAAGCCGAAAATGTATTTATGCAGCTACACAATATACTTATTTGAAGCTGACATTGTAAAGGAAAAAATATACTAGCCTTCTCTAATGCTTCTTGTTTGACTCGAACTGTCACCTCCCCCAGCTGATTGGTCTTTTCCGACTGAACAGTACATCATCAGCATTCAGTATTAGATCGTCTAGAGCACAGGTTTCACAACACCATCATTGAACCAATTATCATTATATCAAACATTTAAACACTAATTTAATTCCATCTGAACTGTACATAAATAACAAAATCGACAACTCCCTATTGCCCACATAGCAAACCAAAATCGTGTTGATATGTGTGAAACACATCTATATATACACATAAAGCGCAGTCACACCAACTTCATCCCTCGGAAATGTACACTTTTCTTTTTCTTACATTGATTAAACAACTAAAGGATAGGCCCGATTCCAACTCAACTGGTCCAGTTTTTGTAATGACCAAAACCATCTTTATACAAAGCCCGGAAGCAGAACACGTTCATATCCTTAAGCGCCAAATCATAGGCCTGTTCAGATCGAAAATTTACATTGCGGTAAAGGCAAATCGGGTTGGGTCGCGACAAACTTTACACGAAAAGTATTGGTTCCCGGTCGATTTTCGTCGCGAAAAGTGGAATGTGTCGTGAATTAAAGTGTCTAGAATGCACTGAAAGAACAAAATCCCGACAAAAAGTGAATTTTCCACATGTTTTCGCGATTTTTATCAGAGCAGACACGGTTTTTTTACATGCGCTGTGCTTGTGTTAGTGCATCGTGCAACCCCAGCAAGAAAGCTACTGGTTAAATTACTAATGTTTATCTAGTCAAAATCCGTTTAATTTTCTGGGTACCGTGCATAGGCCGTCGGGAAAAAATTGACCTATATACTTCACACAGCACTCGTACGTGAGAGTTCCCCTACAATGTTATATAGTGAAAAGGCAACAATCTTTGAGTTATTTCAAACCAAACAGTCCGGTATTTTTGCGTTAAATACCATAGATTTATTGGTTATTTTATCCATTTAATCACTCGGTAACCTTGTAAGTATTATACTAGTAATATTACCGGTATTTTCCGTGATATTTACTATAATACTATCAGGTAAATTAGGTGGTAGTACTATAGTAAATATCATGGAAAATACCAGTAAAATTACTACTTCTTTAACCATTATTTTAAAGCAAATTAGCGGCTATTAAGCTGGTAGTAATCCTTGTATTATAATGATATATTACCGATAAAATCTGACCAAAATACGATAGATTTATTGGAATTTTTATCCATTTAATTGCCCGGTAACATTGTAAATATTATACTGGTAATATTTCTGGTATTTTCCGTGATATTTACCATAAAACTACCAGGTAAATTAGCTGGTAGTCCTATGGTACATATCATGGAAAATACTAGTAATATTACTACTACGTTAGCCACAATTTTAGATCAAATCAGCGGCTATAAAGTTGCTAGTAACCCTAGTATGGCAGCAGAGTAAACGAACGTCATTTGATGGGATTTTCGGTAATATTGTTGAGGACGGTGCCTTGATTATGAGGAAAAAATTCTGACCCATAGGGGGACCGGGAGTTGGAAAAAGGGGGAAATGGGGGTAAATTTTCGGTTTTAGCGATTATTTCGAAAACGGCGATAGTTACAAAAAAAAAATGTTCTAAGAACGAAAAAAACTACATCAAATTACCTTTAGGAAGTACCGTTTTTTGAAAAACTCTATGCTAGCTTGGAAAAAAAACCTCGCATATTAAAGTTCATTGGTTAACTCACATTTTTGGGGAGTTATCGAGCATTTTTTCAAAGCATAAAATTTTCAAATAAAGATCCGTCGTATTATTGCAAAGGTAATTTTATTCAGTTTATTCCGTTCTCAGTACATTTTTTTTGTAGCTATCACCGTTTTCGAAATAATCGCTAAAACTTCACACTTTCACCAAGGATCGCTGAATACTGACGAAAAATTAAAATGTGTCCGTCTGTCTGAAGAAAAAAAAGGACCGTTCTCTTGCTTTATACCGAGAAATGACATTGCACATGGAACAATTCCTGCTGCTTATAGATTTAAAGAAAAGTCCTCATATATAGTATTTCCCAATTGAAAACATCCTTATCCCAAATGAAAAAATCCTTATCTCAAATGAAAAAATCCATATCCCAAATGAAAAAATCCTTATCCCAAATGACAAAATCCGTATCCCAAATGAAAAAATCCATATCCCAAATGAAAAAATCCATATCCCAAATGAAAAAATCCTTATCCCAAATAAAAAAACCCGTATCCCAAATGGAAAAATCCGTATCCCAAAGGAAAAAATCCGTATCCCAAAAGAAAAAATCCTTATCCCAAATGAAAAATCCTTGTGTGCGAATTAAAATAAAATGAATTTAGAGGTGTTTTAAGTTGTTTCTCGCATCAAATTATGAGGTGTGGTTGATGTTATTGAGGATACGAATAGCATCGGCTTCGTGGGTGTCGCCGGACTTGCCACAATAGGGCAATTTATTTGTGTAATATAAATTACCCACAGTTGTGTGGTAAAACATTGTTAATAAAATAGTAATATGACCTGGCATTTACTATAAATCTTACGAGTTAATTAAGTGGTTAAATAACTAGTAATTTTACTGGCTATTTTTCTTATTATTAAATAGTAATATTTGTTGGATTTAACAGATAATATACCTCAATTTTAAGGGGTAAAAATAATATGACAAACTTACCGATATTTTATTGGGTATTTAACGTGTTTATTTCCCATAAATACTTGATATTTTGGCTGAAATTTACCTAATAATTATGAACTTTTTCACCAGGGGAAATAATGCTATGGGGAATATATAGGTTATTTATGGCCCAATCGTATACGTGCGTTAACTAGTCAATTACAGTGAGCCTTTTTTTAGATATTTAACTAGTCATTTGACCAGGTTTGCTCTTGGAAACTCTGAAAGCGAAAGCAAAAAATATGTAAAGTATTTGTCTGTGTGAGTTTTCGCTGATAAAAGTTTGTATGTAGTAGTAGTTTCGGTTAGCGATTTCTTGCAGGGACGTATATACGACATGTTCATAGGCTCGTTTTGTGTGCATGTATTGCTGCTTCCCGGCTTCTAGTGAAGGTGGTTTTGGTAATGACACTAATGGCAACGCCATCTAGATACATCAAGGCCGCAACTCAGCTGTATAATGACGCCATGGATCCGTATTCAATTTATTGACGGATGCAAAAAAAAACAGAAACAAATATAAGCACGTCATCAACAGCAAGAACAAGGCAGTGAGACTAAACATTACAAAATGGCACACAGACGAGTGAGTGTACTTTTTGCGCGATTTTCGTTTAGAAAATGTGTTTGAACGGCAAACAATTAATTAAAAAGATAGTGGCAGGTTATGTGGGTTATTGACAGTGTGCAGAAGTTTTTATACTCAAAATGTAGTGCATGGAAAATGTGTCATAGAGTGAAAGATTTCCCCATTTAGGGATACCAATAAGTTTATTTGTGATCGCGAATAGATAGTACGGATATTGTAGGAAAAAAACGAGTAAGTACGTAAAACGTTTCGACGGCGGTGCTGCCATCGTACAACCGCACAGATAAAAAAAAAGTAACAAGCCACTGGCTAAATGCCATATGGCCACCATGACGTCACTACTTGGGATGATGACGACAATGTTAACTGCTAACTTGACGTCTTAAATTCTACATTGCGGCCTTAATATCTAGACGGCGGTGCTAATGGCCATGTATTTGACATAAAGGGAACATTGAAATGTAGTTGCGAAATTGACCTCACAAACTTACACTCAGTAACTGCATTTCACTTAAAAAACACTGAAATGATATAAGAATTACTTTACGAGTTGTTATCACCAAAAACAAACGCGCGAGGCGACAAATATGTTCTTGAGAATTTGCTGAACGTGTAACAGCTGACAAGTGTTGACAGAAAGGGAAAGCATTTAAGTGGAATGTTTTTTTTTGTTGTGTTTCAAACCAGACCATGCAGTTTGTATGGGATGGCAGCGGATTTACCTTTCCGTTTAGCTGTCTATTCCATGTTTTCTTAACACAGTCCAGCCCGATTTTTATGTTACAGCATTGGTTAGAGAACCAAGAGGATAGGTACATCATATAGAATTTTGAAATAAGCAAGCATCTAACAGTAAAGTAGTAATTTTGTCAAAAATTCGTGAGCGTTTGGTTGAACTCTTCTTCTACTTCATTCTCTTTGTCTTTAATAGTGGGTTGTCAATTAAGAGCAGGTATTAATATAAGGAGAGGCGAAAGTTACAAAGTAACAGTGAACAAAGGGATTATAGAAATATAGAGAGAATTTTTGAAAAGCGACACTTGCGCCCCTGGCGGCTGTTAGCGGAACTATGTAACGTGAGTTTGTGTCTTTGGGTAAATTATGGGTTGTAGTAATGGAAATGATATTGCCAGTTGACACTAACTGGATATTTCAAATTAATTATCAGCTGATGAAAATGAATTTCCCAAGTAACAATTTCATCCCTATAATTCTTCGTAGAATATTTTCTTCAAACGATAATAGGGGAACTTTACAGGGTATAAACACTGAATAATAGCCCAATAATGGCATTTGGCGCCGTTTTTTGATCCAATTAATTTCACACGTTCGTCAATAAAATGCAGCCAGTTTCTGGGCTGAGATTATCTTAATTGATTCATAAGTTAAGAATGAGTGCGGAAATGTTGGTTTCTTGCAATATTTCAATGAATTCAATTCAAGAAACGTCGTCTTCCAGAGCACTTCATAAGTGTCAATTCTTTAAAAAATCACAAAGTTCATCCTTCTATAAAACTACGCTGAGCAATTTATTGGATGATCACACGAATGTCACCCTATAAAAATGAAATCGACAGTGCTATAGAAGAATATATGCATGTGTGTGTGTTGATTTCAGTCATGTGTGTTTATGTCATTCAATAAAGACTACAAAGAAGTATTTAATGGAGCATCTTTTTAGGTTAACGTTTAGAGCAGTATTATGGAAGTTTTATTGGATGTAGTCGTGAATTAATTATATAAGAACTTTTTAAGCTTTCCGAAAAGTGTTTTAAGGAGTTTTTATCGGATCCAAATACTTATATAAGCGATGTCACACGATAAACTGATTTTGTGTTACTATATGAATGTCACAGGATGAAGTGCTTCTTTAAAGCATACGAAATGTTACTTGGGTTGTCATGTGGTCAATGGCTATGTCCGCGGCAGCAGAAGCGCGAAATGTAAAGCACAATGCTTTTTACATTACCGACAAAAGTGCTGAACAGTAAGTTTCACACATGGAATAGAGAGATAAAAAGGAATGGTAAATCAGCTGTCACCCATACAAACTGAATGGCCCGATTTTAAAAAGCGGTTGTCCCCATCTGTCAAGTGTTATTGTGAAGTTTTTACGAAGTAAGTGGGGGGAAAGTTTGTTGCTGGAGGAAGTCAGGAAGTGTATCTAGAAAATGTAATAGTCATATCGCAGTTTCAGTGCGACACAAAGGTAAAAAAGGTAAACCAGACCGAGTTCTAATCGTGCGAGTAGCACGATGAGTGTATACCCTATACCCATGTACAGACCTAGAAGGCACGCAAAACCCAAAATATTAAATTTCATATATTTTCGGGGGAGGGAGGGGTAGATGGGTCGGACCTGACATAACTTTATTACCTTGTCAAGGCATCCAACGGCTACCATTTGAAACTAATTTGAAGTTTTTCGTTACATTCTATCAAAAGATATGGCTGAATATAACTTTGTAGGGGAAATAGGGGTAGGGGCAGTCGGACCTACTCCACTGTCCACCAACTCAAAGTATATGTCAGAATGAGACATTGATCAAAATTTCAAGTCGATAGCGATATACTACCGAAAGTTATGGCTGAATTAAAATATCAAGGAGGGGTAGTTCGTATGGGAGGTAGGGGAACCCGTGGTCCGATTTGGCTCATTTTCAATACCGTCCAAGATTTTAGCAAAACAAACATTTGACCAAAATTTCAAACCGCTAGCTTCATTATTTCGGGAGTTATCGTGCTAACAGACTGACACACGGACAGACAGACAGACATGGCTTATTCGATTCAGGGACCGACCCTGATCATTTATATATACAGGGTGTCCCGCAACTGTTTAGCCATAGACCAATGGTAGACTCTACAGGATGTTTTAAGAAAAATGTTGCCAACATTATTTCTCCAGCTTTTACCGTTAAGGAGTAATTGCCTTTTTTGTGATTCTTGTCAAAAAGCACGACTTTTTTTTCTAAAAACTCCTATTTTCTAGCTTCCACTTTAGCCAAATCAATATTTTTCATATTCTTCTGAAAGAACACAAAATTTCCAATAAAAGGACATATCGAACGTTTCGAACGGTTTCGTATCTTCCGAGATACGACGTTTTGAATTTTGCAGAAATGTCAATTTCAACTTTTAATGTCAAAATTAAACCCAAATTTCGTAACGTGGCACGGGTTAAGAATAGTGCTACCGTCTTTCCCGACGTGTCGTAAGAGGCGACTTAAGGGACAGGAGAGAATAAAACTCTCCTGAGTTTCGAACATATCTCCACAATTGTGCGCGCAGCAAATCTGTTTTGCGCTCAAGGGTTTAGATATGTACGAAACTTAACAAAAAATTGACCCCTGTGGTTTTGGGGTTAGAATTATACCACAGCGATCCCGGCTTGTCGTAAAAGGCGACTTGAGGGATAGGGTATGTAGGCTTGTATCCTGCGTACCTGAAATTTACTTTACACTCGAAACATCAAACGAGCCTCGGATACCTCGGACTGATTCAACGGCAACGACTTTTGGCTATAAACAACGGACTACGATCGGTTTTTGGAATGTTCGGACGATGTGGGGTGAGTGTAATAACACAAGGCTCACAGAAGTCGAACAGGAAATGACCGCATACAACATCGCTATACTAGGACTGAGCGAAACAAGATGGCTCGGATCGGGGGCGACTTTATCACCAAGCTCTCGCACTGTATTGCTCTACTCTGGAAGTGAAGACGATAATTCACCTCGGCAAGCGGGCGTCGGAATCCTGTTGACTAGGAATGCACGCCGATCCCTTATCGACTGGAAACCTATCTCCGACCGTATCATCACAGCCAGATTCAAATCCAGAGTACGAAACATCACAATTATTCAGTGCTACGCACCGACTGAACCTGCAGACCAATCCGCAAAGGACATTTTTTATCAGCGACTAGGCGACACCTTTGATATGGCTCCCAGGGGTGACATCAAAATTATAATGGGGGATCTCAACGCCAAAGTCGGTACTGATAATTTAGGCTTGGAACATCTTATGGGCAATCACGGGCTTGGCGACAGGAACAACAATGGCGAAATGTTCGTGGAGTTTTGTAACTCTCGGCAACTAGTCATTGGCGGAACGTTGTTCAAGCATAAACCCTGCCACCTAACAACTTGGATTTCTCCTGATGGCAGAACAGAGAACCAAATTGACCATATTGCTGTTTCTAACACATGGAGAAACTGCCTCTTAGACGTCAGGTCGAAGCGTGGGGCTGATGTTGGCAGCGACCACCACCTTGTTATCGCGAAATTTCGCTTACGAACGGCAGCGATTCAACGATCTCACAACACGCAAATCTTGCCACGATTTAATGTGCAAAAGCTAAAAAATTCCTCAACTAGACGTGCATATTCGACCGCCTTGCACGAAAAAGCTTGTGCAGCAACATCTCTTCAGAATCCTACAATTGAAGATAGATGGAATTTTGCAAAGGATTCTTTTATTTCATGTGGCGAAGCGACTGTGGGAAGATTGGATCGTGGTAGGAGACCATTTATCAGTGATGCTACTTGGTCTCTTATCTCAGCACGCAAAAGAGTTAAGGAACAGATTAACTCTGCTGCTGATGATTCAGCTAAAAATCAACTTCGTGCTGAATACCGTTCACTACAAAAAGGCGTGCAGAGAAGTGTGAGGCGTGATAAGCGTACTTACATCAACGCTTTAGCGAAGGAGGCAAATGATGCGGCTTACCGTGGTGAAAGCGGTACCCTATTTAAGCTAATTAAACCACTAATTGGCAAGTCGTTCACAACGGACCATCCTGTGAAAGATAAAGAAGGGTTACTGCTTGTTACTGAAGAACAGCAGCTTCAGAGATGGAAAGAGCACTTTTTTGAGGTCCTTAACAACCATTTCGGGCCTGCAAGTGCATCTTCATCGGCAGAAGAAGACGTCCCTCCAGTAGCCAGTATTAATTCCAGACCACCATCTAAGACGGAATTAAAGCGGGTTATCGAATCTATGGACGCCGGTAAGGCCCCGGGGATAGATGGAATTCCGGTCGAACTATTTAAAGCGGATTCGAATGCTACAGCGGATATTCTGCTTCCCCTCATCAGAGAGTGTTGGGAAACCGAAACTCTTCCAGTAGAATGGAAAAAGGGCGTAATTATTAAAATTCCCAAGAAGGGTAACCTTAAGGATTGTAATAATTGGCGCGGTATTTGCCTACTTCCAGCTGTATCCAAGCTAATGGCTAAAATTATTTTGAACCGGATCAAGGATGAAGTTGATCGCACTTTAAGCAATGAACAGGCTGGCTTTCGTGAGGGTTTTTCATGTAGCGACCATATAAACACTCTCCGAATTATTATTGAGCAATCCGCCGAATGGAGATCCCCATTACACCTCATGTTCATTGATTTCGAGAAGGCGTTCGATAGTGTTGATCGGGAGTATATTTGGAGAGCTCTTCGTAGGAGGGGCATACCAGATAAAATAATTTCCATCATCAAGGAATCTTATCAGGGAGCCCAATGTCACGTTTTGCACAAGGGTAAGCTTTCAGATCCTTTTGAGGTGCACAGTGGAGTGAGACAAGGTTGCATTTTATCACCTATTCTTTTCCTCATAGCCATTAACGATGTACTAGTGAGCGCGCTTCAAAACCAGAGGAAAGGTATCAGATGGAAAATGTTTGATTACCTGCAACACCTGGACTATGCTGACGATATTTGTCTGCTTTCAAATAAAAAGGAGGATGTAGCTCAAATGGCCGATGCTCTGCATTGCGAAAGCCGTAATGCCGGGCTCAAGATAAACGCTGCCAAGACCAAGTACTTGAGCTCCCATCCTGGTGGACAAAGCGGAATTTGTGTTTCGGGCCAGGCAGTCGAAAAAGTTGACGAATTCTGCTACCTCGGAAGCATAGTCACAGCAGATGGCGGCGCGGACGCTGATGTACAATCGCGTATCAATAAGGCTAGGGCAGCCTTCTTCACTTTGACTCCTTTCTGGCAAAATAACAACATTTCCAGGCGCACCAAAATCCGAATCTTCAATTCTATTGTAATATCTGTGCTTCTTTATGGCTGTTCAACTTGGAAGGTGACCAACGAGATAACAACTAAGCTGCAAACTTTCGTAAACCAGTGCCTACGGCGCATCCTACAAATCCGCTGGCCGGAGATTATTTCCAATGATGATCTCCTGAGTATCACAGGCCTGGATTGGATAGGCACTTCTGTCAAAAGGCGAAAGTGGCAATGGATAGGTCATACTCTCCGAAGAGGGCCAACAAATATTGCAAAGCAGGCCCTAGATTGGAACCCTCAGGGAGCCAATGCTAGACGCCGTGTTGGACGGCCAAGAAACACGTGGAGAAGATCGGTTAATAGCGAGGCTGCTTCATTAAACAAACAGTGGTCAGACCTAAAGACGATGGCACAGAACAGAACGAGGTGGAAAGTAGGCGTAGTTGATGCCCTATGCCCCACAAGGGGTTAACAGGAACCAGAGAGAGACATTGAAGTGGCAAATCTGCAAAGTACGCAAAAGTTGGCCCAAATCCTAAGCTTTCGAACGGCATATAAGAATAAAGTACAGAATCATCCAGTTTGTGAATAATATGTGTAAAAGGGGAAAAACATAGTCCGTAAGAGGAAGAAATCTTGCTTTTACGTGGAAATACATAGTTCAGTCATATAAGCATTTCCAATAGAAAAAAATACAGTAAGGCTATTTTTTTCTTTGTCTTGAATCAGTGGGGTCCCAGGAGTCTTAAACACATTTTGCTAAAATAAACTTGATCGGAAAGGTCCCAAAAAGGACAAGAAAGGACACTATTTAATCCTTGACTGGAGGTCGGCATTCGGGATATCATATCAAAGGGGAAGCCGAGTACATTACATATCCGCTGTTTGATTCCTATTTCAAGGACCCTCAACGGAATAAATCGCGTTTGAATGTGTTTCCCGTAACTTATCATCTGTATCTTTCCAAAGCCCATAACTACGCGAATAATTCAAGTTGCCACTTCCTTTTTAATTTTTGCTAAGGAAAAATTGGATCGGAAAACTCTGAAAAAGGACATAAAAGGACACTAATTAATACCTGACAAATTAAAATGCTTATCCTTTTGACGATGATAATGAAAAATACTCTCACAATATTAATATGTATGTACACAACGAACCTTCGTACAAATAATTCAACACCTATAACAAATTTTTTTATACTTACCGTTATAATTAGTAAAGTAGCATCTACAACAGTAGCGAAAAGTATTTTTCCATAATGCATAACAACCAAGTCAATGCTTGATGTAAAAATGTTACTTCATTTTCAAGATTGAAGTCGGTTTGGTACATTTGCAGACTATGTTTTTTTTATTTATACGTATTATTCAGAAACTGGATGACTCTGTGCTTTATTCTTATATGCCGTTCGAAAACTAAGATACTACGCCAACTTTTGTCAACTTTGCAGATTTGCCACTACAATGTACCGTTACGACCCAGCCAACATTTTAGTGAACATTCACTAGGTGAAACCGATCTGAAATCACATCCAGAATGTACACTTCACTTGAGCTTCACTAAGTGAACAATTAATGAACGTATTCACTTTTCTTTCAGGAAATGAAAGCTAGGTGAATGCATCTGAAACTTATAATAATACCCGTAGCAATCGTTGGAATGCTATATTGAAAACTTTTAATAATTTTTATAAAAGTGTCAATTGAGTATAATTAGCTGTGCTGTGAAGTGAAGTTAAACTTAAAGTAATTTTGAAGAATTTTACTAGAAACAACTTTACAAAGGTAAGTATCTCATCTAGGCCAGTCAAATTCGACATTTTCCTCGGAGTAAATGGAATACTACCGTTTTTTTCTCAAGTGTTTTGGACTACACTACACTACGCTACCTTATACAATTCTTAAAAATTAGTTTATATTTAGGAGCGTGTATGGCAGCAGTGCCCAACTCGACAGAAGCTTTAATAGAAAAGCACATAAAAAGGCATTTCCAATATGCCAATGAGCGACATTGTAATAATATTTTTTTTTCATGTGTAATAATAAATTTATATATTTCAGAAAGGACAAAGGGACAGAAATTGAAATTCACCATTTATATTATTTTATTTTCAATTATCATTATCATTTATAATTTATTATCGTGTAATCTTTATTATTAAAATAGATTTGGTTCATATTCCTAGTTTTTTATTGCAAAAAAAAACATAAAGCTAAGGCCTTTTTTTAATTTGTAGGATGTAATGTTTTAATTGTGCATTTTCCAAACTCAATGATGCACTGAAAGCTAGCCTTTTGATATATTACTATCAATTTGAATTTAAAATCATCTACTGAATCCGTTCTGGAAACACCCAGTGATTTCACTTTGAACTCATGTACTGAATTCTTACTGAAACCACCTAATGATTTCATTTGCCTTTCATCTACTGAACTCACTCTGGAAGCCACCTAATGATTTCATTTAGGACTCATATTCTGAATTCGTCTTGAAATCACCCTATGGTTTCAGTTGGGATTTATCTACCGAATTCATTCTGAATCCACCAAATGATTTCATTTCGGCGTAAAAATTTTCATACGAAGGTGAATCCGATGTGATATCAAACTGAAGCCTAAATGAAGCTCAAGTGAGTTCACGTTCATGAAATGAATTCACTTTGATTTCAGTATGAATTCAGAATGTTCGCTGGGGAAATTCAGGTTTAATTTTGACATTAAAAATTGAAATTGACATTTTTGCAAAATTCAAAACGTCGTATCTCGTAAGATACGAAACCGTTCGAAACGCTCGATATGTCCTTTTATTGGAATTTTTGTGTACTTTCAGAAGAATATGAAAAATATTGATTTGGCTAAAGTGGAAGCTAGAAAATAGGAGTTTTTAGAAAAAAATCGTGCTTTTTGACAAGAATCACAAAAAAGGCAATTACTCCTTAACGGTAAAAGCTAGAGAAATAATTTTGGCGACATTTTTCCTAAAACATCCTGTAGAGTCTACCATTGGTCTTTGGATAACCAGTTGCGGGACACCCTGTATACTTTGCCATACCTCCGGTGGCTCCTTTGAGGTGTTACATAATATCGGCATAACAAAAACAATATACCCTATACCATCTTATGGGTATAGGTAATTTTTTAAGGGGGAAGGGGAAGATGGGTCGAATCTCGCACATCTTTAATATCTTATTACGGCATGCAGCAGCTATCATGTGATATAAATTTGAAGTTTTTGGGGACATTCTATCAAAAGATAATGACGGAATATTGCTTTGTAGGGGATGTAGGGGTAGGGGTAGTCGGGCCATCTCCACTTTCCACTAACTTCAAGAATATGTCACAATTGGGCATTGATGAAAATTTCAGGTCCCTAGCGATATTATGTCGAAAATATGGCCGAATTACACTATCACGGAGGGGTTATTTGTATGGGAGGTAGGGGAACGCCTGGTCCGATTTGGCCCATTTTCAATACCATCCAAGCTTTTATCAAAACAATCATCTCACCAAAATTTCAAAACGCTAACTTCATTATTTCGGGAGTTATCGTGCCAACTGACAGACACACGGACGGAAAGACAGACAGACAGACAGACAGACGGACATGGCTTATTCGAACCAGGGACCGACCCTGATCATTTATATATATACTTTGCCATACCTCCGGTGGCTCCTTTGAGGTGTTACATAAATCGTCGTAACAAAAACAATATACCCTATACCATCTTATGGGTATAGGGTATAATAAGTAATTCATCATTCAAAGCTATACCTAATTTCGGATCTATTATTCATGAAGACAGCCAATTGCTTCAAAGAGTTCCCTCGTTGGGTCTACTCGTTTGATGCGGCATCCTTTGACAAATATATGTTTTGCCAGGTATTTGTTGTAAAGCCTCTTCTTGACGCCATACCTCGGCAAGCTGGCTTTCGCGTGGCCCCACTCTGACTCTATCGTATTTGTGTGAACATTGGTTATTGGATCGACAAAATGATATTTATGGTTAACGGTCAGGTGCTGGAAGCCCTCATTAGAGAGGCAACAGTAGGCCTTTAAAGAAAAAAAACTAAGGGTATCTCCCATACAAAGTGGCCCATCAGGAGTTTGTTCTACGCACTACTCATTTGATAAACTGTAGAACAAAGTTGTCTTGGGTCACTTTGTATGGGAGGTACCCTTAGTTTTTATCCGAATGAGCTGATTTTTGGTGGGTGGGGTAAATATGACCTCCAAGCGCAACAACCAAAATTTAGCACTCTGATCCAATTTTGGGGGGAGTTATGGACAAAAAACTTTCCCCTCCCCCCTTTTTACGGTTGCGGACCCCGATCGGTTGGGACTTTCTATCTCATTATCTCGGGACCATCCCCAACCATAATCAAAAAAAATTTCCGATGTAGGATTTTTGCCGGTCGATGGCCATATTTTGGTCCAATTTTCTTAGACTAATGGGAGGAAAATTTGTTTTATGAAACACTCATATCATTCTATCAAAGAAATTTGGAAAATTACCTAGGTATGTAAAAATTACTTTTCGAAAATTAATTCTACTTTCATAGGTGATTCTTGTTTATTTTGCTGTGGTGACCTCAATGTCGAAATACGTTTTTCTCAATCACATAGGGTGTTTTCGCGAAATGTGAATTAAGAAGGAGATCGAGTTCCAATCGTGCGAATAACACGATGAGTGTATACTTTATACCCATGTACAGACCTAGAAGACAGGCAAAACCCATTTTCATGTTTTTTGTACGGGAGGGAGGTTATAGATGGGTCGGACCTGGCACATCTTTTACATCTTATCAAAACATCCAACATTTGATACTAATTTGAAGTTCTTCGCGACATTCTATCCAAATATATGGCTGAATATAACTTTGTAGGGGAGATAGGGGTACGGATAGCCGGACCTACTCCACTTTCCATCAACTTAAAGTATATGTCCGAATTAGGCGTTGGTCAAAATTTCAAGTCGATAGCGATATTGTATCGAAAAGAAAATGACTATCGCCAGTCAACTGTCGCCTTCCAGAATGTCGGTTCAGCTTGCGTACAAGTCCGCAACACAGTGGGACATTTTCATGTTTTCAACAAATGCTAATGTACAGTACTGATGCAACCGCGAAATCATTTATACATTATTTCGTGACGATTTGCTTTTCGAATTTGACTCTTTTTGGGTCGTTCAACAAAAGTTTAACGTGGAAAATGAGTTGAACCTAAGTTGAAAGTTACACTTTTTGGGTCATTCAACAAAAGTTAAACGAAAGTTGAACGTGAGTTGAATCTAAGTTGAAAGTTACACTTTTTGGGTCGTTCAACAAAAGTTAAACGAAAGTTGAACGTGAGTTGAACCTAAGTTGAAAGTAACACTTTTTGGGTCGTTCATCAAAAGTTGAACGAAAGTTGAACGTGAGTTGAACCTAAGTTGAAAGTTACACTTTTTGGGTCGTTCAACAAAAGTTGAACGAAAGTTGAACGTGAGTTGAACCTAAGTTGAAAGTAACAATTTTTGGGTCGTTCAACAAAAGTTGAACGAAAGATGAACGTGAGTTGAACCTAAGTTGAAAGTTACACTTTTTGGGTCGTTGAACAAAAGTTGAACGAAAGTTGAACGTGAGTTGAACCTAAGTTGAAAGTTACACTTTTTGGGTCGTTCAACAAAAGTTAAACGAAAGTTGAACGTGAGTTGAACCTAAGTTGAAAGTAACACTTTTTGGGTCGTTCATCAAAAGTTAACTCATTGCCGGACACAACGCCAAAATTTGACACGATTTGTATGGTCAAATGCTCAAAATTGGACGTCTATAGACGTTGTGTCCGGGAAAGTGTTAAACGAAAGTTGAACGTGAGTTGAACCTAAGTTGAAAGTTACACTTTTTGTGTCGTTCAACAAAAGTTGAACGAAAGTTGAACGTGGGTTGAACCTAAGTTGAAAGTTACACTTTTTGGGTCGTTCGACAAAAGTTGAACGAAAGTTGAACGTGAGTTGAACCTAAGTTGAAAGTAACACTTTTTGGGTCGTTCAACAAAAGTTGAACGAAAGTTGAACGTGAGTATAACCTAAGTTGAAAGTAACACTTTTTGGGTCGTTCAACAAAAGTTGAACGAAAGTTAAACATGAGTTGAACCTAAGTTCAAAGTTACACTTTTTGGGTCGTTCAACAAAAGTTGAACGAAAGTTGAACGTGAGTTGAACCTAAGTTGAAAGTTGAATTTGAGTTGAATTCGAGTTGAATTCAAGTTGAACCCAAGTTGAACCCAAGTTGAACCCAAGTTGAACCCACGTTGAACTCAAGTTGAACGTAAATTGAACCCAAGCCCAACCTCTGTTGAACCTTGAATGGCACCCAACACTAACAGGGTAGCACCTAGCCCAACTTCCGTTGAAACATTGAATGGCACCCAAAATTCACAGGGTACTACCTGTAATGCCAAAAACGTAACGCTTTTTCGTTGCAATTTTCGTGACGATTTTCGATTTATGTGCCAGAGTCAAGACATAAAAATGTCAAAAATTGTTGAACTTTCAATCAGTTCATAGTATGTATGTAGTTCTTACTATCCAACAATCTGAATGTATTGTTGTTCCCGGCTCAACATGTTGTTTGATGATTTGTAGAAGGGTGTTGGCGTCTCTTTTTTCAACTGGCGCGAAAAAACATTTTCCGGTGTCGCGCTCGATGCCGTCAAAAACCCACTGCCCTTCCACATGATGGCCACGATGATGTTTCCTGCGGCCGAATTTGGATTCGTCGATTTCAACGATTTTGCCGGGACATATTAATTAACAAGGTTAAATAAAAACGAGACCGAGGCTAATTTCGGGCGCTGCCGAAATTTGGATACCCTTCGCTCCCCTCGGTCTAAAAGTTTTTTCGGGCGTACCTATGACTAGTGTTCAGTCCTCCCCGCTTTCATTCTTTTGAATTTTCTCATAAGTGCCGTGGCGAAGATTTATTGGGCGAAGCGGGACGTGGGTTTCTTATAAGAACCAAAAAGAGGGGAAAGGAGGTTGTAGGGCAGCCTTATGGCCTTCCCATCAACTTTTACGTATGATTGTGGCATCAATTAAAACCCATTTGGTTCAGATTGGTGGACGAATCAAAAAGGTTTTCTTCGAAGAACCTAATTTGGGGGTTGGGTTTATATGCCAGCCCCATGACCCCATGGTCCGATATAATTCATTTTTGCATATGTTTTGTACCATCACTAAAAATACATTTCCATGAGGTTTAGTTGAAGTTTGTGTCCAAATAAAAAAGTATTTTTTAGAAGAACCTAATTTTGGGGGTCAAGTTTGTATGGCAGCCCCACGACCCCATAGTCCGATTTCACGTTTGTTATGTGGCATCAATAGAAATATAATTTTCTGAGGTTTGATTGAAATTGGTGTGCAAATAAAAACGTTTTTCTTAGAAAAATTTGATTTGGGGGGCTAGGTTTGTATGGTAGCCCCATGACCACATGGTCCGACTCCATCTATTTATACATATGTTTTGTGTCATCAATAGAAACACATTTGTGTGAAGTTTGGTTGAAATTGGTGTATAAATAAAAAAAAATTCTTAGAAGAACTTAATTTGGGGAGCTAGGTTTCTATGACAGCCCCATGACCCCATGGTCCGATTTGGTCCATTTTTACATATGTTTTGTGGTATTACTAGAAACATATTTGTGCGAAATTTGATTGAAATCGATGAGAAAATTAAAAAGTTTTTCTTAGAAGAACATAATTTGGGGGACTAGGTGTGTATGGCAGCCCCACGACCCCATTGTCCGATTTGGTCGATTTTTACATATATTGTGTGTTACCAATTAAAACACATTTGTGTGAAATTTGATTGAAATTGGTGCATAGATAAAAAAGTTTTTCTAAGAAGAACCTAAATTTGGGGGGTAGGTTTGTATGGCAGCCCCACGTCCCCCTTGTGGGATTTTAGCGATTCAAACATACAAACTGCCTGCAACAAAAAGAAGCATGTGTGCAAAATTTCAGCTCCATAGCTTTTAAACTGGCCGAGCAAAACGCGTCGCAACAGACAGACAGACAGACAGACGGACAGACGGACAGACGGACATCGTCCAATCGACTCAGCTCGTCACGCTGATCATATATATACATATTTTATATGGTCGGAGATGTTTCCTTCAATGCGTTACAAACTTCATGACAAAGTTAATATACCCTTTACGCTTAATAAGCGAAGGGTATAATAAAAATTATCAGTTCCTATAAATAAATTTCTTTAAATAATTTGCTTCGAGTACCTAAATGACAGAATAACTAAGTCCACCTTCCATACAATTATTCCGCTACCTTACAGACACTACAGATGCGTACTACTCGATTGGTTAGGTACAGGGATCGCGTCCATGCAAATTTGAACAATGAGTTTTCTACGAGTTTTGCTATACAGGGTGTCCGGAAACTTCCGCATAAATGCTCCGGGTTGTGAATCCTCATGTGATTTCCACCAAAGAACTTGTAAAACATACCCCCAATTCCTAACCCTTTAGCTGCCACAGGCATTTAAAGATTTTTGAAAAAATCATTTTCTTGTACGACTTAAAGCTTAATATCTCCAAAGCTAAGCTAGACTAGCCACAATAGCGAAATAAAATGATTAATGCAGCTAACAAATTTACCTAAAAAAGTAAAATTAACCACACTAAAATCGGATAAAAGGCTTGGTTTTTACAGAACTTCAAATCAAATTTGTGTGATATGACCAAAAAACAGAGAGATTTTTGCAGTTTAAATTGAATTCAATTCAATTCGAGCTAAAAGTAACCCTAGTTTTCTACACTTAATGTATAAAAACTGCTAGAAATAATGGAGCTGGAATAAAATCATGAAAGAAAGATATGATTGGAGGACTTTGCGCCAATTTTTAAAAGAATTGTACAAGCACCTCACCTTGGCAGAAGTTAGAATAAATTGAGATGGGAAAATATATTTTTTTTTTTTGGGTCAAACCACACAAAGTTGACTTTGAAGCTCCTTAAAAACTAAACATCTCACCCGATTTTAGTGTGGTTAGTTTCAGTTTTTAGGTAAATATGTTGGCTGCAATAATCATCTTATTTCGCTATCCTAGCTAGTCTTCTTCTTCTTCCTTGCCTCGTTCTTTATACCGCTTAATGGTTTCGCGTTGCTCGACCTGCAGTGTAGGCACTATCCTAGCTAGTCTAGTTTTGGAGAAAATGGAACAAAATGTAATCGATCCGCCTATGGTACGATCTTTACCTAATTCGGTATGCATGATCCTTAGATGATTCTGATAAAGAATCTGGAACCGCAATTTTGATCAGTGACTGGGATAATGCAAAGCGAACGAAATGTATAAAAGCATATAACCATTGAATCTTGGAAAAAGTTACCATTGGACCTCATCAATATACTTATATATACCTCATCATACTTTGTCCGAAATCAAGTGATCCATAGGCAGCATGGATATCAAAACAAAGTATTTGTTAAAAAGAGCGAGCTAAAAAGTGAATATCCTTAGGTTTGTGAGAGCAGAATAAATAGCTTCGGGAGTTTTATGATTTTTTTTTTAACGATAATCTTTTGATTGTCAGAGTGTTGAATCACTTCAAACCATTCTTTTATTAAATTTCATATACTCGTAAAGTAAATCATGTCAATTATTACTCAGCATTATGGTCATTCAATGTAATGTATTGAATGGCTAATTAGAGCGACGATTGACTAATTGTTATAAAATGTATGTCAATCGTCGTATTGCTTTCATTCTTTAGTCTTAAGTTACAATTTTGTTAGCTATAAATATTGTAGTTTTAAGAATATAGATTCAATGTTCAATAAACATTCAAAATAATAACCAACCGCCTTTACACTCATTTACTCCCAATTCCTATAACCCTAACGGAACAAGTATTATACTATCATTGAATACTCTGTTCCTCCCTCCACATAGAATAGACTACCACTGGAACGGTGGCCCTATATTCTATTGTTTACATGTGGTGCCGAAACCCGTTAATAGAGCATTATCAGAAAGATATCACGTGATTATAGTGATGTGAATTCTTTTCAGCTAAAGCATAATCTTTGGCAGAAATTTTTGCAACTTTACTATTTTATAAGAAGACCCCCAAGCAACAATTCGTTTTCTTTAAAGAAGCACTCCATACTGTAGCAATCATATAGTACCACGAAATTCATTTATCGTGTGACATCGCTTAAAGTAATATTTTGATCCGATAAAACATCCTTAAAGTATTTTCCGGAAAGCTTATATCATCATTATGGAATAAATTTAAAGATGGTGGTATAAAACTTCGATAAAACTGTCTCTAAACGTTAACCTAAAAACGTTCTCCTTTAAATACTCCACTCTTGTGTTTATTGGATGATACAGCACACACATGCAATGGTCTCTCTAAGTTAACTCACACACATGCATTATATTCTTCTATAGCACAGTCGGTGTCATTTTTATAGTGTGACATTCGTATGGTCATCCAATAAATTGTTCACCGTAGTTTTATATAAGGATGGACTTTGTGATTTAATGAATTGACACTTATGAAGTGCTCTGGAATATCACGTTTCTTGAATTGAATTCATTGAAATATTTCTTGAAACCAACATTTCCTCACTCCTTGTTAGCTTGTGAATCAATTAAGATAATCTCAGCGCAGAAAATGTCTGTATTTTATTGAAGAATGTGTGAATTTAATTAGCTTCAACTGATTGACATATAAAGAAGAGGTGCATAAGAGAAGGGTCGCTAAAGAAGTGTCGAGCACTTGTAGTGTTTACGAGCAATGTTATCTATATGTGAGGTTGGCCGAGTGGTTAGGGCGTCGGACTGGCGTACGACAGTCGCTGGTTCGACGCTGGCTTGGGGAATTATTTTTTTTCTCTTTTTTTTTGCAATCGCGAGAAAATGACAGAAAATGATGACATAACACATGATGTATGTCTATGGCTGGTCAGTTCGTGAGATGGCAGGTTGAAGGTGTCATCATCACGGGAAGTGCCCACAGTACCTCTCCGCGGTGGCCGCTAGAAACTTCACTCCGGTGAAGGCTAAACTGTGGGGGCCGGTGATCGAGGGACCTCCTCTCAGACAAGACTGACCATGCAAGTAAATATATGTTTAGGTGCATTGTGAGTCGGCGAGTCGAGCTCCTAGTATCACTGTATACACCAGACGTTCTCAGGATCTGTAATCATACTGTCTCTGAGAACGTCCATGGTTTTAGATATGCCTAAATCCCCGGGGTGTCAGGCGACCCGTGCCCATCGGGGGAAGGTGATCAGGGCGTAAATGATCATCATTAACGGAGCTCCTTGGATACCGGGTCTATATCCAAGGGTAGCTAAGACCTTACCGGAGCAAGCGGGGCTCTGCTTCGGTGGACAGTTCATCCCTAGCTAATCGTGGGAACAAAAACATGAATACAATAAAAAACAACAAAAACAAAACAACCAAAACAACCAGCACTCTCGGAGCAAAGGTGGTATCCACTGCTTCGAGTAGTTCCAATATGGAAAAAGGGAAGGCTAGCACTTCCGAAAAGCCAGGGGATGGCAAAGATCAAGCCACCCAACGCGGTGTCCCAGAGGAGCTCTACCTCTCGGACATAGACGAGCCCAAACCAGGCCCATCGAACATTAGGAGGAAGAATCCTGTCCTTTATGAACCAGGAGGCGTCAAAGATCCCCTGAGGAAGGGACTCAGCGGCGCCGGATGTAAACGCTACATCAAGTTCCTGGCAGAGGGACATGAGCCCGCAAAAGCAAGAGAGCTAGCGGCTAGACCCTCTTGCAACTCCCCCCAGATGCTATCTCAAGCAAAGCGGCAACGCTCCACGGACGAGGTCTCACCTGCCATTACGCTAGACAGTAAGAGGCAACGGGTGGGCCAAGACCAAGGCAGCGTTGTCCAGATTGTAGGTGGCATCGAAGGAGGCGAGATGAAAGACCCACCATCAACCAGCAAGGCGACGACAGGCACGGTCGAAAGAAGCCGGATTTCTGCCTCCAATGGAGGCAAAGGAAAACCGAAGGCCTCCTACGCAAAAGTGGCCTCTATCACAAATGTGGCCATAATCCCCACCAATCCGACTGAATTGCTCACGGCAGAGCAAAAGACGAAGGTTCAAAACGTGCTGTTGGCAGAGATCCTAACGGAAAACGCAAAGCAGATAAAGCCGAAATTTGCCGGGATACGTTTCAGGCCAGGCCATATTCTGTTTGAATGCGAGAATGAAGCTACCGTGCAGTGGCTCATAAAGCTAGCGGGCGGAATGGAACCGTGGCCGGGAGCATCGCTCAAGGCAGTTTTGGGCAGCGACATTCCGCGCAACCAAATAGCGAACGTCTACTTTCCGCGCACCACGGAGTGCAATGTGGAGAAAGCGCTCAAGTACCTGGAGAATCAAAACGATGGGCTCCACATTCAGGACTGGAGGGTGCTCCGTGAGACACGCGAGGGCGAAGGTATCTCAGCCACGCTCTCGATAGATCCGATCTCCTTCGCGGCAATCGTCAAGGCTGAATTCAGCCTAAGCTACAAGTTTAGTAGGGTCACTCTGCATCCGAAAACTTGGAAGCGCGAGACCAAAGCTAAACCTCCGCTGGCTGTTGAGAGCTCTGTCGAATCGCGAAGTCCACCGACAGCTCCCACCGAGCAGGAGATGGTCGAACTGTCAGCGGACGAGGAGGTCGGGCCAACAACTGACGAGGACCTCGCAATCACAGATGAAGACGACGTACAATCCCCTCTCTCAGAAACCATAATCCATATGGAGACTGAGGAAGGGGATTCGACGAAGCAAAAAGGACGGATCGTACCCGTGGACGACAGCCATGAACCTGACGACTAACGTATCCCTGGGCGTGCTGCAGGCTAATCTGCATCACGCCATCACAGCCTCGGATACGGTAGTTGCCAGGTTCGCCAGGGATGGCCTGGGCGTAGCTCTTATTCAGGAACCCTGGCAAGTACGCGGAGACATAAAGGGACTCAAGGTAAGCGGGTCCTCAGTTGTATATGATACTAGCTCGAGCAGACCTCGGGCTTCCCAACTAACAATTTCGCTCTGATAACACTCTACAAGAGTCTTACAAGAACAAGCATCAAGACATCAACTCTTGAAATTTAACTCTTCAAGAGTACTATAAGATCCTTATAAAAATCTTATAAGTATTAAATGACGCACTTTCCAAGAGTTATTTTGATCTTGTAGCAAGAGTTAAAATCTCATTATAGGAGATACACATGTCTTATTAGAAAGCTTTAAGGCTTCTTATTAGAGTGGAAGTTTATTCTTGTAAGAATCTCAGCAAAAATACAATACACTTGTTATGAGACGCGGCAAGCTCTTCTAATAGGTCTAGCGAAAAAGAGTGCGCATGATATTGCCACATTCGCTGTCCTTTTTTGTCAAACCTAAGTATATATTACGAGAACGACTATTAATGCCATGTGTTATTATTTCGACCTCAACTAAAATGAAATTGTTTCACGCTGATAATTGCTTCGCAAAACTTGGTTTTTTCCAGAAATATGGGTCGACATTTTAATGCGATTAAAATTTTATCGTTGAATATGGCTATTTTGCTTCGAAAAATAGCAAAGCCCCCTAAAAATATTCTCATTTTTTTAATTTTGGAGGAAACATAATATTTATCTACTGTTGATAACTAGTATAAAACTTCATTGAATAATTTTTTTTCAACTTTAAGATTGACTATAATTTCAATTTTGTCATAGATATACACATAATAACTCTTCAATTCAAATTGATATTTTCCTTAAAACCACAGCCTAGTAGGAAAAATATGGCAGCCATTGATGAAATCTTCATTCAAAGCTAAACTTCTAATAACAAGAGGGCGGCTCTTTTTACTATACTTAAATTCTTATTGCTGGAGGGCGGCTCTTTTTACTAGAACGAAATTCTTATTGCAATAGGGCGGCTCTTTTTATAAGACCGAAATTCTCATTGCGAGAGAGTGACTCTTTTTATAATAACTAAAGTCCCTCTATCAGAGTTGAAATCTCTTTACTAAAGTTAAACTCTTCTGATGGGACTTAAAGACATACAACAAGCGCCTAAGTCTCACTATAAGCTATCCCTATAATTTGACGTTTGATTATTTCTGTCGTGGCATGATAAAAAGTGTATCGCATTTTTATAAATCCAGCGGAGAAAGGGTTCGGTGGGTGATTTCTTATAGTATTTTTAGTGTTTTTCCAGTGTGTTTCCATTGCTAAATGCGCTCATTGTGTGGACCATTTATCTCGATGGTGTTATCTCATTTTCACCAAGGTCAGGGTGAAAACAATTCGAGGTGTCCTGATTTGATTTTTGGTGGTTTGTTGAATCAACTTGGTAATCCTTTCGTGAAGACATCAAGGAATGAGCACCGCCTCGTTTGAAGTGAAAATTCACGTTTCCCATAACAATCCTTAGCCCAGGAGGATCATCACTCTTTAAATTCTAGTATAATTTGGTTTAACCTTTCGTCGAAATGCAGACGGTCGCTTACACTTTTTTCAGTCGAACGACATGTTCTCTTCAAAAGACAGACATATTAGGTGTGTTTTTTTGGTTATCCCGTGCAGGTTTGGGTAACGAAACTTCATATAAAAAAAATGACAGGTGCGTCAGCTGTCATTTTTTTTATATGGAGTTTCGTTACCCAAACCTGCACGGGATAACCAAAAAAACACACCTATTATATGCTTAGCTGCTTTGAAATCAATCGTATACAACACTCTTCTTATATGTGTTTAAGTATACCTTTCTTATATAAGTATTATAAGAAGTTGTTAAAGACTTAAGTATTTATAAAGCTCTCATCATAAGAGTCGTAATAATAAACTTCTTGAAAGAATATTTTTATAAGAGTTTAAGTCTTAAAGAATTGAACTCTCACTAAAATGTCTTTATTAGAGTTCATGACAACAAAATATGAACTTGTAACAGGAATACAACTCTTCAAGAGTAATAATCTTATAACAAATGTACTTAAAGAGTTTATTTGAATCTTGCTACTAGAGCTACATTACAAGAGTGGCGAGAGCCTTACTAGAGTCTTATAAGAGCTTTTTCCAGTTCACAAGAGCTAAATTCTCAAGAGTTTGTTAGTTGGGTTGTATACTAATCAGAAACAGTATAAACTTTATATATCTTACAGAGTACAGTAACAGTGATCTGACTGCGGTCTGCATCACACTAGACGACGACACCAAAACGAAGCTCGTTGCGGTGTCAGCTTACTTCCCTGGAGATGGGGAGATTCCAGCATCACAGCTCAAAAGTCTGGCGGACTTCTGCGGCAGAAACAAGGCGATTCTCATCGTCGGATGCGACGCCAACGCCCACCACACAGTATGGGGAAGTACAGATATTAACATAAGAGGTGAGTACTTGTTAGAGGTATTCTCCAGCCTAAATTTTAGCTTATTCAATACAGGTAGCAAGCCTACCTTTGTCACTAGATCGAGGCAGGAAGTACTCGATCTAACTTTTGGCAACCAACGGGCCGAAAACTGGGTGGGAAACTGGCATGTATCTGACGAAACCTCAATGTCAGATCACATGCATATCAGATTCCAGCTTACAGTGCCCATAACAATGTTGCGAGAAAGGCGTATACCACAGCTAACAGAGTGGGACAACTACAAAATATCTCTGCGGGAGAGATTATCCAGCATCGACAGGACTGGCTCCAGCTGGCTAAGTCTGGACAGCCTGGTCTCGAATGTCACAAGGGCCATAGTTACCTCTTTTGAGGAAAACTGTCCTCTCAGAAGGACCAAAGACAATAAGGGAGTACCCTGGTGGACTCCAGAGCTCTCGAGATTAAGGAAGCTCACAAGACGACTCTTTAACAGAGCCAAAAGGACAGGGGAGTGGGACACGTATCGCTCCCAACTTAATGTATACAACAAGAAAATCAGGTCTGCCAAACTGAACTCCTGGGGAAAATTCTGTGAAGGTGTTGAATGCACTAACACAGCTGCTAGACTCCATCGAGTTATGGCTAAAAAGGACACTGAACACATAAGCACCATAAGGCACCCTGATGGGCGCTACACGACTGACGCCCTCACGACGGGCGAACTACTCCTCAGTACCCATTTTCCGGGATGCCACATACTGAGGAATGAGGAACCATCAAATGAAAACAGCCTGTACAGGGCTAACTCTTCGGACTGGAGTACAGCAAGACTAATCTTTACTCAAGATAATGTAAAATGGGCCATAGGCTCGTTTGAGCCCTTTAAATCCGCCAGCACCGACGGGATTTTTCCAGCTCTCCTTCAAAGGGGTCTGGAGCTTTTAACTCCATACCTCCTGAGTATATTCAGAAGCAGCTTTGCGCTGGGCTACATCCCGCGCTCATGGAGACTTGCGAGAGTAGTCTTCATTCCAAAAATGGGAAACCGTCCCAAGGAGGATCCCAAATCTTACAGACCAATCAGTCTTACTTCGTTCATGCTCAAATCAATGGAAAAAATCATTGACGAGCATATCAGGAAAACCACGCTGATTAGTAACCCGCTACACAAAAGGCAGTTTGCTTATCAACCAGGTAAATCCACAGAATCCGCGTTACACAGCCTTGCAGGAGAGATTGAAAGGACCTTTGAGGCCAAAAATACCGCACTTGCTGCTTTCTTAGACATCGAAGGGGCATTCGACAATACCTCATTCGATGCAATTGAAAAAGCACTGAGAAACAAGATGGCAGGAAATACGACAATAGGATGGATTTGCAGCATGCTCTCCACCAGAAAAGTCGTCTGCCAAATCAACGAGCTATCTCTCCTTGCTGAGGTTACTAGAGGCTGCCCACAAGGGGGCGTACTCTCGCCCCTCCTGTGGTGCCTGGTTGTGGACGAACTTTTGTGGAAGCTCACATCGAATGGCTTCTCCGTGCAAGGGTATGCCGATGATGTGGTTATAGTGGTAAAGGGTTTGTTTGAGGAAACACTACCTGACTTACTCGAACCAGCACTAAAAATAGTTCAAGAATGGTGTAATGCGAACGGGCTCCGAGTAAACCCATCCAAAGCGATCATTATACCATTCTCCAGGAATAGAAATCCGTCTGAACTCAGACGCCCGACAATGTACAACACCCAACTACCAATTGGGAATCAAGTCAAATACCTCGGGGTAATCCTCGACAGTAAACTTTACTGGCAAAAGCATGTCGAAGCGGCGGCTGAAAAAGCCACCAGAGCCCTGTGGACATGCAAAAAATTCGTAGGGAAAACCTGGGGTATGAAACCCTCCATTATGCTCTGGATTTACAGAGCAATAGTTAGACCCACTCTAGACTACGGTGCTGTGGTCTGGTGGAAGAGAGCCCTGACTACGGAAGGTAAGTCTGTGTTAGGCAAGGTACAGAGGCTAGCATGTCTCATTACCACCGGTGCACTCCGATCTTGCCCTAGCAGCGCTCTAGAGGTGTTACTTCACCTACACCCAGTTGACATACACCTCGAAACTGTGGCAAAACTGGCATTGGCACGACTCATCGCGAGCGATGCCAATTTGGAGCTTACCAAGGGGCAGCTTAAATCTCTCAACAACGTAACTATTGCGAACATGCCTTCCGATCACCTTCCAAAGGAGATCTCATGTGGTCGCCGTTTCCGGGCTGAAACATGGAGCAGAGAGGAGTGGCAGTCTAATTTCGCTAAGCTGCACCCACAGACCATAAAGTGGTTTACTGACGGTTCCAAAACAACCGAAGGTTCAGGAGCAGGTGTGGTGGGTCCAACTCACACGGTTTCTATACCTATGGGTCAACACACTACTGTCTTTCAAGCGGAGGTGCATGCAATTGCAACTTGCGCCGATCTATGTTTGCGTGCTAACTATGTAAATAAACGAATAGCGATCTTCTCAGACAGCCAAGCGGCTATCAAGTCACTCACCAAATACACCGTTACGTCAAGGCTGGTTCAGTGTTGTCTGAATGCACTGAACAAACTAGGCGCAAACAATAGATTAACACTCTTCTGGGTCCCAGGTCACATAGGCATCACGGGGAACGAACAGGCGGATGAGCTAGCACGCACAGCCGCAGCAACCCATTTATGCGGCCCAGAACCCTTTAGTAGCATCTCTACATGCGTAGTAAAAAGACTAATCAAGAACCAGGAACAAATTAGAGCATCTGAGCGCTGGGATAATATACCCGGGCTCAGGCAATCCAAACTGTTCATAGCAGGATACTCCCATAAAAGAACGGCCGAGCTACTTCAGTTAACCAGAAATAGAGTACGTACCATATGTGGAATTCTTACAGGCCACTCCTGCCTAAGATCACATCTGCGCACAATGAGGCTCGTACAAGACGCGAGCTGTCGATTCTGCGAAGAGGATGACGAGACCTCGACCCACCTCCTATGCGAATGTGATGCTCTGGCCCAACGCCGCTGGACACAATTTGGAGTGGCCTATCCAGACACGGACGACATAGCGTCGACGTCAATCAGCAAACTCAGCTCATTTCTTAGCACGATCAAGCTCGATCGTCAGGACTAGTCCTGCCCACAGATGACCAGGGCGATAGCACAATAGGCCCTTCGGCTTCAGTGCTACGAACCCCCATCGGGTTCGCGCCCCCCCACAATCTAATCTAATCTAATCTAATGTCTTTCTCGAAGCGTAATTCAGTGCTACAATGAGGTTCTATTGGATCAAAAAACGGCGCCAGAAGCCATTATTGGACTATTATTCAGTGTTTATACCCTGTAAAGTGCCCCTATTGTCGTTAGAAGAGAATATTTTACGAAGTATTATAGGGATGAAATTGTTACTTGGGCTGGGCTTCCGAAACTGGAAGACAAGGTCACGTAAAACAATTCAGGCGGCCAAAGCCCGACGTCGGGCTATTGTGCCACATTGATGATGAACTGAAAAAGCAAAAAATACGGATTAAAGAGTCCAAACTCCTTTCGAAATACGGACTACAAATGAATAATGGAAATATTTAGGGGTCCAGATTTGCGTAATATCCGGATTACCGAGTGTAGATGATTTTACCCACTGCGGAAATTTCCATGAATATTCCTTGATATTTCATCCAATTCCCAATTCGGTAATTTCGATTATGTGGCGACTTCAACCAAATCCTTTCCAAATAATTAACACCACTTTTAAACAATTCGACAATTTATTCACATTTCAAATTCAACTAAATTTACATGTTAGCACAACGGCTTTCAAAAGAGAGAGAGACCACATTTTTCATTAGCTACTTAACTTGTCACCTTTGGATTAGCGCATTTAAAAACGGTACCAAAATTCAACGTTAATCATTATACATGTATTATAAATTACTTTTGAGTGTTAATGTACTTATAACAATATAATTCAATTCAATGTTGCAGGATTCTAATGTTCAATACGGTTCAAGTCTGTCAGCTGTTTACGGTGACGGCTAGATGTAAACATTGAATTTCAATGGACGGCGGCGGCGAGATTTTGAGACGGTATCGGAAGCAGCAGTGTCAGATAAGCCTTGTTTTCTTCAAAATAGTAGAGATACTTTGTGGTCCTTTCCTTTCGTTTCAGGTGATCTCGAACACCAAGTCTTTCCAAAAAAAATTGATATCAAAAGAAAACAATTGAGTAATCAATTTACTTATTAAATATTAGTGATGAAATTCGAAATGAAGTTATTCAAGCATATATATTTTATCGAATTTAATCGCGACCACTCAATTAATAGGGTTGGATACGATATCCCCAGTCACAAAATACCCAAATCAAAATCCCCAAATCAAAATCCCCGTAATCAAAATCCCCGAAATTAAAATCCCCGAAATCAAAATCCCCGAAATCAAAATCCCCGAAATCAAAATACCCAAAACCAAAATCCCCAAACGAAATTCCCCATTCCCCATTTGAGGTGTGATCTAAGAACGCGCGCGCGTTCTAAGATCACACCTCAAATGGGGAATGGGGAATTTCTTCAGGCTATTGTAGATAGTAAACGATAGATGTTAAATGGCAGATGATAAATGGTAGGTGGTTAATGGTAGACGGATGGTAGCTTGTAAATGGTTGATGGCAGATGGTAAATGGTAGATTGTAAATTGCAAATGGTGGATGGTAAATAGCAAATAGTAGATGGTAAATGGTAGGTGATTTAGACTATTGTAATTGTACTAGTCCTACTATACAATAAAAAAAATCACTGTCGTGGACTGATATACATATATGTATGCTAATCAACGGCAAACTCTTTGAAGTGACACAGAACAAAATCAGATAATGTGCAGGCGAATCGGTTCCAACAATAAGCCAACCAAGTTTTCCGCGAATATTCGTTCGGATGAGGACATGTCTCGACGATGTTAAAGAAAACCTAATAGGTTTAGAACGATATATGCAAACGTTTATTCAATATAATGTACTCGAACATTTTGTTTGTGCTAATCAAAAAAAAAGTTAGTATCGCTCTACAACCCTCCTAGTGCCATTTACCATCTACCATTTAACACCTTCCATCAACCATCAACAATTTACAGTCTTTCATCAACCATTTACCATCTACCAGCCATCTACCATTTTCTACTACCATTCATCTACCATTTACCAGCATATTTCGGGTGCTTGGGGATTTTATGACTGGGGATTTTGTATATGGGTATTATGATTATGGGGATTTTGTAAATGGGTATTATGATTATGGGGATTTTGAATATGGGGATTTTTCTACATTTGGGGATTTTGTGATTGGGGATTTCGTATGGTTCCCCAAATAATATGCCCTAGACATCAATTATACAGGGTGTCCGGAAACTGCCGCATAAACGCACCATATTACGATTCCTTAGTTGATTTCCAGCAAAAAAGTTGTACGAAACCTACCCCCTTAGCTTAACCCTTTAGATGCCACAGGCATTTGAAGATTTTTGAAAAAATCATTTTCTTGCACGACTTAAAGCTCAATATCTCCAAAGCTAGACTAGCTAGCTTAGTGAAACAAAATAATTATTACAGGCAACAAATTTACCTAAAAAATAAAACCAACCACACTAAAATCGCATAAGAGGTTTGGTTTTTACAGAGCTTCACAGTCAAATTTGTGTGATTTAACCCAAAAACAATCTATTTTTCCATCTCAATTTTCTCCAACTTCTGCCAAGGAGAGGTGCTTGTACGATTTTTTAAAAGTTGGCGCATAGTCTTACGATCATATCCTCCATACATAATTTTATTCTAACTCCATTATTTCTAACAGTTTTAATACCTTAAGCGCAGAAAACTAGGGTTAATTTTGGCTCGATTTCGACATAATTTGAATAGATTTTACCAATTGCAGATCTTTAGGGACAGTGTGAATGGAATTGTATTGAATTCGAGCTAAAATTAACCCTAGTTTTCTACACTTAACTTATAAAAACTGTTAGAAATAATGGAGCAAGCACAAAATGATGAAAAAAAGATATAATCGTAAGACTATGCGCCAGTTTTTAAAAGAATCGTACAAGCACCTCACCTGGGCAGAAGTTGGAGAAAATTGAGATGGAAAAATAGTGGTCCTACGTGCAACCATTCCCGGTGGCAGCTCGCTGCCACACGGGTTTTTCAAGCCTCTCCGGGGCGGACCACACCCGTTTCATCCAAAACCGAAACGGCCAAGAGTTGCCAAAAAACCCCTCCATGGCAAGAACCATGAAGGTTCGATGCAGGAGGGATGTGTATGTCTGTGTATGTGTGTGGACATGTTCTATGTGTTTTTCTTCAAATTGGGAGCATTTCATCTCAGCGCGATTGCTCTCAATTCTGTTAATCCGCGCCGGCATCGAGACCAATCCAGGTCCCGAAATCTACATCTGCTGTGTATGCAACCGACGTATCTTCGGGAACGCCAGGTCCTTGAGGTGTACCTGCTGCGGAGAATGGTGTCATTTCTACTGCTCAGGCTTAAGAAAAATGAGACATTATGACAAGTTGTCATTTGTTGCTCCAGGGTGTCTGCACGCGGGTCGGCCCCCAGCCACCCCAGGCCCTAGCTCACAAGCTAATGGTCCACCACCGTCTCCGGCCAATCCTGGCCCCAGCACCCAAAATCCTCCACCACCGATACCCGTAACCAACAATACAACAAGACATAATCGCTCAAGTCTAACACCTGCACCCCCCGCCACAGTGTACACCCCACTCTCCATATTGCAGTTTAACTGCAATGGCATACGTCTGAAGATCGACGAGATAGTCCGTTTCATGATTACGCGCAGAATTCTGATAGCGGCATTTCAGGAGACAAAACTCCAACCATCAACTCCCGATTTTAACATCCGCGGCGATTACATACTTTTAAGGCGTGATAGAGTCGGCAGGCAGGGTCCTAATCCAGGAGGAGGGCTTGCATTCCTAATACACAGAACCGTGCAATACAGTGTATTAGATCTTCGTTTCAACGACGGCACGGCGGAAATGCAAGCTATTGCCGTTAAATCCGGCAATACCAATATCGAACTTATAAACATCTATGTTCCACCAGCTTCTAGCTGTGGCTCTGGCTATAAGTTCGATATTGGTCCACTCCTCATAGGACAGCATAGGATCCTACTTGGCGACTTTAACGCGCATCACGAACTCTGGCACTCTCACCTCGAAAATGATACCAGAGGTATAGATATCGCGTCCAAACTAGACCCATCAGACTTCTGCGCTATCAATGGAATTTCGTCTACACGTGTCGCTGGCGCTTGTCATAGTTTTCCTGACATAACTATTGTGAGCGCCAGTTTGATAAGTGAAACCCGATGGGAGACAACAACATCTCTCCAATCCGATCACCTCCCCATATTAATAAACATAGATAAACCAGCCGAACTAACGACATCAGAACGGCGTACGTTTATCAACCATAAAAAGGCAAATTGGGAGGGTTTCACTGCGTTCACAACGACGAAGTTCGCCGCGCTACCTACTCCTACGAATACACGGGAAGCCGAAAAGAACATAAGGAACGTCATTGTCAAAGCGGCAGCTCGCTACATTCCAGCAGGACGTATCTCCAAAGTTCGGCCATATTTCCCAACTACTGCCGCAAGGTTAGCCGACGAACGGGACGATTTAAGACGCGCAAATCCGGCAGACCCCAGAATTCATGAGCTAAACTTAGAAATAAATCGACAAGTCAACACCTACAAAAAAGAGAAATGGAACGAGCATCTAGATAGCTGCGACCTCTCACAAGGTGTCAGCAAACTATGGGCTACAGTCCGCGCCCTGTCTCACCCAACAAAAGACAAGGGCAGTGTAGCCATCAGATTCGGTAAGAAAACCACTGCCAATCCAAAACTCTGCGCGAGCCTGTTCAATAAGCAATTTATTGAACACCCAAAGACCAAGATGCTCAATTGCAAGATAAGAAGAAGGATTCGCAACCGTACAGTTGACATCATTCCCACCTTTACAGCGGACCAAGTTACAGCAGCAATCAAGAATGCAAAAAAATCAAAGGCCATTGGACCAGATGGCATTTCAATGGTCATGCTGAAACACCTCACCCTTCCGGCCATCGAATACCTAACGATGGCTTTCAACTTGTCGATATCCACGCTTGTCATCCCCGAATTCTGGATAAAGGGGCGGATTATCCCCCTTCTCAAACCCGGTAAAAGCGCGAAACTCGCCGAATCCTACCGTCCAATCACAATTCTATCACCCGTTGCGAAGACGCTCGAAGCACTCATCCACCCCACCCTTGTATCACATGCTGAGCTAGCTTCTCACCAGCATGGCTTCAGGAAGATGCATAGTACTACAACAGCTCTGGATCTGATCACCCATCATATCCATAATGGCCTCAACCAGAAACCGCCCTGTGACAGAACTGTCCTAGTAGCACTTGACCTGTCGAAAGCCTTCGACACGGTTATCCATTCCGCGCTGTTGGCCGATCTCCTCAATATGCATATTCCTGCACAAGTGGTTAGATGGATTGCCAACTATCTAGCTGGAAGGCAATCCTTCACAGAGTTTCGGGGCAGTCGTTCAAAGCATAGAAAAATTAAGCAGGGAGTTCCACAGGGTAGTGTACTCTCTCCTACACTGTTTAACATTTATCTGTCGAGCCTTCCAACTCCCCCGGAAGGTATCGAACTAATTTCTTATGCGGACGACTGCACCGTACTCACCTCGGGGAATGATTTAAATGGCATGTGTGCTCGACTAAATGACTATATCGAGAAACTGGTGGAGTTTTTCAATATCCGCAATCTTGTCATTTCACCGTCTAAATGTACCGCAACACTTCTTACCACCTGGACGCAGGAATTTTCGGAGGTGCTTGGGATCCGTACTGGTAAGCATGCTGATGACGTTGTTCCTACTGTAACCAACCCCAAGATCCTTGGTGTCTATTTAGACACCATGATGAAGTCGAAAAATCACGTCACAAACGTAGTCGATAGAATGCACAGTAGAAATAACGTCCTAAAGGCATTAGCCGGGAGTTCCTGGGGAAAGGACAAAGAAACTATGTTGGTCACCTACAAAGCGATAGGTAGAGCAATCCCTAGTTATGCAGCACCGGTGTGGTCACAAACCGTCAGTGACACAAACTGGAATAAGATCCAGAGGTATGCCAGAACGCTGCTCTACGTATCGCCACAGGTTGCCATCTCATGTCGTCCCAGGAGCATCTTCATCAAGAAACCAGCATGTTATCAGTGCGTGATCACAATCACCTCTTGTCTCTTCAATATCTGGTCGGTTGCTATCGAGAGGATCACCCAAATCATCATCTCATGGACCCTCCACGACATGTCAGGAGTGGAGTCAGAGATCTCGAGAGAGACGTCCAGAGATACAAACGGGTACCTCCCGATATATTTGATAACACAGCATACCATGCGGCCATCGCAGATATTCACACAATCGTTGTGAATAGGTCAATAGGGAGATTAGGTCCGAATAGAGTCCTCTCAGTGCCCCCACCACCCATATCACCTGAGGAGACTAGGCTCCCGAGAGCCACAAGAGTGACACTAGCCCAACTTAGGTCGGGTTTTTGTTCACGTCTCAATTCCTACCTATCTCGAATAGACCCGGACATCCAGAACATTTGTCCGAGCTGCGGCGGTACGCCACACGATGTGGACCACCTGTTTCGATGCCCCGGTGCACCCACTAACCTCACTCCGAGGGCGTTATGGGACAACCCTATTGCAGCTGCTACGTTCTTGTCGCTTTAGACAATAGGCGAGAACGACGACGAAACTTAGAGCATGTCCACAGACATGCACAGCGACTCACACCCTTCTGCACCGCTACAACAACAACATGGAAAAATAGATTGTTTTTGGGTCAAATCAGACAAATTTGACTTTGAAGCTCTGTAAAAACCAAACCTCTTATGTGATTTTAGTGTGGTTGAATTTTTATTTTTTAGGCAAATTGGTTGCCTGTAATAATTATTTTGTTTCACTAAGCTAGCTAGTCTGGCTTTGGAGATATTGAGCTTTAAGTCGTGCAAGAAAATTATTTTTCAAAAATCTTTAAATGCCTGTGGCCGCTAAAGGGTTAAGCTTAGGGGGTATGTTCGTACAACTTTTTTGCTGGAAATCAACTAAGGAATCATAATCTGGTCCGTTTATGCGGCAGTTTCCGGACACCCTGTATACCGCTCATTTCCAATTTAGCAATCACAAATCACATCAAATACTAAAATTTTATACTAATTTCACAAAAACTTCCACATTTTGACCGCTATCATTACATTACGCCGCATGTAAACAAACCGCGTCAACTTTTACAAAACTCGCGAAAACAAGTAGAAAATTTATTTTTTCGGGATTTTGTTTTTCTTTTTTTGCATTTTACACACTTTAATCCAGGACACATCCCAAGTAACAATTTCATCCCTATAATACTTCGTAAAATATTCTCTTCTAATGACAATGGGGGCACTTTACAGGGTATAAACACTGAATAATAGTCCAATAATGGCAGCTGGCGCCGTTTTTTGATCCAATAGAACCTCATTGTAGCACTGAATTACGCTTCGAGAAAGACATACATCATGTGTTATGTCATCATTTTCTGTCATTTTTGCAATTTGCAATTTAGGCGGATTGTACTGTACTGACAAGTCGTGGAACAAGATTACGACCATAGTGTGAACAGCATACGAGATTACATAATCTACGTAGATTTGGCGGCTATATGTGTAAAGCGCTTTAGCCACGCCGTCTAGATATTAAGGCCGCAATGTAGAATCTTAGACGTCAAAATCAGCTTATAGTTTTAGGTTATGTTCGCCAATGTTGCACTGTTTTGTTTTTGCTTTTTATGACGCCACTACTTGTTTTTGTTGTTTGTTCGTGTAAATAAAAAATTTAAGAGCTAAACTATGACGGCATTGTCCAGCTGAGTTGCGGCTATGATATATCTAGATGGCGTTGGCTTTAGTCCGCTCACTTGTACGTGAATACACCATTGAATAAAGAAAACTAAAGAAATGCCCCGTAGAAACGATAAATGGTTCAATTTTTCATATCAGACTGGATCTGACAGGTGGGGACAATTCGTCTTTTTTACCTTTGTGTCGCGCTGAAACTGTGATATGATTATTACATTTTATGTTGTTGTTGTTGTAGCGATTCAAGAGATTTTTTTCTCTTGAATCGAATGGGGTCTTGGCAGCTCTTGGCCGTTTTTAGCAACGGGTAGCTCCGGGACGATTTACATCGAAGAACCGGCTGCCGTAGGAGCATTTTTATAGACAACACAAACATCCATGGGTCACAATGGGATTCGAACCCACGCACCGGCAACTCAGAGATAGACATCTCTGCCACTGAGCTACCGAATACATTTTATAGATACACTTCCTGACTTCCTCCAGCAACAGTCTTTCCCCCCACTAACTTCGTAAAAACTTCACAATAACACTTGACAGATAGGGACAACCACTTTTTAAAATCGGGCCACGCAGTTTGTATGGGTGACAGCTGATTTACCATTCCTTTTTATCTCTCTATTCCATGGAATACACTCACTCAATGCCAAAGCCACCTTCACTAGAAGCCGGGAAGCAGCAATACATGCACACAAAACGAGCCAATGAACATGTCGTATATACGTTGCACGATGCACTAACACAAGCACAGCGCATGTAAAAAAACCGTGTCTGCTCTGATAAAAATCGCGAAAACATGTGGAAAATTCACTTTTTGTCGGGATTTTGTTCTTTCACTGCATTCTAGACACTTTAATTCACGACACATTCCACTTTTCGCGACGAAAATCGACCGGGAACCAATACTTTTCGTGTAAAGTTTGTCGCGACCCAACCCGATTTGCCTTTACCGCAATGTAAATTTTCGATCTGAACAGGCCTATGATTTGGCGCTTAAGTATATGAACGTGTTCTGCTTCCGGGCTTTGTATAAAGATGGCTTTGCTCAATGCATTCACATCATGGAATAGACAGCTAAACGGAAAGGTAAATCCGCTGTTATCCCATACAAACTGCATGGTCCGGTTTGAAATACAACAAAAAAAAAACATTCCACTTAAATGCTTTCCCTTTCTGTCAACACTTGTCAGCTGTTACACGTTCAGCAAATTCTCAAGAACATATTTGTCGCCTCGCGCGTTTGTTTTTGGTGATAACAACTCGTAAAGTAATTCTTATATTATTTCAGTGTTTTTTAAGTGAAATCCAGTTACTGCGTGTAAGTTTGTGAAGTCAATTTCGCAACTACATTTCAATCTTCCCTTTATGTCAAATACATGGCCACAAAAACTGATCCATTTGAGTTGGAATCGGGCCTATCCTTTTGTTGTTTAATCAACGATTCACACACTACCTCTACCACCGCCGTCTATACAGGGTGTCCGGCAACTGGTTTGCCATAGACCATTGAATAAAAAACTAAAGGAAAGGCCCGTAGAAGCGACTAATGGTTCAATTTTTCATATCAGACTGGATCTGACAGGTAGGGAACATTCGTCTTTTTCACTTTTGTGTCGCACTGAAACTGTGATATAACTATTACATTTTATAGATAAACTTCCTGACTTCCTCCAGCAACAATCTTTCCCCCCACTTACTTCGTAAAAACTTCACAATAACACATGACAGATAGGGAACACCGCTTTTTAAAATCGGACCATGCAGTTTGTATGGGATGACAGCTGATTTACCTTTCCGTTTAGCTGTCTATTCCATGGCCATAGACCAATGGTAGACTCTACAGGATGTTTTAGGAAAAATGTCGCCAAAATTATTTCTCTATCTTTTACCGTTAAGGAGTAATTGCCTTTTTTGTAATTCTTGTCAAAAAAACACGACTTTTTGCAAAAAACTCCTATTTTCTAGCTTCCACTTTAGCCAAATTAATGTTATTCATATTCTTCTGAAAGTACACAAAATTTCCAATAAGAGGACATATCGAACGTTTCGAACGGTTTCCGAGATACGACGTTTTGAATTTTGCAGAAATGTCAATTTCAACTTTTAATGTCAAAATTAAACCCGAATTTCCTAACGATTGATTAAAGTGGCAAATCTGCAAAGTTCACAAAAGTTGGCCCAATTCCTAAGCTTTCGAACGGCATATAAGAATAAAGCACAGAATCATCGAGTTTGTGAATAATATGTGTAAAAGCGAAAAAAACATAGTCCGTAAGTGGAAGAAATCTTGCTTTTACGTGGAAATAGTTCAGTCATATAAGCATTTCCAATAGACAAAAATACAGTAAGGCTATCCGTCTTGAATCAGTGGGGTCCCAGGAGTCCAAAACTCATTTTGCTAAAATAAAACATTTTATGGAAATTAAGTATGAAAGATGACATCAGACAAATGTGCACCATTTCGCTCATTTTTCGTTTTCGGAAAGGTCCCAAAAGGGACAAAAAAGGACACTATTTAATCCTTGACTGGAGGTAGGCATGCGGGGTATCCTATCAAAGGGGACATCAAGTACATTACATATCCGGTGTTTGATTCCTATTTCAAGGAACCTCAACGGAATAAATCGCGTTTGAATGGAAAATTTTTGTGTTTCCCGTAACTTATCATCTGTACCTTTCCAAAGCCATAACTACGCGAATAAATCAAATTGTCTGTGATATAGGACTCATATAGAGAAGCGAGTTTTCAATACTCAACATGGCTCGTTCCACGTGTATTGTTCAAAAGAAGATAGGAATTGTTCTTATCATAGAATAATAAAAATAAAAAAAAATGCAACTATGAAGTGGTATGGCTGGCAACCATATCACACTCCAAATTCAGTAGTTGTTGAGTTGAAACGTTGACGAATATACACTTGCATTTATTTTCGTGCGAGCGTCGAAGAGGAAGAATTGAAAAAAATCATTTATGGCTTGAATTTAGTGGAGATTTGATTGGTGTAAAATGGAGAATATGCACGTAAGAATTGCTGATGTGCAACACCTCGCTAGAGGATAATACAAAGCGGTAAAATAAGAATAATAGTTTCAATTAAACTGAAACCAGTTTTTAATCTGATAATGTGTAACATAATGGTTGATTAATTGATTATTAGATTTTACTATTAAGACAAAGAAAAATGGATTTGAGCTTGAGGTAACTTTCGTCGTTTTAGTTTCTATGGTCATTTGCACTTCCGGGAAATTCCAAGGACGTTCGCTCCATACAGCATATGTACGTAAATACAGTGTCGCATACTAGTAGCCTGCAAGAAAAGATGTTTAAATTGTTAGTTTTAATTCAGAACACTAACGGAAACCACAAACCTCTTTTAGAAGGTCTTAAAATATTATCCGCCACATTGTATCGACAACAAAATTCACTTTAGGATTGACAGACAGTTAATTATTATTGAAATTTTCCACTGCCAACTATGTAGTCTCCAACTCTCCACTTTCGCGCGAGTTATAAATGCAAATATTCGCGCGAGAAACTGATTACTAGCCTTTAACGGTAAAAGCTAGAGAAATAATTTTGGAGACATTTTTCCTAAAACATCCTGTAGAATCTACTATTGGTCTATGGCTAACCAGTTGCGGGACACCCTGTATATTACGGCCGCAATGTAGACTCGTAAACGTCAAATCCGCAGATTAAATTGAATTGGATTGTTGTTGCTTCTCAAGACATTATTGTTGTTTGCCCGTGTCCGACGAACAATTATGCAGGATCCATGACGTCATCGTACAGCTGAGTTGCGGCCTTGATATATCTAGATGGCGTTGCCTTTACCGCTCATTTGCATGTGCCTTCTGGTGGAGGAAAACGTAAGTAACGCCATCTAGATATTTCAAGGCCGTAACTCAACTGTACCCTTTGCCTACTAAATTGTTCAAAGATACGAACAAACAACAACAACAAGCATATGACGTAATTAAAAGGAACAACAAAGCAGTGCAAATTTAGTAGGCGTTTTTTCTACATTGAGGCCTTAATATCTAGACGGCGTTGGTAGAACTCGCAGCAAAATTCGGATCCGCTCACTTGTGGGCGAATGCACTCACCATTCAATAGAAGCATCGCTGCTTTGAGCGGTTCACTCGTGAATGCACTAAAAGCAGCAGAAAGAAGAAGAAGATGTTATTTGTGGACGAGGACGAGTACGAGGCGACAAATGTATGTAGGTACATATATGAGGACGAAGCCCATGATTGCAGTGAAAGCAATAATATTTTCATTTAGAGCTACAGTAGTAACGTGCATTTGGATTACTTAAGTGGCACGACGATATAAATTAATATTTGGAATTCGTGAAGTGATATGAAACAGTTTGCATTTTTCTAGTAAAAACGGTAAATTAAATCGGCATACAAACAGCGAATGTTTATTTTTCTTCCTACAAGAGAGTGAATTTGGGACAATTATTTTCTGGGTGAAATTTGTGGAAAACCTTTTCGAGAGTGCTTTTGAACTCCTAAGTTGGATACTTCGTAATTACAGAGATGTAAATACATACATATATGACGATTTCCGCCGACGTACGTGCATTTGATGTGGATTCGACTGCTGAAATTACAAATAATTGGCACAACACGTAAGTAACCTATAAATTGCCTGAAGTGATAGAGACGAGAGCGTACGGTGGTATTACGTTATCAAATAAAGTTTGTCCAGTGGGTCAAACAAAATTTGTTCCAATTACCATTTTTTTTTGACAATGATGTAGTCAGTTGGGGTTTAGGTAATTTGTTTGACCAACGCAAATTGACCTTTGACGCTAGTATCATTTCAGACAAATTTCACCAAAATCAAATCTCCGTTGGTTCCGAATATCACAGATGTCGATTAATAAAATTGTCCTTGAACCGTGCTGGGCACTTTGCGAAACGTTAAAGGTAAAGCCAATAAAGTGTTCGCTCACTTTGACTGTGACTCACTGTTTATGTTGTGAACTGCAATGATAAACTCGTAGTTTCTGTCAACTGAGGATCAATGGAGGAACATTGATACAACGATAGAATTTACCCACTGTTTGGATGCTTTTGATGCAAAAGCTAATTGTTATCAATTTGCAACCACTTGCTGGAAGCTCCTTTTTGTAAAGGTTTCTACAGCATTATTAGGTGTGTTTTTTGGTTATCCCGTGTAGGTTTGGGTAACGAAACTCCATATAAAAAAAATGCCAGCTGATCCACCTGTCATTTTTTTTATATGAAGTTTCGTTACCCAAACCCACACGGGATAACTAAAAAAACACCTTATATTGGATGATAGTGCAGCTCATTTGGGTATAATTAATGTTCTTCAGGGTGGGCCACGAAAGACCTACCAATTTTAAACGCGTATAACTCTTGTAATTACCAATTGTTTTATTTAATTTTGTTTATATATGAAAAACCTTTTATGGAAATTAAGTATGAAAGATGACATCAGACAAATGTGCACCATTTCGCTCGAACCAGACATGGGCTCTTTTTAGCGCATCTTTCATTACACCACGTAATGTTTCAGGTTGCAGGCTCCGTATTTCGGTATTTCGTCTCGAATATTCTGCTTTAGTTGTCTAATAGTCTCTGGTTTATTAATATACACTTTGTCTTTTAAATATCCCCATAAAAAAAAAGTCGGGCGCAGTTAAATCTGGTGAACGAGGTTGCCAAGGGAAATCTGAATTTTTTAAATCGAACGTTCGCGTTGTTGGTGGTCCTGGGGTAGCAGAGTTTGCACAATTTGAATTTTGTATGGGTGCATCTTAAGATCCAACTTTAAAATTCTCCGCAATGTTGCTCTGGACATGCCCAATTGGGTCGAACGACGACGAGTTGAGACAAATTGATCATTTGCAACACTCTACCGCACAGCTTCCACCATGTCCTCAGTGCGAATATTAAGACTAGGACCTCTTCCCGGACGGTCGGCCACTGAGCCCCGTTCCTCAAAACGGTCGACCAAACTTCTAATCATGAACGCTGTGGGAGCTGATTTTGAATTAAAATATTGGCGATATTTCGCTGTGTCATAACAATAGATCGTTGACAAGAATAGAAAAAATCGATAATTTTAACTCGTTGTGGTTCAAATTTGTAGGTCTTTCGTGGCCCACTCGGTACATGACCCCTCTATCTTTAACCGTTAAAATTTTTTAGCATTTTTTTGTAAATAGTGTAAAAAGCTCGACTTGCCGAGCAAAATCACTATTTGCCACACTCCAAAAGATTTAATCCGAGATTTGACTTCACTTTCTGAAACTGCTCAAAATTCTACATAAAATAACTCTTTTCCCAATTAAATATGTAATTCAAAAAGATTCCCAGATACTAACATGCAGATTTTTGGAAAAATCATTTTCTTGTACGACTAAAACCTCAATACATATCTCAAAACCTAGACTAGCTAGAATAGCAAAATAAGATGATTATTAGAGCCAACAAATTAACCTAAACAATAAAACTAACCGCACTAAAATCGCACAATAGGTTTGGTGAAACGATTTCAGTATCTGCGGCACCAAATTTTGATGATGGCATTTCAATAATATTGTCCTGAAACGACCGAATCTGCAATCCTTTTTCGCGAAATTGTAACGGTTCTCCAGATATTCAATGCCATTTGACATTTACATGGGGTAGTTCAGTTTTTGATGGGAAACTAGGGGTATTTTTACTACATATTGATGTGCAGCAATAGCATTACACCGGAAATAACATCTTAAATTTCATATGCCTCCTTGTCTAGCAAATTTTACAATTCTTGCTCCCAAATATGTTTTGACATTTAATATTATTAACATCTTTGCCAAAATGGTAAAACTTACTATTCTAGTAGACTGATTAAAATTAAAACGTTACTTAGATGGCATCGAACACTTTGCCCAATGTGTAAAGCGGAAATATCCACCCCTTTCTTAACAAATTACTTAATTGGCTTCGTAGAAATGTCAAACTTTGACATTGAATATCTGGAAAACCGTTACGATTTCGCGAAAAAGGATTGAAGATTCGGTCGTTTCAGGTCGATATTATTGAAATAGCATCATCAAAATTTGGCCCCGCAGATACTGAAATTTACCCGGGCGGGCCAACGAGTAGCTGGACCACTACAATATGTAGTGCATTCCAACACTTTTGATGGATTCCACAACGATTGTGTATGCGCTTGCTTTTTTTATAGTGTCAAGCGGGCTATGTCAATGCGAATCATTGTTGTAAATCAAATGTATTCACTATTTATAGCATTTTATTTTTGAGAATAGGAGTAAGGTATTGGGGTTGGCACGCTCAAAGGTAGCTCCTGACGAGTCGGTGTGCTAACGGACGAAAACCATTTGACAATGTGAATCGCCTGAAATGGTGATTATTTCGGAGGTCGTAACTAGCCTAAGTCGTGCTCTGTGGCCGTGATCGTTCGGTCGCCACTCTGTGAAATAGACACTCATAGAGAAACGAGTTTCCAAACTCGGCACGACTCGTCGCAAGTTTATTATTCAGTAGAAGATGATAAGAAATATTCTTATCATAGAATAATAAACTAACAATGCGACTAGGAAGTGGTATGGCTGACAACCGTATCACACTCCCAATTCAGTTGTCTTTGTAACGTTGATGACTACACACGGTAGTCATCAACGCAACATGCTCCACTAGGAGTTACGGTAACCGAGAGAGAACTAGCCTAAGTTCGATACATTTGACATATACATACAGTGTTATTGGTTAAGTCGACCTATTCCCTGCAACACGTTATAATAGGGTCAAAATGCAACAAAATGAGGCCATAAATGTTAGGCCGATTTTCAATGGTCACTGAGATATATGAATTTTTAGGTTTTTTTGAAATAACCTAGAATTTTGCCATTTAAAGTAAGAATTAAAAAAAACTACTAAGGTAATGGGCTTAAACTTATTTTTGGATTTTTGTCAACACTATAGCAGACATTTCTTAATCATTTAAAATTTCAAAAACCCATCATAATTCGAAATTTGTTATTTTAAATAAAAAAAAAATTCTTAAATTTTTTTAAAGTAATTTTTTAATGTAGTATTACTAAAAAAAATTATATGACATGGGGTCTGCAGACCACTGGAAAAACTTACGCGTGTTGTCAGCTTTCCAAAAAGGTGTCAATGTCAATACAAATATTTGAAATAATTGAAACAGCTAGCTGCAACTTGTTCGGGGATCATCATTTCGTTTGATAAAAAATGAAATAAAGCAGTACATTATACGTACTCGTACGATGCATTTTGAATTTAATGATATTTATTTCATTTTTTATCAAACGAAATGATGGTCCCCGAACAAGTTGCAGCTAGCTGTTTCAATTATTTCAAATATTTGTATTGACATTGACACCTTTTTGGAAAGCTGACAACACGCGTAAGTTTTTCCAGTGGTCTGCAGACCCCATGTCATATAATTTTTTTTAGTAATACTACATTAAAAAATATCTTTAAAAAAATTTAAGATTTTTTTTTTTATTTAAAATAAATTTCGAATTATGATGGGTTTTTGAAATTTTAAATGATTAAGAAATGTCTGCTATAGTGTTGACAAAAATCCAAAAATAAGTTTAAGCCCATTACCTTAGTAGTTTTTTTTTTTAATTCTTACTTTAAATGGCAAAATTCTAGGTTATTTCAAAAAAACCTAAAAATTCATATATCTCAGTGACCATTGAAAATCGGCCTAACATTTATGGCCTCATTTTGTTGCATTTTGACCCTATTATAACGAGTTGCAGGGAATAGGTCGACTTAACCAATAACCCTGTATATGTATGTATTATAGTTTTATGTTTACCAAATAGCTGAAAGAAGCGAAACTAAAAGCTGTTCCATTTTTAATTAATTTCGAAATGAAAACTACAAATATTGTTTGAAATGTCCTCCTTCGTGTCGGATACAAATTGAACATCTTCTGTCAACTGATGCGGCAGCCCGGAGAACTTCTTCCCTATTTCCTCTCAAATGGTTGCACGCTATTTTAATTTTTCGAATCACTTGTTCATTTATAAACCCAATTGTAAAACATCCCCATATAGGTAGATAGATAGATGTTTATTAAACAATTCATTTTTCAATACAAATTTTGTTACAATACTTCTAAACAGTCATATGGCGTGGCAAAGCCGTCTGCCCATACATAGAAATCAAGAGGAATTCAGTCGTTCAGGAAGAATTATGAGCTCGGAAAGGCGATCTTCGATAACACCTATCCCAACATTCACCCTAAGTTCATGTTGGTAACTGGAAGTTTTAGTTGCGTTGGGGTTCCGATGGGCCCAGACGTGAGTATTTCGCGAATTAAACACGCCACTCCGTGTGAAAGTTGCTTCATCTGTCCACAGCTCTTTTCTGGGAAAATCTGTTGAAATTTGATTCAAAAACCACATACAAAAGGTCGTCCTCCAGGTCGGCGTGGAGTGCCCGGTGAATACGCGAGACATTTGGGCGAAGCGACGCCCTTCGCGTGCTCGTACGGGGTTCGCATCAAAGTTTTAGTCTTGATTCCTTGTAGACCGTTCACTTTGATCGTTGGTGTTGTGGTTTGGCGTTTTTCCGGTCTCCCTTAAAATTCGATATGTCCTTTCAATCGTCCTACTGTCCGGAAGTTGTCTACGGGGGAAGCGTCTAATTAATTATGTTAATAATAGCTTACAAACTGACTGGCGAGGGATAGAACTTGCGAATAAATGCAAGCATTATTTAGAAATGACAATATCTACGGTTAAAATACCCGTTACATTTTTGGCCAGAAACATTTTCATTGTAAAGTTTTTTTTTGACACACAAAATGAACTGTGTTGATAGTACAGCCACCGAAATAAATTCTCCCATTTTTCGCTTCCAATAATTCCTGGACCGTTATAAATTTCGAAAATGATTTTTATTATGTTGTTTACAAACTTCCGGTTCGAAATACTGTTACTTTGGAGAAATCATTTCCGTCAGTTTTACTGGAGACTCAATAGTGTCCGGATCGTGCGTTAAGTGTTGCGAAATATTTATACGTTCACGTCCGTTATTTTTCAATTTCTCGCACCGAAAGTATTTTTGTTTGTGGGAAACAGTCTGGTAACATCTAAACGAAACTTAACAAAGAATTTTTTTTGAATTACTGGTTACGAGAGAAAAAAGACTTATTGTCCGAAAAGATACTGAGGAAAAAAGTTCGCATCCGAAATCCGTAGCGAAATGAATTTGCCTGCAAATGTGTGTATCCTGGAAAACAGGATATTTTGGTCAAGTTGTCCCAAGACAAGTTTTCCAGGTAATTAGAAACAATGGAGGACCGACATATTCATATATATCAAATCGTTAAATTTTTTTAAATTATAAAAAGTAAATAAATAACCTATAAATGGGTACTCGTTTAACATCTGAGTGAGATCATAATCCGTCACAAGCTCGTGAGATCGAAAAACTGTGCGATCAGGGTATAAATGGCTTAATACACACCCGACGCCCACTGGAGAAGCATCACCGCTAAGATAAGTGGAAGCTTATTGTCATAATGAACAAGGACAATATCAGATTGCACAAGTTGCTTTACGTTCTGAAATGCTTCCTCACATTGGTTAGTCCAGTTGAAATTTACATTCTGTTTAAGACGGTTATTGAGTGGATATAATGATTGTACTTATATCTTTAATAAATATCGCATCCGCACTTCCTAGCCACACAGACCCCTCTCAATCCCTTACCCTAATTTCCCTACCGCCAAGGCTATGCATGCATTAAAGGGTTATCCCCTAAAGCCTTGTCACTGACATAAAAAAAAAATAATTGACAAGTCCTAAAAATGCGCGAACCTCATCCTTATTTGTTGGTTTCGGCATATTTTGTATAGCATCCATCTTTTCTGGCATTTTATGAATACCGAATTTGTCAATTATGTACCCACAATACGTAATCCGATCAACCATGAATTCTGACTTTTCCCTATTAATTTTTAGGTTCATTTTAGCCAATCTGTCTAAAACTGTACGTAAACGCTCGAAATGTAATTTATCATTGGGAGCTGTAATGCGGATATCATCCTGAAATACCTTAACACCTGGAATATCGGTTAATGCCTTTTCAATTTCTCTTTGAAACTTTGCAGCAGCGCTTGCAATGCCAAACATCAAACGTTTTGGCCTATATAGCCCTCTATGTGTATTCAATGTCATGCATTCCCGACTGTCACGATGTACAACCATATGTAAATAAGCTTTATGAATGTCTATTTTGGTAAATTTTTCAACGCCAGCAAACCCACTAAACAGCTCATCAATATTGGGCAATGGATGTTCGTCAACTTCAATCTCTCGACTACCGTAACTCCTAGTGGAGTGTGGTGCGTTGATGACTACCGTGTGTAGTCATCAACGTTACAAAGACAATTGAATTCGGAGTGTGATACAGTTGTCAGCCATACCACTTCCTAGTCGCATTGTTAGTTTATTATTCTACGATGAGAATATTTCTTGTCATCTTCTTCTGAATAATAAACTTGCGACGAGTCGTACCGAGTTTGGAAACTCGTTTCTCTATGAGTGTCTATTTCACAGAGTGGCGACCGAACGATCACGGCCACAGAGCACGACGACGACGTCAACTTCAATACACTTATTTAAAGTGACTTTGTAGTCTCCGCAAATACGAACTTCTCCTTTAGCCTTATGAACGACTACAATAGGAGTCGCCCATTCACTCGTGTCTATGTTTTAGAAAACATCATTTTTCACTAAGCTATCCAACTCATTTTCAACAAACAAATATCGGATTGACACTAGGCTTCAAATGAATTTCAGCCTCAATTCCCTCAATTTTTCCTATAGATTTGGTAAATAATTCACTGTATGTATCTAACAACCTCTTTAATTCGGTAGACTGATCAATCTTCGAAATTACGGTGAAGTTTTCATTTACTATTGATTTCCAATCTAGATGTAATTGCCGAAGCCATTCTCGACCAAGTAAAGGACCTCTATCAGATTCCACTATGTACAATTTCAAGCGTTTCTTACCAAAATCTTTATCGACAACTTCCACGTAAATAAATCCATAGCATTTGATGCTCGTACCACAATAGCTTTCCAAGTCCGTATCACTTCATTATTTGTGATTTTCCAAAATATTTCTTTGCGTCTTCCTTGCCGATTGATGATACTAGCGCTCCCGTGTCAACCTCAAACGAAAAAGAATTATTATTAACATTCAATGTTCAAAAAACTTTTGCTCGTAATATGTTAGCCTTGCATTTTTCAGACAACTGCAGTAATTGTTCAACTCGAAATCCGTCTACGTTATCGTTATCACTACTGATATGTATTTGCTTCTATTCACTCTATTTTTGCTTTCGACGGTGAAACCGAAAATTTTCAACTATTTCGAGCTGATCAGGTTCGAAATGTTGTTTTAATGAAGTGACAATTTCGGAATAGGTTTTGCTTTTTGGCTTATGACCCCATTGTCCGATTTTACCGATTCAAACATACAAACTGCCTGCTGCAAAAAGAAGCATTTGTGCAAATTTCAGCTTCATAGCTTTTAAATTAGCCGAGTAAAACGCGTCGTAACAGACAGACAGACGGACAGACGGACATCGCCCAATCGACTCCCCAAGTCATGCTGATCATATATGTATACTTTTTATATGGTCGGAGATGCTTCCTTCAATGCGTTACAAACTTCATGACAAAGTTAATATACCCTTTCACTCTATGAGCGAAGGGTATAAAAAGGGTATGCAAATTTGGCATAAAAAGGTACATGAGGGATGTACTTATTTTTTTGTCCATATGTGTAAATGATCAGCGTCGGTCCCTGAATCGAATAAGCCATGTCTGTCTGTCTGTCTGTCCCGAAATAATGAAGCCAGCGGTTTGAAATTTTGGTCAAATGCTTGTTTTGTTAAAATCTTGGACGGTATTGAAAATGGGCCAAATCGGACCACGGGTTCTCCTACCTCCCATACAAACTACCCCTCCTTGATATTTTATCCGCCATAACTTGAAATTTTGATCAATGTCTCATTTTGACATATACTTTGAGTTGATGGAAAGTGGAGTAGGTCCGACTACCCCTACCCCTACTTCCCCTACAAAGTTATATTCAGCCATATCTTCTGATAGAATGTCACGAAAAACTTCAAATTAGTATAAAATGGTAGCCGTTGGATGCCTTGACAAGGTAATAAAGATGTGTCAGGTCCGACCCATCTACTCCTCCCTCCCCCACAAAAAATATGAAATTGAATATTTTGGGTTTTGCGTGCCTTCTAGGTCTGTACATGGGCATAGGGTATCCACTCATCGTGTATAACCGATTAGAACGATTAGAACTCGGTCTCGTTATTATTTGTTATTAATTTATCATGGCACTGCGATTTGCATTGAAATTTTATAGCAATTTATGTTTTGTTAATTGTTCACTATTTTTGTAAAAACGAAATGTTTTCTGTTTATTTATTTTACTGTTAATAAAGCAATTAAACATTTTATGAACACAAATATTTATTTTTCTTATTTAAATCCCTAAGACAATCTAAATTTTTTTGTGCGACCACTTACGTGACTTTCTCTATGGGCCCAATTATTGTATTTAATATAATACAATCATGAAATACGAGATATTGTACTTTCTTGACAGTTAATTTATAACTGTAGTGTATTACAGTATGTACTTTATAACAGTACTTTCACAAGTGACTTGAACAATGAAGAAGTATGACCACATGGACGATATGTAATCTCATAATCTATTTTAAGGTGTTCATTATACGCGATTATAATCATATTGAACTTAAATTTGTTTTTTAAAATTTGAATGATAATAATAGTATGTATCTTAACATTAATTAAAAGAATTAATAAGTTTTAATGAATTTAATGAATTGTAACACAAGATATAATACACGGTTACTAAATTAAAGTGGTGGTTTACCAAACAACTATTGGCAATACATATACAACTCTTCATCTTAGAGTAAACCATTGAAGTTAGAACTAGCAATTGCAGGAGAAAAAAAATCAGTATCGCGTTCTTCAACTGAGTCGTAACACATTGCAGCATCTAAAGCCTTGAGGGAAATGATTTGGCTTAGTCGACTTCGCACAGAGCTTTTTGGACATTTCCGACCGACGCTTTTTATGGACAAGCCCCGTAAAGCTTATCAAGAATCCCGAACAACACAAACGCACGAATCATATTGACGTTCGTTTTCATTTCATATGTGAAAGATTCGCTAATGATAAATTCAATTTAGAAGGAGTTTCATGTAACAATCAATTATCTGACATTTTTACAAAACGCTTGACTGAATTACGAATTATTTTCTTAAGAAATGATTTACATAAATGCTAATCAGCTATAGTATGTTTATTTTTTTAATGGGGTTTCATTTACAATTTTTAATTAGCTTCGAAATTCAGTCAACCCAAAATTAATGAATTTTAAATGGAAATATTGTGAATTAATATTATTGTATGTTGGCAACTCGAAATTTTCATAGAACGTCAAATATATCTTGTAATAAACTCGTTCACTTGAACATCGTCGACCCACCAAAAATCATCATCACTGTGTGGAGTGGAAACTCAAAGTTTATCTCGAGAAATCTAGAGTAATTGTCTTTAAAGGTCCACCCCGACTTATCGCCAAATGATTGCACGTGCAACCAACTGGCAATTGTCATTGCATCCAAACTGATCGACATTTGGGTGTGCGTCCAGTTTTGATATTCAATATGGCAACTCAACCAACCGCTTTGATAACCGCTTGTCCTATGCGGACGATTGCACCGTACTCACCACGGGGAATGATTTAAACGGCATGTGTGCTCGATTAAATGACTATATTGAGAAACTGGTGGTTTTCAGTATCCGCAACCTCGTCATCTCACCGTCAAAATGCACTGCAATACTTCTCACCACCTGGACGCAGGAATTTTCGGAGGAGCTTATGATCCGTACGGGTAGGCATGCTGATGACGTTGTTCCTACTGTCACTAACCCCAAAATCCTTGGTGTCTATCTAGACACCATGATGAAGTCGAAAAACCATGTCGAACACGTAGTCGACAAAATGCACATTAGAAACAACGTCCTAAAGGCATTAGCCGGGAGTTCCTGGGGCAAGGACAAAGAAACTATGTTGGTCACCTACAAAGCGATAGGTAGAGCAATTCCCAGCTACGCAGCACCGGTATGGTGACAAACCGTTTGTGAAACAAACTGGAACCAGATCCAGACATGCCAAAACGCTGCTCTACGTATCGCTACAGGTTGTCACCTAATGTCATCCCAGGATCATCTTCATCAAGAAACCAGCATGTTGCCAATACGTGATCATAATCTTCTCCTGTCTTTACAATATCTGGTCGGTTGCTATCGAGAGAATCACCCAAACCATCATCTCATGGACAATACTCCCCCTCCACGACATGTCACGAGTGGAATCAGAGATCTCGAGAGAGACGTCCAGGGATACAAACACAAACGGGTACCTCCCGATATATTTGATGACACAGCATACCATGCGGCCATCGCAGATATTCACACAACCGTTGTGAATCGGTCAATAAGGAGATTAAGTATGAATAGAGTCCTATCAGCGCCCCCACCACCTATATCACCTGAGGAGACTAGGCTCCCGAGGGCCACAAGAGTGACACTAGCCCAGCTTAGGTCGGGTTTTGGCTCGCGCCACAATTCATACTTATCTCGAATATACCCGGACATTCAGAACATTTGTCCGAGCTGCGGTGGTGCGCCCCATCATGTGGAACACTTGTTCCGATGCCCCGCTGCACCCATTAACCTCACTCCGAGGGCGTTATGGGACAACCCTATTGCAGCTGCTACGATCTTTTCGCTTGAGACAATATAGTATAGTGACTTTAGCTCTAGACCCAAACATCCAAAAAAAGAGCTGACTTTTGATGCCAAATTGTTCTATGGCCTGACCGCATTACGCAGTAAAAAGTTAGACTTTTTTGCGCGTCACATTTGGGGGGGGAGGGGGTGGCAAAGGGGTGAAATTATGATTTTTCGCCAATATTTTGTTAACTGTAATATTTACAGCAAAATGTTCTGAGGACGATTTAAACTACACAAAATTTCCTTTCTAATGATATATTATATCATATACCTTCTCTTGGCAGATTATATACTAGACCTTAAAACATTTAGTGTAACTTAGATTTTTTAATATTTAATATTTACAGCAAAATGTTCTGAGGAGGATTTAAACTACACAAAATTTCCTTTCTAATGATATATTATATCATATAATATCGAGTAATAATCCATCTTCGTTCGCTTGCACGATTTGCACTGGTAAAAACCAGATCTTTCGATCACTCAAAAATGTTCTCGCTGAACTCCGAGCTGAACTAGCAGACTTACGTAAAGAAATTTCTGCCCTTAAATCCACAAAAAATAAAACTTTCGATATGGAAGACATTATTGGCGAGATCGAAGATCGGAGAAGAAGATCGTTTAACGTTATCATTCACGGTATCTCAGAAAGCACTCCAGCAGAAGACAGCGTTAAATCCTTGGATACAATTAAGAACATCGCACCACAACTTAATATACAGTCAAACGACATAAAAACGTCACGCATTGGTAAGCCAAATTCAGAAAAGCCGAGATTGATTAGAGTTACAACTGTAAGTCCGTCAATAGTATTGGATATACTTAAATGCAAAAAACACCAAAAATCTAAGCAGTTTCTTAAGACCAATAAAATAAACATCTTCCCGGATTCGACGTTTAAACAACGAGAGCATTTGAATTCACTACGTACACAACTTGAAGATGTGAAAAAGAACGACCCTGATGCCACTATTAAATATGTTAACAATATACCATGCCTAATTCCCGGTCGCAGGTCAAAAAACTAGAACTTAGTTTGTATTACCAAAATACTCGTGGTTTACGAACTAAACTATCTGATCTAAGAATAAACTTATCTACAATTGCTTACGACATAATCATCTTTACGGAGACTTGGTTAAATGGCTATTTTCATTCTTCGGAGCTTGGTCTACCAAACTACATTATCTATCGACAAGATCGAAATTCAAGAACATCGAATAAACTAACAGGCGGTGGAGTCCTCATAGCGGTGAAAAAATCAATCAAATCTTCTTTGCTAAGTTGTCAATCTGATGAGGTTGAACAACTGATTGTCTGCCTACACACTAAACCACTCAGAACGATAATTTCTACCGTTTATTTGCCCCCTGATGCTTCGCCCGAAATGTATCATAAGCATGCCGAGGAACTACTCAACTATTCAGTGAAATTTCCTACCGCCAACCTTATTGTAACAGGCGACTTCAACTTACCAGGGGTAGACTGGTCTTCCAACACATGGTCTATTAATAACAACAACTCTAAAAGTATGGAAATAATAGAATCATTTTCATTTTTAAATTTCAAACAATTTAATTACCAATATAATACTTCTAATAATTTACTTGATTTGATATTTTCGAATTTAAATTGTGTTTCCGTGTCAAGAACGAGTTATCCTATAGTTCCTATTGATTGCTACCACCCGCCCTTAGAAATTGATGTAGTCTTTCCCATCTTTAAAAATAATTCAAAACAAGGTGAGTCATCTAGCTTTTTAAATTTCAAAACTGCAGATTATGCACAAATTAATACCGCGTTGGAAAATATTGATTGGACGCATTTAGATTCTCTATCATTAGATGATGCAGTAGCGTTTTTCCACAATATTTTAAATAATCTAATTAATGAACATATTCCTTATATTCACCTTAGCAATAATAAATTTCCTAATTGGTTTTCGCTGGAGCTAAAAAATTTGATTAAAGAAAAGAAAATAGCTCATTTGAATTATAAATCCACACATAGTCTAAAATTTTACTCAGATTTTTCCAAGTTAAGATCCAAATGCAAGGCACAATCTAAAATTGATTTTCATCGCTTTATTTACAAATTGGAGTCGCAAGTTTCCACTGATGTAAAATACTTTTGGAGATACATAAATTCTCTCAAAACAGAACATGGGCTTCCAAGCAATTTGTCTCTTAACGGTGTTACAAGCGCAGATCATTCCGTAATTGCTAATTTGTTCACACAACATTTTTCTAAAGTATACAGCTCTCAAGTTGCTCAGTTCATTCCTCCTTTGATTACATCGAATAACAACCAAATTAATGTATCGAAACTCACCATTAGCTCTGACTCTATTTTTAAAAAAATAATTGAATTAGACATTTCTAAAGGCGCCGGTCCAGATGGTATTCCTCCGATTTTGTTAAAAAAATGCGCGGAAAAAATAACTTATCCACTTTATATAATTTTCAACAAATCACTTTCTTCTGGACACTTTCCGAAACAGTGGAACTTAAGTTATATCGTCCCTATACATAAAAGTGGCGATAGAGCTGATATTCAAAATTATCGACCAATTAGCATTATTTCATCAATACCTAAGTTATTTGATAACCTCGTGACCGAGTATTTAACTTCTCTTGTTCGGCCACAAATAATGGCTAATCAACACGGCTTTTGCAAAGGTAAATCTACGGCCACAAATCTCTTATCTTACGAAAACTATATTTTCAAATCTTTCAAAAATCGGTCGCAAGTGCACTCGATATACACAGACTTTAGCAAAGCGTTCGATAAAGTCAATTTCGACCTTTTAATATTAAAACTAAAAAACTTTGGCTTCAGTGGACCAATCGTTAGTTGGATAAATGACTACTTAAGAAACCGTTCCCTGATTGTAAACATCGATCAAACTTACTCAAATCATTTTTTTCCAACATCTGGTGTTCCCCAGGGTTCTCATATTGGTCCTCTTCTATTTTTACTATTTATTAATGATTTAGCTCATGTTTTCGATGATGTAGAATTTCTATTGTTTGCAGATGACTGCAAAATTTTCAAAGAAATTAATAATACAAATGATATTATTATTCTTCAAAATAATTTAAACAAATTTTATTCATATTGCGCCAATAATTTATTAGAGCTTAATTTATCCAAATGCCAATTCATTATTTTTAATAGAGGCCGAGCTAATCTTGAAAACGTGTATTATCTAAATAATACTCCGCTCAATCAAGTGAGTCTAATAAAAGATCTAGGTATTTTATTTGATTCGTCCCTTAATTTCAACGAACATATCAAGGAGATTGCAGAACAAGCACGCCGTAATTTGGGATTCATAATAAGAAGCTCATCAGAATTTAGCAATATACATGCGCTTAAGTCATTATATTTTTCCTTAGTACGAAGTAAATTAGAATACTTATCTATAGTTTGGAACCCCTTTTACTATTGCCACACTAAAACTATTGAAACAATTCAGCACAAATTTCTTAGATATATCGCTTACAAGCTTCACATATCCTTTGACAACATAAATTATTTATATATTCAGAAGCTATTAAATATAAGTTCCCTAGAAACTCGTAGAAGCTATTTTGATGCGATCTTTTTATATAATTTAATCAATGGTGCTATTGATGCTCCTAACATCTTGTGCGATATTCTGTTCAAAATTCCTACTAAAAATACAAGGAAACACGAGCTATTTTATAAACTTACATTTGGATATAATTACCTATGTAACTCCCCAATGGAACGCATGAAATCAATCGGAAATTTAATTGCGAATTTTTGCGACTTCTTTAATACAAATAAATTTGAATTCAAAAAAATTGTTTTTAATGTATTAGAGTAAATTATTATTTTTTTTTTTCTCTCTTATTTTTTGTTTAGCATATTTAATAGGAACTTTTGAATTACTCGTACTTGGAAAAAAAAATATTACTATTTTTATCTTATTTTTTTTTTTTTTTTTTATTATTCTTTATATGATAAATTTTAGTATTATTATTTTATAGATAACATATTAGTAATAAATTTATATCGAATTATATTATCTGAATTTCATAAGACAGCAAAATTGTACAACATTGTAAAAGGACAAATGTCCGTTAAACCATTAAATAAATAAATAAATAAATATACCTTCTCTTGGCAGATTATATACTAGACCTTAAAACATTTAGTGTAACTTAGATTTTTTGATAGTTACATTTGGCGCTCTAGCTCCTGAAGTAATTAAATTGGAGCCATGGTAATTGGGATAACTATTCCTAACAATATATAGCTGTCCCACACGGAGACTCAGGCTGCCCCGACAAAGCATTCGCCTATACTCCCTATTAACATTTAAAAAAAGACATGCCTGTAACTTTTCGCCGAATCACAGCAGGGGGGAAAACTTTTGGTAAACGTTAAGGCTAAGTCCCATTAGACCCTCCACCAAATAATACTTCGATCGGATTAAAACAAAGGGTACCTCCCATACAAATTATTCAAATTCAATGCCACTAGTTTATTAAGAAATAAGGGAACAAGTCAACCAAAATTAAAGTTTTGCTCGTAGGCAATTTTCCGGTCATTTTGTATGGAAGGTACCCTTTGTTTTAATCCGATCGAAGTAATATTTGGTGGAGGGTCTAATGGGACTTAGCCTTAACGTTTACCAAAATTTTTCCCCTCTGCTGTGATTCGGCGAAAAGTTATAGGCATGTCTTTTTTTTAAATGTTAATAGGGAGTATAGGGGAATGCTTTGTCGGGGCAGCCTGAGTCTCCGTGTGGGACAGCTATATATTGTTAGCAATAGTTATCCCAATTACCATGGCTCCAATTAAATTACTTCAGGAGCTAGAGCGCCAAATGTAACTATCAAAAAATCTAAATTACACTAAATGTTTTAAGGTCTAGTATATAATCTGCCAAGAGAAGGTATATGATATAATATATCATTAGAAAGGAAATTTTGTGTAGTTTAAATCGTCCTCAGAACATTTTGCTGTAAATATTACAGTTAACAAGATATTGGCGAAAATTCATAATTTCACCCCTTTGCCACCCCCTCCCCCCCCAAATGTGACGCGCAAAAAAGTCTTACTTTTTACTGCGTAATGCGGTCAGGCCATAGAACAATTTGGCATCAAAAGTCAGCTCTTTTTTTGGATGTTTGGGTTTCATCATTTTTTCAGCTAAAATCACTATACTAATAGGCGAGAACGACGACGAAACATAGAGTACTTCCACAGACATGCACAGCGGTTCACGCCTTTCTGCACCGCTACTACAACAACAACATAACCGCTTGTCAAATTCAAAGTGACAATTTTGCAACTTTTGTTCGTTCTTTTGTGTGCCATTGAATAATTCTTGAATGGCCGTGTAATAATTCAAACACGCAGAGTCCGATTTTAATAATTAAATTAAAAAAATCACCAAAATGAAATTTTGGTTATGTTATTTTCTGTCTCCATTTGGTTGCTAGTGTAGATGCTAAGTAGCAACTAAATGTGATATTCGTGATGCCAGTTTTTGGACGCGCAAACATTTGGTGATGAGTCTGGATGGACCTTAAGATGCAATTCCGTTTAGCCCAAACCGAGAAATGGATGTACAGGGGAAGTAATATAAGCATCTTGGAGTAGAGATCTCGTAAGTATCATGGAATAGAGATCTTGTATACTCTACATAGAACAAAAATTGAAAGAAGCTAAGTGGACAATGCTATTTGTAAGAATTGCTTTAAAAACAGAAATGTATTCCATACTGCCAAGTACAACATCTACCAGGCAGTGGCTAAGCCTATATTGCTCTCTGGTATCCAGGTATGGGGAGGTAAAAGGTATCAACTAGTGGAAAAACTCCAAAGGTTATTCATGAAACGAACTTTTCTTCTACCGGCCACAACGCCGAATTATATAACTCAAATCATTTTTTTAGCACGCTACATCCACCGTCCAACAACAATGTGTTTGTTGCTTTGTTTAAACCCGTTCTCTGAAACATAGTCAGAAATGCGGCCGTATCGAATCGGTGGCTAGCCATTGCCTAGCCCCATTTAAAATGATTCGATACCAGGGTGTATTTCGTGTCCTATATAAGAGGATCGTACACCTTTGCCTGGTTGAGTCCGGTAAAGCAGCCTCTCCTGGTATTACATGACGCGCTGCATACGTAGAGGCATCTGATGAGAATTGCAGCGCGCCATGTAATACTAGTTCGAAACCGGCTCGAAACAAAAATAATTTTTTTGAATTAGAGTATTGTGTAATAAAAAATTAAATAAATTAAAATGTAAATATTAATATGTATGTTAAACATATCTCAATCAAGCAGACGGCTAGTGTCATCCCTTAAATGGGTTTTGAAAACTTCATTGTACTTTTTTTATAAGGATTATGAGATAAACCATATACCTATTTATCTATCTATCATATGGATCAAAGCTTTCATCATCGTACAATAACTACCGAACTGTTTCCTCATTTTATGGTCCTTATTGCCAGAACCTTGGGAAAAGAAAAGAGTATCCCATGCATAAACGCCTCAGTATTCCACAAGTAATTCTTTAAATGCAGCATGTTTTATTTCTGACAAGTGTAGGAAAATAACGTTTTCAGATAACAACACGTATGAGCTAATTGTCATAAATATTGAAGGCCTTTTCCCATCCATAATTTCAATTTAAGAGTTCAATGGTTTCTGAAAAACACTCATTATAAGCAACGACTATGAATGCCACCCTAAGCTTTTACTCCGATTTTAACATGATTTGTAATATGATTCAGGAAAACTTTAATTTTTTTTATTTTTAGGAAAGAAAACTAAACGTTGGTACTGCTGGCAATATCGACGGAAGATTAAAGTATAATGGACACCCAAAACCCAAACCCAGAAAGTGTAATAAGGCACAGCAATATGTCAGCAGGTGGCACTGAAAAATTGGCAGCATGTACCTCTTCGGAACAATGTTTAATGAATATCTGCACTCAGATTGATCAGCTATACGAGAATGTTAGAGCGAAATTAAAAGTTGAATACTCCGAAAGGGCAGTATTGTCCCATATTAATACGTACTTGAAGCTGCTGTTGTAAGTTTCTAAATGTTATTGATTTGCATGGTGTCCAAAATATCAACATTAGTTCGGAAAATTTTTTAAATGGAATATTCTCATTAAATTCAGGAATAAAAACGAAATGCGTGAATTTATTAAATAATTGTAAAGTAACGACGAAACACTGAGATTGAACCTTTGGTTCGACAAAAATTAATTTATTAAATGGATACGTAATTTTACGGGATCGGCTGCAAAATTGTTTTAATTTGTATTTTTCTTGAAATTACATCAAGTTTGGAATTAACTAAATTTTGTTTAATGACACCTTTTGCTTTTTGTTAGGCATGTTCAAGATGGATTATGCAATGAACGAAATGATTTTGATGCTGGCGGGTATTTGACCACGCTATCAAGCAATATAGCAAGGACGCTATATTTCTTCAAGCATTTTCACAAGCAATTCACAGATGTAAGTATTCGATACATATAGTCGAGACCCCATAAAATAAATATAAATAATGTTTTGTGATCAATTTACAAAAACAATCTTATTTTTTTTACGCGCTCCAAATTAGTTTATTGTTAAACATCCCGAATAAAAATTAGTACATAATAATGTATTAGGATTTTTTATAATAAAGTAGGCTTTTTGTAGTACATTTTGTATGAAAATAGTATTAAGTTCTACCTACCCTCTTGGAGCTGCATTGATAGCCTAATGACGAGTATAGCTTTATGTAAAAACAATTAGCGTTAGTGAAATGGAGATACAACTTTACTGAAAATGAAGGTGAATTGGAACAATTCTCCTAAAAAATTATCAGTACAATTTTTTTTATCGGAACTTCAAAATACACTAATCTAGCGGCACAAATATACAGATTACTAACATCATCGTCCTGGAGAATTTTTGTGCAATCACATGCGCGTGTAGGGTAGACATCAGTATCGTTTCTTCGTTCAATGATGTTGCCAAAAGGTTATATTCATCTTTTCATTGGAGAGTTGGCTTCAAATTGAATGGCTTTATCATTGATGGTTATTATTCGCAAGGTCCCAATGTAATCCCAATATGCGGCGACTATTAATTGGTTTTCCGCCAATTGAATGAACATTTCCAAAATAGTTTTAGATTCAATTAATTTGTTTCCAATGATACTTTTTGTACAGGGTATCCGGAAATTTTCGCATAAACGCACTGGAAAATACTTCTGCATGTAGTTTCCAGCAAAAAACTCGTTAAACTAAGGTGACCAGACGTACAGCATTTTTACTAGCCGTACAGCATTCCAAAGCGTACAGCAAATTATACATTAATCTCACTTTTACACAATGACAACCTATGACCACGCAAACTAGCTGCTACTTAGATTTTTTTCCACCGACCAGATGAGCACTATTTCTTCTCTATTTAAAACAAAGGTCATACATTTGACATTACGTCCATCGAGCTAAGATCGGCATGGACCAAGGCTAAAAATAAGATTTCTCCAGTGGTGTATTACCAATAGTGTGAGTAGGCAGGAGTCTAGGGCAGCCGATTTTTGGAGCTGGCATATTTGGGGCTAATATTAAGTCTTTTTGCTATTTGATTTTGCTTCAGAATTTATTTTTTTGCAATTTTGAAAATTGTAACAAGAGTTAGTCGACATAGAAAGGAAATACATAAATCCGAAACGTCGATCAGCTAGTTTTATCTTCTTACAAATTTCACAAATTTTTAGTGAAGTGGGCATTAATTCGAATTATTTACCCCATACCAAGTTTGCATTACCTCATGGGATGTTGTCACTCCACATTAATCTATCGAACGGCGCAAGCATCACATCACATTACAGACGCCTCAATTTGCTCCACTCTGACCAAGAAACTATTGCGTAGCATTTCGCGCTGCGATAAAGATCGAAGAACGCTTAGCAGCCACGAAGCTGAGAATTTGAACAATTGAAAATGAATTAAAATAAATAATTTACACAAGGTATAATAGTGTTCCTCTGGTGTCCCACTTACGTAACAAAAATGGATTAAGAAAACGCTTTGCTACCTCTTCATGTGTTACATCGTCGGTCAGGGCGGCAACATTGGTATAGCCTACGGATTGCGAATGTGTAAAACCACAGAATTCGTTTCAGGGAGGAGTACACTCAATCGAAGTGTGTGCTATAATAATCCCAGGAACAAATCAATTACATATTATTTTTTGTTAGCCGCCAGGGTGACACAGAGCCTCCGTGGGCATATCTATAGAGCAGTATTATGCGAAAAATTCCAATATCTATGGCATCAAATTTTGATGATATCACCACAGAGCCAATTAACTAGACAGAGATGCCAACTCCATATAAGCACTTGTCCCAAGTAAAATTTCAAGTTCGACGCATCATGCGTCCAAAGAGAAACGATTTCGCCAGAAATAAAGTATTCTCTTGAGTAGAGAGTATTTTCGTCTCTTATATGTCATTCTATTTCGCGTCGCTCTCACGTAGCTCCTTTTGTTTATGTGCGTTGTGCGTATCACATTTTGTTTATTCGCGTTGTTACGGAAACAGTATGTACACGTTGGCCGATTGGCGATAATTTAATGTGTGGACGCGCGTGGACGTATTAATTATGAGAGAGAAGACAATACAAATAGCACAGGCAATAAACCTATGTAAGAATCATAATAATAAGACGTTTGCTAGCAATTGGACATTTTTTGACTGGATGAAAATCGACGAATGTGCATATGAATGAAAATGTTTTTGATGTTGAAATGATGTTCATTGAAGATTGCAATGATTACTATACAATTGATATACTGATTTTATTGCTTGGTTGCAAGTTTCATGAAATACGTACTTTTGTAGAATATGTCTGAAGATACATATGTGTACATAATAAAAGGAATATTTAATTGGATTATTTTTAATTATTATGCGACATTCAAATTTCGCAACGATTTAAAAAATATGTACGTGTACGATACATCACCTTGGCAGAAGTTAGAGAAAATTAAGATGTGTACATAAGAATAAATTTATTGGTTTTGGGTACCAAACAAATTAATTGAAGTTCTGAAAAAACTGAGTTGTTTATCCGATTGTAATGCACTGAATTTTGTTTCTTACATAAATTTGCTGTGATTTTGACTTTATCTTTAAACGTCTGTAGCACACAGAGGATTGAGAATGGCGGGGTATGTCATGTACATGTACAAAGTCTCATAATATAAGGAATCATATAAAAAACTTTAACGCAGTTGTATAGACATGCAAAAAAAATAAGACTTTTGTCTTTTCGATAAATTCTTACTCATAAATTTATATTATGCTATCCCATATACATATGTATGTACTTATTCCCAAATATGATTTCTCCTTTATATTTTTATATTTTGTCTTCAATTTATGTACACACAATTTACCATTGGTTAACATATGATATGAGAGCGTATCATCCCGATTTCTTTTATTTCTTGATTCGCACTTTTGCATTTCCTGCGCTAGGGCGTGTCTATGCCATAGATGTGTGCATGCATGATTATGATTTACAATATACCCCACCCGCGAAAAATAAGATACATATGATTTGGAAAAAAATAATTGGATGAATTTATGCGAAACTTTGTATGTATTAATTAGACACTCATTGATTAATGAAATAAATAAGATATAAGATCGATTACACGATGAAATATGAAATTAAGATCAAATTGGGAAAACTGCAATTTTACGGCGTTGAAGTGTTTGTGTTTTGTAAAATTCTCAGATTATATGTAATTTTGTGTTAACAAATTTCGAAGATTTACAGATAGAAGAAATAGACAAATGTCTCGTATTTCTATACATACATAATGAACATGCATACACCCTAAATATTGTGTTTCTTCAAAAGAGGTGTCTTCCGCCAATTCAGTTTTCCCTTGGATATTAGATTTTTTTGTCGCGCTTCATTGAGTTTTCATCAAATTCGAGTCATTTATTAAATACATGCTCTCTGTGATAATACAAAACGGACGTACTGATTAATAATATAAAATAGGACAAGAAATTACAAAACATTGCAGTATTTATTTTTATATTTAAACGGATGCTATTTATATTTTCACGAATTGTTGATCTCCGTGTATTCTACAAATTAGGTTTAGTTGTCGTTGAGTGCAGTACTAGACCGTTGAGTTATCGCAGCATTTGCAGTGCAACAACCGTTACACTAAATTATTATTATTTCTTTGTTATTTAACACTCTGTTCGCATATATGTATGTTTTAAAATATCACTTCGATGTATTTAAAAATATTAAAGAATGTGAATTCATAACTTGAAAATACATTTAGAAGTGTTGATATCAGAATCGCGAAAGGCAAATTTAACGAATTCGGGGTAGGTAGTATGTATAGGGGGGCCAAACGAAACCTACAAACTTCAGTAACTTTTTTATATATTTTTTTTTTCCTTTTTGCTTCTTCTTATTTAGTTTTTAGAAGTTTCCATGGATATGCAGTGCACGTCTTGAAAATATTTTTTTTCTATTTTCGTCATAAATCTATTATTGCTTTTTGCAGTAAAACTGTGCTAGGGAATAGAAAGCATTACGTTTTGTAATGAAAAACAAGCTCAAACGCACATGGATGCACCGAGCCAAATGATTGGCATTTGTCTCAGTGTATTTCTTATAATAAATTAGCATAACATAAATTTCATACATAAAAAATAAAAAAATATAAATGAAACAAGTTTAATTTCAGGTGTTATACTTGTCTCACTTGACCCACTTTCTCTGATGTCGTCATCTAAAAACGCATTGCGGATTGCGGATGACCTTCAATTAAACAAAATGAATATGTTTTCAGAACTGCCCCATTTCAGCTATCATTTCAATAAGCTTTGTATTATAGTATTAAGTTTTGATAATGGGCATTACAAATATAGATTTATTTGAATTATATATTTAAAAATGAATTCAAAACACCTTAAATGTCTTTGCTTATATATTTTAATTTGGATGGATTTAGACTTTCGTGTCATCCTCAGCAAGTCCAAATTGATACTAAACTAAAAAAATCACGAGTTTCTTGTTTTTCATTTTATATTAGGCACGTTTTATTGTGTTTATCCCGTGCAGGTTTGGGTAGAACTTCATATAAAAAAAATGACACTTACCCAGGTAAAGTTCACGCGTGCAACTACCCTACACGGGATAGAGCTCAAATGTAGATAGCGGACGCATAGGGGAAATTTGAGGGAATTTGTCTTTTCAAACCAAATGTGAGAGTTTTTCTCATCACGAGAAAAGATTTTGCAAAGAAATAATCATCTTTTGTGATAAAATCCACCACATCTAAAAAATAAGCCGACGAAGGTGAGTCAAAGATGCGCAAAAACTGTCAAATGTCAGCTGTTTGGTCTTAACCGGGATGTTACCCGCGATCGTTTTTTTCGAGTCAGATTTACCCGCGATGCGAAAAAACGTCGCTATTATGAAAGTTTCATTATTTTCCTATTGATTAATTATTGTACTCGCCGAGGCAGACATAAAAGTTGAAGTTCATCCAAATAAACATTATAAGCAAAGTCATCTTATGATCCTGTCTATTTTATCAAGAGTTACAGTGCGAAATGTAAAACTCAAAAAATATAAGTTCACTATAATACTTTTGGGTCTATGGTATAATTTTCTGAGAAAATATCAAGAGTGTTATATATCATCACAAAGCTAATTTTGGGAAGTTTGTTTCGTCTTCAGAGCTTTTTAAGGTCAGACTCATACTTTTCCAGATATTTGCAAAAAACTGAATTTTTATCCCTTTGCCTCCCCCCTTAACCCATGGCGCAAATTGGTGTAACTTTTTACTGCGTATATTGGGCAGTGTATTCAACAATTTGGAATCAAAAATTTTTTTTTTTTTTATGTTTGGGTTTGGGGCTATTTTGAACCTATTGTACTAGACTATAGTAGGAGTAGCCTGTAAGTTCTAAGTTGTAAAGTAATCGACACAATAAATGTGATCACCGCGTTTTCATTAAACCTGTCGTAGGCCATCTTACAAAACTCAAGTCCAAATCACTGTAATGAGCCGAAAATTAGGCTTTTTAGAATCTCGGGATCTGCTGCCGCTTTATTTTATCCACAAATTAAATTGGATTAAGGAATTGGGAGGGTTTTCTGCGGATGAGACCCTAAAAATAAAACAAGACTTCACGGGATGCTCATAAATCTGTAAGGGTTTCGGCTTGGAATGGTTTTTATAATTACGAAAAATTTTAAAAACATTCCTACTTATAATCCTAAATTTTCAAATTTTGCTCATATGGAAAAATGTGAGGAAGATGTGAAAAATTAAGACTTATATCGTTTTCTGCCCCCTAAAATTCTTCTTCCAATAAAGGAAGGAATCGTCGTCGAGTACTTTGAGTACGGAAAGGTTATGCTTCGTCGAATAGATGATGCTCTACTTAGGTGCCTCATACAAATCACCGTTTCGTAAAATAAAAACTGATTTTTCATGCCAAGTCACGATTTTCGATGACTTTCATAAAAAGTGCGGGTAACGATAAAAAAATTTCGATTGTATTGGTAGCTTGCTGAAACAAGTTGTGCTATCATCCCTTACAGTATTGACCACCTAATGCGGGACACCCTGTATAGTGCTTGCAACATTATATACACTCCTCTATATGTAACGTTGACTCGAAGTAGCCTATAAACAGCTGAGTGAACGCACCATACCCACAAGGGGTTACGGTACAGAGAAGAAGATAGGCGATCCTTATATGAGTGTGAAATACATCATTATCATTCTAAAATGAGGAACAATTTTGAGCCCTTTCCTACTCAATATTTTTTGTAATTTTATTTTAAATAGAAAAAGACCCGTTACGAATTGTAATTGTATGGACACAGACTTATCGTCTATCGCCTATATAAAAGCTCTAAAAGTAACACAAAGCTCATCAATTTCTAACAAAAAAAAATTATCCTGCTTACTTCGACTAGCCGCAGTGTACCCGGAAAGTAAGTACATCGGCACGGTAAATACTGTACGAAAAATCAGATCAAAATCATGTACAATTTCATCGATATCGGATAAATGTGATGGTGCGTAGTCGATTCCAGGGTTAAGAATCACTATAAAATTTGAAAACGCAATACACTCATCAAATGCAAGAATTTCTTTTTTTCTTTTCATGATACAGTCTTGACTCGGTAACCCGGATCACCTTTAATCCGGATCATTAAAAGTTACCACCATGTATTCTATAGTCCGGATTTTGGCAGGAAATGTTGACTTTACACTCCGGATATTTATGATGTTCAAGGTGTAATGGCAGATTTGGTCTCGTACTTACTTATGGGGCAGTTTCAGCAAGAACACGGTGAATACTTTTAAAAATACATTTATCGATATTTTATCCTCTTTTTAATTTGTTTCGGCGGTTTTTCTACAGAAAAAAAATTATTGCACTTATCCGGATTTTTGGTCTTGGTCCGGATTTCCCCTTCCAATAATTAATCCGGATGATCGAGTCAAGACTGTACTTGAAAACTCGATTAAAAAATCACATGAAAAAAAATCCAGTTAAAATTTCATGAAAAATGATATCCCTCTTTATAATGTGAATTCTCCATCGTCCTTCTAATTCATCAACAAATAAGAAATACATTCTTGCTTGCTTTGCCAATCATAAGAATGCAATAGATACGCACATAATTACAAACCTATGAATACCTTCGCATCTACAACGCGTACTCCATGACAACGGCAGTTGTTTTCAATTGAGAGGGTTACTAAATTTGTATATCGTTCTCTCAATCAACGTTGCCGCAATGTAGCTAAAAATATCTTTCCGGCATGCACGGACCTACATGGGACTACATAGCACTACGTGGCATACTCGCGGCACCACGCGGGGTACACATAGATTGTTGAAGAGAACAAATGAGCTCTCTTCGCATGGAGGTACGAATTGCAAGGCAACGTGTAGCTTCTCTTCGTTCGAATGAAATGATGTAAAATTTTGGTGCCATTTATTTGTACTACGTGAACTATCTGTGTACTTATTCGGCTGTGATATCACTTTACGGATGATTACGGATTCACACTAGAAAAATTTTCTACAAAAATTTGTTTTAACATTTTGCACAAATATCGGATTGCTTTATTGTGCAAAAGTGCTCTCAGACTTGCAATTTCATTTTGCAGATAAATTTTTACAAAAAAAAAGTCTGGATGTACAAATAATGTGGGCAGGAAATTGGCTAAAAATTGATTTTTGCAGCATTGAAAGTGATGGTAAACAATAGAACAATAGTAGGTTTGCGTGCTAGAACAAACAAATTTTACATTAGCAGATTATTGTATGAAAATTAGTCTTCAAAATGTACAAAAGTTTATGTAGCTTACTTGCAAACTTATAAACATACAAACAAATACTATATATTATTATCGTTACTTGCAGTTTTGTATTCAAATTTTTGTTGGAGAACCTTGTAAAAAATTCTCGGGATATTTGGAAGATTTGTTTTTTTTTTCAGAAATCCCATTAAGATTGTTTGCTAGTGTGAGAATTCCAGGAGAATGAGGAACATTTTATATTTCAATAAGAATTGCGTTAAATTGTAATAACATTGGATGGAATATTCAATTAGTTCGACAAAAATAGAAGTATGGAATAATATTTCAGATTTGGCATGGATGTTTTCATTTAGATCGTCTCTATTCATCGACTTTTGGCTATCGCACAATGACAAAGATTGGATTCTGGAACGTGTGTACTCTCTTGGACAATGGTGCAGAGGGCCCACAAAACGATCGATTTCTTCAAATAGAGAGTGAGTTTAGACGATACAAACTCAACATCTTGGGGCTGAACGAAATTAGATGGTTAAATAGTGGGGAATATTTTTCTCATACTCGTAGCACGGTTTTATTGTATTCCGGAAAAGCTTCTGACAGTTCTCGGGAATCAGGCGTTGGGCTCCTATTAACCAGAGCAGCTCACAGCAGTCTGATTAGTTGGGAACCAGTTTCTGATAGAATTATGACCTCCAGGTTCCGTACTAAAATGAGAAACATTACAATAATTCAATGTTACACTCCAACTGAACCTGATAGCGCCGAAGCGAAGACTCTTTTTAGGAACAACTGAACACCATCCAGTGTAAAACACCTAAGGACGACATTGTAGTGGTGATGGGAGATTTAAATGCTAAGGTTGTTGCCGACAGCGATGGACTGAGGCACGTGATGGGGAGACACAGTCTAGGTAACCGGAACGATAACGGTGAGAGGTTTGTAGAGTTCTGTAATTTCCACCGCCTCGTCATTGGTCGAACTATGTTCGAGCATAAAAATTGCCATAAGATCACCTGGACGTCTGTTGATCGATACGATACCGAAATCGACCATTTTGCCATTTATAGCAGATTTAGAAGTTGCCTTCTGGATGGCCGTAATAAGAAAGGTGCTAACTCAGGTATGGGAAGAGACCACCATCTGATGGTTGCAAATGTTCGTTTGCGGATTGCTTCCGTGCAATCTCGGCGAGATTCGTCGTCCCGGTACCGTAAGTTCGACACCGCCAAATTAATCCAGCTGTAGCTCAACAGTTTAACGATCACCTTGCGCAGAAAACAGCTGTGATTATTAGTCACCCAGTTGATAACTTAAATGCTCACTGGGATGCAATAAAAAATGCGTACCTGGAGAGCGCTGAGACCTTGGCCTTGGATGTCGGACGCAACATGACAGCGGATTGTCGAACGGAAAGTGCTTAGGGTGGGTCTCGCTAGCGTCATCAACAGACGAGAATAGCCACAGCATTGAGCTCCTGTACCGTTCGAATGCTCCGGAAGTCCGACGTAGTGTACGCCGTGACAAAAGAGTATACCAACTCTCTTCTAGCCACGGCAGAGGAAGCTGCACGGAATAATGATTTAAATACCGTTTACAATGTCATCAAGGAGTGTAAAGGTTTGTGTTCGTAGAGACGACTCATGGGATCATCACTCATAATGATTTAAATACCGTTTACAATGTCATCAAGGAGTGTAAAGGTTTGTGTTCGTAGAGACGACTCATGGGATCATCACTCAGCGATCGAAGTTAAACCACCGGTTTTAAACACTATATGGGTATATTTTATATACAGACATGTACTTTTAGTCGATACTAGAAAAGCAGAACCATTCAAACAATATTTAAATACGGCTCGAAATTGGATGCAAAACTACGATCGCTGAGCGATCATCACATGAATTGTCTCTACAAGCACGTACCTTAAAGGTGGCCGTAGCTCCCAGCAACACCCGGTGAAAGATAGTGATGGAAGGCTACTTATCCATACCGACGATCAGTTGAGGCGATGGAAACAGCACTTTGCTGCAGTTTTAAATCGAGTGACTGATGGCGATGTCCCTCTCATATTGATAATTTAGCTTCCCGTCAAAGCGCAGGTATACGATCTGGGTTTTCTTGAGTGGACCACATCAACACCTTGCGGATTGTAATTGAGCAATGCGTCGAATATAGATCTTCGTTGCACATGGTCTTTGTTCATTTTGAGAAGGCTTTCGACAGTGTGTACCGAGAATGTATCTGGTCGGCCTTACGCAAGAGGGGTGTTCCAGAGAAAATAGTGGCTAAAATTAGGGCAACATACGTCGATGCAAAATGTCGCGTACTCCATAAAGGTAAGGTGTCTGAGGGTTTCGAAGTTCATAACGGTGTCAGGCAGGGTTGCAGGGTTGGATCCTATCACCCATCCTGTTTCTTTTGGTGATTGGTGGTGTGCTCCATGTAGCTTTGTCAGAAGAACGTAACCGTGGCATTCAGTGGACTCTGAAATCCCACCTATAAGATTTGGACAATACTGATGACATTTGCCTACTCTCGCATAAGATCATGGATCTGAGTGAAATGGCTCTGGATCTCGAGATAGAGGCAGAGGCTGTCGGGCTAAAGATTAATAACAGCAAGACCAAAATCCTTAGCCTGACTGGGAACCCCACTCTCCCCATAATTATCAATGGACAACTTGTTGAACAGGTAGACGAATTTGTCTATTTAGGTAGCACTGTTGCTATTGATGGTGGCACAGATCAAGACGTCGTTCGCCGCATTAACCGTGCCAAGTGCTCCTTCGGCATGTTGTCCAAACTCTGGCAAAGCAGTTATCTCAGTATTGAAACCAAACTGGGGCTGTTTCGCTCCCTGATACTTTCAGTGCTCCTACACGGGAGCAGCACTTGGAAAGTTTCCGCTGCAGTGACCAAGAAGCTGCAAACTTTCGTTAACACTTCTCTTCTTCGAATCTTAAGAATTTTTTGGCCCGAAAGATTTTCGAATGAAGATCTTCTTCGGCGTACGGGTCACGAAAGTGGCAGTGGATTGGTCATACGTTGCGAAAGGGTGATAACTGCATTGTTGGTCGCGCTATGCGATGGAACCCCTTATCACGACGACAAAGGCGTCGCCCTAAAATCATGTGGCGCAGATATGTGTATAAGGAATGTGCGTCTTTGAGAAAGAACTGGGGCCAAATACGTTACATGGCGTACGCGATGGCGAGTAGGTGTAGACGCGCTATGCTAATTAAGGCAACTTGGTAGTAGTAGTAGTATTCATGAAATCGTTGATCGTCGAAATCACTTTGATTTGAACCTCTCTAGGATAGTGCTGGATACCGCCATGCTTTTTCTAAATGCTCCTCATAGTGATTTACGTTTTTCTCTAAACCGATTCCTATTAAGAGGGAGTGTATGTACAGCATTGACCATTCAGGCATCTGGTCACCTTAATTTTTGCTCGATTTTAATTGGCATAAATCTTAGCAAATTGCAAGATATTAGAAGCAGTTTACGTAAAATCATACTGGTTTTAATTAAATCACAAAGACTAAAGTAAAAAAAAATAATATACAGGGTGTCCCGCACTAGGTGGTCAATACTGTAAGGGTTGATAGCATAACTTGTTTCAGCAAGAAAATTACCAATCTAATCGAAATTTTTTTACCGTTACCTTGTTATCGCTGTTTTTGCGAAAGTCATCGAAAATCGTGATTTGTCATGCAAAATCATAATTTGTAGCCCTCCTGATGACCTAATCCAAGATTTGATTTCAGTTTCAGAAACTACATAAAATTTCACAAAAGCTGAAGTTTTTCCTGTTGCCAACATTATCGCCACTTTCAAGATATAGTTACTCAAACTCAATAAAAATTTTAAAATAGATTTTTCATCGAAAATTCTAACAATTATTTCATAACGGTGCCTTATACGTACAACTCTGCAAAGTTTATAAAAGTTGCTTCAACATGTTGGCTTTCCAACGGTATATCACTTTTCATATTTAAATTGCGGGATTTTAGATTTACACATATTGGATGTAAAAAGCAAGGTAATTATATTCTTATCGGATTATTCAAACTGTAATTTTATTAATTTATTTTTTATATTTTACAATCGCAATTTTGAAAATTTGTTAAACAAAAATAATAAACTAAAAATATTAACTAATGATTAAATGGGTCTGTTTGATGAATTTGAATCCTCCTCCATTTTGTATGCAGACTCGACACCTTCGGCGCATGGAAGAAACGGTCCGAGGGATTTCAGGAGGGTTCTTCTTTATGTTGTCACAAGCATCATTAATTCGCTGCAGCAATTGTTCCCGGGAGGTAAAATTTGCAAAATGTTATCCTCCTCTGACAGTCGCTCGGTAGTCCTGAACTTGCGTAAGGTGGTACGGATACCGGTTGTCCGACTGAAGAGTCTTTTCGATTGTCATCCAAGGAATATTCTGCTCTACGCGTGCTCAATTTTGGGTTAGTATCGAAGATATTAAGAATCTCTTCTTTTCTACCGACACTAGTACGGCGAGCTCTTTCTCTAGCGGTGTGGTTTGGTGTTCGACCCATCTGTCTCTCCAAGAAGCCGATGCGTTCTTTCGAAGGTGCGTCCGCCTGGAATTCGTCGCTGTGGGAATCGTTGACTATACTCTCGAACTGCTTCAAGTCCATTTGCTTCTTCAACTCCATACATAAACACCATATCGGCAAACTCTCTATCGGAGAATTAGTTTTCCACCAACGCGATTCTATTTAATTGGTCTAAAAATGAGGGCTACTATCGAAAGATAAATCGTATTATTAACAAAATTATACCTGAATTTCCTAACCGCCAAAAAGTAACAATCACGCTTGCGAAGTGAAAACATAAGAAAGAATAACAGCTTTTCGATTATAAATAGCAGATATTAAATTTTAACTGTTATAAATACCGTTGCATTTGCCAAACAATGTACAAAATTCAAATATCTTACAGTTCTGGTCAAAATAATGTAGCGAGACTCTATCCCGAATTATAATAGCCTTTTCTTGTCTTTTTTCGAGTAAAGGGAAAATTGTTAGCGATTCCACTGAAATCATGATTTTTACCCTGAAATGCGTGTTTCCCTAAAATTCGGCAATGTAAATATGAAAAGTGATATACCGGTGGAAAGCCAACATGTTGAAGCAACTTTTATCAACTTTGCAGAGTTGTACGTATAAAGCATCGTTATGAAATTACTGTTTGAATTTTCGATGAAAAATGTGTTTTAAAATTTCTATTAAGTTTGAGTAACTGTATCTTGAAAGTGGCAATAAGGTTTGCAAGAGGAAAAACCTCAGTTTTTGTGAAATTATATGTAGTTTCAAATCTTGCATTAAATCATCAGGAGGGCTGCAGATTATTATTTTGCATGACAAGTCCGGATTTTCGACGACTTTCACAAAAAGATTGATAACAAGGTAACGGTAAAAAAAATTCCGAATCTATTGGTAATTTTCTTGCTGAAACAAGTTGTGCTATCAACCCTTACAGTATTGACCACCTAATGCGGGACACCCTGTATAATAGTTTTATTCTGTTTGTTTTAAGCATAATATGTTTTTTATTCAAGGGACTGGAATATTCCTCGCAGTTTCGCGAAGTACTAAGTATTTACGCAAGGTTGCAGTTAAGAATTGCATCATTATTCAAGGAGTCACGAACAAATGTAGCAAATAGAATATCATTAAACTATGATTTGCATTTTAGTGTAAGTATTTAACAAATTTATTGATTTTATCTCATTAATTTTTTGCTTCTTCCTTAGCCAAACAAAATATCAATTCTAGAAATATTTATTAATGTAAGAGGGTACTGTGATCAAAAAGAAGTTATGAGGAAACTATACGAGTAACGTAATATTCTTAATTTGACGTGTTCATTATGTAATATATTTAAATTTAATAGGAAGTATTTAAAGCCAGAAACTAAACATTGGAATGGATTACAACGAGAATTGGACGATAAAACGTTTGTTAGCTACCTTATAGCTTATAAAGATTGGATAGCGCTAGAAGATGACATTGATGAGAAGATTAAAATAGAGGAAATCGCAAATGCATTTATGAGACCAATGTTGACATTAAGGTAAATTATTTAAAATTCTTAGTTCGATTTTATTTTTTTTTATTTTTTATTTTATTTAGGAGGAATAAATTGTACGCTCCATTTATCCCCACCTATCCAACTAAAAACTCCACAAAGTCTATCCTGTCGCAAAAGGTTAATATTTCATCTTTAATTAAGGTAAGAATTATATGATAAATATATAAACTTGTGCTTTTTGGTAGATATGAGACGGGTAATACTATCAATTATTATTTGTTTATCATTTTCATGCCGTAAATTTCTCCAAGCTTTTTAATTTGGGTTATCCAGACTTCAGGTCAATTTACCACGAAAATACACATGAATCTTAACGGGAGAATATATGCGAGTCTAATAATATTTTTCATGGTTTCTTAGATTTTTTAAACTATTTACCCAGTTTGTATAAAAATAGGTACTCCAAGGCAAATCTACAGGCATTTTTCGATTTAAGATTTCTGATGGCCTTTGAGCCAAAAAGAAACTCAGGCAAACGTAATGCCAGCTTGGCTTTATATATAAACTGAATTATTGGCTGTAAAACTACTGTTACTCTTTTTTTAATCAAGGAAAAGCAACTTATATGAAATGATTCCATTGTGTCCCCTGACATAAGAGCCCATGCAAGCTTTCCTATGAGTATTGAACAGTATACTTTTGCAGCTATTCAGGGACACCCTGTTAACTTGGTCCTACAAACTTCAAAAATAATTCTGGCAGACACTATTACCATTCTATGTATTTCCACCAAATTTTATGATCAATGTTTCATCAAGTTAAAACAAGTTAAAAAATATGCATTCAAGAAATGCTTAAGAGAGGCTTCCCTTGCATTGTGAAAGGCCCTTACCAAATACTAACTTGGCTATGTTTCCGGTTTGGATACAGATATTCGAATGAAAATTCCAAGACATATTCCCTATGTAATTTTCTAAACATCCCTAGCAGAATTTTCATATTTGGAAACCTAAAAGGGGCTACACACGATCAAATTCAAATTTTACAAATTTACTGTTATTTACTTTTCCTTAGCAAAAGTCAACAGTCTTAATATTTAACGTATATAAAGCCATACTGACCAATCTTTGTGCAAAGTTTCATATCGATCCCTATAACGGTTTAGAAAAACGGAGGTCGAAAAGGAAGTTTCACTTTGAACGCCAATAACTTTTTTACCGTTACTCGAAACTGGAAAATTTTAACTGATGTGAGATGTACTCGTTTAGTTCTTTGATTTAAATACCCATATGTCAATCTCCGATAAAAACTAAAAAAGTCAACTTTTTTCAAACGTTCGGGACACCCTGTTATCTTCTTCCTACCAACTTCTAAGGTATATGTGCCAAAGACTGTAACCATACTACAGATTCCTACCAAATTTCATGACAATCGGTTGAGCCGTTCGCGAGTTATTTAGTGAACAGACGGACGGACAGACGGACAGACAAAATCGATTTCATAAGGGTTTTTTGAAAAAAAATTTTTCTAAAAAACCCTAAAAACGAGGCTAATTCGGGCGCGGCCGAAATTTGGATACCCTTCGCTCTCCTCGGGCTAAAAGTTTTTTTCGGGCTTACCTACGATTTGTATTTACCCCCCCCCCCCCCCATTCTTTTCGTTCCGTCTTCTTTAAAGTTCCTGTGTGTCGACAAAACAATATTTATGTGGGGTTTGGTTGGAATAAGTGGGCAAATCAAAATATTTAAAGACACAAACTTTTTGGTGTAAAAAATGTTTCTTAGAAAAAGCAAAATGGGGGGTTAGGTTTGTATGGCAGCCCCATGACCTCATGGTCCGATTTGATCCGTTCTTGGATATGTTTTGTTTAATCAATAAAAACATATTTGTGTCCAATTTGGTAGAAATTGGTGCACAAATAAAAAAGTTTTTCTTAGAATTTGGTGGCTTGGGTTTGTATGGCAGCCCCATGACCCCACGGTCCGATTTGATCCATTCTTACAGATGTTATCTGTCATCCATAGAAACACATTTGTGTGAAATTTGGTTGAAATTGGTGCACAAATAAAAAAAGTTGTTCTTAGAAGAACCTAATGTGGGGGGGGTTGGGTTTGTATGGCAGCCCCATGACCCCATGGTCCAATTTGATCGATTCTTACATATGTTTTGTGTCGTCAATAGAAATACATTTTTGTGGAATTTGCTTGAAATTGGTGCACAAATAAAAAAGTTTTTTCTTAGAAGAATCTAATTTGGAGGGTTGGGTTTGTATGGTAGCCCCATAACCCCATGACCCGATTTTATCCGTTCTTGCATATGTTTTGTGTCATCAATAGAAACACATTTGTGTGAAATTTGGTTGAAATTGGTGCACAAATAAAAAAGTTTTTCCTAGAAGAACCTAATTTGGGGGGGTTAGGCTTGAATGTCAGCCCCATGACCCCATTGTCCGATTTTACCGATTCAAACATACAAACTACTTGCAGCAGAAAGAAGCATTTCTGCTAAATTTCAGCTTCATAGCTTTTAAATTGGCCGAATGAAACGCGTCGCAACAGACAAGCAAACGGACAGACTGACATCGCCCAATCTACTTCCCAAGTCATGCTTATCATATATGTATACTTTTATATATGTTCGGAGATGCTTCCTTCAATACGTTACGAACTTCATGACAAAGTTAATATACCCTTTCACTCCATGAGCGAAGGGTATAAATATAGGGTAAGAAACTAAAAAAGACCGACCACTACGACCTTTTGTTTCCATTTTTCTTTCTTGTAGGTGTTGACTTGTAGTCTGGCTGGTCTAGCGGTTAGTGCGCGCACCTTCGGTGCACAGGCTCATGAGTTTGAATCTCACCGTGTTCCATGGTGTTTTTCGAACTCACGAGCTTGTGACGGACTATGATCTCACTCAGATGTTAAACGAGTACCCATTTATGGGGATAAATAACACTGCTGAGCGTGATGCTGATCTCATTACCTCAACAAAAAGCAGATAAGATCTTGGAAATAGGATGTCACTAACACATCCTGCTGCCTTAGTCCAATGCTGGATTGTCGCGCCTGTTATTTATTTATTTTTAGGTGTGGACTTGTCTTGAGTTTAGCTCCTGAATTCTGGGGTCTGCCGGATTTGTGCGTCTTAAGTTGTCCCGTTCGTCGGCTAACCTTGCGGCAGTAGTTGGGAAATATATTCTTTTCGGCTTAGTTTCGATGCCAGCGCGGATTAATAGAATTGAGAGCAACCGCGCTGAGATGAAATGCTCCCAATTTGACGAAAAAAAAACACATAGAACACTTCCACACACATACACAGACATACACAACCCTCCTGCATAGAACCTTCACAGCTCTTGCCATGGAGGGGTTTTGTGGCAACTCTTGGCCGTTTCTCGTTGAAAAACGGGTGTGGTCCGCCCCGAATAGGCTTGAAACTCCCGTATGGCAGCGAGGCTGCCATCGGACATGGTCGCCAGTAGGACCACGAGCATCTCGAAAGCTGCGATCTCTCGAAAGGTGTCAGCAAACTTTGGGCTACAGTCCGCGCCCTGTCACATCCAACCAAAGACAAAGGTAGTGTAGCCATCAGATTCGGCAAGAAAACCACCACTGATCCTAAACTTTGTGCGAGCTAGTTCAATAAGCAATTTATTGAGCATCCCAAGACCAAGTAGCTCAACTGCAAAATAAAAAGAAGGATACGCAACCGAACAGTTGACATTATTCCCACCTATACTGCGGACCAAGTTTCAGCAGCGATCAAGAACGCTAAAAACTCTAAGGCCATTGGACCGGATGGCATTTCAATGGCCATGCTGAAACATCTAGATCTTCCGGCCATCGAATACCTAACGATGGCTTTCAACTTGTCGATATCCACGCTTGTCATCCCTGAATTTTGGAAGAAGGGTCGAATTACCCCCCTTCTAAAACCCGGTAAAAGCGCAAAACTCGCCGATTCCTACCGTCCAATCACGATTTTGTCACCCGTTGTAAAGACGCTCGAAGCACTCATCCACCCCACCCCTGTATCACATGCTGAGCTAGCTTCTCACCAGCATGGCTTCAGGAAGATGCATAGTACTACAACAGCTCTGGATCTGATCACCCATGACATCCATAATGGCCTCAACCAGAAACCGCCCTGTGACAGAACTGTCCTAGTGGCACTTGACCTGTCGAAAGCCTTCGACACGGTTATCCATTCTGCGCTGTTGGCAGACCTCCTTAATATGCATGTTCCTGCTCAAGTGGTTAGATGGATTGCCAACTATCTAGCTGGGAGGCAATCCTATACTGAGTTTCGGGGCAGTTGTTCAAAGCATAGGAAAATTAAGCAGGATGCAGGAATTTTCGGAGGAGCTTAGGATCCGTACTGACAAGCATGCTGACGACGTTGTTCCTACTGTTACTAACCACAAAATCCTTGGTGTCTATCTAGATACCATGATGAAGTCGAAAAATCATGTCGAAGACGTAGTCGACAAAATGCACAGTAGAAACAACGTCCTAAAGGCACTAGCCGGGAGTTCCTGGGGCAAGGACAAGGAAACTATGTTGGTCACCTACAAAGCGATAGGTAGAGCAATTCCCAGCTACGCAGCACCGGTGTGGTCACAAACCGTTTGTGAAACAAACTGGAGCAAAATCCAGACATGCCAAAACGCTGCTCTACGTATCGCTACAGGTTGTCACCTAATGTCGTCCCAGGATCATCTTCATCAAGAAACCAGCATGTTGCCAATACGTGATCATAATCTTCTCCTGTCTTAACAATATCTGGTCGGTTGCTATCGAGAGAATCACCCAAACCATCATCTCATGGACAATACTCCCCCTCCACGACATGTCAGGAGTGGAATCAGAAACCTCGAGAGAGACGTCCAGGGATACAAACGGGTATCTCCCGATATATTTGATGACACAGCATACCATGCGGCCATCGCAGATATTCACACAACCGTTGTGAATCGGTCAATAGGGAGATTAAGTATGAATAGAGTCCTTTCAGCGCCCCCACCACCTATATCAACTGAGGAGACTAGGCTCCCGAGAGCCACAAGCGCGACACTAGCCCAGCTTAGGTCGGGTTTTTGCTCGCGCCTCAATTCATACTTATCTCGGAATAGACCCGGACATTCAGAACATTTGTCCGAGCTGCGGTGGTGCGTCCCATGATGTGGACCACCTGTTCCGATGCCCCGCTGCATCCACTAACCTCACTCCGAGGTCGCTATGGGACAACCCTATTGCAGCTGCTACGTTCTTGTCGCTTGAAACAATAGGCGAGAACGACGACGAAACATAGAGTACTTCCACAGACATGCACAGCGGTTCACGCCTTTCTGCACCGCTACTACAACAACAACAACAACCTTTTGTTTCCACCATAAACTCCGCAGCGTACAAGACATCAAAGTTCCTCGGAAACATCCTGAGGAAAGAGTTTCAGTCAAATTTTGCCCTAAAGAACTCCGCGGAATTTGTAAAAGAAGTCATCAAACGAACTATACCGTCAGATCATAAGCTTGTATCATTCGATGTTACAAACTGTTTTACTAACATCTCGACAGACTTAGCTTTGCGCCTCATCGCAAGAGATTTTGATCGGTATGTTATCAAACACACAAAAATCCCTAAGAAAGTTTTTCTAAATTTGCTAAGATTCTGTCTCATAGATTGCAACTACTTCAGCTGTAATGAAAAGTTGTACTCAATGAAATCAGAGTTATTTTTGGGATCGAGTCTTGCACCGATTTTGGTCGAACGTGTGTTAGATGACCTAATAAACGAAACACTTATTAAATTGGATTTTGTCCCATTATTCTGGAAGTCATATGTCGATGGTAGTCTGGCTGGTCGAGCGGTTAGTGTGCGCACCTTCGGTGCACAGGCTCATGAGTTCGAATCTCGCCGTGTTCCATTGTGTTTTTCGAACTCACGAGCTTGTGACAGACTATGATCTCACTCAGATGTTAAACGAGTACCCATTTATGGGGATAAATAACACTGCTGAGCGTGATGCTGATCTCATTACCTCATCAAAAAGCAGATAAGATCTTGGAAATAGGATGTCACTAACAGATCCTGCGGCCTTAGTCCAATGTTGGATTGTCGCGCCTGTTATTTTTTATATGTCGATGACCACATTACAGCTGTTCCTGCTGGCAAGATTCAACAAGTTCTCGACACGTTACATGAATATGACTCGAACATTAAATTCACATATGAATGTGAAAAAAACGGCAAATTCGAATATCTGGATTTGACTCTACATCGCACAAACAATTGCCGGACCATTACGAATTGGTACCATAAGCCGATTGCCTCAAACAGATTGTTGAATTATTATTCAAACCATCCGAATAAAATGAAAACCAATGTGGCAAAGTCATTTATCCGAAAAGTATTCCGAATCAGCCATCGTTAATTCTGGAATCAAAATCATACATGGATAAAATAAATTTTATTAAAAAACAACTATCCGCCCGCAATGATAGAGAAAATGATTGGCGAAGTACGATAAACCCGAAATGTTAACTTGAATATGTATGCTATCAACCTATCAACCGAAAAAAGCTCTACGTCACTACCAGCAAATTCCGAAAAAAACGTTTCTTCCATGGGTTTACATACCAAAGCTAAGTGAATCGATTGCACGGTCCTGTAAATATTTTGTACCGCAGCTTGATATAGCCATGCGTCCGCATGCAAAAAACGCGACTTTGTAACACCCTTAAAGTCGAAAATCCCTACTGAGGAAAAATCAGGAGTAGTATATAAAATAGACTGCTCCAACTGCGACGCAACATATATAGGCGAAACGATTCAAAAGCTAGGCAGTCGCGTGAGCCAGCATCAAAACGACACCAAAAAGGCGCTTACTAACAACTTATCGGCCTTAGCCAAACACGCGATTAAAGAAAACCACGAATTTAATTTTAAGGAAGCGAAAATCCTGGCTAATGAGCGCAATAAAACCAAATTGAAAAAGAAGTAAAGCAAATTATTATATATATATGTAATTTGGGGATTATCTGAAGCAGACCACTACTATTTGGGTCCATTTTCGTCCCCTTACAGTCATCAGTGATTTCCAGAAGTCGACTGATAATTATCGACTTCTTCCTTCATCACTGAGTCCCGTGTGATGAGTAGCATATCTTTGAAGCTAAGTTCCCTCATGGATTCCACACCTATTGTGGATTTACCTAGTATCCTTAGCCTCCTACTACCTAGTGCTGGGCATTCACATACAATGTGTGCTGCCGTCTCAGCCTCTTCCAGACATAGTCTGCATACATCATCTTCCACGATTTTCATCTTAGATAGATGAGCTTTAAAATTACCATGCCCAGTTACTAAGGCAGTTATCCAACTTAAGCTGCTCCGTGTGTAACTGAGTACTTGTTTGGCTTTCTTCCCTAGTGGACTGGTAATTGCGTTACGAGCTTGTCTACAAGTGGATAGGCTTCGCCATCATTGCCGATGGATGGAATCAATCCAGCCATGTATCCTGACTTCAATCATGCCGTTTCCCAAAGCAATTTTGGGTTCCGGTCCTTGGAACTTTTCTGCTGATCCCTCTTTTGCTAAGGTATCGGCAAGTTCATTCCCCAATGTACCCACGTGTCCTTTAACCCACATTAGCGTAACTTCGTTGATTGAAGCACATTCATTGAGCTTCTGGGCACATTCCAGTACCAATTTTGAATTGATGTTGGATTGCTGCATGCGCTTGATCACCGATTGGTTGTCGAGTGCTATCAGAATTTTCTTCCCTAGTATCCCGCCTTCCAGAATATGATCCAGCGCGTGCAGCAATCCAAGCATCTCCGCCTGATATACCGATACATACTCTCCTACACGAAGTGAGCATGCAAGGTTTAGCTCCTCGGAGTATATTCCAGTCCCCGCTCTTCCGTCCATGAGAGACCCATCAGTAAAAATAGCAACATCACGTTGATACCCCTCGTGTATCCTACCATCCTCTATGAGAGTGATGTGATGTCTTTCGACTACCCTACATCTTCTCTTACCATCCAAAGGCATATGAGTCTCCCTGACATTATCACGAACAATATCAAGGATCCTCTTATGACCTCCGTTGCTACCAAAGTGATGCCAAGTGCCATCTCTTACCATTCTTATTGCTGCGAGCGCCGCACTTTGTTTTATAAACAGATCCAGTGGCGGTAATCCCAGTATAACCAAGTTTTATAGCTATAAGTTCTGCCTGGAAGTTTGGAGATACTATAGTTGTTGGTTTTAGTATAAACTCCTGCCCCTGCTCCTTCGTCTGTCTTCGACCCATCTGTGTACCACACTATATGTTTTGATAGATCGTCGTCGTTCCATTTACTCCAGTCTTCCCTAACTGTAGAGGTTTGAATGTTGGAGTCGAAGGTATACATGGCCGGGGTATAATCGCTGCCCATATCTAGGGTTGGGTTTGCAATGATTTCTGTAATCCTACAGTGTCCTACCCTTAGACGTGCTCACATGTTCGATGATTGTATTCTGTACGCTGCCAGTCTTGCCTCTTCTGTGATTGTAAGATCTAGTGGTGGCAGGTCAAGTAGTTTATCTAGAGTTAAAGTCGATGCACTGCGCATGGCGCCGGTTATACTTGCGCAGGCCAGTCTTTGTACTGATGCCAACTTCGCTGTAGCTGTTTTTTGTTTGATTTTAGTCCACCAGACAATCGAGCCATAGGTCGGACGGGGTTTGACCACGGTTTTGTAAATTCAGTGAATCATTCGTGGTTTTAACCCCCACGTTTTTCCTATTGCTCATTTAGTTGCATATAGTGTCTGTTTCCCTTTTGTGATCGTGTTTTGCAGCTGTTTGTTTCACGTGAGTCTGTTGTCAAGGGTGACTACCAGATATTTTACCTCAGTGGTAAACTGCAATTGTTGATTAAATAAGGTTGAAGCATTTAGCCCAAATTGTGTTTGCGACTAAAGGTTATTAGTGTTGTTTTGGCGGGATTAACCGATAGGCCTACCCTCCTGCACCAATCCTCCACTTGAGTTAAAGCTTGTTGCATGAGTTCTGAAAGAACCCCTGGAAATTTTCCCCTTATTAGGATGCTGATGTATAGATGGTATAGAAGTTCGTATTATTAAGCTGGACCAGTAAGCTAAGCTGTCGACTACGAGGTTCCATAGGAGGGGTGATAGGATACCTCCTTCTTCTTCTTTTAGCGGTGCAGAAAGGTGTGAAACCTCTGTGCATCTATGTGGGTACGAGTTATGGTTCGTCAATGTTTGTGTCCGTGAGGTCTAAGGACAAAAACATAGCTGCTGCAATAGGGTTTTCCCACAGCGATATAGGGGTAAGTTCAGTGGGCGCAGCGGGGCATTGAAATAAATGACCCACATCATGAGGAGTACCATCGCAGTTTGGACAGATGTTTTGGATGGCCTGGTTTATGCGAGAAAGGTCCGAATTAAGGCGTGAACAAAATTTCCGACCGAAGTTGAGCTAGGGTAAGGGTCCCGTTTGTATCCCTGAACCTCTCTCTCAAGGTCTCGTAAACCACTCCTGACATGTCGTGGTGGAGGAATTCGGTCCATGAGATAATGATTGGGATGATCCTCACGATACCAACCAACAAGATACTGTTTTGATAGTAGGAGATTGTGGTCACGTATTGGCATCAATTTTGTCTCCTGATGTAAGTGATCCTGGGCAGACATCAGAAGGCAACCTGTCGCGATGCGTAGAGCGGCGTTTTGGCAGACCAGAATTTTGGACCAGTTTGTGTCACATAAACTATCAGATCATCTCATGGACGACGTTGATTTAGCCCATCGCGAATACGTGTAGTGATCGCATCGAGGGCAGTGGTGGTCCTATGCATTTTCCTGAAGCCATGCTGGTGAGGTTCTAGCTTCGCATGTGCAACAAGAGTGGGGTGAATAAGGCCCTCCAGCGTCTTTGCGACAGGAGACAGTATCGTAATGGGGCGTTAGGATTCCCCGAGATTTGCGCTCTTCCCTGGCTTGAGACAGGGAACGATCCGACCTGTTTTCCAGATTTCAGGGATAACAAGCGTGGAGATCGACAAGTTAAAGGCAGCCGTGAGATACTCAATAGCTGGAAGGTCGAGATGTTTCCACATGGCTATCGAAATGTCATCTGGTCCGAGGGTATTGGAGTTTTTAGCATTCTCGATTACTTTTTTAACCTGGTCCGCGGTTAACGATGGTATTGTGTCAGCATTCCGGCTGCGAATCCGTCTTCTAATTTTGCGCTTAAGGCCGTCAGACTTGGGATGTCAAAAAAATTGTTTATTGAACAGGCCTCGCGGACTGAAGAGGATCGCAGGATTTTATGCTTCCAAATTCAATGGCGTTATTGCCCTTTTCTTTCCTATAATGGGAAAGGGCGCGGACAGTAGACTTTAATCTGCTGACACCTTCATTAAGGTTACAGTCATCGAGGTGCTGATTCCATTTCGCCCTCCTATAATCTTTAACTTCTCGGTCGATTTCGGAGTTAGGCTCCTAAATTCTGGGATCATCAGGGTGAGCGGTTCTGATGTTACCACGTTCATCGGCTAATCTGGCGGAAATCGTGGGGAAGTTAGGCCGAATTTTCGGGATACGTCCTGCAGGAATTAAACGTGCCGCAGCTTTGGCAATGACGTTCCTAATATTTCTTTTGCCCTTATGTACATTAGTTGGTGATGGTAGCTCGATGAACTTCGCCGACGAGTATGTTTTGAAAGCGTCCCAATCGGCTGTTTTGTGATTGACAAACGTTCGCTTCTCAGACTTAGTCAGGTTCGCTGGTTTGTCAATTTTTATAATGATTGGGAGGTGATCAGATTTGAGGGTAGTACGTACTTCCCATCGAGTAGCGGCGATTAGGCTGGCACTTACAATAGCTATGTAAAGAGAACTACTGCAAGTGCCTACGACTCTAGTCGGCGAGTCTTAATTGAGTGAACAGAATTCTGAGGCGTCAAGTGATTCGGCGATAGTTATACACCTGGCAGTGTTGTTGAGGTCCGAATGCCAGAGCTCATGGTGCACATTAAAGTCGCCAAGGATGACCCTGTGCTCTCCGGAAAGGAGAGGACCAATATCGAAATGATAGCCAGAAGGGCAACTAAAAATTAATTAATTTTAATTTTATTTTTAAATTAAAAATTAAAAATTTCGATATTAGTACTCCCTGATGGAACTGAGATGGCTTGTATTTCCGCCGTACCGTCAGCAACTACATCTAATACACAGTAATGTAGGAAGGCACCTCCAGGGTGAGAATCATCCGTGACGGCCGGTCTATCTTTCCGCAGTATAACATATTCGCTATGGACGCTTAGAGACGAGTTTTTCGGTGAATGCCATTACAGTTAAACTGCAATATGGATAGTGGAGTGAAAATGGCTGGAGGAGGAGGGCCAGGCGTAAGACTGGGTCTGGCATTCCTTATCACATTGTTGGGTGGTGTAGGGGGCATTGGAGGAGAAGGTGGGCTGGGTGCAGCCCTGGGTTGCCCACAATTTATACAGCCTGCCGCGACATATGCTAAGGAATGCTGACCCGGTCTTCGTAACCCCGAACACCTAAAGTGAACCTATTCCTTAGAGCAATTACACTGCACTGATCTGGCATTTGAACCGATACGTTGGGCCTGGATTTGTTTCAACACCGGCTCGAATTAATAAAATTGAGAGCAGCCGAGATGTAATGCTCCCAATATGACGAAAAAAAAACACATATATCGTACCCACACATATACATAGACAAACACAACCTTCCTGCATCGAAACTTCAGGGCTCTTGACTGCCCATTCCACCTTATTGTATGTTACTATTTGGTTCGCAAGCGACCAGTCGTTTTTATTTGCCCTGGAATGCAGGGAGTTGTCATCCAACTGGTCTTTGCGTCCCGTTGTAATGGTGGATCTAGGAAAGTGAGTCCCTAGAAGGATTTCCAGGGTCTCATTACCTGTTTTTATTTGGTTTCCGTCGGGGTTTGTTAGATCCCTGGCCAGAATCTTCTGGAGTCTCGCTCCTTCATGTAGACCTTCGATCTCTTCGCAGAAGTGCCTCCAGGATTCCCTCTTGGCTGTTTTTTGTGTTTTTGGGCCCCACAGGCAGGTCTTGGGATTTTACATTGGTTTGCGGCCTGATGGGTTCACCCCTTTCGGTCGCCTTTTCGATCGCGATCGGTTGTCGTTAGCTTTTTGTTTTTATGGGTTAGTTGGCCCATTTTTGTTTTTGTTTTAGTCATGTCGGACCTCTCTGGTCTTGTGCAGCACTTCCCTGAGAGGGTGTTGTCGAGGGTTTAAATTAAAAACATTTATTTTGAAGCATCAGCACCAGTTCTTTTCACTATACCTTGACTCTATTAAAAGTTACAGTGCGAAATGTAAATATCAAAAAATTTAAATTCCACATAATACGTTTGTGTCTAGGGTATAATTTTTCAAGAAAAGGTCTGGAGTGTTATATACATATCATTAAATTACATGTATTTTATTTCGTTCTTTGGACATTTTGCGATCGGACTAATAATAGGGGGGGGGGGGGTTGTTTTTGGGCCCCACAGGCAGGTCTTCGGATTTTACATGAGTTCGCCTTTGTCGCGGCCTGATGGGTTCACCCTTTTCGCTCGCCTTTTCGATCGCGATCTTTCGTCGTTGAGCTCCAGAAAGCGTCGGCTTTTTGTTTTTAAGGGTTAGTTGGCCCATTTTTGTTGTTGTGTGAGTCACGTCGGACCTCTCTGGTTTGTGCAGATAGCTTTTCTCTGAGAGGGTGTTGTCGAAGGTTGACACATGCCTCCCTCACCTATGGGTTCTTGGCTGCCTCCAGCTTGGGTGGGGTTAGTTTTGTTCTACCCCCTTTGTGTGTTCGTTCGTTTGTGTATTTGTTTTTGGTCTCCATTTTTGTTCCCACGAGTATGGCGGTAATGAAAGGTACACATGTTCAGTGACCCCTTAAACACGCATATTACCGGTATTGAAAATGAACCAAATCGGACGAAGGGTTCCCCTACCTCCCATTAAAATTACCCCTCCTTGATATTTTAGTTCATCCATAACTATCGACAAATTATCGCTATGACCTGAAATTTTGATCAATGCCTATGTGTGACATATCCTTAAAGTTGATGGAAAGTGGAACAAGTTTGACTACCCCTACCTCCCCAATAAAACTATATTCAGCCATATCTTTTGATAAAATGTTGCGATAAACTTCAAATTTGTGCCAAATGGTAGCTGTTGGATGTCCTTTTAATATATTAAAGGTGTACCAGATCCCACCCATCTACCCTTTCCTTCCATACAAAAAAAAAAAATAAATTGAATATTTTGGGTTTAGCGTGACTTCTAGGTCTGTACATAACACTCATCGTGTTATTCAAACGATTAGAACTCGGCCTCGTTTTGAATTTGTTCTTGCTTTCTTCTTGGTTTCATACATAACACCTGTTCACAAAAAGGCCCCGAAGCATCTTATTGATAACTACATGCCCATAGCTAAATTATCAGCAATATTAAAGTTGTTTGAAATGCTTGTAAAAATTAGTCGTTTGATATCACCATGTTGTTGTTGTAGTAGCGGCACAAATGGGGAAACATTCAGTCTAAGTTGCACATTATCATTCGAAGATGGTGGGCATTCCATCCTCGAGGTCAAGATTTAGGAAAAAAGCTGCTTCGATGGGTTGTGTCCATAACGCAAGTGGTGTGAGGTCCGTGGGAGCAGCTGAACAATCGAAAATATGGTCCACGTCATGTGGACTGGTTCCGCAGGCTGGGCAGGTGTTGGCGACTTCATTGTTTATTCGTGACAAATAGGAGTTTAGTCGCGGGCACCAGCCGGATCGAAGTTGAGCTAGGGTGGTACGAGTTGCTCTTGGTAGTGATTCTTCGTCTGGAGATATGGCAGGAGGTTTAATGCCAAGTACACGGTTGTTCGTGAGACTTTGAGTAGCTTTATGAACTTCGGATGTGTGTAAGTCTGCAATGGCCGCCTTGTAGTCGGAGTCATCGAAAGGAACTTTTTTGTAGCGCTGGACTTCAGGCTCTTTTTCCCTGATTGAACGTCTGATACGACGTGGCGGTGGTGTTTTGTCCATGAGTGGGTTGTTCGGGTGGTTTGTTCGATAACATCCGACTAAATATTGCTTAGTGAGAAGTTCATTATGGCTCCTCAAAGTCATTAATTTTGTTTCCTGGTGTAGATGATCTTGTGAAGACATCTTAACACAGCCGGTGATGGTGCGTAGCGCTGTGTTTTGGGAGGTTTGAATGTGGCTCCAGTTTGTGTTGCAGAGACCATTTGTCCACGTTGGTGCTGCGTAATTGACGAGGGGGCGACCGATCGCTTTATACGTAGCCAAGAGGGTTTCTTTGTCTGTGCCCCATGTACTTCCGGCAAGTGCTTTTAATATTTTATTCCTGCTCCTGAGTTTGGAACATATATTTCCGGCGTGGGTGTTGAATTTGCCGGAGTTGTCAAGCGGGACACCAATGATTTTGGGAGTCCTGGTTGTTGGGACGATGTGGGTGTCAACGTAGATGGGCAGTTGTGTGTTGTACTCTTGGTTGAAGCTTGTGAATAATGTGGCGGAGGACTTGGGCGCAGATAGCTTCAGATTTTTACTGACGAAGAAAGCGCTGAGAACCTGCAGGTATTCGTTGATTAGATCGCACATTTCGGGAATGTCATTACCAGTTGCCATGATGGTGCAGTCGTCTGCGTATGAGATGATTTGTAATCCCGTTGGTGGTGTGGGTAATACTGCCATGTAGAGGTTGAAAAGAGTGGGGGATAAGACTCCACCCTGGGGAACGCCTTGTTTGATTTTCCTGAGTTTAGACTTCCCGTTTCTAAACTCTGTGCAGGATTGACGACCGGCAAGGTAGTTTGCGATCCATTTATGGATGTACGGTGGTGTTGTATTGCGGAGATCTGTTAGCAATAGAGTGTGGTTGACAGTGTCAAATGCTTTTGACAGATCGAGAGCAAACAGGACGGTACGCTTGCATGGTTTCGGTTGGTTGACTCCATTAAATATGTTGGACGTGATCGTATCGAGAGCGGTGGTGGTGCTATGCATTTTACGAAAACCATGTTGATGATTTGCAAGCTGTATGTGCTCTAAAAGTTTCGGCAATACAAGTGCTTCCAGTATTTGGGCCACGGGAGACAGGAGCGTTATCGGACGGTATGATTCTGCTAGAGTATGGTCTTTACCTGGTTTGGGTATTGGGTTTATGCGGCCTTTTTTCCATAACTCAGGAATGATGGATGATTTTAACGATAGATTCATCGTGGCAGTGATATAATCAATGGCCGGTGAATCTAGATGTTTCAGCATGATCATAGCAATGCAGTCAGGGCCGAACGCTTTGGAATTGTTGGCATTTTTAATTGCAAGTCTTACTTGGTTTGAGGTAACTTGAAGGTGTTGATCGGTGGTGCTGTTGCGGATAGCTCTTGTGATAGTGCGCTTGAGCCTATCTTTTTCAGGATGTTCGACGAATTGTTGATTAAATTTGTGTGCGCATTTGTCGTCGTTATTATAGGACTTATCACCGAACTTAATGGCTACCTTACCTTTGGGTTTTGTGGGGTTAGATAACGCACGTACTGTTTTCCAAAGGTTGCTTACACCGGATTTTATGTGGCAGGATTTTAAATGCTTGTTCCATTGTTGTCTTCTGTGGTCATTTACTTGCTGGGTTATCACATTATTTAGGTCGCTGATACGAGGATCACTGGGGTCTATTGCTCTGAATTCATCCCTCATTTTTGCCAATTCTACGGCACTTGATGGAAAATGTGGTCTCAAGATTGGTATGCGGCCGGAAGGAATGTATCTATTAGCAGCATCTACGATAATCCGTCTCAGATTTTTTTCAGCGGTACGTACGTGCGTCGGTGGGAATTTGTAAGGCAGAAAACGTTTCGCTGGTATATGCTTGAAAGCCGATCCAGTCTGCTTTGCTGAAATTTGTGTACGTTTTCTTCTCAGTGTACGCGAATTGGGACGGTTTGTCGATCGTGAGGACTACTGGCAGGTGGTCTGACGAGAAGTTGATGAATGGCTCCCATGTGGTGTTGTTGATGAGCCCGGGACTGGCAATAGATATATCAGGGGAGCTCCTGCATGATCCTGTAACGCGTGTTGGTGAATCATCGTTCATGGGACAGAAATCGGAGTCATCTATTTGGCTAGCGATGAGGTTGCCTCTGGTGTCGTTGTCGAGATTCGAATGCCATAGATCGTGATGTGCATTGAAATCACCAAGTATTAAGCGGTATTGTCCAGTGAGTAGTGTAGAAATGTTGGCATGAAAACCATTGGGACAACTTGAGGCTGGTGGTATATAGATATTTAGAATATCTATATCAACATTTCCCGCTTTGATGGAAATCGTTTGGAGTTCGGTGGTGTTATCGGCGGCGGTGATGTCAATTTGAGTATGGCAATGTGTTATGCTCATATCACCATGTCAACATTTTTAGCGGAAAATCAACTATAACAAATTTAATTTAATTTTTTTAATGACAGTTAAAAAATTAGTTTAATTAATTTTTTAATTGTCACAATCGCCATCATTTGTTTATCCAGTAAAATATTCACTAGATTTTATAACCCTGAAGATAGGCTTAATCGCCTGAAATACATACATATGTATATAGGTTTATATGAATATGAATCAGCATTTTGATTGATGAGGGAGACTCACGTAAACTCAACAACTATAGAGGGATTAAGGTACCACCTCATAGACTGAAGATCTACGAGCGAGTTGTCTGCAACCGATTGAGAAAGATTGTGCGGTTGCAGTTGAATGACAATCAATGCGATTCAATGCATTCGTATTGCCATAGAAAAGCATAGAGCAGCACGAAAGGACTTGCACTTTGTATTCATCGATTTGGAAAAGGCATTCGATAGAGTACCTCGTGATCTGATATGGTTGGCCTTGAGAGCACTTAATGTCCCTGAGGCATACGTCAGGATTATACGAGACATGTATGATGGAGCTACGACTAAGGTTAGATGCACAGCCGGTGAATCAGACGAATACACCTGGGCAGTGTATTGAGTCCGTTGCTCTTAAACATCATCACGTGCTACTTATTAACACGTATCTCCGACGGCCTATAAATATTTCTTCTTTTTGCCGATGATATAGTCCTCAGTAGCCCAAACATCGTGGCCTTGCAAGCTGCACTTACAAAATGGTGCGACATTCTGGACTGAGGGTGAGTATAACAAAGACTGAGTTCTCATGCTGCCCATTCTCATATCTAAATGCACCTGGGCAGTGTATTGAGTCCGTTGCTCTTTAACATCATCACGTGGTACTTATTAACACGTATCTCCGACGGCCTATAAATATTTCTTCTTTTTGCCGATATAGTCCTCAGTAACCCAAACATCGTGGCCTTGCAAGCTGCACTTACAAAATGGTGCGACATTCTGGACTAAGGGAGTTTAACAAAGACTGAGTTCTCATGCTGCCCATTCTCATATCTAGATGCACTGATACCAGATATGTACGTCAATGGAGAGCAGCTTAAGTCTTGTACCAAGTTTAAGTACCTTGGCTCGATGGTGAACAACGGAGCTACATGCAGGGTCCGTACTCCTCCCATATCTCCTTTATTTCCTATATTTTACCACACCTCCTATATTTTGCGCCTATTCCTATATATTCCAATATTTTTTAACGACGTTTAGAGGCCAAAGATTTGGCAAAATTAGACGTCAATAAACTATACCCAAATCTATACATAAAATAGTTTAGAACAACTGTCAAACTTTTAATTGCGAGAATGGAAACGACAAGCGATAAGAATCAATTTGATTCAATCAAAATTCAATTTAAAGATTATTATTGCACCGTCGTCGATTACTTACAAAAACATTTTCCGCATGATTCAACTTTTTTTAGGGATGTTCGTGCCCCTAACCCTGAACTGTTACGAAAATCCAATTCCATTCCAGCAATAGGTAGAATTGGAAAACCTGCTCTGGCAGAGAATCTAAACTCTCTTCAACTTAAAGTGTGTAGCAAAAGAGCAATTTCCTGTATACGTGTACGGAATTTTGTGAGTGACTTCACCATCAACACGAGCTCCACAGAGGAGGGAGACAAAGCCATTGCGGCGTTTCCCGATGCAGATTTGCTATGGCTGACTGGCATCCCACCCCGGCTCCGGGTCTCAAAAGGGCTAGCTGTTGAAACAAAAGAGTGCTGATTCCTAGCTGCTTAAAGTAATGCCTGTGTTAGTAATACTTGATGTGAACCGTCATAACTCGGGAAAGCAGGGTTACCAACTGAGCCTGATAGTCAACGGGCAACCGAGCCCACGGAATGCCCTTCGAACAATGTGATGATTCCATATTACGGTAAAAGTAGCTAACAATTTGTCCGCGGAGAACTAATTAGAGTTTATTTTGGACAAAAGTTCAAGCGGAGGGCATTAAGTATTTATTTCAGATATAGGGGAAAATATGCTCATGTCGTTTAAAGAAGTTTTGGAGTTGAGGAGGATAGGTTATCGATCTGTTACTAAAGAAAATAGAGGATTCAAAGCAAGTAATGAGTTAATATGTAATTTTTTTAAATGCCACTTATAAGTTTTGTTGATTTCTATTTCATATCCGTCAAATTTCTTCACTTTTTATCCAGTGTGGGCATTTTGACCGGATACAATACAAGTTGGTCGTATCGATTTTTTCATTCGACAACTGACCGCTGTGCATAGTGTCCCTAATAGGGGACGCCTTGTAAATCTACTATTACTTATTTTTTCGAACAAAATCTTTCAAAAAGTACTTCCTTGTCGCTACTTCAATTCATAATAATTGCCAAAAGTAAAAAAATTTTGTCAGGGAACTTCATGCACTAATGGGTTAAACGGCTGATTGAACGCGGCCAAAGCCGACGTCGGGCTATCATACCACATTGATGAATAGTAAACGAATATACATATTACACACTTCGGATACAAGGTATACTTGTGTTAATAGAGAGTTTTACACTAACGTAAAAACCACCGTATACGTAAAACAAATTTTACAAGCAAAAACACCCGCGCGAATAACACGTAAAACTTATACGAGAGTTTTTAACTAATGTTATGACAACTAAAAATCGCGACCCGACAATTTCGACTGTTTAGAGAACATCAACTATACGGAAATATACCCATGCCTACTTGGGACATGCAAAATTATGATATACTGTTACGTATACGGTACGCAAGCGAATTTTTATATGGAATGTCAAATTATGTCGTACTATTTCCAACGTCTTGCTAAAACTCTCTATTGTTTTAAAAAATATTTATATGCGGTTAAATACATATAAAAATTCAATTGCAAATTTGTCCATAAATCGGCGCCTTTGCAATATGTAAAAGATGCGCGAGCAGCCTTCTACAAATACCTTAATACTAATAAGAGTGAGAAAACGATGTTTCACGGAGATGAAGTTCAAACATATCTCGAAGATTTGAAAAAGAGAATAAAAAGCAAACGTTCGAAATTGTTAGCAAAAATTAGTGACGGGCAATCAAATTGGACTTTGTCACATCGGCCGTTTTAGTCAACAGAGTTGGTCTTTTTGAGGCTAAAAATTTAATAGACATGGGTTTGAAAATTCCATCATATGTACTGAAAAAATAAAAAAATGAAAAGAAAATTTAAACGCTCCATAAAAAGAAATAAATGGACGAAATATATGTGGAATAATAAACTATAAACAAAATACCTCCTATATTTTCTCGTATATTCTCCTATATTTTTATTTTGGGTAATGCGTACGACCCCTGTACATGATTACATCAAATATCGCACAAAGGTTGGGTAGATTACGTGGCGAGAAAACTCTGCAGTTTTCTGTGATAAGAAAATGCCACTGAAGTTGAACGGCAAGTTGTACAAAACAGTTGTACGTCCCGCACTCATGTATAGATCAGAATGCTGGACCATGTATGAAGGTTACGCGAAAGAAATGACAGCGACTGAAATGAAAATGTTACGTATGTCAGTTGGTGTAACCAAAATGGACCACATCAAGAGTAGCTACATCCGAGGCAGCTTGTCCATAGATCAAGCAATCACCGAATAGCTCGAAGACCGATAAATGGATTGGTATTGTCATGTTCAAAGGCGTCCGCCTGAGAACCCCGCAAAGAAAGCGATAACAATGGAAGTTCCACTTGATAGACACAAGGCCAGAGGCAGACCGAAGAACACCTGGATGTGTCAAATGAAAAAGCAACAACAACGCATTGGTCTCGGCGATGACTCGATCCAAGATAGAGCTGTCTGTAGAAATATGCTGAGATATTATTATTAAAACGGACGCAGGGCGAGCAACGCGAAGCCATGGAGCGGTATGTATAAAGAACGAGGCAAGGAAGCATTTTCATTTTCAGCATTTTCATTTCAGCATCTTTGGAGGCAAAAGAAACATCAATACCTTATTAAATTAAGATTCCGGTAACTCAACAGTCAAACTTTTATTTAAGTTGACGACACTTTATAATTTTAAATTTAAATGTTAGTAAACAAGTAGTTAGTGTATACAGGGTGTTCCATTCATGGTGGAGGTATTTTAATAGTAGGTAGTGTGGTTTTTTCTCGTCCGTTTCGTTAGCGTCTTTCGACAAATTGCATTCCATGTTGTGATGTTGCGATCCTCAATAATAGCAACTGTCATGGCGTTCTTTTTTTTATTGAATCGTTCATTTGGTTTTGCCCTCAACGCTTCATACGACATTTTTCCAATGCTAAAGTTAAAATTTAATAAAATAAAGACACCCTGCAAAGAAACTGATAGAAAAATTTTAGTTTTAAAAACACAAATATATTACTGTCAAACCTTTTAAGTCGAAACCTCCTTATGTGGAATTATCCCTTATCCCACTAAGTTCCACATTGTTTATTTCGCCCTCAGGACATTTTGTGGTCAGACTCAGCGTTTTCCAGATATTTGTAAAATTCAAAATATGAACTTTTATCGCGTACCAACCAATCAACCACCCATCAAAACTCTTTTCCTTTAATGTTTGGTTATAACCGTATCTTTACTGTACTATTAGCGAGTATGAAAACCATTTTTATATTTACATATTTTTTAAATATAGATATATATATATATATGATAACATTATTTCAGGCTATTGCGACTGACGATGTAACAAAAAGTATCCATTCATGCCCAGAAACAATTGTAAGTACTCTTTGTTTTCGTTTTCAATTAAAATGATTCATAATCAATGTTATGCGACGTCCAGACGATGCAACTTGTTTTTCAAGTTTGCGCAAACTTTATCCTCCAACTTATCGCAAGTTGGAAGGCTGTTTAGACGGGACGACATTCTCTTCAACTTCAACAAGTCTTTCGACTTGTTTGCCGTGTAAACAGAACTTCGAAGTTGAAGCGGTCGTAAATCGTAATCAGCTTTTGCAATACATATTAGTCTGGGAGAAATATGAGTGGCGGCCGGTTTCTCTAGAACTAAGTGAAGATTTGACCCAATTAAAAACAAGGGTCGATATAATGTAAACGAAGTTCTGATGCGTTTCCAAACCTTTTGTTTTGCAAAGACAAAATGTTTTCTTGATTGACAACTCAGGCATCTAAACAAAGCTTTGAAAAAAGAAAATAAAAAAACATCTTACATTTTTTATTTTAAGTATTTTTTAATGATTTAAGCGTAACTCTCTTTTCACTTTTTAACCCAGGGTGATGTAACGGGTGGGCCAATTACAAGTTCGTTTTTAAATCATAGGTTAGTTTGACACTGACAGCTGTTTTTCGCTCGAAATCTGGATAGAAAGTCAGTATCATACCTCCGCGGAACGAAATGAGTCGCTTTGCGCTTGAACAACGTTGGGAAATATTGAAAACTTATTTTCAAAGTGAGTGCTGTCTAGCCCAAAACAGTGCGTTTATTGAAAATAAGTTTTGGCCGAAATGAAGCACCCACCGTTCGTCACGTATGCAAGATTGTGCAAAAAGTTCGTGAGACTGGCATGCTAGTGGACAACACTCACGGTCCCCGTCGTCGTACGGTGCGCACAGATGAAAATGTGGCTGCTGTAGCCCAGAGTGTAAGACTATATCCACGAACATCAACACACCATCGATCTCAACAATTAAACATTTCACACACTAGCCTGAGAAGAATTCTGCAGAAAGATCTCGGATTATTCCCTTACGAGGTCCAATTGACTCAGGAATTAAAGTCGCACGACCATCCACTTCCTTATCGCTCGCAGTTTGGGCCTTAGAGCAGCTTGAATTGGACAACGATTTTAGGCGAAATGTTATCTTTTCTGATGAGGCGCATTTTCATCTCGGCGGCTACGTTAATAAACGAAACTCCGCATCTGGGGCTCGGAAAACCCGCACGTTGTTGTCGAGAAGCCAATGCATCCACAGAGAGTGACAGTTTGGTGCGGATTGTGGAGTGGTGGCATCATTGGACCATTTTTTTTTCCAAAATGAGGCTGGTAACAACGTTTCGGTCAACGGTGCGCGTTACCGAGCCATGTTATCCGACTTTTTTTTACTGAAATTGAAGACATGGATTTGGACGACCTCTGGTTCATGCAGGATGGCGCGCCATGCCACACAGCCCATGTCACAATCGATCTTTTACGCACAAAATTCCCAAATCGTGTTATCAACCGTCTTGGCGATGTCAATTGGCCGCCTCGGAGCTGCGATTTGACCCCTTTGGACTTTCTTTTGTGGGGAACCGGGAAGGACCGATGCTATGCTCACAATCCAAAAACGATTCAAGCACTTAAGGCCAATATCATTCAAGCAATCCGTGAGCTACAGTTCGAAACCATCAACAGGGTCTTGGAAAATTGGTGTGACAGAATGTGCTACTGCGACGCCAGCCGGGGCAGCCACTTGAATGAAGTTGTGTGCCATCATAAATGGGAGCTTGCTTACTTTCTAATTGCATTTTTAAAAACGAACTTGTAATTGGCCCACCGTGTATGTATATTTTCCTTATCTTGCTAGAACAAACCAAACAAATATGTACCTAATCCAAAATAAATTTACCAATCTTCAAATTATTATCCAGAAAAAGAATTCTGCATAAACTAATAATACAAGGAAGTATCACACAAGCAAAAATTCGTAAAGAATGGGCCATTTCAGACTATAAGAAAACGAACGTACGAGCAAATTTAAAAACAGCATGGATAATCGTACGTACGACTTTTTTTTCGGTCGTACGACGCATTCTCACAATGGTGAAATACACAATGCTTGTCTGTCGGCCATTATAAAGCTCTCACGGTTTTGTCTTATAATGTGGAAAGGCTCAATCATTTCATCGAACGATACGCAAGTGAAAATCAGGTACATACAAAAAGCTTTTCACTTGCTAATAAAATCCAGTGTACACATTTCGTACCGAATACATTGTTGCAACAGAATCGTGTATCTGAAACGTGGAGCTGCAGCACGATTATCTCTTCACCTGTCGATCATTCTATGGGTCAATTTGTCATACATCTTATCTAATGGTTAGTCTTATCGCATAGAGAAGACGCACACAATTTTCAGAAAGCTTTTACTTTATATTGAATTCTTCTTTACGGCACGATAGCCCGACGTCGGGCCTTGGCCGCCTGGATTGAAAACCTCCAATTGTCGCGGTCACGCGACCTTGTCCTCCAGTTCCGAAAGCCTAGCATCTGGTGGGCGTCCTCACATACAGAATGCTCCCATCGGGCTCTCGGTCGTCCACGCAATCTGGCTCCGTCCACTCGTTGCGCGTTCATCACCTTTTTGGGCATGCGATCGTCGTTCATCCTTTGTACATGTCCCGCCCATTGCAATCGCGGCAATTTCACGATCTTCGACACCTGTAGCTCATCATACAGCTGATACAACTCAAGGTTGTACAGGATGCGCCACCTCGTTCACGAACGGCCCCGAAGATTCTTCGGAGAACCTTTCGCTCGAATGTGTCCAACAGGTGTTCAGAGTTTTGGGTTAGGGTCCATGCCTCGCAGCCATAGCATAGCACAGGTCGGATGATGGTTTTATACACAGCTTCGTGTTCCTGAGCACCAGCTTCGAATTCATAATTTGGAGGACCGCAAAGTAACACTTATTAGCTAGTTGTATCCGTCGCTTTATCTCATCTGTTTCGTTTGCGTCCTTTGACAAATTGCGCCCAGGTAAGTGAAGTTGTCTACATATTCTATATTGAGGTCCCCAACTGTGATGCTTGAATTTACTAGCGTTCTAGTTTTTGATTGCATCATGACCTTGGTTTTAGTTTCGTTAATATGTAGCCCAACTTTTTTGGCGGCGTTATTGAGAGTATGCAGAAGGCTTTCTGCATCACCCAATCTTCGAGACATGATGTTGATGTCGTCGGCGTTGGCTACTAGTTGAGTCGATTTAATGAGTAGCGTTCCACTGCTGTCCAAATTCATAGCTCGAATCACATACTCCAGAGCCAGGTTGAAGAGCGTCGGCGCCAGCCCGTCGCCTTGCTTGAGTCCAGTACGAGTTTCAAATAGGTCAGTGAGTCTGTTCTGAACTCTGACCTGCGAGACGGTATTAGTCATCGTCATCCTTATGAGTCGCACTAGCTTAGCTTAGGTATTCCAAAATGCAGCAAAATTTGTACAGTACGCTTCGATCGATACTGTCGTATGCTTGCTTGAAGTCAACAAATATTTGGTATACGTCGATGTTGTATTCCCAGCACTTCTGGAGTAAAAGCTTCACTGTCGTCCAGAATCTTATATAAAATCTTATAAGTCGTAGAAACTAATGATTATATTGAATTGGATTTTTGTTTATTTTCATAGTTATGCCACATTGTGCTCGGTTACGTCATTGTATGAAATTGCGCACTGATTAGAGTTAGAGGTACGGAAATTTCGCAAAAAAAAAAATAGAAATTTTGTATAAACTAAATTTGAATATTGGAAATTTCGCCGAAATTCGAATAAAAAATAGTTTTGTAGTAGCGGTGCAGGGAGGCGTGAGCCGCTGTGCATGTCTGTGGATGTGTTCTAAGTTTCGTCGTCGTTCTCGTCTATTGTCTCAAGCGGCAAGAACGTAGCAGCTGCAATAGGGTTGTCCCATAACGCCCTCGGAGTGAGGTTAGTGGGGGCAGCGCAGGATCGGAACAAGTGGTCCATATCGTGAGGCGCACCACCGCAGCTCGGACAAATGTTCTGAATGTCGGGGTCTATTCGAGATAGGTAGGAATTGAGGCGCGAAGAAAAAACCGACCTATGCTGGTCTAGTGTCGCTCTTGTGGCTCTCGGGAGCCTAGTCCCTGTGGCGTTGGGGCACTGAGAGGACTCTATTTGTACCTAATCTCCCTATTGACCGATTCACAATGGTTGTGTTAATATCTGCGATGGCCGCATGGTACGCTGTGTCATCAAATATATCGGGAGGTACCCGTTTGTATCTCTGGATGTCTCTCTCGAGATCTCTTACTCCCCGCCTGACATGTCGTGGAGGGGGAGTATTGTCCATGAGATGATGGTTTGGGTGATCCTCTCGATAGTAACCGACCAGATATTGTAAAGACAGGAGGAGATTGCGATCACGCACTGATAACATGCTGGTTTCTTGATGAAGATGATCCTGGGACTACATAAGGTGCAAACCTGTAGCGATACGTAGAGCAGCGCTCTGGCATGCCTGGATCTTATTCCAGTTTGAGTCACAAACGATTTGTGATCACACCGTTGCTGCGTAGCTGGGAATTGCTCTACCTATCGCTTTGTAGGTGACCAACATAGTTTCCTTGTCCTTGTCCCAGGAGCTCCCGGCCAGTGCCTTTAGGACTGAACTGCTGTGCATTTTGTCGACTACGTCTTTGACGTGGTTTTTCGACTTCATCATGGTGTCTCGATAAACAGGGTCCGTACTCCTCCTATATTTCCCATATTTGTATCGCACCTCCTGTATTCTCCTATATATTGCGCCTATATATAGGAGATATTCCTATATATTCCAATATTTTTCATTTGTCTCTTTAAAAAATGCTAAAAAAGGCTGAAAATTTAATAGACACGGGTTTGAAAAATTGCGCTATATCTACTGAAAACATAAAACAATTTGAAAAGGAAATCGATATGCTCCATAAAAAGAAATAAATGTGAACAAAAATACAGATATGACCATAAGTATGAGACGACTAAAAAAGGCTGGACAAAACAATAAGTACATTTCAACTAATTTAATTCAAACTAGCTTTAGTTCCAACTTCATGCTCTAATTCGACGAGAATTTACTGTCTTTAATTATTTCTCATCATATTGTCCGTTTTTCTTCAGAGAAACATCCGTTCTTGTTGACTTTCTGGAGATAATTTGGCGGCATGGTCCAAATGGTACCGTATACCAAGTAACTTCAAGAAAACCCTTATGATTCTGTCCTTATTTTGGCATACCTTTTTCAAATTCTTTAACTTAATTCTTCCCGAAATCGCTAGTGAATTAAAGTTCGGTAAACGACTTCACCAAGTAAAAAATTACACTCCTGATTAATGAAGCTAATCGTTCACCAGCTTATGAGGTGTGGTTAAAGTTATTATCCTGCTGGAATGATCACCTAACTGGTATAGATTCTTTAGCATAATGCGATATGATTCTTAACAGACATTTCTTATACTGGAAATGTTTCACTGTAACGGTTACTAGATGCATTTGAATGACAACAAACTCTGAAAAACCCATTGACCATTGATCACGGTTGGAAAAAGTCCTTTAATGTAGCGTTGATCAAATTTATTTTTCTCTGAGGCAAGGAATATTTCGATAGGAGTCCTTTATGATTCAAATTTATTACGATATCAGCACTAAAATAAAATATTCTGAATATTTCTTTGTTTTGTCTCGACCATAATTGATCGCACCGTCCATATTTTTTTCAATGGCGAAGGAAACTTCGAATCTATTCGCCAAAATTGTGTGACTTCTTGTATTCTTCCATTGACTTTTCGGTGAGATGAAATATTTCCAATACTCCCGCGATAAGCATCAATAATGCCATGGGGGCTTTTTTCGCCATAGTGATACTCGCAATGTGATTGTCAATTATCCTTGAGAGCCTTATTATGGACTTTATCGTAGTTCCGTCTCATTTTGTTTGGTTCTTAATGAATTATGAACTGAATGCATGGTCAGCCATTCCTTTCATGATGGAGCAAATAGTTTGACCGAATAGTTTGACCGCAATTTCACAGTTTTGGGCCCCACACGCCTTTCTATAGGCCTGGGAATCGTTTTTCGCCCTTTAAGTATTTTGTTGTTTTTAATTTGACGTTAGTTGAAAACAAAAAAAAACGGAAATCCTGCTAAATTCCGGTCGGGAACAAGAAGATAGGAAGAGCCATCTTCTTTTCGGGCTCCTTGGCATTGTTGTATCCGAGTTCTTATAATGACTATCTACTCCGAGTATTACAATATAATAAATGCAATGAAAATCATGAAAAAAATGGTGCAAGAGGAGTGTACTTATTTTTTTTTGGCCATATGTATGTGTATGTGTGATGATATGTTATATGTAAATAAAATCTGACCAAAAACAACAAAGTTGTAAAAGTTACCCCGCCAAAGAAAAATTAATCTGCCGCAAAAAGAATACATATCCCTCCAATCCGCCGCTCATTTGTAGTTTTGTTTTAGGTGTAAATGCTCAGGACTACTTCCTAAAGTAATTTGGTGGGAGCTTTAACATTTTCTTCAGTGCCACTTTGACGGCTCCCTCCAAATTACTTTAGGAAGTAGTCATGAACATTTAAACTTCTCGAGCATTTACACCTAAAACAAAACTACAAATGAGCGGCGGATTGGAGGGATATGTATTTTTTTTTGCGGCAGATTAATTTTTCTTTGGCGGGGTAACTTTTACAACTTTGTTGTTTTTGGTCAGATATCATATATTTTTGCATACTTAAATAGCCAACTAATATTTTTGATTTGGGATCCTGATGTCCCAGTGACCCAATTTCCTAATGTCCTTATGTCCCAATGTGCAAATATCATAGTGTCCCAATGGCCTAATGTCCGAATGTCCCACTACCCAAGTGTCCCAATGTCCCAGTATCGCAATATCCCAATGTCCCAGTCTTCCTGTGTCCCAGTGTCCCACTTAATGTCCTAATATCCCAATGTCCAATTGTCCTAATGTCCCAATTTCCTAATATCCTAGTTCCGCAATGTCCCAAATGTCACAGTATCCTAATGTGATAATATACCAATGGCCCAATGTCCTAATGTACCAGTGTCCCAATTTACAAATGTCCCAATATCCCAATATCCCAATGTTCCAATGTCCTAAGATCGGAGTATCCCAATGTCCAAATGACCCAATATTCCGATGTCCCAATGTCCCAACATCTCAGTAGCCCGATATCTCAATATCTCTATGTACCAGTGTCCCAATGTCCGATTGTCCTATAGTCCCAAGGTCATAATGTCCCAATGTCCTAGTATCCCAATGCCCCAACGATCCAGTCTCCCAGTGTCCCAATGTACCAAGATCCAAATGTTCCCATGTCCCAATATCCGAATGTTCCAATGTCCCAATAACCTAATATCCTGATGTCCCAATATCCCGATGTCCCAGTTGCCCAATATCCCCAAGTCCCAGTTTCCTCAGTGTGCCTAATTATCCTAATGTAAAAATGTCCCATTGTCCCAATTTCTCAATGTTCCAATTCCTAATGTCCCAATATCCCAATGTACCAATATCCCGATTTCTCAGATGTCCCAATGTCACAATATCCCGATGTCTCAGTGGCCCAATGTGCCTATGTTCCAGTTTCCCAATGTCCGATTGTCCTTTTGTCCCAAAGTCATAATAATGTCCCTATATCCTAATATCCCAGTACCCCATTGTCCCAGTCTCCCAGTGTCCTAATGTCCCAATATCCCAATGTCCCATTGTCCCAATATTCAGATGTCCCGATGGGTTAGTTTCCTCAGTGTGCCTAATGCCCCAATGTCTTAATGTCCTAATGTCCCAAGACCCCAATTTCCTAATATCCCACTGCCCCAAGATCCTAGTCTCCCAGTGTCCCAATATCATAATGTCCCAATGTCGCAGTGTGTTTTAAAAAACTGTCAATGCGATGAGCCGAGAGACGCAATTGTTGGAAATCTTTTGTTAACTTTACCAATTAATTTACCGTTATTCCATCCACTTATCTAAATGGAAGACATTGATTCTTTGGAAGGACCACCAGATCATTCATTCCAAATTTCATAAAAATCCCATCACGGCAGCAAGTCTTTCTGCAACTGTAGACTCGAGTCTGACATTGGGTTACTCGCTTAAGTCTGTGAGGGTGAAAATTTCACCGTTTATTGCATATACCTTACCCGTTATTGTGCCGATCGAAGATTTTTTTTGGAAAGGCACTAGAACAGGATATGTGGAATATTTTGGTAAAAAATTTTTTTTGGGGGATGTTGCCTGGAAGGCTGTAGCCCGGTCAAACAAAAAAGCAAGTTTTCTCCGGTAATCATAGACTTGTTCGCTTTCGTTTTTTTTCCTTTGGCGGACTATACGCTCTCGCGTCTCTTGATACCTCCTATATTTTCTCGTATATTCTCCTATATTCCTATATTTTAATTTTGTGTAATGCGTGCGACCTCAATCTTGGAGTACGGATCATGCGTCCAGGACGTGTTGCTGTGCATTTAGACGGAGATATGACTAGGTTGCGGATACTGAAAAACTCCCATCAGTTTCTCCATAATATAGTGTAAGAAAAATGGCATATTTGGTCGGCAAAAATCCTACATCGGATTTTTTTTTGGATTATGGTCGGGAATGGTCCCCAGATTATGGCATTAAAAGTCCCAACCGATTGAGGGTCCGCAACCTTAAAAAAAGGGGGGATAGGGGGATTTTTTTTCGTTTTTTTGCGATTATTTCAAAAACGGTAAGAGATACAGAAAAATCGCCTGAGGACGAAAAAAACTTCATAAAATTATCTTTGCAATGATATATAACACGTTAAAGTGAATATTTCGGCGTTAGGCGTTAGAATATTTTCATTTTAGACCTTTTTTAAAAGCTCCATAACTTAAAAAATGCTAGTTCAGCCGTAAAACTTTGTATAAGTATTCATTATAAGTTCAAGACCATTTTAAGGTAAACATTGAGTCGCTCCGGTCAAGGACCCCCAGTATCCCCCCATTTAAATTTTTCAAAACGGCACCTCCATAACTCCTCCCAGAATTGGAGCAGAGTGCTAAATTTTGGTTTGTTGCGATTGGAGATCATAGTCACCCCACCCACCAAAAATCAGCTCATTCGGATAAAAACTAAGGGTATCCCCCATACAAAGTGACCCATCAGGAGTTTGTTCTACACGTACTAATCATTTTATAAACTGTAGAACAAAGTTGTCTTGGGTCACTTTGTATGGGAGGTACCCTTAGTTTTTATCCGAATGAGCTGATTTTTGGTGGGTGTGGTGACTATGACCTCCAATCGCAACAAACTAAAATTTAGCACTCTGCTCCAATTTTGGGGGGGGGGGGAGATATGCACATGCAATTTTGACATATTTAAATGGGGGGTAATGGGGGTCCTTGACCGGAGCGACTCAATGTTTACCTTAAAATGATCTTGAACTTATTGTGAATACTTATGAGTATACATTGCGGCTGAACTAGCATTCTTTCAAAAGTTATGGAGCTTTTAACAAAGGTCTAAAATGAAAATATTCTAATTTATTTTGTAAGGCTAGCGCCGAAATATTTGATTAAACTCTAATGTGTTTTATATCATTGGAAAGGTAATTTTATGTAGTTTTTTTCGTCCTCAGACCATTTTTGTGTATCTCTTGCCGTTTTTGAAATAATCGCAAAAAAGCGAAAAAACGACCCCCTTTCCCCCCTTTTTTTAAGGTTGCGGACCCCCGGTCGGTTGGGACTTTTTATGCCATCATCTCGGGACCATCCCCAACCATAATAACAAAAAATTTCCGATGTAAGATTTTTGCCGTTCGATGGCCATATTTTGGTCCAATTTTCTTAGACTAAATAGTCATTCAGTCGAGCACACATACCATTTAAATTATTGCCCATGGTGACTACGGTGCAATCGTCCGCATAGAAATTAGTTCGATACCTTCCGGGGGTGTTGGAAGGCTCGCCTCTTAGATGTTGAACAATGTAGGAGAGAGTACGCTACCCTGTGGAACACCCTGCTGAAATTTCCTATGCTTTGAACAGCTGCCACGAAACACTGTATAGGATTGCCTCCCAGCTAGATAGTGTGCTATCCACCTAACCTCTTGTGCTTACATATTTAAAAGGGGCCAAAAGCGCAGAGTGAATGGCCGTGATGAAGGGCTTCGACATGTCAAGGGCCACTAGGTCTAGGACGGTTCTGTCACAGGGCTGTTTCTGGTTGACGCCATCATGGATGTGATGGGTGATCAGATCCAAAGCTGTTGTGGTACTACGCATCTTCCTGAAACCATGCTGGTGATAAGCTTGCTCAGCATGTGAAACAAGAGTGGGGTGGATGAGTGTTTCGAGCGTGTGATTGTGATTTGACGGTAGGACTCGGCAAGTTTCGCGCTTTTATCGGGTTTTAGAAGGGAAATGATTGGACCCTTTTTCCAGAATTCAGGGATGACAAGCGTGGATATCTACAATGCAATCTGGTCCAAAAGTCTTGGAGTTTTTAGTGTACTTGATTGCTGCGGAAACTTGGTCCGCTCTATGGTCTATTGGTCTTGGTCTATATGTTCAATATATGTTCGGATTTGCGGTGGTTTTCTTACCGAATCTGATGGCTACACTGCCCATGTCTTTGGATGGATGAGACCGGGCGCGGACCGTAGCCTAAAGTTTGGTCTAATTTGGACGCGATGTCTATACCTCTTTCATCGTTGCCGAGGAGAGTTCCAGAGTTCGTGATGGGCGCTAAAGTCACCAAGTAGGATCCTATGCTGTCCTGTGAGGAGTGGACCAATATCGAACTTTTAACCAGAGGTATATAGATGTTTATAAGTTCAATATTGGTATTGCCGGATTTAACGGCGATAGGTTGCATTTCCGCCAAGCAACAACACCGCATTGGTCTCGGCAATGACACGATCCAAGATAGAGCTGCCTGTAGAAATATGCTGAGATATTACCGCCAAAACGGGCGATGTGCCTACACCGCAGGTCGAGCAACGCGAAACAATGGAGCGGTATAAAGAACGAGGCAAGGAAGAAAAAGAGCTTGCATTTCCGCCGTGCCGTCATTAAAATATAGGTTTAATACACTGTATTACACAGTTCTGTGTATTAGGAATGCAAGCCCTTCTCCTGGATTAGGAGCCTGCCTGCCGACTCTATCGCGCCTGAAAAGTATGTAATCACCGCGGATGTCGATGTCGGGTGTTGTAGGTTGCAGCTTTGTCTCCTGAAATGCCGTTATCAGAATTTCGCATGTACTCATGAAACGGACCATCTCCCCGATTTTCTGACGGATGCAGTTAAACTGCAATATGGTGAGTGGGGTGTAGGTGTTAGACTGGAACGAGTATGTCTGGTTGTATTGTTGACTATGGGTGACGTTGGTGGAGTAGTGGCTCGAAAGCTAGGGCCAGGTATGGCCGGAGATGGTGGTAAACCATTAGCTTGTGAGTTGGGGCCGACCTGCGTTCAGACACCCTGGAGCAACAAAAGACAACTTGTGATACTGTCGCATTTTTCTTAAGCCTGAGCAATAAAAATGACACCATTCTCTGCGGCAGGTACACCTCAAAGACATGGGATTCCCGAAGATGCGTCGGTTGCATAGAACATTGTAACTGAACTCTTACAATTTACTAAACAAATTAAAAAAACAGACCGAGACTAATTTTGGGCGCGGCCGAAATTTGAATACCCGTAATTTTTGAATGAAACTTAATCTTCTTTTGCGTTAACAGTTTCTACCGCAGCCCTATGACGTGCTCCGATTCCATCTGTTCCTGGATGCGTTGAGGCTAATCCTGGAACACACTTGGATGAATTTTGGTTAAGATTCAAAAAGAAAAGAGTTTTCCAAAAAAGAACCTAATATTTGGGGGTTAGTTTGTATGACAGCCCTATGACGTTATGTTCCGATTCCATCCATTCCAAGATATGTTTTGAGGCTTTACTAGGAAAACACTTGTTTGAAGTTTAGTTAAGATTGGTACATAAAGAAAATTTTTCTAGCTGCAAACCTCGGATCTCCGCTAAAATATTTTGCTTCAATTCCTGAATTGTCCTTGGTTTATAATTGTAGACTCTCTCCTTAAGGTATTCCCACAGAAAAAATCTAGAGGAGCTAAGTCTGGAGATCTAGCCGGCAAATAAACGGTAGAAATGACATTAGCCTTGAGATATTGCCTTGATTTATGATCTTTTTTGGCTTTCATGATATCTAAGACTATAGCTGAACTGCCTGTTGTGACTTTGATAAGACCAGGTTTATCGGATTTAGGCTTTCTGATTCTAGTTACCTTAATATCTTTGGATTCTAAGTTAAGTTGTGGTGATATATTCTTTATCATAGTTCTGGATTTCACGTTGTCTTCGGCTGCGGTGCTCTCTGCGATACCGGTTCTTTTCGTTAGTCTGTCTTTGTGAAACATATAAACGAAAAGAAACGGAGAGTATTTCTGAGCCGCAAAATGACAGTTAAAGAATCGGAACGGCAAACATGTTTGCGGAATATATGCAACTGTTCTGTATCGTAACCTCACCCAATGAGAAATTACACCTACTTCACGTAGGTAAATGCGGCGAATTAGACTTTGAGAAATTACGAAGACAGGAAAGTAGCAACGCCATCTAAATATATAGCCGCAATTCAGCTGTAGTCTGGCTGGTCTAGCGGTTAGTGCGCGCACCTTCAGTGCACAGGGTCATGAGTTCGAATCTCACCGTGTTCCATGGTGTTTTTCGAACTCACGAGCTTGTGACGGACTATGATCTCACTCAGATGTTAAACGAGTACCCATTTAAGGGGATAAATAACACTGCTGAGCGTGATGCTGATCTCATTACCTCAACAAAAAGCAGATAAGATCTTGGAAATAGGATGTCACTAACACATCCTGCGGCCTTAGTCCAATGTTGGATTGTCGCGCCTGTTATTTATTTATTTTTAATTCAGCTGTACAATGCCGTCATAGTTTAGCTCTTAAATTTATGGCGGGTGCGAACAAACAACAAAAACAAGCATATGACGTAATGAAAAGCAAAAACAAAACAGTGCAACTTTGGCGAACATAACCAAATTGATGAGGTGATTTTAACTTCTAAGATTGCGGCCTTAATATATAGACGGCGTTGAAAGTAGGCATGTTTTTCGCTTGATTTTTTCTCGACTTGTCCGACCACGGCGAAAGTGTGTTGTCCATTCTGCTTTGTTCTCATGTTCGTAATTATAAATTGGTTTAATGACGGATATAATACAGTGACTTACTTAGTTATTGTGGGGTGGATGAGAGATTATACCGTTGTCGTAATAAAATATATAAATGTTTCTTGTGCAGTTTCCGCATCTAAAATTAGCTGGAAACAGAATTGTACAGTGAATTTTGTGTTTTCATCGACTTAATAAATTTTTTAGCTTCTTGAATTGTCACTAGTGCTTTTTTATAATGACGAATAAATGATACTTTCCAGCTTCTTAGATGTTGAACAATGTAGGAGAGAGTACGCTACCCTGTGGAACACCCTGCTGAAATTTCCTATGCTTTGAACAGCTGCCACGAAACACTGTATAGGATTGCCTCCCAGCTAGATAGTGTGCTATCCACCTAACCTCTTGTGCTTACATATTTAAAAGGGGCCAAAAGCGCAGAGTGAATGGCCGTGATGAAGGGCTTCGACATGTCAAGGGCCACTAGGTCTAGGACGGTTCTGTCACAGGGCTGTTTCTGGTTGACGCCATCATGGATGTGATGGGTGATCAGATCCAAAGCTGTTGTGGTACTACGCAACAGAATTGTACAGTGAATTTTGTGTTTTCATCGACTTAAGAAATTTTTTAGCTTCTTGAATTGTCACTAGTGCTTTTTTATAATGACGAATAAATGATACTTTCCAGCTTCTTATTATATTTTATTCCGCTCTACACCGTTCGCCTATTATCGGAATCATCCTGAGAAATATATGATGTGTACAATCAGTTGATTTGTTGCATTTGACAATAAAAAAAAAAAATTGTTTACCTATACTCAGTGGCGGCTCGTATACAAACATACTGGGGGTTCACAAAAAAGAAAACTAAATACATACGCCATCAACCCCCCAAAATGTATTTTGACGTTTACCTGAGACCACCTGCTTTGAATTAAAATTATTTTATTTTAATGTCAAAGTAGTCCATAGATTTTATATATAACTAAATAATTACTTCGATTTTCACATAACAGTCAAGAAAAACCATAAAATTTTACGAATCAGTAGCACACCAAAATTTATTTTTTATCATCATTATCATTATGATTTTTTGGCATTGAATTTTTCCACAAATTGCTTTTCCATCGTAAGGTTCAGACAATGCAACCCCCAGAACATTAAGCTTTAATTTTTTGTCCTTAGAAACGTTCTTGTCAAACGATTTCTAAAGTTAAAAATCTCTACTCATTTTTATATTCTATCATTGAAAATACTCACCCGAAATGCATATCAATTCGGTTCAACACTAACTAAGTGGTGTGCTGTGCACAACCTATTTGTGCACAAATGCTAGTGTAAATTTTGCACTATCCCTTCGCCCAGGGAACCCGTCACATATCTGATTTTGGAGCGAGTGCACCAGTTCATAATGACTGTGCACCACCACCGTGGGTGCTAGATGTTGGTCGCTGGACGCGATATAGATTCAATGCGTGGCTTGGGACTTTTGTATATCGTATATGAATGAATATGTACGTGCGCTTAGAGTATGTGGCGTCGGGCGGTTTGTTCTGTTTTCTGAAGTGTTTTATTTAGCGAAAATATTTAACACATTATTTGTTGATATGATTGTTTTATCAGAGGGTGCACGTGCACATGTGCACATATGGGCGAGCCGCCACTGTATACTCCATAATTGGTCATATTTTAGATGATCATCACAGCTACATAGTACCTTAGAGAAAACATAGCAACTCATGCCATGCGTTAGTCCAGAGTGGCTATGTGATCACACAACCCATATGTGTTTGACTCCAAATTTATTACACTACACTCCACGAAATAATTCAAATGTCAAAATATTGTCGATGCAATTATTAACCCTTCTGACGCCGCCTACGAGCTATTATGCCTAAGGTGTAGCTGAATCTTCTGTGAAATCAATCTTATTTTTTGAAAAGGTCTAATTTTGGTTCTAGAAACAGTTTACATACTGTGTCTTACGATGATGCGCCGTTTTTCGATTCCTTAGACATAGTTTACATTTCGCCGAACGTTTGATCGCATTTTTGGCCGTCGGTTCCTTTGAAATTTATATGGAAAGGAGTGGAATATATTATTGAACGTATTTTTCATCAAGATATAGTACCAATGGTCTGTCTGGATCTATACGCCAACAGAAGGGTTAAATATCACGTCGGCATTTTAAGAGAGTAATGAATATTACGCGGATTTTATATTCTCAATTGTAAACAAAAAATTGACGTTTCCCAGCAAACAATTTCTATCGCCCGCGATACGAATTCAATTCGCCTGATAGAAAACATTTCTCGAATTTCATATCGTTTTCGAATTAAAGGCGTCACTCCCTTCGTGAAGAAATAGTGACCGATATTAATTCGCCAGGATGATAATTTGGCGATAATAGACTAATACAGAGAAAAAGTGAAAAAAAAAATTTATTTTTCTCTTTTTTCTAATTTTTTTTCTTCTTTTTCATCCTTAACTTTTTTTACCTTATTTTAACTTTACCTTTTTACACTTTGCTTCTACTAGGAATCGAACCGGGCACCTATCGTTTCGTAGTCCTACGTCCTACACCTGAGCTATCTAAGATTACAAATAATGGGAATAAATTAGTCGTTTTATATTTTGACAATTTCGTAATTCGCTCGTTGGGAAGAATTACGATTTTATCATCCTTGCAATAATGAGAAGATATTTCGTTAATAGGAGCCACATTCCTGACATATTGATGACGATAAAGCGACTTTTCTTCGGGGAAACAAGCTTACGATAAATTTTTCATTCGAATGATATCGTTTTTGTATAATTTTTGTGATTTTTCGAATAAAACGATAAAATTGTTTGCTGGGTTGGATAATATTTTCACGCATACTATGAACTGCAATAGTGTGAGAACGGTGCCATTTTTATTTTCTGATGCCCACTCTGGACTAACGCATGCTTTCTCTAAGCATAGTACATATTTATATTATCGAATTTAAACAATAGGGGAAAACAGACAATTATATAATTAACATAGAATAAATTAACAGAAAAACACTCAGAATTGCACATATTCAAAGTAAATTGGCAGGGCGGTGAATTGTCATCTGTAGTGACTATTACTGTCACTTGTCATTCATTTATGGTACGTTTATACTATTACTTTGTTGTATCTACTCATTATGCTGTCCAATTTAGTTTTAGTGTTAAGCGATTTATTGGTGTTTATATGTAGCGCCTCCTTTATTCTGACTTTGTGTATATTATGCTCCTTATCTATTATTCTGGTGTTTTGAAAATCCATTGTGTGAAATTTATGACAACAATGAAAAAGAAAAAAAGGAAATGTAACTTGAAAATTATGTTTTATTGCCCAATTTGTTTGTTTAAAGATTTGGGGGTTGAGAGGTTAGCAAGTGGTTTCGATACAATTTGTTTTATATATTTTAGAGTGCTGGCTTGGATACTATCCGGTCCCGGAGCAGAAGTACCTTTAAGAGATTCTATAATAGTTTCTATTTCAGCAGGCGAGGTGCTATATAGATGGAAAGAAGTTTGTTGATGGCATGGCGGGTGGCTTGTAATAACATTGTTACTTGCTCCTATCTGCTGGAATGTATTAAAACCTACGTTTTTAAAGAATTCGTTAAATTTATTAAGGTCGCCATAGACTTAGCGATTAATTGAACAATCATAGCTCATTTCTGTGGAAAAAGCACATTTTCTGTGGCGAAAGCTCATTATCTCTTGAGAATTCTGTACACACGTACAGTGCGTTGCACCCGAAGTGTCATTGTATCTTGCAAAGTCCCAATTTACCCGCATTTGTGTATCATTCAACCAACTAACGACCGAAATTAGTTGTTCAAAACGCGCGAGGCCCACGTCGCCTGCTGGAGACGATGTGGATAATCCAAAAAAATAAAATGCCACGATTCAAAAGAAGCAACATGGGATCGTCTACCCTTGCCACCTCAAATCGCTTTGCACCGCTGAGCTAACTGACAACCGATGAGTCCACAACACCTTCATCTGAATGACGAAATAAGCCGCCAACCACAATCATTGATTTATCAAGGGAAAAAAATCCAGACCACAAAACCTCAACATCGCTACTGAAAATTACCAGCATCGACACAAAGTTTATGAGCTAAATAAGGATGATTACGCATAGCTGATGGAACATTTAACTTCTCTCAACATTAAATTCTTTACGCACAATCCTTCTTCAGGTATAACTTTTAAAATTATTCTATTCTATTCCCGGCCAGACTTAACTATATTGCTTTACTTGAACGACTAAGAGAGAAGCGCTCAAACAGTAAAGTGATGCCCACACCGGCGCGTCAGCGAATATTCGCGGCGAATTTTTCCACGGCGTCAAAATTTTAACACACTGCGTTATATGGAGATGCCCACACCAACGCGAATATTCGCCAGTTTTGCAGTATTTTTTCCGGTTCGAATATTTGCTACCTAATGCCATTTTATTCAAATAATTTATTTGACAGGTGCAGTGTAGTACAACTTGATGTTGGCGTACCCGAAAAAGATGTAGATTTGGAGTGAGTTGTTTAGGTATTGACCGAGCATTTAAGTTTTGAATGTTTTATGATATCAGTGGATGAGTAAAAGAAGTTACATTTTTGGAAACATGAATTCCAAGGAAGGAAGGTTTTTACTCATTGTTTTTACACAAATAAATTGCCCTATTGTGGCAAGTCCGGCGACACCCCGATCGTATCGCTCGGCCGAAGAATTGCAGAGATATCGACGATTTTCCAAAGTGCATAGTACGAAGTTGATCGTGAAATTGCTGTGACCAACATCTAGGTTGACAACTAACAAAAGCATACATTTTGTGCGTTATTGTACTTATCTCGGTTATCCCCTTGTGAGCTGCGCAGGAAAGATACTCCGACGCCACCTTAGAGAATTTTGTTGCGAGTCCAGCGAAACCTTCATTCAAGGATTCCGCTGGACTCAAGGATTCCAAACATATCGATGGATTATCGAAGTAGTACGAAGCTGATTGTGAAATTGCTGTGACCAACATCCAGGTTGATGGTTATCTCTGACCACCCTGTGCACTGACCGGAAAAAAAGAGGATCCGATGACCTTTTCGGCAATTTTATGGTGAATCTAGCGCCACCTCGGTCGTTCTGCCACACCGAAGGATTGCAGAGATATCGACGGATTTCCGAAAGAATACAAGGTCAATCGTTTCATTCATGAATAGTATACGATAGGAAATGAGGATCCTGGTGGTTCGGTGCTTTCGTTTGTCCCTAAGTGGTTACATACAAGCTTGAATATTTTATTGAATTGAATGTTTACTTTGCGTAGTTACGCCATCGTAAGGAATCACGTAAGGATTCTACTAAAAGTTATTATGCAATTTCATACCATGGCGTAACCAAGCGAAATATGGCGTAACTATGCAAAGTAAATATTCAAACTTGTATGTAACTACCCATTTTGCGTAATCATGCTAAGTAAACAGTTATGTACATACATATGTATATTCAATTCAAAACAGCCACAAAACAATGTTCAAGCTTTGTGTCTTTTCTATACGATAAGATTAACGATTCGACGAGCACAAGATAAGATGTAAGAGTTTTCGGGTACGAGATAGTCAATTCAAACAATCAAATCGAACACTACCGCAACTTTCTTTTTTAGGGTACGGTATAACAAGGTTGTACTGCACTGTATATTTCCATCAATTTGCGCATGTCAATAATTTTATCCTTAGAATAAGTTTAGACATGGAGAGGTAAAATGTCGAATTTCACATTGATTTCTTCCGCTTACGCTTTTACATAATAAGTAAAGATGCCGCGACATTTTGATATAGTGCACGAAAATTGCAGCATGATTATAAATGTTAAAATAATTGTATTTGGCCAGTTTTTGCAGTTATTCTCTATCTTGTCTAAGTCCCTTCCTTACATAAATCTAATACCTTTTCTAAGCCAACAACATGATATCAGCTGTGAGTGACAGTACCCAGCGAATTATTCGCGACGCGCCGGTGTGGGCACCAAAAAATGTGCCGCGAATTTTCCGGCGCGGATTCGCGACGGAAAATTCGTGACGCGTTGGTCTGGGCATCACTTAATGGTGCAAGCATTTGCTCTAAGCCGGATTTTCAAAATCCAAACACATTCCCCGTATTTCGCACTAAAACTGAATCACTTTCTCATTTGTCTCAAGTCCCAAATGTAAACAGAACTTTTGGAGTAAGTTTCTCTGAAGTAGCGAGAAATGCAATCAATGGTAATACAAACACATCTCAATCAAATTTAATGCATCTGAGATTATAAGTCTCTCTAATGAATTATTGAATAATCTTAGAAATTGTAAAACTAAATACGATCAATTCTGAGTAATTACTGATTTGGCAGTCAATGATAAATAATTCAGATTACGTAACGCTTGTACTATGGAATGCTTAAAGCATTTCTCCAGTTCCCAAACGTATTGATTTTTTTCTTTTTTAAAGCAACATAACGATATCTATTTAGATATCGCAATCATTACGGAGACATGGCTCAAAGATACTAATCTATTCTATGACCCTTTATATGAAATTTATAGAATTAATAGGTCTAACAGTAGGAGTGGCGGTGTAGCTATCGCAATATTAAAAAATATAAATCATAAACTAAAACCGACCTTGAAAACACAAGTGTTTGAAACTATTAGGAGCTTACTTTCCCGGTGGAAATTCCAATTCCAGCAAAGAGGCACAATTCATTAACGATTTACAGGTATTTAATAGGCTTCAGGGCAATTTTATAGTAGCGGGCGACTTTAATTCTAGACACGTCAGCTGGAATTGTGCCAAAACCAATCATTGGGGAAAACTTCTACAGCACAAGATCATCAGTAGCAACTATTATATTATGTTTCCACCCACTCCCACCATTTTCCCCAAAACACCACACTTGATTTCCTATTAACAAATTGTCCCTTTTTCGTATCACCTGATCATTTGCCAGTGTTATTCAATTCGAATTCATTTCATTTATTTAAACAGAAAAAGTTTCTTTTACAATTTTATACATTTATTTTTGACTTTCTTGGATAGACCCCATGATAGGCAGTGCTTGTGGAAGGGGTTTTATTTTAATTCTTATCTATCAAATTTCATGTTTTGTTTTTATTTTGAAAAAAAAAAAGGAATATAACAACTATGTACTATATGTGTGAGAATAGTGGATACATATCGTGAGAACTGATTTATATGAAGTTGCAATTTCAATACAATATAAATATGTACATATTTAATACAAATTCAGATTAAAAAATATAGAAACCGAAGTAGCAATATATTGGAACTAATTAAGGCAGAATAGCAGCACCAGAGAAAATTTAAGTCGGTAGATCGTACTCGTATTATAGCAATAATATCTAAGTTTAGTTTAAAAAATTGAATTTTCACAAAAACTCTGCATCCGTCAAACTAAGAAGCCAAAATTTCAATTTATACTTAAAATTCGCTAAGGAAGGGCTAACTTTGATATTGTCAGGCAATTCATTAAACGATTTTGGCCCGGTAAAATTTAGATATCGCTGGCTTTGCGTTTTGTTACAAAATGGAACAATCATCGTTTTGGTTGTACCGCGTGGTGCGTAATTGATTTACTGGGATGATTGTCCCATATTTATAAACATAGCAAAGGATCGATTTTAGATAGAGCCTTCTCACTCCCAATACTTCAGATTTACGGAACAATGTTATTACAAGCCAACCGCCATGCCAACAACAAACTTCTTTCCATCTATATAGCACCTCGCCTGCTGAAATAGAAACTATTATAGAATTTCTTAAAGGTACTTCTGCTCCGGGACCGGATAGTATCCAAGCCAGCACTATAAAATATATAAAACAAATTGTATCGAAACCACTTGCTAACCTCTCAACCCCCAAATCTTTAAACAAACAAATTGGGCAATAAAACATAATTTTCAAGTTACATATCTATTTCTCTAACAAATATACTCGCGAAGATATTAGAACGTATCGTTAAAAAATGTTGAGTAAGTTCGTAGAAGAAAATAAAATTTGGTCGGATTTTCAGTTTGGTTTTAGGGAGTTGAAAGGAACGGATTGCGCACTGGCAGAAATTACGAGATTTCATTTATGGAGGTCAGGACCAGAGTCAATAAGTTTTAGACATCTTCCTTGATGTCGCAAAAGCATTTGATTCCATACCATACTCAATGCTGATCAAAAACTTAACTGCTATTGAAGTACAAAATATCGCATTAAAGTGGTATGAATCCTACGTATCGATAGAAGGCAAAAAGTTAAAATAGAAAATTGGTGTAGCCATGAAAAAATAAATAAACCATTCGGGGTACCACAAGGTACTGTACTCACACCCCTGTTCGTTGTTATATTTATGAATTAAATTTTTGAATTAACAAATCCTGATCAAAACTTCCAAATATTAGGTTTCGCAGATGATACCGCTATATTAATAAATCAGCATTATTATTATTATTTATTTCATGCCAATTCATTTATAAATCAAATTAATACATGTAACATAACAAATGTAAAAAAAGTGTAAAATCCATTTAAAATATTCAAGTAAAAAAAAGGATGCAAAATTTATGTACACGCGCCAGAAAAACGTAGAAATTTGAACAAATAAAAAGTGAGAAGCGACTAAGACTATGTTTACACGACGGAACAAGTACGGGTTTTCGGACCTCTGAAGCTCGGACCCTGGTTGATCCTGAGTCTTCAAATTCGGTAAGCGTTGTCGCTCGCGCCGTCTTACGAAGTGTAGAAAATTTCAAGATGATACAATAAAAAACACCGGAGATATAAGAGTTTGAAAATCGAATTTTTTCAAAAATCTTGTTCTCGTTGTTCTCGTCGTTCTCGTTGTTCTCGTCGTTCTCGTTGTTCTCGTTGTTCTTGTTGTTTATTGACAGGGCTACAGCCTCTCGGGACTCGCTCTCTTTTCCCATTGATAGAGTCTGTCCTGATGGTGTGCATAGGCTATCATTTGCTCCGATCCGTGCGGTAGAAAAAAGATACAGCGAAAAATGTGGAAAAAATGCATCGAGTCTCTCGCTTAAGTCTTTTTATATATTTTAATGGAATCATTTTGTAAAAGTCGGGGATAGGCCCGAAAAAGGCCTAGAAAAGAATCGTATAGTATAGTATAGTTGGTAGGACCAAACAATCTTTTGTATCCAAAATTTTCAGTTTTAGATCGTCTGCAAGAGGGGGGGCGGGTCAAAGTTCCTGTTTTGGTTCGTCTCATATATACGAGTACGTAGGTACATATTAATTTCACATTAGATGAGCATATAGTGCGATTCATACGCACTGTTTCATTCATCCCGATGATCCTAAAGCTTCCACCAAATCAGCGCGGTAGCGGTACGCGGTACACACGACACACACACCACAAGTACTCCGTGGTGTACCGCGGCGGAAACTATTTCACACATTCTGACACGTACCGCTACCGTTCTGCGCTGGTTTGGTGGAAGCTTAAATATGGCGCTGGGACACCAAATCGGTTTTGTCTAGACGGTGTATTCTGTTGTGTTCAAACCAGAGTTATGTGATGATGGCATGTGGAAAATCGATTTTTCAAGGAATTCTGATGAGTTTATTTTAACAAAATTTGGCATGTAGATTTATTCTTGTAATTCCACCCGGTTTGATCCTGTTGTGGTAGGCAAAAAGGTACTGTTAGTTATATAGTGAATTTCTTAGCTATCCCTGATTCCTTGTCATGAAACCACTTTATTATTGTAAAAGCAATGCTAGTCAGGATTCAACAGGTTTTCGGGACCTTTGATGAGGGATAAAAGGATATTTTCACATGTACATGTCTTTCTCTATGGTATGATATACATTTTATGTCGTAACTAACGAGCGTAACGTAATGCAACGTAGCAACGACGATGAAGATCAAAAAGCCAAAAGCAGTAGGTAGGGGTATTTTAAAAGGGAGAATGATGGAACCTGGATATAAGGACAGTCTTGGGTCTGTAGTAAAGGGACTTGTATCTTAACCGTTTGGCGTTAATAGGCGCAATGTGGAGCTTAGGAAATATGGATGTAATTTGAATCACATATTGAGGTTTAAGATTAGGATGAATGTGATAGAGATGAAGTAAAGGTTTAGACTCAGTTTATGGCTAAGGTTAAAGTCAAAATCAAGTTTAGGGTAACGGATAGGGTTAAAGTTATTGTTACGTCGCAGTTAACGTTATTATTAGGGTTAAATGTAAGGATAAGGTTGAGTCTGAGTTTGAGGTTTATGTATAGGCCAGGGCTATGGTCAATTAGGGTTATCATTAAGGTTAATGTGATGTATAAAGATACCAAGGTTAGCGAGGTTACTGGGGCTACCAAGGCTATCGGAGTTAACAAGGTTACTAAGGGTTTGCAAGATCACCAAAGTTGTCAAGTGTACTATGGTTACTAAGATTACCAAGGCGAGCAAGGTTACCAAGGGGACCAGGGAGACAAAGGTTAGCAAGGGGTTTATCATTCTTATAATTATTGTTCTCAAACAAATTCGTGACATTTTCAGATATTTTACGAGCCTATTTTTTAAAGCTTTTTCAAGTATTTTTGCTATGACCGATATGGGGCGATAACTATCTAGAACACTTTTATCTCCAGTTTTGTAAATAGGTGTAACTAAGGCTGACTTCAATACAGACGGAAATACACCTTGAGATAGGCATAGATTGTATATGTATCTGGACCGGGATGTAACAATGAACACCAGGGAAGCGCCGATACGTTCTACATTGTTTCAATCATTAGCGAAATGTGAAATAAAATAAATATTTTCATATATACCTACGTACATTTATTAAGGTAACAGTAAAAGATCATTGCATTCTTTCCATAAATTTTCAATGTACAAATTTTAGTTTTATGAATTAGTAATATAATACTTGCTGAGGATGACACTCATGTCGAAATGCATCCAATTTTAAAACTCTGTTATATTTTCATAAACTATTTACATATTTAAATAAAACAATTTTGAAAGGCGAAGTCATAAAGGTGTTTTTAATATACATAATTTTATAATACGTAATGGAGTTTGCGGTTTATTAATTTTCTCGTTTAAAAAAAAAAAACAAACTCTAATAGATTGCAGACATGGGCTAGTGGAATAGCTAGGGTCATAGAGTTGTCTTTCATGATGTTAGAATGAACCCGGGAGAGGGATTCGATTTCAATTCTTTGATAAGCCGAATGATCTCATCATGACAAATTTGATTCAGAAAAAGTGAAGCGCAATGATTATCATTTATGACAAACATACCTCCAGTAATAGGCTTAATATTATTTCTGATTTTTTGCCCATTGTTTACAAAATGCTTATTGAATTCATTTATAATAGGGGGATTCATGCTCGCTTCGTATATCAGAAATCCTTGTTATTGCGTATTTGAGTATAATAACACAACAAAATTTGAATGAACGCCCCCCAAAATCCTAGTCGTATATGAAATACTATGTTATACTATGCAACAACAACAATGAACATCTGGTTTTTTTTGACAAAAAAAATCACAAATTTTCGTTTTATGTGTCATAATTATAATTTTAAATGAGAATTGCGAGAAAGTCTCTCTTTCCGCTCAATTAAAAACAACCTGGTTACTAGGAAAAAAAAAGTTCTCGTATTCGATAACAAGCCCGAACCCGTGTTTTTATTAGGTATGTTATTTTTGGTCAAATAACAGGCAATCAGATAACCATGTGCAAAATGCTTGATTACCAGTTGACACTAGGCTTATTTACAGCCTAGTTTTTTCATCAATGAAAAAGGTAGATGCTCAAACAGATTTATCCCTCTAATGTTATGGGCTCAAAATGAACGCTGCCATGACCATGACTTCATCATAAATCCAAAGTGGGCAAAGCGGAATAAAATTTCGGGGCAGGCAGCCGAAAAAAGTAGTAGATTGGATAGAAATGTAATATTAAACAGTGAAAATGTATATGCAATCCAACATCAAGCCTTTATATCTGGTGTATGATGTACTTTCTTTCGTTTAGCTGTGCCGAAAGGAGCGCAGTCACCGTGTTTCACCTTAATCTTTTTTGCTGTTGGTCGTCGCTCTTGTTCGATATGTGGGGGCGACACTACCGTTTTTGTTGCGGTAGGGCTTCCCACAGTAATAATAATACTAATGTAATACAGATGGGTCCTGTTGGCTCGCAATATTGATAATGGGCTTTAGCTGCCCGAGAAATATATTAGTAACTAAATATCAAAACTACAGTCTTTTTCGTGAACCTTGGATAGGCTTTCCTGTTCTATACTGAACAGGTAATTCTGTAAAAAGGAATAGCAAATAGACCTTGGACCGGTTACTGAGAACTCTTATTGAGTACCTGTCGGCTGGTTAATCTTATTGCTTAGAGAAGACACATACAATATTCAGAAAGCTTTTCCATTGCATTGAATGGAATTTTCGTTTATTTTGCATTGTTACGCCATATTTTGCTAGTTTACGCCATCATCTTAGATTGAAAAAATCATTGCGCAGTTTCATACAACTGCGTAAATGAGCAAAAGATAACATTACTATGCGAATTAAACAAACAATTCATTCAATAAAATGGAAAAGCTTTCTGAAAATTGTATGTGTCTTCTCTATGCGAAAAGACTACCATTCGATAAGAGTTTTGAGAGAATGGACCCTTATCTAGTGCCTATCGGCTGTTTAGTCTTATCATAGACGCACACCATTGTCCGATGGCTTCAATACAATGTGTATTGTATTAAATTGAATGTTTGTTTACTTTCCATAGTTACGCCAATTTGACATTAATTGTTGTGAGTATAAATTAATGAGTGAAAGTACATAACAAAAGGCAAAAATATACTTCTCCTGCTCTCGTGACGACTGGACACGAGAGCAGGAAAAGCATATGTTTGCCTACATTCTGCATAGGCTGTATGAATGCCGGAAATAGGATGGATGCAGCAACAGTATCAGCAGCACCAATGATAATGCAGTCCAATGCAATTTAAATGAGTGACGTCATGTTGGCAGCAACAGCTATAAAAAGATTTTGCTGCCAATATGACGTCTCCCATTTAAATTGCATTGGACTGCATTATCGTTGCTGCTGCTGTTGCTGCACCCAGTCTGTTTCCAGCATAGTACTCATACTCGGACTTCGCAAAAAGGTTAGTACTAGAGAGAAGTAAAACTTGAAAGTAGCCCGCCCGCCCAAGAATGGTTCCCCGATTTTTTCTGAAAGTACTCCAATTGTCCCACTCCATCCAATTGGCGTAGTAGAAGCACTTAAGTAATTTTTGGTCACTGATTCGTGAGACCAATGCTGAAAACATTTTGTGCCTGCCCCATAATTATCCCCTTTTCTCGGGAAATACACGTCGAATCGGTACGGCAAAAACTTAAGGGTAATATTGAGTCACAGGTTCCAAATTTGAGGTCAAAAACAAGAAAGAAATTTGAATTGCTAAGAGTGGTAACCCAGTTCTTTCCGTTTTCACATAAATTCCGTGGCTCCGATAAAACAGCATTTGAGTGAGGTTTACAAACTGCAGCAAAAACGAGCATTTGTGTAAAATTTTAGCTTCATAGCTTTTAAATTGGCCGAGTAAAACGCGTCGCAACAGACAGACGGACGGACATCGCCCAATCGACTCCTCAAGTCATGCTGATCATATATGTATACTTTTTATATGGTCGGATATGCTTCCTTCAATGCGTTACAAACTTCATGACAAAGTTAATATACCCTTTCACTCTATGAGCGAAGGGTATAACAAGAAAGAAATTCTGATTGCTAGCCCAAAAGTAATCCAGTTCCATAGGTGTAAAAAACGACAAATTATTTCGCCAATTTCGACTGTTTCCAGAGAATCAAATATACGGAAATACACCCATGCCTACTTGGGACATGCAAAATTAAGATATTTCGTTTCGTATACGGTAAGCAAGCGGTCAGAAATGACGAAGGTGAAGCTATTCTGACCATGTGCAGATCGCATGGTTTGGTCATCCTAAATACATGGTTTGTGAAAAACGAGAGACACCTAATCACCTACAGTAGTGGACACGGAGATAGGAAACACGAAACGCAGATCGATTACCACCTCTGTTTCGATTTTATGAGAAGGTGGGTAAGAGACTGCAAGGTGATCTTGGGTGAATCTGTCGTCAGCCAACATCGTTTGCTCCTGTCAGAATTTATTTTGAAAGCAAGAGGAGCAAGAAGTAGAAGAACTCCCAAGCCTGTCGAAAAAATCAAGTGGCACAATCTCACAAACGACAACTTTGAACCTGTAGTAACTCCATTCATTGATAAAATGACGGAGTGGTTTCAAAACAACATAAACTGCACCGAGCACAGTCCAACACAAATGTGGAATAGTTTCGCTGAAATGTCAGTAGGTGAGGCGGAAAAGGCACTTGGAGTTTCGAAAGGTCCACTCCACACGAAGAAAGAAACATGGTGGTGGAACACCGAAACTAAGGAAGCAGTGCAAGCCAAATCGAACGCATTTAAGGCATGGACGAAATGTGAGTCAAGCAGTGAAGCCGAACGGGTTCAACTTCGCGAAAATTATATGCAATGCCGGAAGAAAGTAAAGCGCTTGGTAGCTCAAGCAAAGGCGAAGGCAGCTGAGAAATTCTACCAAGAATTAGAAACTCAGACTGCGACCGAAGGACCGTCTTTGCGCGAGAGACCTAAGCACGACGCCAGGATATTTAGGGTCGCAGCCCAAAGGAGAAGGAACGCTCGGGAAATACAGGCGCCAAAGTACGTGGAGGACTCGCAAGGAATGTTGCTGATTGACGATACGGCAATTTGTAGCAGGATGCGAGAGTATTTTGACGAACTTCTAAATGAAGAATTTCCTCGAGCAGCTTTTCAAGATGCTGAGCCGAATACCACAAATATTGAAGATATCTCAGAGGAAGAGGTGATGGAGGCAATGCATCAGATGAAACGCGGAAAGGCAGTCGGACCGGACAAAATCCCCGCGGAATTTTGGTTGAAAATGGAAAATGTCGGGCTTAGTTGGCTCACAGTTCTCTTCAACAAAATCAAAGGTGGGCAACCGATGCCTGATGCTTTCAGGGAAAGTTTTCTTCTTCCTTTCTATAAGAACAAGGGAGACTCACGCAAACTCAACAACTATAGGGCTATAAAGTTAACACCTCATACACTAAAGATCTACGAGCGAGTTGTCTGCAACCGATTGAGAAAGATTGTGCGGTTGAATGACAATCAATGCGGCTTTGTTGAAGGTCGATCTACGGTCGATGCGATTCAGTGCATTCGTATTGCGATGGAAAAGTATAGAGCAGCACGAAAGGACTTGTACTTTGTGTTCATCGATTTGGAGAAGGCATTCGATAGAGTACCTCGTGATCTAATATGGTTGGCCTTGAGAGCACTTAATGTCCCTGAGGCATACGTCAGGATGATACGAGACATGTATGATGGAGCTACGACTAAGGTTAGATGCACAGCCGGTGAATCAGAAGAATTTCCGGTGAATGTCGGAGTACACCAGGGCAGTGTATTGAGTCCGTTGCTCTTCAACATCATCATGTGCTACTTATTAACACGTGTCTCCGACGGCCTAGAAATATCTCTTCTTTTTGCTGATGATATAGTCCTCAGTAGCCCAAACATCGTTGCCTTGCAAGCTGCGCTTACAAAATGGTGTGACATTCTGGAGGAGCATGGACTGAGGGTAAGTATAACAAAGACTGAGTTCTTATGCTGCCAATTCTCAGACCCAAATGCACCGATACCAGAAATGTACGTCAAAGGAGAGCAGCTTAAGTCTTGTACCAAGTTCAAGTACCTTGGCTCGATGGTGAACAGCGGAGCTACATGCGATGATGACATCAAACATCGCACAAAGGTTGGGTGGATGAGGTGGCGAGAAAACTCTGGAGTTTTCTGCGATAAGAAAATGCCACTGAAGCTAAAGGGCAAGTTGTACAAAACGGTTGTACGTCCCGCACTCATGTATGGATCAGAATGCTGGACCATGTATGAAGGTTACGCGAAAGAAATGACAGCGACTGAAATGAAAATGTTACGCATGTCAGTTGGTGTAACCAAAAGGGACCACATCAAGAGTAGCTACATCCGAGGCAGCTTGTCCATAGTCCAACCAATCACCGAAAAGCTCGAAGACCGACGAATGGATTGGTATTGCCATGTTCAAAGGCGTCCGCGTGAGAACCCCGCAAAGAGAGCGATATCAATGGAAGTTCCACTTGATGGACCCAAGGCCAGAGGCAGACCGAAGAACAACTGGATGTGTCAAATGAAAAAGCAACAACAACGCATTGGTCTCGGCGATGACACGATCCAAGATAGAGCTGCCTGTAGAAATATGCTGAGAAATTATCGCCAAAACGGGCGATGTGCCTACACCGCAGGTCGAGCAACGCGGAACCATGGAGCGGTATAAAGAACGAGGCAAGGAAGAAGAAGAAAGAAGCAAGCGAATTTTTATATGGAATGTCAAATTATGTCTTTTTATTCAATACGACTTGCTAAAACTCTCTATTATCTTTGGTCTGTTTAATTAGACGAGTTAATTCATTTCTATAGTTTTTAAAGTCATTTTTTAATTTCGTATTAAATGGCTGGTTTTTATTTTTTTTTAGCAAGCACATTTTTCTTCCTGATTGATGTTAATAGACCATTACTCATCCAAGGCTTTAGTTCTCTTAGTTTACTAGCAACTTCAATTTCAGTATGTAGGCAGCTCTTATAAATATCTAGCAATTTATTATAAAATAAGTTAAAATAAATTTCAGCGTCTACTTCATTAGTGACATAATCCCATGTCTCACTGTTAAGCTTTATAGAGAATTCTTGTTTGTTTATGGAACTTTTCTCGTATGAATTACATTTCACTTCTTTCTGAGTTCCATTGAAAATTATATTTGCAAGTACAGCATAGTGGTCTGTTATACATACTTTGATGGTAGATAGCAGAATCTAGCAAGTATTCATTATTACTTTTCATAAAAATATAGTCAATGCCCTACCTTTAGTAGATCCCTGTTTGGTACACCCATACAAATGTTTATTGAAACCATATTCATGAAGAGTGTCTAAATACGTATGTCCTAAGCAGTCTATATTTTGTTGCATAATATCTATATTTATGTCTCCAATTAAAATATGTCAGGTTGGTCTAGCTGGATTGTCGCGCCTGTTATTTATTTAAAATATGATGCTTATAAGCTTTATTGCTGTTCAAGAAAGTTTCCAAATTATCAACAAAGTTATACATATTTGTGTCATTTTCCGATTTCAAGTTAGTGTATTCACCTTTGATACTATTAAGCTCATAGAATAAGTTTTTAATATCCACACTTAAAGGGTCAAATTTGTCTGACATAAATTGCATTGGCACTTCTTTCACCTCTTGCCTGTACTCATTTATCATTTTTTCGGTTTTCAGTGTAAATTGTTTCATTGACTTTGCTGTTTCCGGTTCAGGTGGTAAAACACATATCGGTGATGATGGTCTATTTACATCACTACTAGCTGAACGGGTGGTGGCGGAGCCTCTAACTGCTTCAACTACCAATGCAGTGGGCTTAGCTACGGGTGTTGCTGCAGCCTCCTTATTTCTTTTTGATGGGCGCATTTTGAAAAAAAAGTCACTAAACAATATGATTGCTAGATATTATTCAAGATCTTAGGGGAGCACATAACTTTTGTAAAATACAAAAAAGCAGATTGCCGACACGGATTGACACTTCACTACAATTGTGTGATGAGTCTGCAATTTATTTATTGTTTGATCAGCACACTAATCACACTATATTATATTAATATTAGCGATTAAAAGTCAACAAAACAACTGCGAAACAGTTTAAGGTCTTCGTGGTGTTTTTTTAAATAAGTTTTCCGTAATAATGTAATTATTATTGTAGAGCCGACAAATTAGTGAGTGGTGACTTTGACATGGACGGATACCTTTATTCAAGCAAATTAATTGATGTCTACAATAAACACGTGGTTTCGAAATAATGGTTTGAAAATCGCTCCTTTTAGCTGCACATACTTTGGCTTATCTTACCTACCGTAATTTTACTATATAACTATCCATGGGAATTCATGTAACAAGCATCTACCCTGTAAATATCCAAGAATTTCACCTTCGCACAAAGTAAAATATTTAGGAGTCATAATTGACTCTACGATAAGGTGGACCGATCAGATAAAAAATCTTAGTTCTGAATTGAGTAAATTAATATTTAGCATCAGATTGCTACAACAGTTACTGTCACTGGACTATCTCATAACATTATATTATGCTATTTTGCAATCTAATCTGCAGTACGGAATTCTAACCTGAGGAGGCACTTACGCCACTCATATAAAGTATTCTGCAAGCTTGGGTGCTAAGGAGTAGGCCGACATTACCCTACCCGAGCTCTGTTCCATCAAATTCAGATAACGTTTCTTAATTAGTACCCTCAGATTCGTATTAACCAATCGAGAATTTTCCCAATATATAAATAAAAAAATCTCGTATTGGTCTAGACCCGGAAATCTAAATCATTACTTTAACTGCACAACTGTGGTGACACCCCTCATGCCATACTGTCCATATCCCTACCTGGATACTACGGACGATAACTAGAACAAACCCTAAGCAAATCCTCACGAACAGTGTCACGTCTATTTGCTATCAATTGATAGTAGACATTCAGACAGTTTACTTCAACCCATTTCTATATACATATTTTAATATATTTTCAGGATCTTTGTGCTGGACATTGCCATTACGATGCCGATGCGAATTTATTTTTACAAAATGACTTTCCGGTAAAGTTTGAAGCTTCAATCACAGTAGATTTATCTACAAATAGTTCAAAAAGAACGAATACCGACTTAGTGTGGCTCGAATCACTCGCGAGAAATGTGCAGAGCTCAAAACTAGTAAAACAACCTGCGAGTGTAATTGATATAATCGAAATCGATGATGATCCAATAGATGGCGATGATCTTCAACAAACTAATGACGAAAACTCCACAATTCATGGACCTGATAAAGAAATGCAAGAAGCGGTTATTGATAAAGTGATGGCTTCTACTCCAAATGAGTTTGCCAATCACGTAGAGTTAAGCTCCGCAGATTTAGGTAATATACCCCCTCTTGAAATTTGCATGGACCCCAAAACGGATTCAAAAATGTCAGAAAAACTCAATGATCTAAGCGCTAAGGTCATCGATTCAGCGTGCGGGTAAGTTTTCTTAATTTTTATTCCGCATTAATGACCGCCTTTTTCATTTTCTTAATTTCTGGCAGAAAACATGATAAAATTAACGAAAACACGTTTGAGAACGAAGTTAGTGATCATTCAACCCACAGCCAATTTGCGTGTGATGATGGAAATACAGAAAAATCTAGTTTGATTTTGATTACCTGCCATAAAGTTACACCTTCTACTGCCAACAAAACTATAGTGGAAAGTTCTGAAACGAATAGTAACTATCCTAATAAACGTTTAATAGAACATTTTGAAGTAAAAGAAGCATGTGTGCAAAATGAATTAGCAAATGAAAACACTACTTCCATAGTGGACTGTTACGAAAAAAGAATGTCGTCTCAAAACGAACTAGAAAAGCTTCCTTTTTTGAATAGAGATACAAATATAAGAACCTATTCAAACAGGCAAAGAAAATCGGATATTAGGCGATTAGACTCTTCTAGTAAAAATGAAATTGTTCAATTCGAAAAAGATATTATTGCACATGATATAGAATTATCAACTAAACCTCGTAATGAGATTCAATCGTCTGCGCGGCATGCATTTGAAAATGATATCTCAACATTTTCGTCATATTCAGCGGAAAATGATAACTCCGGGGATTCCAATTGTTTAAGCATACTAGATGAAAGTGATAACGCAGAAGCTGAAGTTTTGCTTCAAAGTGCAAATGGACATAGTGACGTGCCTGTTGAAAAGGTTACCCCCAAAATGAATGTGCACAAGACCAATATCGATAAAATAATATTCAGTGTAAATGCCAATAATCAGCGAAAATTGAACATAGAAAGTGTTGAAAGTAACATGAGTAATTCCAAGTCCACTATTGTTTTCAGTACACCAAATCCAAGGAAAAATGTTGAGAGTAATTGGATTGATCCTATTATAGCGCTTCAGGAAAATTCTATAAACGTGAGCCAGAATGAAATAATTTCTCCACCTATTGAACAATTTACGAAATCAGACAAAACTTTGTTTCAAACATTTTTAAAAAATGGAAAGGAACCTCAATCTTCTGGAAAATCACACATAAAAAGTATTGAGAAGCAACACACCTTCCTGACTGATGCCGAATGTGATAAATCTAATGACCTGGAAACAAGCGCGGTAGTAAGTATTCGTTTTTCTTTCCGTTTTCCCCACTATTGACATTCTAATTCATAATATTGAGAGTTCAACATATAGACAGGGTGTCCCGCTTTGGGTGGTCAATACTTTAAGGGATAATAACACAGCTTGTTTAAATTGAAAAGTTCTAAGGTATAGTTTACATGCAACACACAAGTGTGTGCAAAAAAATACATAGTTTTTGTTTGTAAATTCATGTTAAAAATTTTCGTCGAATTCTTATTCTAACAAAATTATGATTCATACATAAAAATATGTTTTCATTAAAACAAATTACATTTGAACTTTTGCGTTTGTAAAGTGAAAACGGGGCTTTAATATTTATGAGCAATGTTTTGAAATTAATGGCAATGCCTACGTGGCAATTTGAAATTTAACCTGGATGCTACCAGATAGTTTTTTTTTGCGCGTCTGGGTCAGCAAACCTGCACCCGATGTGAAAAAAACACGGCCAGAATTGGATTTTTTTACCGTTATCAAGTTATCGCTATTTTAGTGGAACTTGTCAAAAATCGTGACATTTCATAAAAAATCTCAATTTTTCACTCTCATAATCGCTTAATCTTAGATATGATTTCTGTTATAGAAACTACATAACATTTCACAAAAACTGACATTTTCTTTGTTGTTTTGTGTTTGTTGTTCGTCGTTTTCAAGATACAGCTGCTCAAACATAGAAAAAGAGTCTAAATAAATGTTATCTAAACTTCAAGCTCACTTCATAACAGTAATTTTGTTATAAGTCGCAATAAAAAAAAAACAAAAAAAACAAAGGATGTATTTATAATGTATTTTTAACTATCTACACTACACGATGTTAACTTACTCGATGAACCAACGGTAATTATAAGAGTTTAAGTTTGAACTTTAAGATTTGTATTCGAAATATTGTTGTTATTGTAGCGGTGTAGAAGAGCGTGAACCGCTGCGCATGTCTGTGGATGTGCTCTAAGTTTCGTTGTCGTTCTCGCCTATTGTCTCAAGCGTCAAGAGCGTAGCAGCTGCATAACGCACTCGGAGTGAGGTTTGTGGCACATCGTGAGGCGCAACACCGCAGCTCGGACAAATGTTCTGGATGTCCGGGTCTATTAAAGCTCGAACAAAAGCCCGACCTAAGCTGGACAAGTGTCGCTCTTGTGGCTCTTTCGAGCCTAGTCTCCTCAGGTGGTTGGGGCGCTGAGTTGACTCTATGCGTACCTAATCTCCCTATTGACCGATTAACAACGGTTGTGTGAATATCTGCGATGGCCGCATGGTATGCTGTGTTGTCGAATATATCGGGAGCTACCCGTTTGTATCTCTGGACGTCTCTCTCGAGATCTCTGATTCCACTCCTGACATGTCGAGGAAAATGAGTATTGTCCATTAGATGATGGTTTGGGTGGATTGAGATTCCTCAAGTGATTTCCAGCATACAACATACCCCCAATTGTTAACCCTTTAGTTGCCACAGGCTTTTGAAAATCTTTGAAAAAAAAACGTTTTCCTGCACAACTTAAACCTCAATATCTCCAAAGCTAGAATAGGTAGAATAGCGAAATAAGATGATTATTACAGCCAACAAATTTAAATTTAATAGAACTAATCACACTAAAATTGGATAAGAGGTTTGGTTTTTACAGAGCTTCGAAGTTAAATTTTTGTGATTTCACACAAAAACAAATTCGACTTCTGCCAAGGAGAGGTGTTTGATTCTTTTACAAATTGGCGCACTCTAACGATTATATCTTTATAAGGTTAGGCTAGGTGCAGGAGCCGCTAGATTGACATCTAGCGAACTTAGACCGAAAGATGGATCCATTAAAACATAATTTAAATTTAGTATTATTATTTATTATTACTATTAATTCTATTACTATTAATCTTGAATTGTTATGTAAAACGTTTTGGCAATAAATTGAATTGAATTGTGATACCCCATGGGAGAAGAAAAGTACGTACTAAGTCATGCTATAAAACCAGCCCGTTCTGGCAAAATACTTATTGAAAAAAATTGGGCTCACATCCCGGAGATCGTTCAGTATCACCGAGCACCCCACCAATGTGTTTCCTGTCCAGTGACAATAATATGGTTGATCGGGCCGAGTCAAGCCGTGGCCAAGTCAACCTAGTTGTCGCGCAAGTGCTGCCGTGAGTCCATCTGGCACTAGCCCTGAACAGCCGCTTCTACTGCCACTCTGCAGGAGGAAATCGGTTACTATGATGGTCCTCTAAATTCATATTTGTCGCATTACGGGCGAGGCGATCCGCATTACAGTTCCCCGCGAATCCACTATGACTAGGTATCCAACAGAGGGTAATATTGAAAAAATGACCCATCTCTGTAAGAGCCGAGCGGCAGGTTTTGACAGCTTTATATGTTGTCAGGACCGATTCGAGAGATCGACAGCCTGGTTGTCAGTGTAAATAGTGAAATCCCTCGCAGTGACGACATGATTACCTAGCCATGTTAAGGATTCCATAATCGCCGAAATCTCCGCTTGAAGTAATTAGGCAGACGAAATGACAGTTAACATCAAGAACATCCACATCCATACCCACTCCTTCGTGTGACTTAGAGCCATTAGTGTAGATAGCAAATGACTCAACGTCCCGAGGCATGTTGTTGTCCCAGTACTCCCTCGACGGAATCAAACTGTAATGGCTCTTACCAAAAACGTATTTAGGAGTAGTATAGTCAGTCTCCAAAGGTAGGTTAAAATTACTTAGTATAAGCGAATGGCCATAATCAAGCGTTCGCCACTGATTAGTTACACGCAGACGTAAAGCGGTGTTAACAGCCAGCTTTTGACCGAACAAATCCAGTGGCAGCAGGTCAAGTAGCGTATCCAGTCCGGCTGAGGGGGTGGTACGAAAGGCTCCAGTTATGACAAGAGAAGCCATTCTTTGCACCTTCACCAGCAAGTTATTATAGGCTGTCTTGCTGAGTGCCGTCCACTATACACATACACCGTATAATAGAATAGGACGGACAGCAGTGTAGATCCAATGTAAAGCTTTTGGCTGCAAGCCCCAGGTTTTTCCTACGGCTTTCCTTCATGAATAGAGTGCTATAGTTGCTTTATTCACTCGTTCCTGAATGTTAGGCCTCCAGCAAAGCTTCCGGTCTAACAAGATGCCAAGAAATTTAGCCTTTTCAGCAAAAATTAATGGACTATCCCGTAGTGTAGGTAATGGTTGTAATAATGCGCCTAGATGTCAATAGCGCATTCACCAGTATGCAGATTGGCTCGTCGACATAAAGTGCGAAGTACGTCGGTAAACGCCCTAGGTTTAATGTTATTGAAGGCGCCCTCAATGTCTAGGAACACAGTCATCGTGTATTCCTTCTGTTGAATAGATTTTTCAATGTATCTGACTAGAGAGTGCAGAGCCGTATCCACTGACCTTCCTTTCCAGTAGGCATGTTGTGCCGTTGAAAGGAGATGTGGCGGAATAGTAATTCGTAGATGTGTATCCACAAGTCGTTCAAGTAGTTTGACCAAATTTGAAGAGAGACTAATGGGCCTTAGGTCATTAGGTCAGGCGTGTGAGCTTCTGCCCGTTTTTGGAACGTAACCCGCACCTCTCCATACGCGAGGAATATAAACTAGACGGAGACATGCTGTTAGTATGCTCTCTATCCAAGGATAGGTAATATCTAAGCATTGCTGCAAGTCTGCAGGGGTAATGCCATCAGGTCCCGCAAATTTAAACGGCTTAAAACTAGATATACAATACAATATCTTCTCCCGAGATAAGATCGAATCACTATCACACGGTGCTTTGTGACTCAAACGGAATTCAGGTGGTGCAGCTTCTCGGGAAATGAGAGTCAAGCAAACACTCAATCGTCTCAGTGCTCGAAGACGTCCACGATCCGTTTGTCTTTTGAAGGAAACTGGGCATCGTTGGATTAGATGCCATCATTTTCCTAAATCTTGAAGTCTCAGATGACCTTTTGATACTCTCACAAAAGCTTTGGCACGCATTGCGTTTGGACGCTCTTACCTCTTCTTTGAAGGAACTGAGCTGTTTTTTTGTAGGAGATCCAATCCGACTCCGTCCTAGAAGCTTTAGCCTTATTGAAACTTCTCCTGCTCACTGATCTCAATTCGGAAATCTTGGGACTCTACCATGACGGTTTTTTCTTGGCAGAATATGAGATGGCAGGGCACGACTCAGAAATCGCTGCCTCAATAGACGCCGTAAAAATAGTAACCATATCATCGAGCTGTTGCTCGCTGTGGGGCAGAATCGGTAATCCTGGAAGCCCTTCGGTAAGGGCAATACGAAATCTGGGTCAGCCGGTCCTTCTGCGATCCACAATGTGAGGAACTGCATCAGGACGTTCAGCAAGGCTAAACTGTAAATCGATGATCAGAAAAGGAGTGGTCTGACGACACCCTCCGGTCTTTGATAAGAAATATGACAATCTCTGATGCTAGTGTGATGTCTAAGACCTCTTGCCTGTTTATTGTTATAAAAGTCGGCTCACATTATATATTCGAGAAGCAGTTCGCTCCGCTCATTGGTGTCAGAGTTACCTCAAATGATATGGTGTGCATTAGAGTCACATCCTAGAATCATATCAGTTTCCGACGCCTTTGCTGCTGCTATGGCTTCTTTTAAATTAGAGGCAGGTAAGTGATCGTCATCATGAGGCATGTATGCCGATGCGACCCAGTATACCTTACCCCGTAGTTTCATGCAGACTAAAACACAGTCACTGTTACTGAAGTTCGGTAGGAAGAAAGCCTTGGCGGTCTTACTAACAATAATGCAGGATCGTGGTCTATCCTAGCAATACACGAGCCCTAGCAATACCGAGAAGCTCCCATCGTCAGCCTTACGATCAACAACCGCCAGTTCAATCCACCCTCTTACCGCTTCCGCGTATGATGGGGCCGAACCACTGAGAGGTGAAACTTTCTGTCGTTTCTCCCCTACTGCCTGATCTTCCTACTGCCTGATCTTCCATTGAGCGTTGTCGCTTAACGTCACGGTTTTCAACTGGAAGATGCGCAATAACGCCCAAAGCCCACGCGAGAGACTCCTTTTGCTTGTCGGTCCTTTGAGACTCCTCGACATTCGATATATATTCACGGACCCCATAAGCATTGTTCTTGATGCGAGAGCGCGCCTTTGATGGGGCAACGTATTTACTGGCCCTTTGTGGGGAAGCTCTTGACGAAACATCCTCCGGGCTATGCGTAATCGACGAAAGAGTCCTTTGCGAGGAAGCTCTTGACGAGACTTCCTTTGGACTATGAGTAGATGTCGGAGAAGGACCGCTCTTGTGCGAGCTAGTTCTTCCTTTTAACATCAAATCGCGAGAGGAGTCCCTTGACGGGACCTCCTTGCAGACCTTGCCAGATGATGAAGCTCTAGACGAGACTTCCTGGCAGCTGGTGGCCCACGACGGTTCCCCACCGGAACTCATATTTTGATATAAATATGGAGGAACAAATAAAAGTAAATATACAAAAGAAACTAGGCTTGAGGATCAAGTTTGTGATTCCGCTGCCCAGCTTAACTGTTATCGCGGTCCGCGACGCAAAAGCACGAATGGCGCGAACGCACCCACCCATTTAGTGTGCAGTAAAAGGCCGGCGCCTATCAGTAGGTGCTCGTCACTAGCACAAACAAAACAATCACAAATATGTTGATCACTACACTTATAGCCAGAGCACGCATATACTATAGCGCAATCAGAGCGATATTTCAATGCTTGGCGCACTCGAACACTGGCAGGCTTGCCAGATTTTGAAAAACGCAAGTTTGAGCTAAAAAAGTAGCCCAAAATCGCGCAACATACACATGGTGCAAATGCGGAGCAAAAAAAGCTCACGTGGATGCATAAATTGGACGTCTACAAGGTAATCTATATTCCAATAAGAAAAAGAAAAACACGTCCATACACAAGAGAAAATACGCGTGGTGCTCCCGGCAATTTAGATGCAAAAACGGCAAACAAGTACTTATCTGGCTGGATCAATTGCAGTATATCAGTAGTTAGAGATTTTAAATAGAAATAAATAGCGAACATGCGTCTATTTTTAATTTATTAAAATCTATAGGGTTCCCAGATTTCGAAAATGAATTTGTGTCAAACCACCAGACGGAATTGAAATTTCGAGCGCATCCGAAATTTGAATACCCTTTACCTAGGAGCGAAAGGTATAAAAACAAAAAACAATGAAATTTTCTTGGCACGTGGATTGCCTGTATCAAATGGAGTGCCCTATCAAAGCAGATTTTATGTACACAGCAAATCTGATAATTAAGAAATTCTAGAACAGAGTAAGGGTCCCAGAAAACAAATCTAAGAAAGAAACCACAAAATATCAATTATTTTCTTTCTTAGGCCGACTGCACACGATGCAACTTTTATGAGAATCACGTTTCAAACCCGCATAAAACTTTTGATTTGTGTCTTTCCCCATATGCGGAAATGGGAAAACAAATTAAGTACGCATTGGAAGGTATGTAGTTTCACACCCGTTTGCAATTATGTAGTTTATCCTCTAGCATGAATGGGAAAGGTTTAAATCAAGAAGTTTCATGCGGATTGAAACGTGATTATCAGAAAAGTTGCGTCATGTGCAGTCGGCCTAGGAATCAAAATAGGAACATTACGCTATCAGCTCTCGAAAGAAGAATTTTTTTGTTCTTGTTATCGACGCTAGCGACACTTATCTTACCGTCCGCCATATAGCGGACACATAGCGGAAAATATCGGAAACACAAAAGTTCTCCCTATGAGAGCGGATAGCAGAACAAGCCTCAAAATAATATGCCGGTAGCATCCAGCTAGATATTCGTTTTGGAGCATGAAAATTAATTTAAAAAATGTGGTAACAGTTCCCTTATCCCTTGTTTTGTCTGATTTGCCCTGACAACAAATTACAAAGAAAACGATTTATTCATGATTGGGCTTATTTACCTGTGCTTACGCTATGACGATTCCAGTAAAATCACGAAGATAAAATTTTTAAAAATTATTAAAATGATGTGATTATTACAAGGTTGAACAGTTCAAAAATTTACTTACGGCAACGGAAGCATGCACGCTCTGTGGCTCACTTGGTTGAGTGGCACTCTGCGATGCTAGTAATCTAGAGGTCCAGAGATCGAATCTCGGCGTGGTCGAAAATTTGCGTACATGTGCAGATAGGAAATATATAGTGCTTGCAACATTATATACACTCCGAAATGATATGCAATGTAACGTTGACTCGAAATTGCCTATAAACGGATGAGTTAACGCACCATGGCCCCACATGAGGCTATACGGTACTGAGAAGAAGACGAAAGCATGAAACCTGGTGAAAATTTCGCTACATGGCAATTCAAGCAGGATCATATCACTCAGCTGTTAATCCTACTGTGAAGTTATGGTCGTGAATGACTGTAATTCGTTCAATTCCGATGGGGAGGGTTCACAATACGTTGAACTTTGTAAAAAGTGATTTTCAAAAAATCGCAAAATTTGCGTATTTGAAAATCGCAACAGTCGCAATTTCAGAAGTAGCCCACGGAAGGCGCCCATCGCAAAATCGAATTTTCTGTCGCAAAATTGAAAAAAAGTAGCCCAATTCGCGAAAAATCGCGGCATCCGGCAAGCCTGCGCTAGGGGTATGCTCACCAGAGGGTGCGCTACCAGGGCGGACAAAGAAAAATTGAATTTGGAATATTTTTATGCAATTTTTTATGAGGATGATGACGGCGCACACAACTCGCAGCTTGATTGAACACGACCCGAAACACACGAAATATGCGGAGGCGAGCGCACTCACTGTGAGAACAGATATGCGAGCCAACTTGCAATTCAGGGTTAGTCAAAGCACAGTATGTAAATCACGCACTGATTCCGTTACAGGTTAAAGCCGTTCAAAATGCGTTTAAAATGGCAACAAATTTTACACCAGCAGGTAGTCTAATTGTTTGGGATTTAAAAAAAAAAAAAATGTGTACACAATTGAGATCACCAAAAATCGCTGAAATGTGTTAAAAGCTCGACAGACCGACATCAAATCAATCGAAAGTGTCGGCTTTATTACATCACTTTATTCTAGCTGCATTATTCCTAACAGTTTTATTGTCTTAAGTGCATAAAACCGGGCTTAATTTGTGATCGATTTCGACATAATTTCAATTAATTATACCAAATTGCAGAACTTTATGGGCAGTTTGAATTGAATTGAGTTCGAGCTAAAATGAACCCTAGTTTTCTATACTTCACGTATATAAACTGTTAGTAATAATAGAGCTAGCATAAAATTATGTAAGAAAGATATGATTGCAAGAATATTCGCCAATTTTTAAAAGAATCGTAAAAGCACCTCACCTGAGCAGAAGTTGGAGAAAATTGAGATTGAAAAATAGATTGTCTTTGGGTCAAACCACAAAAATTTTACTTTGAAGATCCTTAAAGTTTTATTTTATTTATAGTAATAGTCGCATAGTCTTACGATCATATCTTTCATACATCATTTTATTCTAGCTGCATTATTTCTAACAGTTTTAATGCCCTAAGTGCAGAAAACTAGGTTTAATTTTAGATTTCAAATCGCCCCTAAATATCTGCAATTTGGTAAATTTATTCAAATTATATGATATGCTATTCTAGCTACTCTAACTTTGGAGAAAATGAGGTTTTAGTCATAGAAGAAAATTATTTTTTCCAAAACCTTCAAATGCCTGTGGCAGCTGAAGGGTTGGGAATTGGAGGTATGTTCTGTGCAACTTTTTTTTCTGGAAATCACATGAGGAATCACAATCCGGTGCGTTTATGCGGCAGTTTCCGAACACGCTGTATAATAGTCAAAGTGTTCGTACGAGGGATTCAATAAGTCAAAGTTTTCTCATGATGTCTTCTAAGAAAATAATTCGCTAAAATAATTGCACACACGATGATTCCCTCAATTCATTTCCATACAAAAATACTGTGTTTTTATGCTTTCCACAGAAGTAATTACATATGCGTAATTATGCACGAAAATTAAAAAAACTCGTTGTGCTCCAAATTTCTTTAAATTTGAACTCGATAACTCGAAAGATAGATACTTCGAAATCAACAGACCTATCTACCGCTACCTTCAATAATTCATTGCAAATACATGCGCCGTCCGAAATTTCCTTATACGTAAGCGTACGCTACAAACCGGGTTGCGCTGCACTCCATATTTCCACAAATGTTACTTCTTGACCCATGCATAGCATAGTACAACAACAACTGTCAAATCCGAATACCCCCCTTTCTGGGGGGTACGCGTACGCTACGAACTAGGTTGGACAGCACTGTAAATTTCCACAAAGGCTATTTAGTAGATCAATCCATTATTGCATTAGCTACGACTATCCATTCATTTATTATCTACAAATCTATAACACTATACATAAAAATTTCCCATGGTACTGGAAGCCGATCTGATCACAAATCATCCCTCTCATATCGATTTCTCCCTATCAGCAACGAACACCGTCAAACAGCACGGAACAAACCTATCCATTCCTATGTACCTACATAGAATAAACCATGCCACTACGAAACCGATCCAAACACAAATCATATCCCTCATGTCGCTGTTAGACGTTTTATTCGTTCCATATCGCAGAACCCGACGTCGCATCGCAAGCATTCTGAACAGTACAAGCAGGTTCGTGCTGGTTCGCATTTAAATGCTACTAAACTTATTTTCTTGCGATGGGAAGCTTCTCGCTTCTTATCGCATCGCCCAAAATGGCTGGATTCAGCGAACGAAATGCACTGGAAAAACACTGGAAATGCTACAAGAATCCCGTCACCGACCTCTTTCTCCGCTGTAAAGCTCTCATGCGAAATGAGAATCTAATTGGAAGAGAGCTTTTCTGCTACATTTTTCGTTCGCTGAATGCAACCAGAGAACGGGGTGTCATAATTGAATTTTTCCAGGGGCTTATGGCATGTGAAACCATATTGTTGGATCGATATATCCGCCACATCAGTTTCATTTAATTTAGAACGAAAAAGTTTGTTATCATGTTACGTAATCTAGCACGAACTTCAGCAACATTTATTCAAAGTAGTCATTGAAAAATTACGACAAAAGTGTGTGTATGTGCGAAGCTTGTGTCTATTTTACGAATCAATCGAAAATCCGAAATTCGAATCATGCATTCTTTTTCAGACAATTTTTTTATTGTTGTTATTTTCCGACCAAAGCAAATTTCGGCGATAAAACTCTGACGGAAACTTAACTTTTAAAAGATGACATTTTTCAACATTTAGGGCGGAATTCATAGTCCTCACTTATACTTAAGGGTACCCTTAAGGGACTGACGCTATTCATAGTCACTCAATAAGCAAACGCTTAAGGGTTTCCTAAAGGGTTCCCTTATTCGTCAAGGTTTATATCTAGTAACCTTATACGAACTCGTACATTTGTTGACATAACCTTATTCAAACACTTTAAATTTGGCAAAAAAGTGATTCGTTTATTCGTTTATCGTTATAACTGGAGTTATAAGAGTTTAAAAATCGAATTTTTTCGAAAATCTTGTTCTTGTTGTTCATTGACAGGGCTACAGCCTTGTAGGAAGCAACTCTCTTTTCCCAAAGATAGATTCTGTACCGAGGGTGTGCATAGGCTATCATTTGCTCCGATGCGTGCAGTAGAAAAAAAGATACAGCGAAAAATGTGAAACTGGATACAGTTTCGGCAGAGTTCCTGGCTTAAGTCTTTTTTATATGTTGTAAAAGGTTTGTTGTAAAAGGTTTCCGAGAGATCATTGTTGTTTTTCGTAAAATCCCACTTTTTGCATCACTCGCCTGCTGATCGTCCTTTTCAAGGTTTTTCTCTCTTTGAAATATAGTGCTCTGAATGACATCCCGTTCAGAAGAAATCGCTGCTGAGGGCCATCCGTGTGATATTAGGGCAAAATGGTACCATGGGTGTCACACGACTATTGGTACATACGATAATGGGTGATAGTACAGCTCATTTGGGTACAATTAATGTTCTACATGACCCCGCTATCTTTAACCATTATAAAGTTATAGCATTTTTTGTTAATAGTGTCAGAAACCTCGACCTGCAGAGCAAAATCACTATTTGATACACTCCCAAATATTTGATCCGAGATTTGACTTTACTTTCTGAAACTCTAGAAAATTCTACATAAAATAACTGTTTTGCTAATTAAATAATTTAAAACCCTACCCAGATACAATCATTCAAACTTTTAAGAAATTCGAAAATTGATTTTTCATTGAACTTTGAACTGACAATTGTGCAAAATTGAACAAAGTTGCCTCATAATGTGAGCTTTCGAACGACATATAAAAATTAGTGTCTTAGGATTTGAAAAATTGCATATCTTACGTGTTAAAGAGAAAAAAACGTGATTCCAAGAGAAAACCAAAGTAAACATTTCCACAATTTTTATACGAGTTTTATTTAGTAAACAAGATTTTTTTTAGAAAAAAACGAAAAAAGCACGATACCGAGGTTAATTTCGGTCGCGGCCGAAATTTTGATACCCTTCACTCTTCTCGGGCTAATATTTTTTTTCCGGTGTACTCATGACTTATGTTTAATCCCCCCCATTCTTTCACTTCCGTTTTCACATAGTTTCGTTACCTCGATAAAACATATTTGCGTGAGGTTTGGTTATAATAACTGCAAAAACGAAAAAAAACCTTTTTTTTTTGTTGGAGGGGAATGCCCCATAGTACGAACATATTTGTTTTTACATATTTAAACAAAACAGTTATTTTATGTAGAATTTTGTGGAGTTTCAGAAAGTAAAGTCAAATCTCGGATCAATATTTGGGAGTGTGGCAAATAGTGATTTTGCTCTGCAGGTCGAGGTTTCTGACACTATTAACAAAAACTGCTATAACTTTATAACGGTTAAAGATAGAGAGGTCATGTAGAACATTAATTGTACCCAAATGAGCTGTACTATCACCCATTATCGTATGTACCAAGAGTCGCGGGACACCCTGTATAATCGCTTACTATTCTATATTGCCTGTCAATTTACTTGCAAAATAGTCAAATTTCAATTGATAAATTAACAGGATTGTAATTGGTATTTTGAATGAAATTTGGCTTAAGCATTTAGGGAAGTGTCTGGAAAATAAGTTCTGGCTGTACCTATATGATTTAGCATAATGGAACTAGCGTTAATTTTGTAGACGCACTACAAGTTTTCAATAAAAATTTCGAAATATTTCAACAACTATCAACAACTCTTAAGTCTTCTGTCACCCCTTTAGCCCCACTTTTCAGGAGGCAGACTATCGTTTTGGGGCATCTCCAATCAAGTAATTTTCGATAATGTGTATCAGAATTGCGAGGAAAGGCGCAAATAATTTGCACCTGAGCTCTTAGGCAAAAAGAAACGCATTTTATTTTCCTCATTCTACAAATTGGGTTATACACAAGTAAATATACATATAGTATATACATCAATACGGCTCACTACTCACACCTTTTACGATGCAATATATTTTGGGTCTCGGCTCGGCGATGACCCCGATGATGTACGCGCAGACTTGCGTATGGGCTGAGAGTGAAAATTTTACAAAAACATTTTTATGCATACATATATGCACTTGGTTGCAACAGTGAGGCCGGGTTACTCGTACATTTTATCCAATAGATAAACTTAAAGCATTCTACAGCCAGTGTGGACAACCACGCTTCAAGAATGATTTAAGTTTCATCATCATCAATATGGCAGGATAGTCCCACGTCAGGATTTGGCCGCCCTTTAAGCTTAGATTACGGATAAATATTTTTGAGTAACTGACCTCTTTTAGCGACAGTCATAAAGAGTCATAACATAAAATACATTTGTTTTTTGTTTTGATGATACTTCTCATTGCGTGTGCGCAGGTTTTGCAAGGATTATGACTGTGTGTGTGCTGTGTGGCAATTTATGAATGAACTTGTAGCTATGTAGTACGTACGATAGGAAGTAGAATCCGGTTTGGGAAAAGTAATGAAATATTTGGTTGAAACAGACTGGACGCGATGAATGTTGCTGAGGAAAACAGCACAATGCATTTTAAATGGGTGACGTCATGTGGGAAGCAAAAGCTTTTGCTGTCGCCCATTTAAAATACATTAGACCGCTCCTGCTTCCATTCAACTTCCACCACCGATTTCTAGGTAAAAATTTAAAATTTTGCTAATAGTGTAGTTACTACGTACCTAGTACACATCATATTGCAAAATGTGGTGGAGACAATTTTTTTTTTGTTTCTTATGTCTTTTAGGGTGCTGAGCGCGAATCCGGAGCTTCCCACCAACATTTCTTTACGAAACAGGGTCAAAATCGCGAGAAACCCTAAAATGTTTGCCGTTTTCCCGTTATTTGGCCCCTAACTCTGAAACTATTTTTTTCTATGAAAAACTTTCCATGAATATGTTAGAGAGCACATAATTGCGTGTCGAAAGAGACATAAATATTATAAATCCGTTGAGCGGTATTACTACAATTGATAATTTAAATTTGCCTTTTTTAACATACATAGTTCCATTTTGTGAATACATTTTTGAGATGGAACGGTTTTTCATTTTTGGTTGCAAAAGTTGCATTATTCTTATATATTATGTATTTCGGGGTGAAGAACCTGAATCCGCAACTTCCCACGCCAAAAAAAAATTACTATCAATTGTAGCTATACCGCTTAACACATTCTAATGATTAATGGCGCTTAGGACCCGTAATTATGTTTTCTCTAATATTTTCATGAACAGGTTTACACTTTCGGAGTTATAAACAAAAAAAAACGGAAAACTTCGAAAATTTTGTGTTTTTTCGCGGTTTTCACCCTGTTTCGCAACGAAATTTTGGTGGGAAGCTCAGCAGCCGAAAAAAACATGAGAAACAAAAAAAAATTCTCCGCATTCCTAAGCAATCTGAAATCACCTAGTAACTACACTATAAAGCTATATAAAAATATGTATTGGACCTTGTTGTTGTAGCGGTGCAGAAGGGTGTGAGTCGCTGTGCATGTCTGTGGATGTGTTCTAAGTTTCGTCGTCGTTCTCGCCTATTGTCTCAAGCGACAAGAACGTAGCAGCTGCAATAGGGTTGTCCCATAATGCCCTCGGAATGAGGTTAGTGGGTGCAGCGGGGCATCAAAACAGGTGGTCCACATCGTGTGGCGCACCACCGCAGCTCGGACAAATGTTCTGTATGTCCGGGTCTATTCGAGATAGGTAGGAATTGAGGCGTGAACAAAAGCTCGACCTAAGCTGGGCTAATGTCACTCTTGTGGCTCTCGGGAGCCTAGTCTTCTCAGGCGATATGGGTGGTGGGGGCACTGAGAGGACTCTATTCGGACCTAAACTCCCTATTGACCGATTCACAACGGTTGTGTGAATATCTGCGATGGCCGCATGGTATGCTGTATTATCGAATATATCGGGAGGTACCCGTTTGTATCTCTGGACGTCTCTCTCGAGATCTCTGACTCCACTCCTGACATGTCGTGGAGGGTCCATGAGATGATGATTTGGGTGATCCTCTCGATAGCAACCGACCAGATATTGAAGAGACAAGAGGTGATTGTGATCACGCACTGATAACATGCTGGTTTCTTGATGAAGATGCTCCTGGGACGACATGAGATGGCAACCTGTAGCGATACGTAGAGCAGCGTTCTGGCATGCCTAGATCTTATTCCAATTTGTGTCACAAACGGTTTGCGACCACACCGGTGCTGCATAGCTAGGTATTACCCTACCTATCGCTTTGTAGGTGACCAACATAGTTTATTTGTCCTTGCCCCAGGAACTCCCGGCTAGTGCCTTTAGGACGTTGTTTCTACTGTGCATTCTGTCGACTACGTTCTCGACGTGATCTTTCGACTTCATCATGGTATCTAGATAGACACCTAGGATCTTGGGGTTGGTAAAGTAGGAACAACGTCTTCAGCATGCTTACCAGTACGGATCGCAAGCACCTCCGAAAATTCCTGCGTCCAGGTGGTAAGAAGAGTTGCAGTACATTTAGACGGCGAAATAACTAGGTTGCGGATACTGAAAAACTCCACCAGTTTTTCAATATAGTAATTTAGTCGAGCACACATGCCGTTTAAATCATTCCCCGAGGTGAGTACGGTGCAATCGTCCGCATAGGAAATTAGTTCGATACCTTCCGGTGGTGTTGGAAGGCTCGACAGGTAGATGTTGAACAATGTAGGAGAGAGTACGCTACCCTGTGGAACTCCCTGCTTAATTTTTGTATGCTTTGAACAACTGCCTCGAAACTCTGTGAAGGATTGCCTCCCAGCTAGATAGTTGGCAATCCACCTAACCACTTATGCAGGAATATGCATATTTAGGAGATCAGCCAACAACGCAGAGTGAATGACCGTGTCGAAGGCTTTCGACAGGTCAAGGGCTACTAGGACGGTTCTGTCACAGGGCGGTTTGTGGTTGAGGCCATTTTGGATGTGATGAGTGATCATATCCAGAGCTGTTGTGGTGCTATGCATCTTCCTGAAGCCATGCTGGTGAGAAGCTAGCTCAGCATGCGATACAAGGGTGGGGTGGATGAGTGCTTCGAGCGTCTTTGCAACGGGTGACAAAATTGTGATTGGACGGTAGGATTCGGCGAGTTTCGCGCTTTTACCGGGTTTGAGAAGGGGGATGATTCGTCCCTTTTTCCAGAATTCAGGGATGACAAGCGTGGATATCGACAAGTTGAAATCCATCGTTAGATATTCGATGGCCGGAAGATCTAGGTGTTTCATCATGGTCATTGAAATGCCATCTGGTCCAATGGCCTTAGATTTTTTTGCATTCTTGATAGCTGCTGAAACTTGGTCCGCTGTATAGGTAGGGATGATGTCAACCGTTCGGTTGCGAATCCTTCTTTTTATCTTGCAGTTGAGCATCTTGGTCTTGGGGTGTTCAATAAATTGCTAATTGAACAAGCTCGCGCAGAGTTTTGGATTTGCGGTGGTTTTCTTGCCGAATCTGATGGCTACACTGCCTTTGTCTTCGTTGGGTGAGACAGGGCGCGGACCGTAGCCCATAGTTTGCTGACAACTTGTGAGAGGTTGCAGCTATCTAGATGCTCGTTCCATTTCTCTTTTTTGTAGGTGTTAACTAGTCGATTTATTTCGGAGTTTAGCTCCTGAATTCTGGGGTCTGCCGGACCGAAGGAAGATAATATTTTCGTGTGGGCAATTGTCACTTGCTTGTTCGATGTCGAGTTTTAGTTTTTTTTCCCGTTTCATTTATTTTTATTTATTTTTCAATTTAGAATTACTAATTTATAAACTCCAGACAATCGCCGTTTGAAAAAAAATATTTAAAATTAACTAAAAATCATATGAAAACGAGACCGAGGCTAATTTCGGGCGCGGCCGAAATTTGAATACCCGTCACATTTGAATGAAACTTAAGCTCCTTTTGTGCTAACAATTTCTATCACAGTTAAAATTAAAAAATTTAACAGCCTCTCCTAACTACAAATTTATTTTTTATCACATATACGTATTTCGGGAGCAATGTGCTCCCTTCTTCAGTGCGTTAGCTATTGACTCTATGACGTGTTTCGATTCCATCTGTTCCTGGATACTAGTCCAGGAAGACACTTGAAGGGGCTGGTTTGTATTACAGCCATATGACGTAATGTTCCGATTCCATCCGTTCCGAGATATGTTTTATGGATTTACTAAGATAAGGTGACCAGACTCCCGAAGGCCCAATGCTGTACACATTATGTTCTTGCAGATTTCGGCTTTCAGGAAAATACTCAGCCATATTCTCGCCCCCCTATTCGCGCCTATTTGGAGAAATAATAACATCTCACGAGGTCATGATGCATGCTAAGGCTCGTATATTTTTTTCGATAAAATCAGAACAAGCGCAGCAAAAGTCGTCGTTTGGCAGGACAACCAGAAACACAAATGCGTCTGTAATATTTTGAAAGTTAACATTTAAATGTAGTCTTCATTAAACTAAGTCATATTCGTCATTTGGTGAGATGCCATTTCGACGTCCAAAAACAGGACAAAGCCCGACAAAATCAGGACTTTTAGCGTTTTGGCAGGACGACAGGCTAAAGTTGAAAAGGCAGGACTGTCCTGCCAAAAACAGGCCGAATACGACAAGTATGCATGCCATATTCTTCTTGCCTTCATGAGTGATATCTTCTTCTTGGGAAGGCAAAGCTCTGTTAATACTAAACAGGGAGCCCTATAGTTCTCAATGTTCTCCTTAAAAAAATCATCAACATATGAAGAACAAACGTATGTTTTAACACGAAAAACACAAAAAAGAGTACTTCAAATAAGATTATACTTACACACATATAAAATAGAAGAAGAAGGTTTCAGAAATATCTGTAAGGACTGTCGTATGATGTGGCATCTGGCTTTTCATATGATGGCCGCAAAGTACCTACTTATTTAAAAACTTCGTTTCGTTTATTGCAATAGATAAACGAAACCCAATGAGATGGGCCGAGAATTCTTAAGCTGATGGTGGCTTTCCAGGCACAGTTTCAATGTAGCTATAGAGTCCGAGGAGAACCTCCAAAGCGGTGAAGAGGTGGCTAAGCCTTGTTGCGATATTTCTGGAGGAGAGTATGCATTCTATACTCATGTATGGTTATATAGGCTGGTCCCCTGGTGTAAAACAATTTAACGGATTCGAAGGACTTGTTGAGGGGAAAACCCTGATCTAAAACTCTTACAGACTCCCTTGTTTAGTGTGAATTTTCCAATAGAGGGGATAAGGGAATCGCATGCAGTACAGCGGCGGATTTTCCATCGTTTTGTGATAGGAAAAATAAATCCAAATCGCATCTTTTGACGGCTGTGACTTCAGAGTCTTGGTATCAAGTCGTGAAATGTTCACCACATTATGGACAGTGCGGTGCTCTACAAGTCTGCGAAATTTCAAAATTCCGCTCAAGTTATGGATAAAATTTCAATTAAAAACCCCAAAAGTGCAATTTGGGCAGTTGTAACTTCCGAACTCAGATAGGTAGGACCTTAAAACTTATGGGGGAAATGTGCGCCAAGAAGCTCTACAAATGTGCCAATTTCAGAAATTTCCGTTGGTTTCCGAGCTATCGAAAGTGAACGATTGAAGTGTTATTATATCGCTAAATATCGATCGTGTATGAGTGAAACTTTACACTTTAAATCGCAACTTTCGACGGCTGTAAGTTCTGAACCTTGACAGCTGGAGCCTCAAAATTTTCACCAAATAGTGTACGGTGTTTTACAAGTTTTCTGAATTTCAAAGTTTTCCAAATTTTCGAGTGATGGACAATTTTCAAATAGAAAACTCAAAGCGGCGATTTGGGCAGCCATAACATTCGATTGCGGATAGGTTGAATCGTGTAATTTGGAGAGTGAGCCAAATTTCAAAAAGATCGGGAGCGGTTCCCGAGCTGTCGAAAATGAGCGATTGCCAAACATTAAAATGCGATTATCTCGCTGAATATCGACCATATAGGGGCCCAATTTTGCATCATAAATGCAGGCAAGACTGATCACAGGCGTCACTGAGGAGTGATTTAGGTTTCATATTGTGGCATGGAAAATGCTGTACGTTTTGCTGTAAATTTCCCAATGCTGTACGACAGGTCAAAATGTTGTACGTCTGGTCAGTTTATACTAGCAACCCATTTCCATTAAAAAGAAAAAAGTTTTTCTTCAGGGGTTGGTTTGTATGACAGCCCTATGACGTAAAGTTCCGATTCCATCCGTTCCTAGATATGTTTTGAGGCTTCACTAGAAACACATTTGGGTGAAATTTAGTTAAGATTGGTTCATAATAAAAAAAGTTTTTCTTAGAAGAACCTGATTGACGACGTTGTGTTCCGATTTCATCCTTTTCTATATATGTTTTAAGGATTTACTAGGAACCCATTTGGGTAAAGTTTGGTTAAGGTCGGATTAAAAAGGAAAAAGTTTTTCTTAGAAGAACTTAGTTTTCAGGGATTGGTTTGTATGACATCCCTAAGACGTAGTGTTCCGATTTCATCCGTTCCTATATATGTTTTGAGGCTTTACTAGGGACACATTTGGGTGAAGTTTAGTTAAGATTGGTTCATAAAGAAAAAAGTTTTTCTTAGAAGAACCTAATTTTCAGAGGTTGATTTCTATGGCAGCCCCATGACCCCATGGTCCGATTCCATTCTTTCTTCTTCCTTGCCTCGTTCTTTATACCGCTCCATGGTTCCGCGTTGCTCGACCTGCGGTGTAGGCACATCGCCCGTTTTGGCGATAATTTCTCAGCATATTTCTACAGGCAGCTCTATCTTGGATCGTGTCATCGCCGAGACCAATGCGTTGTTGTTGCTTTTTCATTTGACACATCCAGGTGTTCTTTGGTCTGCCTCTGGCCTTGGGTCCATCAAGTGGAACTTCCATTGATATCGCTCTCTTTGCGGGGTTCTCAGGCGGACGCCTTTGAACATGGCAATACCAATCCATTCGTCGGTCTTCGAGCTTTTCGGTGATTGGTTGGTCTATGGACAAGCTGCCTCGGATGTAGCTACTCTTGATGTGGTCCCTTTTGGTTACACCAACTGACATGCGTAACATTTTCATTTCAGTCGCTGTCATTTCTTTCGCGTAACCTTCATACATGGTCCAGCATTCTGATCCATACATGAGTGCGGGACGTACAACCGTTTTGTACAACTTGCCCTTTAGCTTCAGTGGCATTTTCTTATCGCAGAAAACTCCAGAGTTTTCTCGCCACCTCATCCACCCAACCTTTGTGCGATGTTTGATGTCATCATCGCATGTAGCTCCGCTGTTCACCATCGAGCCAAGGTACTTGAACTTGGTACAAGACTTAAGCTGCTCTCCTTTGACGTACATTTCTGGTATCGGTGCATTTGGGTCTGAGAATTGGCAGCATAAGAACTCAGTCTTTGTTATACTTACCCTCAGTCCATGCTCCTCCAGAATGTCACACCATTTTGTAAGCGCAGCTTGCAAGGCAACGATGTTTGGGCTACTGAGGACTATATCATCAGCAAAAAGAAGAGATATTTCTAGGCCGTCGGAGACACGTGTTAATAAGTAGCACATGATGATGTTGAAGAGCAACGGACTCAATACACTGCCCTGGTGTACTCCGACATTCACCGAAAATTCTTCTGATTCACCGGCTGTGCATCTAACCTTAGTCGTAGCTCCATCATACATGTCTCGTATCATCCTGACGTATGCCTCGGGGACATTAAGTGCTCTCAAGGCCAACCATATCAGATCACGAGGTACTCTATCGAATGCCTTCTCCAAATCGATGAACACAAAGTACAAGTCCTTTCGTGCTGCTCTATACTTTTCCATCGCAATACGAATGCACTGAATCGCATCGACTGTAGATCGACCTTCAACAAAGCCGCATTGATTGTCATTCAACCGCACAATCTTTCTCAATCGGTTGCAGACAACTCGCTCGTAGATCTTCAGTGTATGAGGTGTTAACTTTATAGCCCTATAGTTGTTGAGTTTGCGTGAGTCTCCCTTGTTCTTATAGAAAGGAAGAAGATTCAACTGTCAACGCGACGCGCAAAACTGCTTTTGACAACCGTCTATATTTTCACCGTGATAGAGCCGTACTATTTTGCTCTTTTTATAAAAAAACCCGTTTAGACACTTTTGCTTAAAGTGGTAGTGTGTTGTACTTGGAGTGATCCTCAAACTGTGATCATCAGTGTGCTACTTGGAAGATAAAGAAACTTTCCTTCTAAGTTTGCGTGAGTGTGTGTGTGCTCATTTTCCGCCTTTTGACAATCCCACATCAACAATTCACAATTATCTCCACTTGAGTGCGGTTCGTGTCTTGGATACAACTTTCGTTCAAAACATTGCATACCTTTTGGCGCGTTACGAATTACTTTCATATTGTGACTCTTCATACCCCTGTAGGGTTGTGCACAAAACTAAAACTTTTTCCAGAAACTGAAACTTGTTCTGGAAAAGAAATTTACCATTAGCGTTAAACATGAGTTTATGCTCTAAATCTTCATGTATCGATAAGGTGAACGCATCACCTGTGATTGTGTGCGCTGGTTTTTGCGAGAAACCATATCACAGCAAATGTGTTGGTATTCCCGGACCGGTTGCAGACTGCATACGCAGGGCGGATTCTGGCGTTCATTGGTTCTGCAGCTCTTGTAGAGCGAACTCAATGTCCACGTACGCTTCCAAAATGCTTACAACGAAGAAAGTGCTTGGTGGCGTAACAGCCGATTTCCAGGCAAACTTATCAAAACTTTTGGGAGCGCTCAATGAGGTAACTAAACTTATTTCATCTACAACGGACACCGCCGACGACAACGATGTATCTTCTGAGCCTGTGGGTGTCACTACACGTCAGCAAAAGGCTCAAAAGAAAAAGGAGGATAAACGGACAAAGCCTCCTCAATCAATCGAGCCCGTCACAGTGGCACCACCGGAACGTCAACTACAACTGCTGATTCCGAATTATCATCAGCAGTCTCAACAACAGTCGCCGCAAATTACACTGGCCCACCAGTTGCCGGTGACTTCCGCGAATGATTTTCATATCATTCAATCGTCGCTACAATTTCCACTGCAGCAGCCGCAAACCAGTTTAATAAGTGGCTTTGAACAAATCCATCAACTATCTGGTGTGTCAAATTCTGCCTCAACCACATCTGGCATGTCCACGCAACAATCATCTGTAATATATACAAATGCCTCAACATCAGGTATCCAACAGCAACAACGGATTCCGTCTCCAAATCTTTTGTTACCAAATCCGTTCTCACCAATTCCGCCGCCTAGGACCGATAATGCTTCAGTTGGACAGCTCGGTCTGTTGCGTGTGTGCAGGCCTCCAAAAGAATTGTTCGTTTCGAGGCTAGCCTATGATACTTCGGAAGCCGATATCAAACATTATGTTGTTGATAAATTGGGCTTCGAACCTGCGTTGTTGACTTGCAGAAAACTCACGAAGGACAACATTCCAAATAGAATTGTGTCATCATTTAAGTTGACATTTACGGAAGACATCGATGAGATTTCAAATCGAACATTTTGGCCCGAGGGTATCCTAATAAAGGAATTCACTAAGCGAAATTTTCGTCGTCAACAACCAAACAAGATCCTAAAATAATTAATCTTTCTCTGTACTATCAAAATGTACGAGGGTTAAGGTCTAAACTCCATAACACAAGAATATTATCTTTAGCTTCCAATTTTGATTTTATATGCTTTACCGAAACATGGTTATGTGATTCTATAAACAGCGCGGAGGTTTTGGAGGACTACAATGTTTTTCGTTGTGACCGTAACTTTGATCTGATGGGTAAATCTCGCGGTGGCGGTTCACTAATTGCTGTTCGTTGTAGCTTTAACTGCCAACTTGTAGCTACCACTAACGCTTTTTCTTTTGATTGTGTAACTGTTAAAGTTCAATCGAAGAGTTCTTCGCTTCTGCTATCCTGTGTTTACGTACCTCCTACTTCTGTTCTGACTGATTATGAAAACCTATTCTCTCATCTTTCAGACATTGTTAATGTGTTCCACCCTAACTGCAGTGTAGTCATTTGCGGGGACTTTAACTTGCCTAATTTAAGTTGGCCTGATTTGCCAGGGCTACCTTTGTCTTCATCTTCTCCTATGTTTTTGTCAGTTTCTTCTTTCATGGAGTTTTGTAGTTTACTCCAATTCAGTACTACTAAGAATTTCATGGATCGTAATCTTGACCTTGTTTTTAGCAATCTTCCGCCATCATGCTTGACCTCGTCCAAGGCTTCTGAAGTGATTGTTTCATGTGACCCTTACCATCCAGCACTCTTACAGGATATAAGAATTCATTTTCCTTGCGCTCCCAAATTTAATCCTACTACAAGGTTCAATTTTCATAAAGCCGACTATGAAGGAATTATTGCCAGGTTGTCTGACGTGGATTGGTCGCTAGTACTGGGTAGCTTGAGCTGTGACTCTGCACTGTCTGTATTTTATGATATTCTTTTCAATGTATTATCGGAATGTGTTCCAATGTACACTAAAAAACCTCGCAAGGGTCCTGTTTGGATAACAAGATCAATCCAAAGATTGATACAGAGGAAGAACCGAGTGCGTATTCGTTATAAACGGTTCAAACGCTCATCCGATCTTCTCCTTTTTAGGAGACTTCGGTCTGAAACAAAAAAAGCTATTGAAACTTCCAGGACTGCATATATTTACAGCGTTGAAAATAGTATCGAGAACAATAATTGCACACTTTTCTGGTCGTATGTTAAAAATATGCGATCATCTTCTTCGATACCCTCCACTATATCTTTAGATAATCGGTCTGCCAGCTCCACTGAGGAGATTTGTGAACTGTTTTCAACGTATTTTGCTAGTACTTTCCACCGATCTTCTAGTACATTAGCAAACTTTTCCAATCGAGCAAACCAATTCATAACACTTCCTTCCCTACCACTAATTACTCCTGATTCGGTCAGTCAATTAATTATGTCCTTGGGCAATAAATCGTCCTGTGGACCTGATGGTCTTTCGAACACTTTTTTGAAGAAGGTTAGGATTGGGATTTCTAGTCCGCTTTCAATAATATTCAATAAAAGCATTCGAGAGTGTATCTTCCCAAGTCAATGGAAGACTTCCTTTATAGTACCGATTCCAAAAACTGGGGACCTTAATCTTGCATCAAACTATAGACCGGTTGCGCTGTTATCATCTTGCTCAAAACTGTTAGAACGTATTGTGTACAATTATATTGATGACAATTTTGGTCAACTAATATGCTCTTGTCAACATGGTTTCCGTAAGAAAAAATCCACGGCCACAAATCTGACTGAATTTGTCGATTTCGTCGCAAACACTTTTCACAAGCGTCTAGAGGTCCATACAATATATACGGATTTTTCTAAGGCCTTCGATACGGTTAACCATGTTCTGCTACTAAACAAACTTCGTGGACTTAGCTTTCCTCCTTGGCTTATTTCCTGGGTGTCATCATACCTCGTCAACAGAACCTCTAAAGTAATTTTTAATAACGTTACTTCTTCTGAATTTTCAGCTACATCGGGAGTACCTCAAGGGTCTATCCTGGGACCTCTCCTTTTTTCATTTTTTGTGAATGACCTACCGGCTGTTCTTAGTAACCGATGTCTTTTGTACGCAGATGACTGCAAAATTTTCACCACTGTTTCACGCCTAGAAGACTGCCTTTCGTTGCAGGCCGATCTGGATTTATTATCTTCCTGGTGTACCTCCAATGATATTTTTCTTAATGCTTCAAAGTGTTCGGTAATGGTCTACTCATTGAAGATTTCTCCAACATCATATTCATATTCAGTCAACAATCTGGCTTTAAAAAATGTTGACTCGATCACAGACTTAGGAGTTGCCTTTAATTCTAAGCTTCATTTCAACGATCACTATGAAAATATAATAAAAAGGGGCTCGAAGCTCTCAGGCTTTGTTCTTCGTTGTACTAGTGAGTTTCGTTCTGTAAACAGTGCTGTAAGATTATTTGTTTCCCTTGTTCGTAGCGTTTTAGAATACGCTTCAATTGTTTGGTCCCCGACTGCTGGTGGGTCCACTGACACCTTAGAGCGGGTTCAACGAAGATTTACAAAATCATTATTTTTTAAGTTTAATCTTCCTTACCTTCCTTACCCAGAAAGACTTAATTACCTTAAGATTCTTTCCCTAGAGAAGCGAAGAACTTTTCTTGAACAATGTTTTTTATACAAGATTTGCCGTGGATATCTGCATTCTAGTTTGGCAGATAGAATTAATTACAGAATTCCATCATATCACACACGATCAAATGCCATTTTCAATCCTCCATTTACCGATCTTGCCCTCTTTGCGAATTCGCCTTTAATTAGAATGATGAGAACGTATGACTCTATGGAGATTGGACCTCTACCCTCTTCTATTTCAATCTTTAAAAATATTCTTTTGCAAAAACTTTGATTTTGCTGCTTAATTTGAATTTCTAACGTAGTGTTTTTAGTTTTAAAAAATAATCCGAAACTTGCATTTTTTCTTGTAGTCTTATGTTAATCTCTATAATTTACTGTTGTAATTGGATATTTTATCTGTTCAGTATTTTCGAAATAAATAAATAAATAAATAAGAAAACTTTCCCTGAAAGCATCAGGCATCGGTTGCCCACCTTTGATTTTGTTGAAGAGAACTGTGAGCCAACTAAGCCCGACATTTTCCATTTTCAACCGATTCCATTCGTTCCGACATATATACAGCGTACACTAAAAAGAAGCTTGTATACAAAATTTCAGCCCAATAGCTTCAAAACTGAGGGACTAGTTTGTATTGAAACAGACGGACAGACAGACGGACAGACGGACATCGCTCAATGGATTTCTCTCGTCACACTGATCAATAATATATATACTTTCTATAGTCGGAAGTGGTTCCTTCTGTGCGTTGCAAACTTCATGACAAAGTTAATATACCCTTTCACATAGTGACGGGTATAAAAATAAGCTGCATGGCAGGAAAAGGATAACAGCGCGGTAATAGTTCATTTATAATTTTTTTGCCGATTTCTCTGGATTGATTTGATTTAAATTCACTTTCTTACTAACGCATCGAACAGATATCTTCATACACGCTCTTCTTAGAGACATACATTTTCATTTCGACAGATCCCCGATCCCCGAAATTACTGCAAAGGCGCGCGCCGAGTCAATTTTCAAAAGTTGTTTCGCTAACTTGTCAACATATCCAATAACAAATAATGAACTTACAATGTTTCGCTTAAAGCTCTTCACCAAAGACACACTACCAATCCACTATCCACCCTTACGTCTTCAGGTGCCATATGATCTGTTAGGTTCGCCACTCCATACATACTTCCGATCGTTTGAACAATCTTTTTGGTGTTGTGTGTGTTTTTCATATAAATCGGTGTATATTCTTCATTTTGTGGTTGTAACGGTCATTCTTCATCAAAATTAGCGATGAATGTTCATCAGTGTTTTTCCAGTAAATTTCGTTCGCTGAATGCACTCATTATTTTCGCTCCTAAAGATAGCTTTTCTTCGAAAATCTGTCATCAAATAAAGCACACACCAACGAACCAAACATGAGCAGTCACACACACACATCTAGATACATTACATACACACATTCAAAAACATAAAGGAATTCCTTACGCTTTTCATATACCATGGAATCGATCGTACGATGGACGACAATATAAGTCCATTTTGGGAACTCGTCCATACGTACCATATGTACGTTTGCAATGCATGGTGTCGGATGACCCTAAAGTATCTATAATGCAAAAGCACATACATATATCTGTCTCTGTCACACGAAGCACAGCGAGCACAAAAACCATCTGTCGCCGTATACAAAGTGATGACCTTACATGATTCCAAAGGACGACACCTATCATTTTCATTGCACTGTCGCTTTGTTAATTTAGATGGAATTTACTTTTTGAAGAAAGGTTTCAGCGTTAATTATTGGTTATGCCGTGTGACATTGTGTTATTGGTACACAATTGATGTTTCAACAAGAGTTCGTATTGAACTTATGGTGAATTTTTCATGAAAGTGACTGTCGCCTTGAAAATGACGGCCATATAAGATACATTGGGTGACTGTCGCCTTAGTAGATGATTCCAAAATGACGAAAATGACTATCGCCAGTCAACTGTCGCCTTACAGAATGTCGGTTTAGTTCCTACTGTTGCAAATCCAAAAATTCTCGGGCTTCACTTCGAGAAAATTATGACTTCAGCCCATCACGCGGAAGCGGTATGTGAAAAGATGCGCAGTAGGAACAAAATTCTTAAAGCACTGGGCAAAGATAAAGAGACTATGCTAGCCACATACAAAGCGGTGGGTCGAGCAGCGGCTGATTTTGCGGCGCCAGTTTGTTCGCAAAGTCTCTGTAACACAAACTGGAACAAAATCCAAGTCTGCCAAAATTCTGCTCTACGCGAAGCCACAGGGTGCCTTCTAATGTCTGCCTAGGATCACCTACATCAGGAGACACATTTGATGCCAATACGTGACCACAATCGTCTACTCACAAAACAATATTTAGTAGGTTGTTATCGAGAGGATCATCCTAACCATGACCTTATGGACAAAATTCCCCCTCCACGTAACATCCTTTCGAAAAAGATTCATACCGGGCTGCCATTGCTATGATTCACACTGAGGAAGTGAGTCGGTCTATTGCGAGTTTAGGTACGAACAGAGTCCTCTCAGCGCTCCCACCACCTATTTCGCCTGAGGAGATTAGGCTCCCGAGAGCCACCAGAGTGACTTTAGCCCAACTTCGGTCAGGCTTCTGCTCACGCCTCAATTCGTATCTATCTCGCATATACCCAAATATACAAAACATATGCTCAAATTGCGCTGGCACGCCACACGATGTGGCCCATTCGTTTCAAAGCCCACCTGCACCCACTAATCTAACCCCCTATGACTATGGGAAAATCCCATTGCATCTGCTACGTTTTTATCCCTGGAGATTACGGACGAAAACGACGACGAACTATAAATCGAATCCATATAGATACACAGCGGTTCACACCTTTCTGTACCGCTAAAAGAAGAAGAAGAAGGATCCTGAACCCCGCAGGTGTGTTCTCTCCTCAATCACCAACTCCAACAGCGCACTCAGTCGCCGTCGCACCTATTCATAGGGGATGGGAACAGAGTTTGCACAATCCATACAGATCGCGCGGCAGCACCCGCCTCATGGCCAGCGTGCAGTATACATATGCAGTTTCCAGTGGTCACCAAGCGTGGAGGTGCCATGTTGACTTGTGAGAGGGCTTGGTGAAGAATAAAGCATTGAGCATCTAGTAAAAAATATCGCACACGGTGAAGCGACTTTTGTGTCGTCTAATTGGCGGTTTCCGTCCCTACATTCTTCTTCTTCTTTTAGCGGTACAGAAAGGTGTGAACCGCTGTGTATCTATATGGACTCGTTTTATAGTTCGTCATCGGTTTCGTCCGCAATCTCCAGGGACAAAAACGTGGCAGCTGCAATGGGGTTTTCCCATAGTGAGAGGGGGGTGAGATTAGTGGGTGCAGCTGGGCATTGAAACAAATGGGCTACATCGTGTGGCGTGCCAGCGCAGTTTGGGCATACGTTTAGTATATTTGGGTCTATGCGAGATAGATACGAATTTAGGCGTGAGCAGAAGCCTGACCGAAGTTGGGCTAAAGTCACTCTGGTGGCTCTCGGGAGCCTAATCTCCTCAGGCGAAATAGGTGGTGGAATCGCTGAGAGGACTCTGTTCGTACCTAAACTCGCAATAGACCTACTCACTTCCTCAGTGTGAATCATTGCGATGGCAGCCCGGTATGAATCTTCATCGAAAGGATCCCTTTTGTAACCCTGGACTTCTCTCTCAATGTCACGAGGGCCACGTTTGATGTTACGTGGGGGGGGAATTTTGTCCATGAGGTTACGATTAGGATGATCCTCTCGATAACAACCTACTAAATATTGTTTTGTAAGTAGTCGATTGTGGTCACGTATTGGCATCAAATGTGTCTCCTGATGTAGGTGGTCCTGGGCAGACATCAGAAGGCATCCTGTAGCTGTGCGTAGAGCAGCATTTTGGCAGACTTGGATTTTGTTCCAGCTTGTTTTACAGAGACCTTGCGACCAAACTGGCGCCGCAAAATCAGCCGCTGCTCGACCCACCGCTTTGTAAGTGGCTAGCATTGTCTCTTTATCTTTGCCCCAGGTGCTACCAGCCAGTGCTTTAAGAATTTTGTTCCTGCTGCGCATCTTTTCGCATACCGCTTCCGCGTGATGAGCTGAAGTCATCATTTTCTCAAAGTGAAGCCCGAGAATTTTTGGGTTTGCAACAGCAGGAACTGGTTTGTTGCCAATACGTACCCCAACCGGCCACTTACAATCACCTGACCAGGTGGTAAGGAAGGTCGCAGACGATTTGGACGCTGAGATGGTTAGGCCTCTGCTATGGAAAAAGGCTTCTAGTCGCGCTAAATATCTATTGATATCTTCACGCATGACATCCCTATCCGCTCCCGTGGCGAGTACAGTGCAGTCATCGGCATAAGAAATAACTTCAATGCCGTCCGGAGGTGTTGGGAGACCGGCCATATAGATGTTAAACAAGGTGGGAGAAAGAACCCCACCTTGTGGAACACCTAATTTGATCTTTCTGAGTTTAGAACGACTGCCTCGAAACTCGGTGAAGGATTGCCTACCAGCTAGATAGTTGGCAATCCATCTTACCTCTTGAGTCGGAACATGCATATTGAGGAGATTTGCCAGAAGCATGGAGTGATTAACCTTATCAAACGCATTTGATAGGTCAATCGCCACCATGATAGTTCTATGGCAGGGTGTACTGTGGTTTAGTCCGTCTCTTACACGTGTAGTGATCGCGTCCAGAGCGGTGGTTGTACTATGCATGCGTCGGAATCCGTGCTGATGGGGATCTAGCTTTGCATGTGAAACGAGTGTGGGGTGGATGAGGGCTTCCAGCGTCTTTGCTACAGGTGACAGGATCGTAATCGGTCTGTAGGAAGTTCCTAGTTTGGCACTTTTCCCTGGTTTAAGGCATGGGACTATGCGACCTTGTTTCCATATGTCGGGGATGACGAGCGTAGACATTGACAAGTTAAAGACTGCCGTGAGGTACTCAATGGCAGGAAGACCGAGATGTTTGAGCATGGCCATTGAAATGCCATCAGGTCCAAGGGCCTTAGAATTTTTTGCATTCTCAATGACTGTTTTAACCTGGTCCGGAGTATAAATTGGTACGGAGTCAACAGTTCGGCTGCGAATCCGTCTTCTAATTTTGCGCTTGAGGCCATCTGACTTGGGATGTTCAATAAATTGTTTATTGAACTGGCTCGCACACTGAAGAGGATTGCTAGTTTCTTTTTTGCCGAAGGTTATGGCTATATTGCCCTTATCTTTTGTGGGGTTCGAAAGGGCACGGACAGTGGACCATAACTTACTTGCACCTTCTTTAAGGTTACAGTCATTGAGGTGCTCGTTCCATTTGGCCTTCTTGTAGTCTTTAACTTGTCGCTGTATTTGGATGTTGAGCTCCCGAATTCTGGGGTCACCAGGGTTAGCGCGCCTAATGTTGTCACGTTCATCAGCTAACCTTGCGGCACTTGTTGGGAAGTTTGGACGAACCTTTGGAATGCGCCCTGCAGGGATGAACCGTGCCGCAGCTTTGGCAATGACGCTCCTAATGTTACGTTCGGCCTTATGTATATTGGTGGGAGGGGGAAGCGCGAAGAACTTCGATGACGTGAATGTTTTGAAACCTTCCCAATCAGCTTTTTTGTGATTGACAAAAGTTCGCTTCTCTGACTTGGTCAGGTCAGCTGGTTTGTCAATTCTGACTATGATTGGGAGGTGATCAGAGGGAAGACCGGTAAGTGTTTCCCAGGAGGTCTCACTAATTAGGCTAGCGCTGACAATTGTAATGTCTGGTGAGCTAATACAATTGTTTGCATCACGGGTTGGGGAGTTTTCGTTGAGGGTACAGAAACCTGATGCGTCCAGAGATTCGGCGATAGCTTGACCCCTGGCATCGTTGTGAAGCGCGGAATGCCAGAGTTCATGATGGGCATTGAAGTCACCAAGAATGATCCTGTGCTCTCCATTAAGAAGAGGACCAATATCGAAATGGTAGTTTGTACAACTAGAGTGTGGTGGTATGTAGATGTTAAAAATTTCGATATTGGTGCTCCCTGATGAAACTGAGATGGCTTGCAATTCCGCCGTACCGTCTGAAACTACATCTAATACACGGTAATGTACGGACCTGTGTATTAGGAAGGCAAGTCCACCTCCAGGGTGAGAATCATTCGTGGCGCCTTCTCTGTCCTTGCGTAAGATGATATATTCACCATCAGCGTTGAATGGTGAATTCGCGTGGAGTTTCGTCTCTTGGATGGCTGCAATCAGGATTCTGTACTTTCTCAAGAAGCTTGTGATTTCAGGAAATTTCCCTAGGATGCCATTACAGTTGAACTGCAATATGGACACCGGTGTAAAAATTGCTGGCGGAGGGGCGGGAGTTAAGCTGTGTCTTACGTTCAAGGCAACATTATTGGGGGGAGTAGGGGGCGTTGGTGGAGGGGAGGGGCCTGGTATTACCCGAGGCTGCCCAGTATTCCTACAGCCTGGAGCAACAAATGTCCCTTCTATGTAATGACCCATCCTTCTCAAACCGGAGCATCTAAAATGCACCCACTCCGAACAGCAACTACACTGAAGTGACCTGGCATTAGAACCGATACGTCGGTTGCAGACACTACACATCCATACCAAAACAGGGCCTGGATTTGTTTCAATGCCGGCGCGTAAAAGGAGAATTGAGAGCAGCCGCGCCGAGATGTGATGCTCCCAATAAGACGAAAAAACATATATAACGAGTCCATACATATACACAGACATACACAACCTTCCTGCATCGAGACCTTCGAGGCTCTTGCCAGGGAGGCGTTTTGGCAACTCTTGGCCGTTTGTTGTTGCAAACGGGTGTGGTCCGCCCCGAAGAGGCGTATTGCAACTGCAAAATAATAATGCAATAGCAATGGTTGCCAGTAGGACCACTCCGTCCCTACATTCGATTACAAAATCAATCGATTTGATACGCGATGAGTTAATGTTCAGAATAGTGCGGCGGAGAAATAAACGCTTCACTTGTATGTAATGTATGTAATTGGGGCACACAAATGATGTTGGGGAATCTTCACTATAGTAAAGAGTTTGTAAATGAGATTACATTAGAACATTTTCAGCATGTTTGATGAACTATGTTTGGTAATACATAAAAATTTATAATTGAACGGAAAAGATTGTGAGGCGCGCCGCCTCAGCTGCATTTTTCGTCGCTTAAGAACTGTGCCGAAGAACGTGACATCATGGAGTATAGTAAGGCAAGGGAGAAGATTTTTATTGTTGATATTTAACGTTAGATGCACAGAAAATAAAATAAAAATCCTTACGCAAGTTGCAATTAGTTGTGAAAAAATAAATGCAAAACGGATTATTATTTTGACCAGGCAGAGTAAATACCTATTTCAAAGTGTTTATATTGGCAGGATTCGAGAAAATTGGGAAGTATCATTTCGTTTTTCTGGGCCGTCGATATTGCTGTAATTGAGCATAAAATAGTGCAAGAAGGGTGTACATCTTTTGTTGTCCATATCTGTATAAATACATATAATATTTGTTTATGACTATTGTTTTCTATTTTTAGGTACCTTCAGCCGTTATAGATGAAAAAAATGGTTCCAATTTGAATAATGCATCATCTGTTCAAAAGAGAAAGTGTGCCTCATTTTGGAATGCAAAAAAGGAAATGCCAAAATTAAATGATTTAAATATTGTAACCGAAGATAAACAAGTCAATGGAATAATCGAAAACGTTTGGTCAACGGATATAAACACATATGTATTGAATCCTAAATTAGCTACTACATCAACAACGGCTTCACCATTTCAACAAAGTATTTCTTCAATCAACATTAAATCGAAACAAAATGCTGTGATTAATTCGGATACAGGTACGAACAAACAAACTTTTACATTTATCAAAAACCAAATAGAACCGCAGTTAATTGAATCAGATCAGACATTTAACCAAACGAAAGTAGAATCTTTATGTCCGACAATTTATTCATGCGATGATACCGACAAAAATGATACCTTAATTTTTAATAATAGATGTAATGTACGTTCAGATTTCATTGATCATAATTTAATAGCTCAGTCATTCGATAATTTTCGTTTTTCCAATGGTATCCATTCTGAAACCCCTTCTAGCATAACTGACGATATTGATAAGAATATATCGCCTATTTTACCAAATGATGATCTAGGAGAGGTTTTAAGTGATGAACGTTTCTTGTTGTATTACGAAGAAGAAAATAGTGATGTCAATCATGATGCGCGTCAAATCGGTAATTGTGAAGGGAGTATTCCTTCACTCACAGAAATAATACGAAATAGCTACTATTCTGATGAGTTAGGAATAGCAGGACAGCATTGGCTTGGTGAAAGTATAGGTAAACGAGAAGAAGGTCATATATCTCTGCCACTAAAGAAACGAAGAAAATTATCGCAATTCAGCGATAACATTTCTTTAAAAGAAGAAGATTTAAATTATATAGAATCATTAAAAATTGGTATTCCAGATGAAAGCAAAGAACTTTCAAATGATTGCAACTCATATCCTTCAACCCCTATGTTAAGCATTGCCAACTTTGAGGATAGAATTTGTGTTTCACACCAGCCTCGAAGGAAATTCAAAACGCCAGCGCAGTTAAAAGAAATTGGACCAGTAAATCTTCATGGATTCAACATTTTGCCCACACAGCATACAATAGTAAATAGTACTGGCACTTCTAATTGTAGCGATGTTACCCATACTCTCCAAACATTTAATATACTTCAACCGCCACAAACGTTGATCAATAACAATCACAGCAATACTAGCAATGTCCAAACATACAGTGTTATTCCCGCCTCAAGAAAAGTTGTTCCACCAACGAACAGAACGTTAATTAAAGACGGCCATGTATATAATGTAACGCCTAACATACAGTCTACGGCAGATGTAAGTAATATTAATGTGGGTTTTGATCTTTCCTCAAGAAGAGATGCGCCTAACATGCAGGCTTTCAACTTATCTCCAAATGCTATACAATTTACTCATTCATTTCATCCAAATCAGCAATATACGTATAGTATTCAAACAGAGGAGGCTCCGAATAATATAGGCACGATAAGTATACCATCTATTGACATCCAAGGCATGATAAATATGAGTAATTACCAAATGAATTCCCAACATTTGAGCAACTTTTTGCATAATAGTAAAATTAATTTACAAGCTAAGCAAGCTGTATTATTAAATGACATACCGTGCAACCTACAGTTAAATCATGAATCCTCACAGATTCGTCGACAAAATGCAGATCATATGCAGAGTGCAGTATCTGCTTTTCCAAATGTCTGCGACATCAATACAAACTGTACGAAACAAAATATCGTAAACTCTAGCGGCGTTAAAAAACCATTCCAATACTCCCCGAATATGGTTGCTACCTTTTCGAGTGGGTCTCATCGAAACAAACAAAAAAAAAGTAAGAGCAGGTCCACCGATCGCATAACCAGAAGTTCTAACAGAACATCGATTGTTAATTATAAAGATGATACATCTACTGACAGCAAAGGAAAGAAAAAACGTAATGCATCTACAAATCGGAAATAAATACTACTTGTTTCTTCAATCAACATTTCAACTGTTAACCTGGATAATTTCAATCAACTGTCAATGTGGGTTTTTTTTTGTAATTGTACCAACAATCAGCTTTTTTATTTATAATTTTATGTGCGTTTAAAAAGTATGTGTTAAAACCTGAGTTAAATAAATAACCAGAATATATTTTTTTTCAGGATTATATCTACAAAATAATATGTACATATGTATATCTAAATATTGAAATAAATTTTTTTTCAGGCGAATTCAGAAAAAAGTTGTAGAACTTCGTACTCTATCTCACTTATCACAAATAAAACGGTCCTACAAACCGAATTTTAGCTAAATTAGTTCCATAATTTAGAAGTAGAAGTATTACGAATACACGCTTAGCATATACAGGGTGTCCCGCATTGGGTCGGAAATAATGATAGGTTTATCGTACAGATTGTTAAAGAAAAAACGCTGGAAATATAATTGATTTACCTTTCAAGACCGCCAGCACGCAGTTATGTCGGATTCTTACCGACTAAACACCTCTTTCGTCACCGCTTGACCCTGCGGGACCACCTTTCAGTATTACTTCACAGTGCCAATTTAGACTAATCAGCAATCACCACGGGTAGCAGACTTGCGTCTACGTTCCCCCCTCTGATGCTCCATGTGGACGGCTCAAATAGCTCTGCTTACTGAATCCCAGTTATTTGCTGATAGCAGCATGAGAACCACTAGGTTCTCGGAGCTTATGTTTTCTCCCAGTTCCGCTTCGAGTAGACTGCGGATATTTCCAAATCTGGGAAACAATACATGTTTCGCATCCTCCGCCACACCCTCGCATCTCGGGCATTCTGGCGAGTCGTCTAACTTAAACCGATGCAAATATTGTCGGTGCCCTCCGTGGGCCGTTAAGAATTGGGTCATGTAAAAATCCGTATCCCCGTGTTTTCGGTTAACCCACGTGGCTATGTCTGGGATAAGGGTATGTGTCCGTCGGCCAGTAGAGGCCTCATCCCATCGGACCTGCCACCTTCTCATAGCCTTTCGCCCTGGGTGCATATCAGGTGTTACGCCTTGGCGTCCGCTATACAGCCTGCTGATCTCATCCGCTAGGATCGGCAAAGGCATCATTCCGGCCGCTTCATATGATGTGGTGCGGTACGCACAACACACTCTCAAAGGACACCTACGATAGATCGCGTTTAATGGTTTCACGTTACAGGCAAGCCGTTATGCACTGTCCCAAACTGGCGAGGCATATATGATGGTTGATGTTACCACCCTCGACAATAGCAGCCTCCTACTTGTTCTCGGGCCACCTATGTTTGGCATCATTCTTACTAGAGCCGCCCGCTTATCGCTTTACTTTACTTTAAGTGCTCTCCAAAACTTAGTTTCCAGTCAATCATAACCCCCAAATACCTAACGGCCCGCTTAGAGGTTATGACACACTCTCCGACTCTGAGTTTGGGGCAACACTTGTTTCTGCGCTTGCTTATCAATACTGCTTCAGTTTTCTGATCGGCGAGCTCTAATCCAACAGTTTCCAGCCACAGATTCATGATTGTAATCGCCTCGCTTGTGTACATTTCGACCAACTCCGGGTCTCTTGCGACAGCTACGACAGCTATGTCGTCAGCAAAACGCAAAAAGTACTTTTACATAGTGATTCCGTCGCTATAGTAGTTACCGTGGTTATTGCGTCTACCGTAGACCGCGCTCGTCTAAAACCGTATTGACGGTTTGAAGTACTACTTCTGACAACCGGTTAGATATAATTCTTTCGAGTAAAGAAATTAGGCGATACGAGTTAGGCTCACCGGCAGGGTTATTTGGTTTGAGAATAAGAACCAATCTTTGCCTTTTCCATGATTGCGGGAAAGTTCCTTCTTCTAGGCAGGTTCCAAAAACGTCAATGGGTATTGTCAGAATTGCTGCCTTCAAAGCCCTATTAGGGACAACATCATGGCCTGGTGCTTTATCACGTCCTCACAGAGCTGTCTAAAGCAGTTTTGTTTGCTCCTTTTAATTGCTGGTTTAAGGGATCTATGGGCTGCTTTATAAGCCCCGAGCAAATCATTGTAGCTGTTGTTTGTGTCGAACGTTGGCAAAGGCATCGAGCTTTGAAGCATTCGCGTCGCCTACTCGCAATCTCCTCGGTCCACCAGTAGTTTTCTCTCCGATTAGAGATATAACTCTTTCTTGGCATGGAGGCGTCGCATGCTACTGATAGTGTAGCAGTCAATTGCAAGGCCTTATATTCCGCTGATCCGCTGACTGTACCTACATCTGACTTTCTATGAACGACACCTCGTCTAAGCGCCTCGTAGACCATCCAACAATCGGAGCTGTCGTTATAACCACATGCGATATATTCGCTATCAAGAATAAAATTCCCTGATGTGCGTATAGTGCTCGCTAACTTGCCACTCTATCGCTGTAACTAAAGAGCTGCTCACGAATATAAGGTCGATGATGCACCCCGTATTTCCTCTTCTGAAGGTGTTCCCCGAGTTCATTAGAACGATGTCGATCCGAGAGAAAGCATCTAGACGCGTCTGTCTGGCCTGCCTGGTTCAACTGCAGGAATCTCATTTGGGTATTAGTTTTATTGCCTCCTGATATACTGGGCCCTTAACGCAACCAGTTTGGTGGTTATAGTTGGCCCTAGCTGCCTCCTTACACAAAATACAATCGGGCTCTTTGTCGCAGGATGCCGCTTTGTGGCCATCTTCTCCAAACTTGAAGGACATATTTGATCTATCGTGCTGGCTATTGCAGTCTTTCGCTAAATGGCCAAATCCTAAAGCATCTCTTCGGAGACAATTGCTATTTTAACCGACAGATCGTCTACCTCACCTTGACTTTGCCTACTTCCGTCACCTTGTCTGCTACGTTTGTAGGCAATCTTATGGTTGCTCTTTAGGTACCACCGTACGCCTTCCTCAACGACTTCACGGCGTCAAGGGAAAGCTCCACTTCCAGTTTCTCAACGAATGGCGCCCTGACATCATCCCTGGTTGTGACCTCATCGAGATCTACATGGAACCTCTATCCTCGTCTCCTGCCGCAAAGCTCTTATTTTAGATGGATTCAGTCATAACAGGCCCGTGACAATTACCTTGTATCCATCTACCAAATCTTCACCGCGGGTTTTCATTTGGAACAAGAGTTCCCCATTTCTTGTTCGACGAATTCGGGAGACGTTATCACCCATCTTTTTCATCTGGTTCACTCTCTTCAGGATGTCGGCATAGGTCATCTCTTCTTCTTCTTCTTGTAGCGGTGCAGAAAGGTGTGTAACCTCTGTGCATCTATGTGGGCACGATTTATGGTTCGTCAATGTTTGTGTCCGTGAGGTCTAAGGACAAAAACATAGCTGCTGCGATGGGGTTTTCCCACAGTGATATAGGGGTAAGATCAGTGGGCGCAGCGGGGCATTGAAACAAATGGCCCACATCATGAGGAGTGCCATTGCAGTTTGGACAGATGTTTTGGATGTCCGGGTTTATGCGAGAAAGGTACGAATTAAGGCGTGAACAAAAGCCCGACCGAAGTTGAGCTAGTGTTACTCTGGTGGCTCTCGGGAGCCTAATCTCCTCAGGCGAAATTGGTGGTGGGCGCTCTGAGAGGACTCTATTCGCACCTAAACTCGCGATAGACCGATTCATTTCTTCAGTGTGGATCGCTGCAATGGCGGCTCGGTATGTAACTTCATCGTAAGGGTCCCGTTTGTATCCCTGAACCTCTCTCTCAAGGTCTCGTAAACCACGCCTGACATGTCGTGGTGGAGGAATTCGGTCCATGAGATGATTATTGGGATGATCCTCACGGTAGCAACCAACAAGATACTGTTTAGAGAGTAGGAGATTGTGATCACGTATTGGCATCAATTTTGTCTCCTGATGTAAGTGATCCTGGGCAGACATCAGAAGGCAACCTGTCGCGATGCGTAGAGCGGCATTTTGGCAGACCTGAACTTTGGACCAGTTTGTGTCACATAGACTATGTGTCCAAACTGGGGCTGCATAATCAGCGGCCGCTCGACCCACCGCTTTATAAGTAGCTAGCATGGTTTCTTTATCTTTGCCCCAGGTGCTACCAGCTAGAGCTTTTAGGATGTTGTTCCTACTGCGCATTTTTTCACATACTGAAGCTGCATGATTCGCAGACGTCATCATGTTCTCTAGGTGAAGCCCGAGAATTTTGGGGTTTTTAACAGTAGGAACAGAATTGTTGCCAATACGTATATCCATCTCCCATCTGATGTCCTCCCACCAAGTGGTTAGATAAGTCGCAGAAGATTTGGACGCAGAGATGGTGAGGTTTCGGCTTTGGAAAAATGCCTGTAATCGTCCTAGGGTGAATAAGGGCCTCCAGCGTCTTTGCGACAGGAGAAAGTATCGTAATGGGGCGGTAGGATTCCCCGAGATTTGCGCTCTTCCCTGGCTTGAGACAGGGAACAATTCGACCTGTTTTCCAGATTTCAGGGATGGCAAGCGTGGACATCGACAAGTTAAAGGCGGCCGTGAGATACTCAATGGCTGGAAGGTCGAGATGTTTGAACATGGTCATCGAAATGCCATCTGGTCCGAGGGCCTTGGAGTTTTTAGCATTCTCGATGACTTTTTTAACCTGGTCCGCTGTAAAAGATGGTATGGTGTCAACATTCCGGCTGCGAATCCGTCTTCTAATTTTGCGCTTGAGGCCGTCAGACTTGGGATGTTCAATAAATTGTTTATTGAACAGGCTAGCACACTGAAGAGGGTCACAGGTTTTAGTGTTGCCAAATTCAATGGCGTTGTTGCCCTTTTCTTTCCGAGGATTGGAAAGGCCGCGGACGGTAGACCATAGTTTGCTGACACCTTCATTGAGGTTACATTCATCGAGGTGCTGATTCCATTTCGCCCTCCTATAGTCTTTAACTTGTCGGTCAATTTCGGAGTTAAGCTCCTGAATTCTGGGATCATCAGGGTGAGCGCTTCTGATCTGATCACGTTCATCGGCTAATCTGGTGGCACTAGTGGGAAAGTTAGGCCGAACTTTCGGGATACGTCCTGCCGGAATAAAACGTGCCGCGGCTGTGGTAATGACGTTCCTAATATTTTTCTCGGCCTCATTAATGGTAATAGGTGATGTTAGCTCGGTGAACTTCGCCGACGAGTAAGCCTTGAAACCATCCCAATCGGCTTTCTTGTGATTGACAAACGTTCGCTTCTCAGACTTAGTCATGTTCGCTGGTTTGTCGATCTTTATAATGATTGGGAGGTGATCTGATTTAAGGGTGGTACGTACTTCCCATCGGGAAGCAGCAATTAGACTGGCACTGACAATAGTTATGTCAGGAGAACTACTGCAAGTGTCCACGACTCTAGTCGGCGAGTCTTCATTAAGTGAACATCATCATAGGTCATCTCTTCTGACCGAGAAATGATCATGACGTCAGGTCTTGTATTTGTTTCTTAAATTTATCGTTTTTCTTCTTCTCGAGTTTAGTTTCCACCCTGGTCCAAGGTCCCGGGTTTTTTTTTCCAGTGGGGGGCCTTCGAGTTTTAGGCCCTTCTTCTTGTTCATCCACTGTACTCTTTTTTGGATAATGCGCTTTCTTCCTTTTAAAGGTTTGAGCTATACCCTCATCCATGTCCCGCCTGCGCTTTATCCGTTCGGGCGCCGTCACCTTTTTTTTTATATAATACCAAAGTTATAGGGGACAACCCTTTGGTGCAATAGCACAACTTTAGCTAAGGAAGGAATTTAAGGTAGGGGAATATGGGAGTTTTGGGTGATACGCAGGTGTTTGTGAATATTTTGTTTGAATTTCAAGGGTTCATAGGTATTAGAAAAAACAGATGCAGGCAAAGAGTTCCACATACGTATTGTTCGTGTTAAAAACGACTCATAAAATTTTACAGTGCGGCAGGTAGGAAGTCGCGGTGAAGTCTGGACTTCTTTGTCTCTTTGGAGCTTTTTTGGCCTTTTTATCGTATATCTGCTCCTTGGCTTCGTTATACATAACCCGCACATTCCTGAGCTTCTCTTTCACAGCGCCGTGTATGTACGGTTTCGACTATACAAGCTCCATCGCGTCGATAATCAGTTCGCCCAGTTTTGCGAACATGTCTCTTTCGACTACTGGCGTCTCTTCCGTCGCGAGGCTTTTTGTAACAACAGCTAGAGGTTGTTGTGCAGACCTCGAGAGTTTAGAGCTCTTCTTCTTCTTCCTTGCCTCGTTTTTTATACCGCTCCACGGTTTCGCGTTGCTCGACCTGCGGTGTAGGCACATCGCCCGTTTTGCCGATAATTTCTCAGCATATTTCTACAGGCAGCTCTATCTTGGATCGTGTCATCGCCGAGACCAATGCGTTGTTGTTGGTTTTTCATTTGACATATCCAGGTGTTCTTCGGTCTGCCTCTGACCTTGGGTCCATCAAGTGGAACTTCCATTGATATCGCTTTCTTTGCGGGGTTCTCAGGCGGACGCATGGCAATACCAATCCATTTGTCGGTCTTCGAGCTTTTCGGTGATTGGTTGGTCTATGGACAAGCTGCCTCGGATGGCCTCGTATACGGAGACACTCATGTCACCTAACCAGCCGTTGGGCGCGGAGACTAGAATATTTCCGCATAGGGAAAAACAGTGAAACTGGAGATCGACACTTTCCAGAGTGATTTTTATACCCTATACGATGGTATAGGGTATATTGTTTTTGTTACGACGATTTATGTAACACCTCAAAGGAGCCACCGGAGGTATGGCAAAGTATATACATAAATGATCAGGGTCGGTCTCTGATTCGAATAAGCCATGTCCGTCTGTCTGTCTGTCTGTCTGTCTGTCCGTCCGTGTGTCTGTCAGTTCGCATGATAACTCCCGAAATAATGAAGCTAGCGTTTTGAAATTTTGGTCAGATGATTGTTTTGATAAAAGCTTGGATGGTATTGAAAATGGGCCAAATCGGACCAAGGGTTCCCCTACCTCCCATACAAATTACCCTTCCGTGATAGGTTAATTCGGTCATATTTTTCGACAGAATATCGCTTGCGACCTGAAATTTTCATCAATGCCTAATTGTGACATATGCTTGAAGTTGGTGGAAAGTGGGGAAGGTCTGACTACCCCTACCCCTACATCCCCTACATCCCCTACAAAGCAATATTTCGCCATATCTTTTGATAGAATGCCGCGAGAAACTTCAAACTAGTATCAAATGGATGCCTTGATAAGATAATAAAGATGTGTCAGGCCCGGCCCATCTACCCCTCCCTCCCCTACAAAAAATATGAAATTGAATATTTTGGGTTTTGCGCGCCTTCTAGGTCTGTACATGGGTATAGGGTATATACTCATCGTGCTATTCGCACGATTAGAACTCGGTCTCGTTTTAATTAGCTTCGTACCGATTTGATCATGTATACGCAAACGGGGGAAGGATGAGAAAAGGGATCCGTTTGCGAATACATGGTCCAATATGTACGATGCCAGGAGAGACATTCAGGTCGCCTAGCTGTAGGGCGTGGAAGCTAGAATATCTCCGTATGAGGAAAAACTGGAGGTCGACAGTTCCCAGAGCTCCCTTAAGTCGCCTTATACGACCAGCCGGGAACGCTGTGGTTTAGTATTTCCCCACACCACAGGGGTTACTCGGATAATGCGGGAAAGTAACGCCCGGTAGAGAAACATAGAAATTGACCAAAGCCGTTCAACCTATGAAGCTCCTCCTGCATAGGCTCCTCCCCATATACATTTTTAGCTTATTGACAGGAGTAACATCTAGTCAGTGCCGTATCAAGACCCTTTGGGGCCCCTAGGCATAAAACAATTGAGGGCCTCTTTTTGTGAACTCTCTTCAAATAAAGCCTTTAAATTATATGTAAGAATAACTTTCGTAAATAAAATAGTTTACAAATTAATAAATATAAATTTTTTTCGCAAAAATTTTAAAGTATATGGCTGTAATAATGATCTTATTTCGCTATTTTAGCTAGTCTAGCTTTGGAGATATTGAGGTTTACGTCGTAAAAGAAAATGATTTTTGCAAAAATCTTCAAATGCATGTGGAGCTAAAGGGTTAAGAATTGGGGGTGTGTTTTGTTCCGTACAACTTTATTGCTGGAAATCGCATCTCTCTTCATTACCGTAACTCCTAGTGGAGCATGGTGCGTTGATGACTACCGTGTGTAGTCATCAACGTTACAAAGACAACTGAATTTGGAGTGTGATACGTCAGCCATACCACTTCCTAGTCGCATTGTTAGTTAATTATTCTACGATAAGAATATTTCTTATCACCTTCTTCTCAATAATAAACTTGCGACGAGTCGTGCCGAGTTTGGAAACTCGTTTCTCTATGAGTGTCTATTTCACAGAGTGGCGACCGAACGATCACGGCCACAGAGCACGACAAATCGCATAAGGAATCACAATCCAGTTTCCGGATACCCTGTATAATGGTATAACAACTTATAAACTAACCTTCGGGCGGGCGCAATGCATCTGACAGATTAAGTGACCCGTTTTGCTTGCGCCAATCAGCGATATGAAAAGGGAGTGAGCTGAAACTCACAGTAGCTTAATCTTTATTGATCAGTACCCAAAGCAGCTTTCAGTTTCTGTCTACCACTTGTCTGAGGGGCGGGAGGGATTAAATAATCTCTCTCAGATGAATTGCGCCAGATTGTGTTATTTGCTCTTTTTCTCTTTTCACTTGTTATACTCATCACATTGCATAATAACGTTGTGTTGAACTTTTAGGCCAAGGAAATCGTTTAATAGTGTAATTTTAGTAGAAGAAGCTCACATTTTTTATGGTGTCGAGTTGTTGGTGGTTTTTGAAATATTGAAGCGGTTTGAATCTAAATATTATGAGAAAATTGAAAATGTGAAGGGTATAAAACTTTGAGGGTCATTTTTTGTTTCTGCGTTTTCGTATAACTGTTTCAAAAAGACAATTCAACAATAAATAAGAGTGTAAAATATACAGAAATTCAGTTTCATCAATTTTTCTGCACTTAATCTGCCAGATGCATTGCGCCGATCGTGTTAGGATTAGCATTGCGCTCGCCGGAAGGTTAAATATTGACATTTCTTCTTTTTTCAGTTGTAAACTTGTGAATTATATCTCTGAAATTTAGTGTTTTGGCAATGTCACTTTCAATATTAATTAAACTTAAGGCGTTTAGTCGCCTTTGCTTCATTACAAAATAAGCCATGTCCGTCTGTCTGTCTGTCTGTCAGTTCGCACGATAACTCCCGAAATAATGAAGCTAGCGTTTTGAAATTTTGGTCAGATGATTATTTTGATAAAAGCTTGGATGGTATTGAAAATGGGCCAAATCGGACCAAGGGTTCCCCTACCTCCCATACACATGATCCCTCCATGATAGTGTAATTCGTCCATATTTTTCGACAGGATATCGCTAGGGACCTGAAGTTTTCATCGATGCCTAATTGTGACCTATCTTTGAAGTTGGTGGAAAGTGGAGAAGGTCTGGCTTCCCCTACCCCTACATCCCCTACAAACCAATATTCATATCTTTTGATAGAATGTTGCGAAAAACTTCAAATTTATCGCAAATGATAGCTGCTGAATGCCGTTATAAGATATTAAAGATGTGCGAGGTTCGACCCATCAACCCCTTCTCCCTTAAAAAAAATAAATGGAATATTTTCGGTTTTACGCGCATTCTAGGTCTGTACATGGGTATAGGGTATACACTCATTGTGCTATTCGCACGGTTAGAACTCGGTCTCGTTGATTTTGATTTTGTTCTAGGCGAATATGTCAACCATGTTCTATTGACTTCTTCACCATTGTTCAATTGACGCTTAAAAATTGATTTATTTAAAAAGCGTTTCTCTCCTCCAATGATTCTTCTGGTGGCTTTTACATATACCATTTCCCCGTTGTCGAAATCAATGTTTTTTGGAAATGTTTTATTTGCGAGAAAATACTCGATTAAATGATAACACGCTCTGTGGCTCACTTGGTTGAGTCGCACTCTACGATGCTAGTAATCTAGAGGTCCGGAAATCGAATCTCGGCGTGGTCCAAAATTCCCGTACATGTGCGGATAGGAAATATATGGTGCTTGCAACATTATATACACTCCGAAATGATATGCAATGTAACGTTGACTAGAAATTGACGGCTGAGTTAACGCACCATGACCCCACATGGTACTGAGAAATGATCATTTATAATCCACTCGGCGGGATCATCACTTACATATATAGCACGTTTCTTCGGATTCACCCAAGCCTGCAGTCATGATTTGGTTAACTTACGGCATTTCCACTTCACTAGCACAAATACTAATAGTTTCAGGTTCCAAAAGTTTTTTCCACTGACTGTACTGAGACACCTGACTCAACGAAATTTATATTTTCTTTGTCAATTTCGGGGCCTCTAGGCACGTGCCTTATGTGCCTTAAATATAATCCGGCACTGCATCTATTTCTAAGTTTATAATGATACACCTTTGTTGTTTTTGTAATCCCATGTTATTACACTAAACTAAGCTGTACTAACGCGAATACAATAAAACGGGCCTATTGTTGATGAAAGTTGCTTTATCATTTTGTTTTGACATTTAGATTTCAAACAGCAGGATCCACGCATCCCTCGGCTAAAGCTGCATGCAGTACATCACCCATAGGAGAAATGTGATTAACTAGAGGATGCAAGCCTTCCTAAATCCATTTTTAATTTTAAAGTCCCTTCACAATTTACCTTAATAGAGTTGCTTTATATCCATATTACATTTAACAATGCGCTTGGGGCTGCCTTAATAAGCCTAATAATGAGAACAGTAAAAAGCCTTTATACAGGATAACTGGTAGATTAGATTAAAATAGAGCTTTGACTATTGGATGCCATTGGCACTGTGATCCGTGGTATATTGTGCCATTGCGCTGATATAACTGCGCAGGTGCACCTTATGATAAATCCAATTTGATTCAATGCCAAGCAGTGCTGATCTTACTCTTACTCCGTATTGCAGGTACAGCGTTCATATCTCCAGATATTAGGGGCGAGGACCACGATGAACCCTAAAACAGTTCAACAAATATGCACAGCGGCTTTCTGTACCGCTAAAAGTAGAAGAATATATTGACATTTTAATGCAACGGGAACTGATTTTGTTAAATCGTTAATTGTACGACTGAAAGTTAAGAACTTTTAGGGTATGTAATTTATAATGGCCGTGTTTTTTTTATCATCGGGGGCAGGTTTGCTGACCCAAACGCGCAAAAAAAAACCTATCGAGGGTAGCATCCAGGTTAAATTTCAAAAATGTCACGTAGGCATTGCCATTAACCCTTTTGCTCCCAATGATACCATATGGTATCATGAAATTTAATGATTTTTCATAGAAAATGTAAGAAATAAATTTTAACTTTTTGTGTGATATTAGACTCCCAATAGTGTTATACCTAGTTGATTTTTTCCAGCGTAAAATTTTTGGTTTTGGGATGTTATTTTTAATGAAATTTTAGAGAAGGTTTGATGATTGTCGTAAAGCTGAAAATCTGATTTATCCATTTCCCCATATTTCCTGATAATAATCATTTTATGCAAATCATTTTAATGGTTTTATTTTGTAAAGAGGTTGTTATAAGAGAAAATCAAAAGATTTTTCGATTTTTTTTAAGGAAAACCCTATAAAGTGGTTTTGCATGAGCATGATGCCATATGGCATCATTGAGCGTGAAAGGCAAATGAGCAAGTCCCATATTCAAATAAATGCTAGTTGCTTGCTGTATGGAAGGCACCCTTAGTTTTTTATCCGAATGAGCTAATTTTTGGTGGGTGGGGTGATTATGAGCTCCAATCGCAATAAACCAAAACTTAGCACTCTGCTCTAATTTTGGGGGGAATTGTGGACATGTCCTTTCGCCAAATTCAAATGGGGGTTGTTGTTGTTGTTGTATTAGCGGCACAGACAGGAAACGTTTAATTTGTTGCATCATATTTATTCGAAGATGGTGGGCATTCCATCCTCGAGGTCGAGGTTTAGAAAAAAAGCTGCTTCGATTGGTTGTAACCATAACGCAAGTGGTGTAAGTTGCGTGGGAGCAGCTGGACAATCGAAAATGTGGTCTACATCGTGTGGACTGGTTCCGCAGGCTGGGCAGGTGTTTGCAACTTCATTATTTATGCGCGATAAATAAGAATTTAGTCGCGGGCACCAACCGGATCGGAGCTGAGCTAAGGTGGTACGGGTAGCTCTCGGTAATTGTTCTTCGTCAGGAGATATGGCTGGAGGTTTGGTGCCAAGTACACGATTATTTGTGAGGCTTTGAGTAGCTTTACGAACGTCTTGTGTGTGTATGTCTGCAATCGCCGCCTTGTAGTCGGAGTTATCGAAGGGAACCTTTTTGTATCGCTGGACTTCGCGCTCTTTGTCCCTGATAGAGCGTCTTATTCGTCGTGGCGGTGGTGTTTTGTCCATGAGTTCATTGTTCGGGTGATTTGTACGATAGCATCCGACTAGATACTGTTTGGTAAGAAGTTCGTTGTGGTTTCTCAAAGTCATCATCTTAGTCTCCTGGTGCAGATGATCCACTGAGGACATCTTAACACAGCCGGTGATGGTGCGAAGTGCCGTGTTCTGGCAGATTTGTATGTGGCCCCAATTTGTGTTGCAGAGACCATTTGACCACGTCGGTGCTGCATAATTTACTAGGGGGCGACCGATGGCTTTATAGGTAGTCAGAAGTGTTTCTTTATCGGTGCCCCAAGTACTACCGGCAAGAGCTTTAAGAATTTTGTTTCTGCTCCTGAGTTTAGAGCAGATGTTATCAGCGTGTGTGTTAAATTTGCCGGAGTTGTCTATCGTGACACCTAGGATCTTGGGAGTCCGAATAGTAGGGATGACGTTTGTGTCGATAGATATCGGGAGTTGCATATTGTACTCCTGGTTGAAGCTGGTGAATAAGGTGGCGGAGGACTTTGGTGCTGAGAGCTTCAAGCCTTTACTCACAAAGAAGTCGTTGAGTGTCAGCAGGTATTCATTGATGTGGTCGCACATTTCGGGAATGTCGTTGCCAGTCGCCATGATGGTACAGTCGTCAGCATAAGAGATGATTTCGAGTCCCGTGGGTGGTGTGGGCAGTCCTGACATGTAGAGGTTGAAGAGGGTGGGAGATAAGACTCCGCCCTGTGGAACGCCTTGTTTAATTTTCCTGAGTTTGGACTTCCCATTCCTAAACTCGGTGCAGGATTGACGACCGGCAAGATAATTCGCGATCCATTTGTGAATATACGGAGGAGTAGTGTTGCGTAGGTCTGTCAAAAGTACTGTGTGGTTAACAGTGTCAAATGCTTTTGACAAATCGAGAGCTACGAGGATAGTGCGCTTGCAGGGTTTCGTCTGATTTAGTCCATTGAAAATGTTGGAGGTGATCCTGTCTATAGCGGTTGTAGTGCTATGCATTTTCCGGAAACCGTGTTGGTGATTGGCAAGCTGGACGTGCTCCAGGAGTTTAGGCAACACTAGTGCCTCAAGTATTTTGGCCACGGGGGACAGTAGCGTTATTGGACGGTATGATTCTGCTAGAGTATGATCTTTGCCTGGCTTCGGTATGGGGGTGATACGGCCTTTTTTCCATAGCTCGGGTATGATGAAGGTTTTCAGCGACAGGTTCATCGTAGCAGTGATATACTCAATGGCCGGAGAGTCGATGTGTTTGAGCATAGTCATGGCAATGCCGTCTAGTCCGTACGCTTTGGAGTTTTTCGCATTTTTGATTGCAAGCTTGACTTCGTTTGAGGTAACCTGGAGGTGTTGGTCAGTGGTGCTGTTTCGGATAGCTCTGGTAATTTTGCGCTTGAGCTTATCTTTTTCGGGATGTTCGACGAATTGTTGGTTAAATTTGTGAGCGCATTTGTCGTCGTTGTTGTATGTGTTATCACCGAATTTTATAGCTACCTTACCTTTGGGTTTTGTGGGGTTTGATAGTGCACGTACCGTTCTCCAAAGGTTGCTTACGCCGGATTTTACGTGGCATGTTTTTAAATGCGAATTCCATAACTGTTTCCTGTGGTCGTTGACTTGCTGGGTTATAATGTTGTTGAGATCGCCGATGCGAGGATCATTTGGGTCTGCTGTTCGGAGTTCATCTCTCGTTTTTGCCAATTCTGCAGCAGATGATGGGAAATGCGGTCTCATGATTGGGATGCGGCCCGCTGGAATGTATCTTTTGGCTGCATTCTGGATAATCCGTCTCAGGTTTTTTTCAGCAGTACGTACGTCAGTAGGGGTTGGAAGGGCAGAAAACGCTTCATTTGTGTAGGTTTGGAAGCCAATCCAGTCGGCTTTGCTGAAATTCGAGTATGTCTTCTTCTCAGTGTACGTAAACTGAGACGGTTTATCAATCGTGAGGACGATAGGCAAATGGTCTGACGAGAAAGTTATGAACGGTTCCCAAGTAATGCTGTTTATGAGCCCAGGGCTGGCGATGGATATGTCAGGCGAGCTTCTGCATGATCCTGCAATGCGGGTTGGTGAGTCGTCATTCAATGGACAGAAATCGGAATCATCTAGTTGGTTTGCAATGTGGTTGCCTCTGGTGTCGTTGTTGAGGTTTGAGTGCCATAAATCATGGTGAGCATTGAAATCGCCCAGTAATAGGCGATATCGCCCGGTGAGTAGGGGGGAAATGTTGGCCTGGAAACCAGTGGGACAACTTGATGCTGGTGGTATATAGATATTGAGAATATCTATATCAACATTTCCCGACCTGATTGATATCGCTTGTAATTCTGTTGTGGTATCGGCGGCAGCGATGTCGATTAATGAATATGGCAGCGAGTTGTGTATCAGGAAAGCCAAACCTCCTCCTGAGCCAATGGGTCGATCGCGTCGGATGATGTTGAAGCCTCCGTAAGAATTTAGCGATGAAACGGCATTTAGTTTGGTTTCCTGGATTGCAGCAACTAGTATGTGATGTCTGTCCATAAAGTCAGTGATCTCAACAATTTTATGTTGTAGACCATTACAATTTAGTTGGACTATCTTTGTGGTGGAGTAGTTTGCAACTTGCAGTGGTGGTGCTGGTGTAAGAGTGTGTCGTGGTGCTGTGTGGTGTGCAGAGACTGTGGGGGTGACAGGTGATGATTGTTGGCCCTGATTAGTGGGTTGTTGTGAGGTCGATGAAGACTGTTGGCCACAGATTTTGCAATTTGGTGCTATGAAGGTGCTGATCGTTGTTGTTGATCGTAAGTCCGTCTTGTTGAGCCCAGAACAATTTTTGAAATGGCACCATTCCATACAGCATGAGCACTGCACTGAGGATTGTACGTTGGAATAAATCCTCTTACCACAGACGCAGCACATCCATGGACCAGGATTTATTTCGATGCCGGCGCGTATAAGTAGAATTTGGAGCAACTGGGCCGGCATGGGTTGCTCCGATAGTGTAAAAAAGATGTTGATGATGTGATGCAACTTTTGTTTCCTGTATGTGTCGAGGGGGGTGTGCGGCTCTTGGCCATGCATAAGATGCATGGGTGGTTCCGGGGCGAAGACCCGGCCGCGATAGGAACCGATAGGTCAAATGGGGGTCGTTGATCGGAGCGACTCAATGTTTCTCCCAAAATAATATTGAACTTATTGTGAATTTTTGTACGAAATTTTACGGCTGAACTAACATTCTTTCAAGAGTTATGGGGCTTTTAAAAAAGGTATAAAATGAAGAAGTTCTAATCTATTTTTAAGCTAGCGCCGAATCATTGAATAGAATTCTAATGTGTTATATATCATTGCAAAGATAATTTTATGTAGTTTTTTCGTCGTTCTCAGACTATTTTCCTATGTCTTTTGTCGTTTTTGAAATACTCGCAAAAAAACCGAAAAATGACCCCCATTTCCCACTTTCCCCCTTTTTTGAGGTTGCGGACCCCAATCGGTTGGGACTTTTTTTTCCCATAATCTGGGGGTCGTCACCAACCATTCCGCAAAAAAATTTCCGATGTAGGATTTTTGCCGACCAAATATCTCATTGTTCACACGGAACTTGCTAAGTGCCCTTTCAGTCCCAATGATGCCATATGGCGTCATGCTCTAATTTGTTAACTATAGCGCTTAAAATTTTTTAGAAAAATTCTTCGCTTAAAATCCATAATTTGGGCGTGAAAGGGTTAATTTCAAAACATTGCTCATAAATATTAAAGCCCCGTTTTCACTTTACAAACGCAAGTTCAAATGTAATTTTTTTTTAATAAAAACATATTTTTATGTATGAATCATAATTTTGTTAGAATAAGAACTCGACGAACAACATTTTTAACATGAATTTACAAACAAAAACTATTTTTTTTGCACACACTTGTGTGTTGCATGTAAACTATACCTTAGAACTTTTAAATTTAAAACTTAATTTTAGCTGGTCATTGGAAAACGTACTAGAAAACAATTGGGATTGCATAGATTTAGGCGAGTTTTGGAGAGCTCAATAAAACTGCATAGCAATATAATTTCTAATAAATAAAGTCACGGATTAGCGTTTGTATGAAAATTACCCCGTATAGTGTAGGTTAGCTGATTAAAAAACACGGCCAATGTATCCAAATGCCGAGGTAGGGTGTTAATATTTTCAGTATCGCTCTCTTAAAAAAAAATCCCAAATATTTTAGTAACTATTTATTTTTATTATTTTTACCTGCATTTTGTTGAATTTTGTCCTTAGTATAACGTGTTACCAATATTTCGGTATTTCGTTTTTTCGGCTTTTTCTTGCTGTGGGAAGCGAAAACACAATACGTTTTCTTGTAAACCAAACAAAAACTCTGCACCAATCAAGGAAGAATTCAAAGCCAGAGTAGAGGTATCAGATGAAAGATGATTGCAACGCCTGGACTATGCTGACGATATTTTTCTTCTATCAAACAAAAGGGATGGTTTAGCTCAAATATTATTGTTCAGTATGAAGAGTAAATTCGGTTGGACATTATCCGTTTGTTTCTATGCAAACTAGTCTCTCGGTTTTGAAGCTATCGAGATGAAATTTTGTATACAAGTTTCTTTATGTTGTACGTCTGAATGAGTGGAATCGGACCATGGGGTTGTTGTTTTTGTAGCAACTCAAGAGATATTTTTTTTCTCTTGAATCGAAGGGGGTTTTTGCAGGTCTTGGCCGTTGTGACAACGAGTAGCTCCAGGACGATTTACATCGAAGAACCGGCTGCCGTAGGAGCATTTCTATAGACAACACAAACATCCATGGTCACAGTGGGATTCAAATCCACGCTCCGGCAACTCAGATATAAGAGTGTCATCTCTACCACTGAGCCACCGATTGCCCACCGGGTCAAAAGGTTGTCATAGAAACCCCACCCTGAACATTAGATTTAAAAAAAACTTTTTTCTTTATAGTTCGATCCTAACTAAACTTGACTCACGTGTATTTCTAATAAAGCTTCAAAACGTCCAGGAACGGATGGAATCTTAACACTACGTCATAGGGCTGTCATATAAACTAAACCTCCAACATAAGGTTCTTCTAGAAAAAACTTTTTCTTAACAACCAGATTTCAACCAAACTTCACTTATGTGTGTGTGTGAAGTAAAACCTTAAAACATACTCAGGAACGAATAGAATCCGAACACTACATATAACGTATGGGGCTATAATATAAACGAAACGCCCAAAATTCTAAGAAAAACTTTTGTATTTACCAAATGGTCTTAACCAAACTTCACAAAAGTGTGTTTCTAGCGAAGCTGCAAAACATCCAGGAACGGATGGAGTTGGAACACTACGATATAAGGCTGACATATAAACTAAACCTCCAAAATTAGGAATTTCTAAGAAAAACTTTTCTCTTTACGAACCAATCTGAATATATGTATTTCACCCAAGTGTGTTCTCAGTAAATATTTAAGATCGAAACATCAACACGACGACGTTTAATATACGTATTACAATAAACCGTGGCTCGATGCTCCTCCAGAACTCAGTTTATTATTTCCATCCTTGGAACATAACATTCTCGAATTATGGCTTCTCACACCAATTTTGTCTCTTGTAAGTTGTGGCACGAATATTTTTGCTGTAATAACCACGTAGTCCGAGCCGTGATGGTAAAAAACCGGGGTTTTCGTACTGTCGGAAATTAACCATCGTAAAAGTTGAGAAATTTTTTTTTTCTTATGTTTTTTTTTCGGGTGCTGAGCTCGGAGCTTCCCACCGCAAATTCGTTGCGGAAAAGGGTCAAAACCGCGAAAAAACACAAAAATTTCCGAGTTTTTCCGTTTTTTTTTTTTGTTAAAACTCCGAAAGTGTAAACCTGTCCATGAAAATATTAGAGAAAGCATAATTGCGGGTCCAAAGCGCCATTAATCATTAAAATGTGTTAAGCGGTATAGCTACACTTGATAGTAATTTTTGGCGTGGGAAGTTGCGGATTCAGGTTCTGCACCCCAAAATACATAATTACAAGAAAAATGCAACTTTTGCGACCAAAAATGAAAAACCGTTCAATCTCAAAAATTTATTCACAATATGGTACTATGTTAAAAATGGCAAATCTAAATTATCAATTGTAGTAATATCGCTCAACGGACTTCTAATATGTATTTATGTCTCTTTCGACACGCAATTATGTGCTCTCTAACATAATCATGGAAGGATTTTCATAGAAATAAATAGTTTCAGAGTTAGGGGCCAAATAACGGAAAAACAGCAAACATCTTAGGGTTATTCGAGATTTTGATCATGTTCCGCAAAGAAATGTTGGTGGGAAGCTCCGGATTCGCGCTCAGCACCCTAAAAGACATAAGAAACAATAAAAATTGGTCTCCACATTTTGCAATATGATGTACTAGGTACGTAGTAACTACACTATTAGTAAAATCTTAAATTTTTACCTAGAAATCGGTGGTGGAAATAGAATGGAAGCAGGAGCGTACTAGGTACGTAGTAACTACACTATTAGTAAAATTTTAAATTTTTACCTAGAAATCGGTGGTGGAAATAGAATGGAAGCAAGAGCTGCCCACATGACGTCACCCATTTAAAATGCATTGTGCTGTTTTCCTCAGCAACATTCATCGCGTCCAGTCTGTTTCAACCAAATATTTCATTACTTTTGCCAAATCGGATTCTACTTCCTCTCGTACGTACTACATAGCTACAAGCTCTATCATAAATTGCCACACAGCACACACACAGTCATTATCCTTGCAAATCTGCGCACACGCAATCAAAAGTGAGAAGTACTGTCAAAACAAAAAACAAATAATTAAAAAATTAAACAGCTGCTCCTAACTACAAATTTATTTTTTCTCGCATATACGTATTTCGGGAGCAATGTGCTCCCTTCTTCAGTGAGTTAGCTATTGATCAATAAAAAAATAAATTTGTAGTTAGGAGCAGCTGTTTAATTTTTTAATTATAACATCAACTACAAGCATCAGAGGATATTCATTTGCAAAAAAAAAAAAAATATATTTTCAGCAATCGCTCGGTTCATAAATTGAGTCGTTTATTACTCTTTATGACTGTCGCTAAAAGAGGTCAGTTATTCAAAAATATTTATCCGTAATCTAAGCTTAAAGGGCGGCCAAATCCTGACGTGGGGCTATCCTGCCACATTGATGATGATGAAAAAATCATTCTTGAAGCGTGGTTGTTCACACTGGCTGTAGAATGCTTTAAGTTGATCTATTGGATAAAATGTACGAGTAACCCGGCCTCACTGTTGCAACCAAGTGCATAGACATATGCATAAACATTTTTTTGTCAAATTTTCACTCCCAGCCCATAATGCCCACAACTCTGCACGTACATCATCGGGGTCATCGCTTCGCCGAGACTCAAAACATATTGCATTGTAAAAGGTGTGGGTAGTGAGCCGTATTGATGTATATACTATATGTACATATATTTACTTGTGTATAACCTAATTTGTAGAATGAGGAAAATAAAATGCGTTTCTTTTTGTCTAAGAGCTCAGGTGCAAATTATTTGCGCCTTTCCTCGCAATTCTGATACACATTTTCGAAAATTACTTGATTGGAGATGCCCCAAAACGATAGTCTGCCTCCTGAAAAGTGGGGCTAAAGGGGTGACAGAAGACTTAAGAGTTGTTGATAGTTGTTGAAATTTTTCGAAATTTTTATTAAAAACTTGTAGTGCGTCTACAAAATTAACGCTAGTTCCATTATGCTAAATCCAATGAATATGAAAATCTAAAAAGGAAATGCAAATAACCCCAAAATACACTAGATATGCGACTTTTTTTCGGGACCAAAATATTTTCTATGGTAACTAGATTTTGTAATTTCGATGACATTTCTCATACGAATTTTATATGGAAAATTTATTGTAAACAAAATTATGCACATGCGCAGCTTAATGCTGTAAGTTCGTAGTAGGGGCGTCGGAAAAATGGGGGCAATGAATACAAAATTTGAAAATTAATATATGCTTAAAATTAATTAATCAGCAACGTTCCTGTTGCATAACTGTATACCAACAGCATCAAAATTTACACTATTGCGAAAAGTACATTTAAATGGGATTGCAAAGCGTTGCGTGGTATAAATTCGTTTAAATACACAATTTTAAATAGTGTGTATTCCAGTGCATTGCGATTGAATACTCCAACCAATGAAAAAGCCAAAAAGTATTAAACCCTTAGAAAAAGCATAGTAACCCATGCCATGCGTTAGTACAGAATGGCTATGTGATCACACAACCCACATGTGTTTGACTCCAAATTTATTACACTACACTCCACGAAATAATTCAAACGTCAAAATATTGTCGATGCAATTATTAACCCTTCTGTCGTCGCCTACGAGCTATTATGCCTAAGGTGTAGCTGAATTTTCTGTGAAATCAATCTTAATTTTTGAAGAGGTTTAATTTTGGATCTTGAAACAGTTTACATAATTATGTCTTACGATGATGCCTTGTTTTTTCGTTTCTTTAAAGTAGGTACTAACATCGTCAGTTCACGTGAAATCCATGCAAATACTGTCAAAATTATGAGGATCGTGAAATCGAATTCGCTTGGTGGTACTCACTTCACATGAAAGTCTCCACACCGGTTTTTGACATTTCGCCAGCGAAAATAATGCAGTTGCACTTTATTTCACAGTGAAAAGATGTCATCGACAATCAACCAGAACGCGAGTGAACATTTATCTTAAATTGAGTGAATGAAAACCAAGTCTCCACGGCACCATTTTCACGGGAGACATATATGCAAGTTTTTCGCTAGGTGAACTCAGTACATACCTTGAGACATAGTTTACATTTCGCCGAACATTTGATCGCATTTGTGGCCGTCGGTTCCTTTGAAATACATTATATGGAAAGGGTGGAAAATATTGTTGAACGATATTTTTCATCAAGATATAGTACCAATGGTCTGTCTGGATCTATACGCCAACAGAAGGGTTAAATATCACGTTGGCATTTTAAGAGAGTAATAAATATTACGCGGATTTTATATCCTCAATTGTAAACAAAAAATTGACGTTTGAATAAAATTTTCACGCATACTATGAACTGCAATAGTGAGAAAACGGTGCCATTTTTATTTTCTGATGACAATTCTGGACTAACGCATGGCATGGGTTACTATGCTTTTTGAAGATTAAACCATACCGGCCCATACATTAAATTTCCTACGCCACTGCTAGCTATAAAAAAAATCAAATTGTCCCCTTTATTTTCAGATATTTCGTTTCCTTCTTTTTCTTCTTCATTGGCTAAATCATATACGTACAGCCAGAACTTAATTATTTTCCAGACACTTCCCTGAGTGCTTAAGCCAAATTTCATTCAAAATTCCAATTACAATCCTGTTAATTTATCAATTGAAATTTGACTATTTTGCAAGTAAATTGACAGGCAATATAGAATACAGGGTGGTCCATTAAAAGTGAACTAGTGTAAAACATGAATAACTTTTTTTATTTCTGAACCGATTTTTTTTAAATTTTCACATAAAAAAAATAAACACTTGGGAGATATGTGTACACTATATTCGAAAAATTATATCCTTTAGATGGCCGCCCAGGGCGGCTTCGCAAAAACGGGATCGTTCTACGGTATGTTCAATTACCTTACGCAATATTTTTGGCTGCAAACCTCGGATCTCCGCTACAATATTTTGCTTCAATTCCTGAATTGTCCTTGGTTTATTATTGTAGACACTCTCCTTAAGGTATCCGTACAGAAAAAAATTTAGTGGATTTAAGTCTGGAGATCTAGCCGGTCAGTAAACTGCAGATCCTCTGGAAATTACTCTTTTGCCGAAAACGTCCGTTACAATCTCCATTGTGGCTGCAGCGGTATTGAAAGGCGCTCCACCTTGCTGAAACCACATATCTGGTCGGTTTTGGACAAAATGACGAATAACATTGTTGAGCATCTCACGATATCCCCAATTGAAACGACGTTCTTCAGGTTGATGTTGTTTTATCTTAGTCGACGCTGGCTTCCACCCGCTCAATGATTTCGTCCGTCCTGGCACTCCGCACTCCGAATCGAATTATTATTCCGCGTGTAAATTTGTATTATTTGAACTCGTTGCTCAACCGTATATCTTTCCATGTTGTATTTTTTTCAGTTCTAACGTATATGGATCCTTTCCCGTATTTATGAACAGACCTTAATTCAAGGAGACCTTGAGTCAAGGATGCCGAAATTAAAAAAATTAAATGTCATTTCCCATACTTTTTCATAGAAATCATTTATATTCAGGAGTCAATGCATCCTTGATTTAAGGCGAAACTCAAGGAGACCTTAAGGCCTCCATTACACATTCATATTTATATTATAATATGTATGTCATATGCCTAAGCCTACTCCATTCATTCAGTACAAATTTTAAGACGTGCAGTAAGCGAAATCAAGTAGGCTTAAGCATATTATAATATTACCAAATGTGATTGTGTACTGAAGCCCTAAGTTTAATAATTCAAGCTACCTTGACTTTAAGTGAGGTTGACTATAGAAAATTTCAAAAATTTCCTTGAGTTTCTCCTTAAGTCAAGAATGCATTGACTCGTGAATATAAGTGATTTCTATGAAAAAATATTAGACCAAGCAATGAAAGCCTAAAAAGGGGGTGTAGAGAACATCGAAGGGGGTGACGATTTTTTTCTTCGGTATTTTATCAGGAGTAGTTAGGAGGTAAAGGTACTAATTTTACTCGGAGCTGAGGGGTGCGCTAACGCGGGGAGAGGGGGTTAAAGGTGCAATTTTGTGCAATTTTTGGTGTTTTGGGCTATATCTCGAAAACGGTGAGTCGCACAGAAAAAAGTTGTGAGTAAGCATTAAAGCTTTCTAAATATCCTATTTATTTGCCCAGACTTACATATGCAAAACTCCTAACGGTTCTTCCGATATTGTTCAATAAAAGTAAAAAAAAATTTTTTTTTGCATTCTATTGACTCTGGTGTCTCTCCGATTTGTTTTTCAAAAAACTTTTGTAGGGTAAAGTTAGTAAGTGGTAAATTTTCCTTAATTTGAAATACTTCTTCTTGACTTGTCTCCTATCATTCGAGAGTTAAGAGAGTCTCAAGGAGGTAATATTCTATACTCATCAGAATGAAGACAACCATTGTGAAAAAACGGCAGTGGGGGGACGGTTTTTTATTTCATGGATCCATAATGGGCGGTTCGGAGTAAGACATAACTACAAGCTCGCGGTCATGAGGTGTGCGCTAACGTGGGGAGGGGGAGCTAAAGGATTCATTTTTGCAGGTTGTCGACTTAATCTTGGAAATATCTCGGAAGCGGTGAGTCGTCCTGAGAGTATTTGTATGGCAGTACTAAAGCCCATTAAATTTCCAAAAATTTATTTGAACACTCAAATGCCGAATTCCTAACGGTTGCCCCGATACAGGTGATTGAAATCCGAAAATTGTTAAAAAATCGTTATTTTGTTTATTTTTTTGGCTCTGGTGTCTCTCGCGATTGTTTTTCGGAAAACTGTTTCACGACCGATTTGTACGATGTTTAATTGGCTTTCATTTGATGTGCTCCCCGTTGTCCGGTCTTCAATCAGTCAAAAGCTTAGGAGTTAAAACCGAGCTTCCGAATTCAATTTTCTCTATTTTCAAGGATAAAGACAAACATTGTGAAAAAACGGCAGTGGGGGGACGATTTTTTATTTCATGGATCCATAATGGGCGGTTCGGAGTAAGACATACTACAAGCTCGCAGTCATGAGGTGTGCGCTAACGTGGGGAGGGGGGCTAAAGGATTCATTTTCGCAGGTTGTCGACTTAATCTTGGAAATATCTCGGAAGCGGTGAGTCGTCCGGAGAGTATTTGTATGGCAGTACTAAAGCCCATTAAATTTCCAAAAACTTATTTGAACACTCAAATGCCGAATTCCTAACGGTTCCCCCGATACAGGTGATTGAAATCCGAAAATTGTTAAAAAATCGTTATTTTGTTTATTTTTTTGGCTCTGGTGTCTCTCGCGATTGTTTTTCGGAAAACTGTTTCACGACCGATTTGTACGATGTTTAATTGGCTTTCATTTGATGTGCTCCCCGTTGTCCGGTCTTCAATCAGTCAAAAGCTTAGGAGTTAAAACCGAGCTTTTGAATTCAATTTTCTCTATTTTCAAGGATAAAGACAAACATTGTGAAAAAACGGCAGTGGGGGGACGGTTTTTTATTTCATGGATCCATAATGGGCGGTTCGGAGGAAAACATAATAAAAGCACGCGGTCATGGGGAGTGCGCTAACGTTGGGAGAGCGGGTTCAAATATCTCATTCTTGTGCTTATTAGCTCTATCCCCGCTATATCTCCGAAACCGCGAACTCTACGAAAAAAATGTCTGAACAAGAATGAAAGCTTACACAATTTCCTATAAAGTTCATCATACATGCATAGGTCGAATTTCTAACAGTTATCCAGATATAGCTAATTTAAAAATCAGAAATTTCACATAGAAAACATCCACACAACATAATTGGTATACATGTATCTATAGATTGGCTATATGCATGTAGGCTGTGTTGATGTTTTCTATGTGAAATTTCTGATTTTTAAATTAGCTATATCTGGATAACTGTTAGGAATTCGACCTATGCATGTATGATGAACTTTATAGGAAATTGTGTAAGCTTTCATTTTTGTTCAGACATTTTTTTCGTAGAGTTCGCGGTTTCGGAGATATAGCGGGGATAGAGCTAATAAGCACAAGAATGAGATATTTGAACCCGCTCTCCCAACGTTAGCGCACTCCCCATGACCGCGTGCTTTTAATATGTTTTCCTCCGAACCGCCCATTATGGATCCATGAAATAAAAAACCGTCCCCCCACTGCCGTTTTTTCACAATGTTTGTCTTTATCCTTGAAAATAGAGAAAATTGAATTCGGAAGCTCGGTTTTAACTCCTAAGCTTTTGACTGATTGAAGACAGGACAACGGGGAGCACATCAAATGAAAGCCAATTAAACATCGTACAAATCGGTCGTGAAACAGTTTTCCGAAAAACAATCGCGAGAGACACCAGAGCCAAAAAAATAAACAAAATAACGATTTTTTAACAATTTTCGGATTTCAATCACCTGTATCGGGGGAACCGTTAGGAATTCGGCATTTGAGTGTTCAAATAAGTTTTTGGAAATTTAATGGGCTTTAGTACTGCCATACAAATACTCTCCGGACGACTCACCGCTTCCGAGATATTTCCAAGATTAAGTCGACAACCTGCGAAAATGAATCCTTTAGCCCCCCTCCCCACGTTAGCGCACACCTCATGACTGCGAGCTTGTAGTATGTCTTACTCCGAACCGCCCATTATGGATCCATGAAATAAAAAATCGTCCCCCCACTGCCGTTTTTTCACAATGTTTGTCTTTATCCTTGAAAATAGAGAAAATTGAATTCGGAAGCTCGGTTTTAACTCCTAAGCTTTTGACTGATTGAAGACCGGACAACGGGGAGCACATCAAATGAAAGCCAATTAAACATCGTACAAATCGGTCGTGAAACAGTTTTCCGAAAAACAATCGCGAGAGACACCAGAGCCAAAAAAATAAACAAAATAACGATTTTTTAACAATTTTCGGATTTCAATCACCTGTATCGGGGGAACCGTTAGGAATTCGGCATTTGAGTGTTCAAATAAGTTTTTGGAAATTTAATGGGCTTTAGTACTGCCATACAAATACTCTCCGGACGACTCACCGCTTCCGAGATATTTCCAAGATTAAGTCGACAACCTGCAAAAATGAATCCTTTAGCCCCCCCTCCCCACGTTAGCGCACACCTCATGACCGCGAGCTTGTAGTTATGTCTTACTCCGAACCGCCCATTATGGATCCATGAAATAAAAAACCGTCCCCCCACTGCCGTTTTTTCACAATGGTTGTCTTCATTCTGATGAGTATAGAATATTACCTCCTTGAGACTCTCTTAACTCTCGAATGATAGGAGACAAGTCAAGAAGAAGTATTTCAAATTAAGGAAAATTTACCACTTACTAACTTTACCCTACAAAAGTTTTTTGAAAAACAAATCGGAGAGACACCAGAGTCAATAGAATGCAAAAAAAATTTTTTTTTTACTTTCATTGAACAATATCGGAAGAACCGTTAGGAGTTTTGCATATGTAAGTCTGGGCAAATAAATAGGATATTTAGAAAGCTTTAATGCTTACTCACAACTTTTTTCTGTGCGACTCACCGTTTTCGAGATATAGCCCAAAACACCAAAAATTGCACAAAATTGCACCTTTAACCCCCTCTCCCCGCGTTAGCGCACCCCTCAGCTCCGAGTAAAATTAGTACCTTTACCTCCTAACTACTCCTGATAAAATACCGAAGAAAAAAATCGTCACCCCCTTCGATGTTCTCTATAATGTCTTGTTTGATTGGCCTATATGGAAAATGACATTTAAGTTTTTTTAATTTCGGCATCCTTGACTCAAGGTCTCCTTGAGTTAAAGTATGTTCATAAATACGGGCCTTAGGCTTCAATTATTATTTATTATTATTCAATTCCTACACGTCTCAATCTCTCATTTAATATTTGTTTTTAATTTTAAAGTCTTCAATTATGTATTGCAAAGGATTGATAACGAAAAGTAAGTAAACTATATTTAACAACTTATTTCAACCAGTCATGCCAACCATTATTTAAAGTAGGTTTTAATAATTTTTTTAATAATTAAATGAATAAAAGGAGGGGGGTTAAAGGTCAATTTTTTGCAATTTTCGATGTTTTGGGCTCTATGTCGAAAACGGTGAGTCGTAGAGAAAACAGTTGTAAGTAAGCACTAAAGCATGCCAAATATCTTATATATTTGACCACACGTGCAAAATTATTTACGGTTCTTCCGATATAGTTTAATAAAAGTCTCATATCATTCGAAAGTTAAAGAGTTTCATCGTATTATATTCTATTCTATATTCATCAGAATGAAGACTGATATTGTGGAAATTGTGGAGGGGATGACGGTTTTTTATTTCACGGGTCTATAAGCAGTGATTCCGAGGAACACCTACTAGAAGCGCGCGGTTGTGGAGTGTGAGCTAACGTTGGGAGGGTGGCCAAAAGATTTACTTTTGAGGGTTTTCGGCCTAATCTCGGGAACGGTGAGTCCTACTGAAAGTATTTGTATGCTAGTATTACAGCCTTAAGTTTCCAAAATTTTATTATAACATACAAATGCCGAATTCCTAACGGTTTCCACGATGCTTCTTCTTCTTCCTTGTCTCGTTCTTTATACCGCTCCATGGCTTCGCTATGCTCGACCCGCGGTGTAGGCACATCGCCCGTTTTGGCGATAATATTTTAGCATATTTCTACAGGCAGCTCTATCTTCGATCGTGTCATCGCCGAGACCAATGCGTTGTTGTTGCTTTTTCATTTGACACATCCAGGTGTTCTTCGGTCTGCCTCTGGCCTTGGGTCCATCAAGGGGAACTTCCATTGATATCGCTTTCTTTGCGGGGTTCTCAGGCGGACGCCGTTGAACATGGCAATACCAATCCATTTGTCGGTCTTCGAGCTTTTCGGTGATTGGTTGGTCTATGGACAAGCTGCCTAGGATGTAGCTACTCTTGATGTGGTCCCTTTTCGTAACACCAGCTGACATGCGTAACATTGTCATTTCAGTCGCTGTCATTTGTTTCGCGTAACCTTCATACATAGTCCAGCATTCTGATCCATACATGAGTGCGGGACGTACAACCGTACAACTTGCCCTGGCATTTTCTTATCGCAGAAAACTCCAGAGTTTTCTCGCCACGTCATCCACCCAACCTTTGTGTCATGTTTGATGTCATCATCGCATGTAGCTCCTTTGTTCATCATCGAGCCAAGGTACTTGAACTTGGTACAAGACTTAAGCTGCTCTCCTTCGACGTATATATCTAGTATCGGTGCATCTGGGTCTGAGAATGGGCAGCATAAGAACTCAGTCTTTGTTATACTTACCCTCAGTCCATGCTCCTCCAGAATGTCACACCATTTTGTAAGTACAGCTTGCAAAGTAACGATGTTTGGGCTACTGAGGACTATATCATCGACAAAAAGAAGAGATATTTCTAGGCCGTCGGATATACGTGTTAATAAGTAGCACATGATGATGTTGAAGAGCAACGGACTCAATACACTGCCCTAGTGTAATCCGACATTCACCGGAAATTCTTCTGATTCACCGGCTGTGCATCTAACCTTAGTCGTAGCTCCATCATACATGTCTCGTATCATCCTGACGTATGCCTCAGGGACATTAAGTGCTCTCAAGGCCAACCATATCAGATCACGAGGTACTCTTTTGAATGCCTTTTCCAAATAGATGAACACAAAGTGCAAGTCCTTTCGTGCTGCTCTATACTTTTCCATCGCAATACGAATGCACTGAATCGCATCGAGTGTTCCTTCTCCTTTGGGCTGCGACCCTAAATATCCTGGCGTCGTGCTTAGGTCTCTCGCGCAAAGACAGTCCTTCGGTCGCAGTCTGAGTTTCTAATTCTTGGTAGAATTTCTCAGCTGCCTTCGCCTTTGCTTGAGCTACCAAGCGCTTTACGTTTTTCCGGCATTGCATATAATTTTCGCGAAGTTGAACCCGTTCGGTTTCACTGCTTGACTCACATTACGTCCATGCCTTTAATGCGTTCGATTTGGCTTGCACAGCTTCCTTAGTTTCGGTGTTCCACCACCATGTTTCTTTCTTCGTGTGGAGTGGACCTTTCGAAACTTCAAGTGCCTTTTCCGCCTCACCTACTGACATGTCAGCGAAACTATTCCACATTTGTGTTGGACTGCGCTCGGTGCAGTTTGTGTTGTTTTGAAACCACTCCGTCATTTTATCAATGAATGGAGTTACTACAGTACAAAGTTTCCACGATGCAGTTTACTGAAATCCGAAAATTGTTAAAAATTCGTTTTTTTTTTTTCATTTGTTTGGCTCTGGTGTCACCCGCGATTGTTATCCAAAAAACTGTTTTGTACGATGTTTAATGTGCGCTCATTTGACATACATACATACATACATAATACGTAGTCTTGCCTTCAATCGGTAAAAAGTTCAAAGAGCTTAAACCAAGTTGCCGAACATTATTTCCCACATAAGTATAAAGGCAAATATTGTGGAAAATTGGGAGGGGTGGCGGTTTTTTATTTCGCAGATTTATAGGGGTTGGTTCGGAGGAAAACACCCTAAAAGTAAGCTGTCGTGGGGTGTGAGCTAACGTGGGGAGAGCGGGTTAAATTGACGAATTTTTGTGCTTATCAGCTCTATTTCCGCTATATTTTCGAATCCACGAACTGTACAAATTGTCTGAGCAAAAATGAAAGCTTACAAAATTACCTATAAACTTCATTTTGCAAGCATATGTCGAATTCCTATCCACATACGAGGGTTGCCATTATATTTCGGGATTAGAGAACAAAAACAAATATTAATCATCGAAAATCGCCTTATTGGTTTTCAAAATATTCCCCATGTAGATCTACACACTTTTGCATGCGTTTGACCAATTGTCGAAGCACTTTTGCCACTCTGATTGAGGTATCTCCAAAACATGCCTTCTGAACGCAGCAACCGCTTCTTCAGGTGTTGAAAAACGTCGACCTCTCAGTTAGTTTTTTACGTATGGGAATAAAAAGAAGTCATTCGGTGCCAAGTCAGGACTATACGGCGGATGACCCATCAAATCGATGTTTTGAGTGCTCAAAAATGCATTGTCGTGGTGTAGAGTGATCCGTCTTCGGCGGATGGTTTTCCTGATTTCTTGGAAGACAACTGGCAAACAAATGGTTGTGTACCACTCAGAATTGACTGTTCTGCGTTGTTCTAGTGGTACGGTTGCGACATCTCCAGTTTTTCAGAAAAAAACAGGTGACCATTTGCTTGGAAGTGTT